>OV656868.1:56316486-57516486 GCA_927399465.1 Sarcophaga caerulescens
TTCGCCGACTTCTGCAGATCCCCGTATCAAATACCCGTCTCGCCGGAGCATCCTCCTCCATTCGAACGACATGGCCGAGCCAGCGCAGCCGCTGGATGTCAATACGCTGTACAACGTCTATGTCGTTGAGGACCTCATACAGCTCACTGTTGAATCGGATGCGGAAATCATCGCCAACTCGCACTGGACCGAAGATCTTACGCAGGACTTTTCTCTCGAATACTCTCAAGGCTGCTGCATCAGTTCTTAATAGGGTCCATGCTTCTGCGCCATAAAGAAGCACAGGTAGGATGAGCGTCTTGTAGAGTATTAGCTTTGTCTTACGAGAGAGGTCTCTGCTACTCAATTGCCTATTGAGACCATAGTAGCACCTGTTGGCAAGAGTAATCCTGCGCTTGATCTCCAGACTGACATCATTTTCGGTGGTAACGGCGGAGCCAAGATAAATGAATTCCTTGACTGTATCAAAAGTATAGTTATCGGCCGTAATTTGAGACTCAATACGCCGCACGGCTCTACTTGTCGATAACATATACTTTGTTTTGCCCTCATTTACTGCCAGACCCATCTTCTTAGACTCGCGTTCAATAGCACTAAAGGCAGCAGTGACATCTCGCTTGGTACGCCCTATGATGTCGATGTCGTCAGCGTACGCAAGCAACTGGACACTTTTTTGAAAAATAGTGCCATTGCGATGCACTCCCGCCTTTCGCAGAACACGAAGTTGAAGAGGTCGCATGATAAGGGATCGCCTTGTCTGAAACCTCGCACGGTATCAAAAGGTTCGGAGAGGTCCATTCCTACCTTGACGGAGCTGCAGGAATTGCTCAACGTCATTCTGCATAGCCTTATCAGCTTCGCAGGTATACCGAGCTCAGACATTGCGGCAAAAACACGATCCCTTATGGGGCTATCGAAAGCAGCCTTATAGTCGACAAAAAGATGGTGTGTGTCGACATGTATATATGTAAGTTTTCTTTTATTTCATAATTGCTGAACTCTGGATGTAACCAAAATTAAATTTAATTTACTCATGTAGTCGATTTGTCCTTTATGCATTTATAAATGAATAAGCATTATTCTAATAATAGTATATACATACAATTATACTATTATTATACTATTTCATATGAAAGTGATGTCAGTCACCACTTGCAATTTGTACTTAAATTTGTCTTCATTCATTTAATTTTATATGAAATTACGTGGCATCTGTAATGATGTACTATATTTTTAATGGTTTCCTTTTTGAAAGTACTGCATTTCCCTTCATTCAAATAGAACGCTCGCTTGACATTCTTCAAAGCAGGACACTTTTATTCAAATTTAAAATAAATAAACAAATATGACTACATATGCACATTTGTGCGATGTGGTCGTACGAATAATGTCAGAAACAATACTACGGAATATTGTAACAGAATATATTGGAACTTTCAATAAATACTGACTCCCTAATATGTTTTATTGCATTATATGTTCTGTGCAAGCAACGTATTACTCGAAAAATCATCTCTATCGAATTTGGGACGATTTTAGTCTACAGAAGATCCATGCACATCAAGGCATCCCGATTGGCCACGCCATCAGTCAAGCGCTGCAAGTCGATGATTGACGTCCTTGACGTCAATGGACGATAGCTCCGTCAAGGTGACAAGGGTTGGAGAGCCAAATAACCTATATCTCTACTTCTCAAGAGATGGGCATTGACATAGAAAATGGATAACAGTCTCCTCTTCCGCAGAGGATCTGCATCCACGCAGAAATCGTTAAATGGGAGCCGCATTCTTTCCGCGTGTCTACCCATAACACAGTAAACTGTAAGCATGGCCACTGTGATTGAGATAATGTTACGACCAAGTCCAAGTAAGTGGTTGGTGCGCCTTCTATCCATTGAGGGCCAAGTGAGCCTAGCGGTGGAGCTGGTCTCCTCATTGATTCAGGATAGGTTGGCGTCCGGGGAGAATTTCCGCACGATGGCCAGTTTGAACGAGGTAAGTGGCATTCCCAAGTTGATTGAAGAGAATTCCGGAAGAAGTGCGCCAGCCCTGGTTAGCTCGTCTGCTCTGCAGTTTCCCGGAATGTCGCAGTGTCCGGGGACCCAGATAAGTGTGACACTGAATCGCCCAGAAAGAAGGTAGAGGCAGCGGCGGCATTCCCTGACTATCCTAGAATTATCCGCAACGTTCGACAGAGACTTTATCGCAGCCTGGCTATCAGAAAAGATTGAGATGTGGGTGAAAGGAACTCCGTGTGCGAGGATCCACTGTGCGGCCCGGTAGATGGCCATTACCTCCGCCTGGAACACGCTGCAATAGTCCGGCATCCGGAGTGAAATGTTCCAGTCATGACGGTCATATCATGGGTCCAATCGCTCTTGCTCGGAATCAGTAAGTTGAAACCTCTGTCAAAACAGTATTCCACAGGGAGATAATCGATATCCGATGGGGCCACCGGGTCAATCTCCAAAATAAAAGAGTGACCAGAGGGGACGACGCGCCAACGAGACAGAGCATTAAGTCTTGTCGCAGTGAATTTAGCCACCTGCTTAGCGAGAAGCTCAGTAGGAAGCCAGTTAAGCATAGCGAACAAGGCCTTTGTGGGGTGGTGCGTAGAGCACCAGTGATGCGAACAGCCGCGAACCTTCTGACTCTGTCCAGGAGTCTGACATTGTGTCGCGTGTCTAGAGCAGTCCACCAGAAGGCAACACCGTATAGGAGGTTGGGTTCGATGACTGCAGAGTAGATTCAGCGCATGACCCTTGGGCCGAGACCCCATCTAGATCCGACTGCCCTGCCGCAGCAGTAGGCAGCACAGGCCGTTTTTCGAGCCCTGGCAGCCAGATTTGCTCTCCAGCTGAGTTTGGGATCAAGGATCAGGCCCAGATATTTAACCTCGGGACTCAGCGTGAGCCTGGTCCCGTTTATACTAGGGAGGGTGAAGGCCGGGACCTTGTATCTCCTCGGTTGGTTGAAAATCAAACAATTTCAACATAACAATTGTTTGTATATACAAAATAATAAAGTTGTACAGCCAGTCGCAACGTGTAGGTGTCTTACACTTGCAATATTAATCACGATTAGTCTGAAATAAAGTGGACAACTTAAGGTCAGATAGACGTGATCGATTTTCCACCACCATTAAACACTTCTATGGGAGATCGCAAATTATTGTATGAAATTTTAGTATTTGCTAGGATTGGATGATGCCTTTGATCCCAGAATAGTCGTAGAAAAGAGGGAACTGCAAATTGGAAATCTTCCTCCAACATCCAGTCATTTTGCACAATTGGATAGGAAGATAGAACTTTGCGAATTAAATGAAACATTGAAAACGCTAAAAGGTTATTGTACCATGATCAAATTCGCACCAGACGTTTTAGAATCCCGTCTATGCCTATTATACAATGAAATATGTTCACTGAAATTTTTTCACATGATTGGAAAATTGTTATTCTTATACCCATCCTCAAAATACTTTCAGAAGATATTAAGAAGGCATTTGTCATGTATCTCCATTGGCTATTATAAAGAAATTAATTAAATTCAAGAAATTCGCAGAGTCACTGTTAAAGTTGATAGTTTTTTCTCTGCTACCCACGATTTGGATAATGGTGTACCTCAGGGAATGCACTACGTTGGTATTTATGCCGATAACATTTTAGCAGAGACCCATGAGAGTCAGTCACAACCTGAACTATTTTGATGTTGTAATTTGAAATAGGCCATAACACCGAGGTGCGCTCATTGCTGCGCATAAAGCAAAAATTCTTCACGCATGTTAAAGGATAGCCTACGATAATACCACAATTAACATCAGAAGCGAGACACTTAATTTTAGTAATATTATTTACTCAAGATCTACTTTGGAACAATTATGTGAAAAAATTGATTCACAAATTGGCTAAAATTAATAATATTTTGATTGGATATGCTGTCGTACCAAACGATACCATTTTGAAACCGCGCTCAACATCTGCGAGCAAGCTTTTACAACTAAAACTTTACTAAATGGCTTAACGATTTATTGTTGGACTTCAAAGCATACATAATTCCTCATTACAACTTTTAGTCGGGATTACGACCTTAACCTACAGTTTAAATTCGACGCCGAACGACAGATTATTGAGAAACTTTTCACACATAATTGCTCATTACAACCCTTCAGTCAGGATTTTTGACCTAGTTTCTCACACCACTTATGTTGTGTGTGTTAATTTTTATACATAAGTGGCGGGACCTACAGTTTAAAGTCGACTCCGAACGACAGATTTTTTTGAGAAACTTTTCATGGCAATTTTATTTACTCTCAGAGTTTTTTGCCAGAAGAAATACTTTTTGTATTTTGTTTTGATGTCTGGCCTGGGGCCTTTTGATGGCAATTTAATTTACTCTCATAGTTCTTGCTTGAAATCTGCGGCGAGGAAGTTACCGAAGAAATAAGCAATATCCAATGAAAGAGACAACACAAGCCTATAATAACGACCACGGCAAACGTAAAAGAACTATGATTTTATAAGAATTGGCACATTTGGCAATTGAATATGGTACGGCATACTGTCGGATGCAAACGTTCAGAGGTCCAAATATCGAAGCGATTACGACACAAATTCCGCCTCTAGGGATGATGATGTACCGACCCGAATCAATACGGACGGCGTGCATATGTCTCGCCAAGAAGAGGTCAGAATCAGGTCATCAAATTTTAAGGCTTAAGGACAATAAAGCAGCAGGTCCTGATGGCCTCCTCGCTGAATTGTTTAAGACCGGAAGTAACGAGTTGTTAGGTAGCATGCCCCAGCTTATTTACAAAAAAATATGCCTAAAGGAAAGTATGCCCAACGATTGTAACCTCAGTGTCCTCTGTCTTGTCCTGAAAAAGGGAGATCCTACGATATGCGCCAACTACAGGAGCATAATAAGCCTTCTTCCTATCGCAAATAATGCTCTTACGGGCGTATTGTGTGAACGACTGAAGCCACTCGGTAAAACACCTGGAAAGTCCACCATCGACCAGATCTTCAAGTCCTGGAGAAGACCCACGAAAAGGAAGTCGACACATACCATATTTTTGTCGACTATAAGGCAGGCTATTTGATGGTGGGATCTGCGGAAGTCGGCGAAGAGGACGACCTTGTTTGCATTGGAAGGACCTGATCGAGGAAGCCCTGTCATCGGTTGGTGTGACCAACTGGCGTAGGCGTGCAAGAAGCATAGACGTCTGGAAGAATGTGCTCAAGCATCCGTTAATCGACAATTAAGTAAGTAAGTAAGCAGAAATCCGATATACATATATATCTTTCGATCTGTTGATTCTGTATCGAGAAGGACAATGCCAACCTCCCCCCCCCCACTTACTCACTTATGCTTGTTTCCTCTATAACCTCTCTATAACCTTTAAATCATCTCCAACAACTCTCTAACTGGTGACGTCGCAATCACCAAGTACCCAACGTAGGCTGATTGACAATCCGATATATTTTCATTATTGATCCTATGAATAATAACTCTAGCGACTTTTGCTATTTTTAGATTGGCACAAAACTAATAAATACTCTTTTTTTTCCCAGTTAATCCTAGATTTTGCATTAGTAATTTATTTATTTAAAAATACTTTTCTAGGAGAAACATTTAAAAAAAAGGAAGGAAGAAACTTGATTGACATCAACAAAGACTGAATTTTATGGTATTTTTTAAACTTCCACGTAAGTTTTTATATCAATAGCCCATTCATTCAGCACGTTTTCCAAGTGCTATACTATAGTTTTATGTTTTATTCATTTATCTTTTTTTTTCTAATGCGGCCCCTTCACGTTGCGATTAACATACCGTTTATGTCTGATAGTCCAAACTTCCCATCCTTGACGACATAAACAGGATTGTTTAAACGATGGCAAATTGGCAACAGAGGGCGCTGCTGTGTAGAATTAAGCTTTTTGATATCTTAATATTATTGTTGTTTTTGGGATTAAATATTTGTTTTTTATTTGTTTATGAATTCTTTATTCGTTTTTGTAGCATCCCGAAGGATACAATTAATTTGCCTCTAAAATTTAAATTTTGTTGAAATTGTAAAAAAATTAAAGTTGTTTGGTGAAAAAAACCTTAATTAATTTTGTAAATCCGAAAAAATGAAATAGTTTTCTTGGTGAAGAATTTAAATAAAATAGTGATCATCAAAATAAATAAACAAAAGGAAAGTGTTGTTTTTCTGCTTTTTTCTCGAAACATTGTTTAATAACTGTAATCTTGTTTGCCAGAAACCTTATCCCGAGTTTAGTTTCAAGCAGTCATCAACACAGATCCATCCACTCACAAAGAAATACAGTCCACAGTTGAACATTTGGTCCTTCGAGCCGGATTTGGAACTTTTTTTTGAAAATACATCCAAGAAATTTAAGCAAAGTAAAGTTGTTTTTGCTTTATTTTTGATTTTTATGGTGGTGATCAGAGATCAGCAACGAGTATTTAAAACGATGAGTAGATTCAAGTCATACTTATAATTTCAGCTACTTATACGCATTCATACTTATTTTAATATCATACTCATACTACTCATATTCAAAGTTAGAAATACTCATCGTACTCATACTTAACAATACGCACGATATTGTTGATTTCGACTCTCCATGATTCAACATATACACGAAGCACAAAATAAGTATGATTCGAGTACGAACACCACAATACTCGCTAGAAGGTTGTGTGTGTGCTTTGCTTGCTGTCTTTGTCTTTTCTTTTCTCTTCTTTTGTAAATGCAACAATAACTACTACTGTAAATTTTTATGAATGATTCGAGTGACTTGAATCATTCGTAAGTATTATAAGTATTTTTCTAAATTTATGAATCTGAATGAGTAGGCGTATGAATCAAACAATGAATCGAATGTTGTGAGTTTGATGTCAACGTTGTACTCATACTCATTGCAACCTATACTTATAAATCAATGTTATAGCGAGTACGAATGAATCAGAGTAGTTGAATTTTAATACTCTTGACTCACTCATACTCAAAATTTCATAAGTACCTATGAGTAGCGAAAATACGATTCATTGCTGATCTCTGGTGGTGATTCATATACTTGTAAAATTTTGTTGTGTAGTCTAACAGAACTTTACTTGTATATAATATAACAGTGTATGGTTTCATAAAGTATTGGTGTTATAGATAACTTCCATAGCACAGACATACTTTAGGAATTTATCGAATTTTAAAACCGAGCTGGTTTTAATATACACTGTTAATCCCTTTTGTCTTGGGTTGTAAGGAAATGAATTTGTGAATAAAAGGATCAAATTAGGGTGAGAATAAATGGTTGAAAATCGAGTTCAACAACCTAATTTGATTTTTGTCCAAAGTTTTATAATAATTGGTAATTGTGCGTTGGGTAGATAGCAAAGTCTAGTACCACATTTTACATAACAGAGATACCCACACATTAATGTTACTTATTTTTCATTATTAGTGGAATTTTTTATGGATCTTAAATTGAATGAAAATTTTAAATTTTTATTAAATTTTTCAATTGAATAACCAAGCAAATTTATTTATGGGTTTCGTTTCGTGTTATTTGATATTTTGATCTGTTTACTTTCTATTATTTGTAACTTTCAATTAAATTAAAATTTGTTAAATTTATTAAGCTAAATTTATTGAATAAAGAAAGTTTACATTATCCGAAACTGAACTCAATAAATAATTCGCGATTTATTGGATGTTTTTTCACTTGTGTACTTTTTTGATATTTGATTATCGGAGTTTTTGCAATTGGAAACTTGTCCTTTTGGCTCAATTTAGAATTGCGCGTAACATTGTCTGTCTATTAGCGAATTTTTCGATATCGATTTCGTTTACCGTCAGGGTGGTCGCGTCATCGATTGGATTATATAGCCAAGCATAAACCGCGGTGAAAATTTGTTTTTTTTTTTTTCGCTGGCAAAAAATTTGAATAGCTTGAGATTTTATTTATTTATTTTATTCTTCCATTGTCTCCTGATTTAAGTTTTTCGGGTTCTTGCACGCGAAGTATTAAGTTTAGGGGTGTATACTACCGAATTTGTAGATTTAATTAATTTCTGTGATTTGAATTCAATATGCCAAAGTCAAGGAAATTATTGACTTTTCAAACATTTGCCCAAATGTTACTGGATTTTGAAAGGGAATTTGATGTGACTTAGGAAGGTAATACGGCCTTCTCTATCGAAATTCAGAGGGAGGAGTGTAAGTTGTTATGAGCAAAAGTCAAGGACGCTTATGAAGCTTTTGCTACAGGAGATGAGAAGGACTTAGAACATGATCGAGAGGCAGCACGGGAACTTTTCGGCCATTGTCGTTTGGGACTGTACTGTAGCTGCCCTAATGAGTGAGCTCTCTCAGACTTTGGTCAACCAAGCTGGGATGTCATCAACCCACTGCCTAAATGGTCAAGGCAGCGAGAACCGCATTCGGCATAGCATGCAGCTGCCCCCTTGTACCATGGAGGTTTTTCATGGGGATTACAAATCTTGGTCATCATTTCGCGACATGTTCACTGCTGTTTATGTGAACGGGGCTAACATTTCCCCAGTTGAGCAACTCTTTTACTTGAGGCAGTTCACGCGTGGTGAAGCCTTGGAGATTTTGAAGAAATCTCCCCTGACAGTTAACGGATTCCAGGAGGTGTGGAATAACCTGAAGGACAGGTACGAGAATAAGAGGATTTTGGTGAATTCTCAGCTGAAGGTTTTGTTTACACTCGCGCCGGTCAAATCCGAAGCAGCCCAGGATATCAAAAGGTTGCAGCGAGATATTAATAGTTCGATATCGGCACTTCGGATGCACGATATTAATATCTCCAATTGGGATCCAATTTTTGTTTATTTATGTTCCACTAAGTTGCCAGTGCTGACTTTGTCACTATGGGAACAGACAATTCGGTACAAAATGGAGATTCCCAAATGGAAAGATTTGGATGATTTTTTGACTTCGCGGTTTCAGTCTTTGGAAACCATAGCTGATCTTCGGGATTTTGAATCAGTGGATAATTGTAATTCTAGGTCAGCCCCTCAAGCTCTTTCTAGTTCGAGAAAGGGTATTCGATCTTTTCCTACTCGGTCATCAACCGAGTTTTGTTTTTGTTGCTCAGGAGATCATTTAGTGAACATTTGTCCAAAATTCTTGCACTTGTCACCTGAGCGAAGATTTTGGGTTGTGAAGCGGAACAACCTGTGTATTAACTGTTTTGCTGTTGGTCATAGGTTAAATGAATGTAGGCAAAATTTGAGTTGTTCAATCTGCAATTTGCGACATAACACACTACTGCATCGAGAGGTGTCTAGATCCTCTTAGGGAATGGGCGTTTTGAATGCGCCAGGTTCTAGCGGTGCAGTCGAGTCGAGTGGTAAGGTCCAGAATTGTTTTGCTGCTACATTGAGGCAGATACTTTTGGGAACTGCGGTAGTTGGTATTTACCACCGTGGAGAGACGTTCAGAGCTAGGGCTCTAATAGATTCAGGATCTCAGGCAACCTTCATTTCGGAAGGATTACAGAGGAAATTAGGATTGCAGTGAATATACGTGCTAGAGTCTCCGGTTTGAATGGAGCATATGCTGGTGCTGTCCAAAGACAATGTTCGTTTGTCTTGACTTCACTGTTGGATGATCAATCTCGTGTAAAGGCAACGGGTTTAGTACTACCCAAATTGACTGGGATGTTGCCCAATTCGAAGGTTGATATTTCTAGATCAGCAGCCTTTTCGGGGATTTCGTTGGCTGATCCGAAATTCGATAGAAGCGGTCACATTGATATTATTATTGGTGGTGACGTATACCCTGATATCTTGTTGGAAGGTTTCAAAAGGAATGTTTTAGGAAACCTAATGGCGCATGAGAGCATATTTGGCTGGATTGTAACCGGACCTTTACCAGAGCGGAATTCGGAGGTGCGCTCAACTTTTGAATCAGGTTACGCGAAAATAGAAGTTAGAAGGAAATCTGGACAAATTTTTAAGCCAACTGATCGAGGGCCTCGGGTGTTGCCAAATGGGCCCAAGTCCCACTCCAATGGAGTGGATAAGTCTTTTCGTGGAAAGGCTTACTGTCAAAATTCGAAGAAGGATGTTAAAGTTGGTGACACAGCAGCAATAAAAGAATGTATAGGGTTTTTGAAAGGGTGTAGCAAAAAAATTGTAAAAGATAGATATTTTGATATTTTTTATTTAGTTTTGTTTTTATTTATGAATTTTATGATATTGCTCATTTATTAAAGTTTTATGAACCTTGTTTTGTTTATCAAAAATGATTTTAATTATAAGCCGAAAAAATTAAGTCCATTAATAATTTGTTTTAATTGCCTTTATATTATATTTTAAAATCTTGTTTATTCATCCCTTTTCTTCAACCACTCTTTCACCCAAAGACGCTTCGCAGTTTCCTTTTTTTTTTTTTAAATTGCCTGCGCCTGGGCAATGGCTATGAAATACTCATTTGCCATATTAAAAGAAAAAAAACTCGACACTAAAAAAACAAAGGAAAATACCAACCAAAAACCATATGTTCTTTGAGAAAACCTAAAAAAATATTTTCTAAAAAAGACAGAAATCCATAAAAGAATTTTTTCCGATGAAAACCATATGATGTTTTCTTCTTCACGACATGTTTTAAATGAAATTTGAAGGCTTAAATTTGATGCGTTACTGTGCTAAGTCAAACAAAAATTACCAACACATATGCAAAATTTGATCCAATCTGTTTGATCGTGGCCGAGGCACTTAAGTATAATAAGTTCTCTGAGTACAATAAGTGTACTGAGTCTTTTTTGTTTTCTTTCTCTCAGTTAACATGAGAGTGAGAACGACGATTTAGTTTTCCCTGTTACCTACCCCCTCATCATAAAGAAGCACAAAATTTTGTCAATTTTAAATACACTGTGTGCAATATCTTTATATTCTTTGGTCAAACAATAAAAACGATCATACATACATAATCGTACATACACATATACATACGTACGATGTGAGCAACGCATTGTTACGCTCTTTGTTTGTGTTTATGTTTCTTCTGTCTTCCCTCCCTCATCAAGAAATGATTTTTAAAAAAGATTTTGGTGAGAGCGGGTCGTACTGTTACAACCAGCCATGAGAAATTTTACTTCTACATAATGCGCATTCTTTATATCCATATTCTTTGGTTATACATACAACCACCCAACCAACAGTCGCAACAATAATAAATAATCCTCAACCTACCAACCAATTTTTTTCTTTTCTGGCAACACTGGTGGGTTTGGAAAAATTCGTTCGTAGAAGTACGAGGGCAGTTCGGAAAGTTCTTAGCCTAGCACAAAAAGCGCGGTATAAACAGAAAAAAGTTAAGTGTTTTGGAAACTTCCATCTCTGTTATGAACACATGTAAAATTTTGTTTCGATCTGGCAACTCCTTCATATAGAAACAGGTGTTCAAAAAAGACCATCCGCGATTTTTTTACAATGGAAAAATTTGAAATGCGTGCTGTCATTAAATATTTACATAAAAAAGGTTTATCGGGACAAGAAATTCATTCATTTCACCTAACACATTCACCATATCATTATGAATTTCTTGTTGTTTATCGGGACAAGAAATTCATTCATTTCACCTAACACATTCACCATATCATTATGAATTTTTTAAACTTGGCATGCCAAATTATATACTATTGTGAATGGTTTCGATAAATATGTTTAAATATTTCATTACCATTTTCGCATTTTTCTTTTTGCATTACAAACATATTAATAAAAACATATTTCACAATAAAGTTTATTACTAATTTAAGAGGAAAATACATTAAAATGCATTTTTTAAACACATTTCTTTCATAAACAAAATATGTATATGATGATTGTTTATATGTACATAGTATATATGATTGTTTTTATGTACTGAGTGTCATCTATTTTGAATTTATTAATTTGTAAACAAGAAAAATGGAGGATAAATTAACTGAAAACACTCGTCTTGTGTTCGTTTGAGGATTTTCGTAGGCCTTAATAGCACAAAATATCACATATGTAAACTCATAAATTTGTAATTAATGTCATAAATTCTTTTAAAATCATAATTTGATTTTCTATTTTTCCCAAAAGTGTTCTTGTTTGCTTGTTTGTTGTTTACCACAGCAGCTGATCAAAACAAAAAACCAGTCGCATAAAACGCATTGTGTGTAACTTGCAATAAAAACCGCATAGAATGTAAGAATCGCATGTAACGCAAACACGCATGAAACGGATGGTATGTACTTTCGGTTTAACGATAAACAAAAGCTACAAACACATACAAAGACCATGAGGCAATGCGTACACAATACACACGACCCAAATACACACTAACGCATACATCGAACTGATTATAAATAAACCAGCTACAACAAGTATGAAAGAAAAAGGGACAGACAAATAAGCAAACGCAACAACAAACAATGTAGTCGCAAAAGAATTCTCGAGAATGCGATACCCCGAACATTCCACTTCGAGAACCATCATCAGACTGATTTTGCGGACATATAAAAAGGCGACACAAAGCAGACAACCAGTTCAGTTGTAATTGAGTCAGTCTTGAGTGAAGTTGCGTGTGAACAAAATAGTCGTGTTTGCAGATATCGGTAACAGTTTGTTGTGTGTGAATAATAGCAAGCAATTAATGTTGTATCGGTTAAGTGTGAACAGTGGCATAAAAGTGTAAACAATAAAGAAAGAATTTAAGTGAAACTAAACAGATATTTGTTTTTACTTGGTTTGCAATTAACGAACTCATATTTAAACGTTTTTAAAAAGGTAAAAACGTAACAATATATATAAGTAGTGTTGCCTTTCTATTTTTATTTTATTATTATATCGAAATTGTAATATTTTTGGGAAGTGCACGTTGCAATTAAAAGACGATGTTTATTAATCGGCGGTTATAATGAGACTGAGTTTTATTTTAATAATATACTTAAGAGATAATCAATTAGATGCAAATATGATCAATAGATCAATCATGCAAAACATATAATGTATGTAAATATATAACATCTCTTCCCTTCTTGATAATAATAATCATAGTAATAATAAATCATAACAATAGTAGCAAACTACTAAGATTATATTTTAATATTTTAAATATTTTAAAAGAATAATGAATTCAATTCAATTTAAGTTATGTATGTGTAGATATAAATACAAATATTCAATATTTAAGTGTTCCAATTAGTAATACAATTTATATAAAAATATCAATTAACATGAATATATTTTTATATATATCTATAATATTGCTTTTCTATAAATATTTTTTTTTTTTAATATAGAAATTATTTATTTAAAATTTCTATTGTTTTCTGAAATCTTCTGCTTCGTATCTGTCAACCGGTTTTCGTGGTCGTTCACTTCTGCGTAAGCTTGTTTCTGGGGTGTTGTTGTTTTTACAGTTGTACTCTGTTGAATTCGGTGAGTGTTGATTACTATCTTGTAAACTATTGTTTCCCTGTAATAAAGGAAGGTAATCACTGCGACGGCTATTCGCTCGTTGTAAGATTTTATGTCGCTGCATTTTGTGATTATTACTATTTAGCCCAGTTTGGTGAAGTGGTTCATCGTCTACCCGGTGTTTTAATTGATTTTGGTGACGTTTAAGGTAACCGCAAGGTGTTCGTACTATGTACAACATTCTTTTCAATTGTTTCGTTACCTCAGCGAGAATCCATTTAGGGCTACGGGAAAAATTACGCGCAAAAACAGTTTGTGAGCGATAAAACTTATTTTGTATATTTTCATCGTTGCTTGGCTGCTTTTTGAATGACGATATTAGGCTCAAAATTGTACGTGGAACACGACCATGAAGTATCTCGGCAGGAGATTTTCCATCATGATTGGGTATGAATCGATAAGTTGATAAATATTTATTTACTGCATTTTTTAGAGGCAACCCATCTTCCAAGTTTTTCTTTACAGCAGTTTTAAAGGTACTAACAAAACGTTCGGCGAGACCGTTGGAAGGAGAATGAAACGAGGCGGTAGTGATATGCTTGATTGCATTTTCGGCACAAAAGTTTTTAAAATCTTCAGACACCAACTGCAGCCCGTTGTCACTCCCAATTACATTTGGCAACCTCTCAATAGCAAAAATAGATGATAACGCCAATATTGTATCTTTATTTGTTGTGTGGTTTAATTGTACTACAAAGGGAAATTGCGAAAAAGCATCAATGCAAATAAGCCACATATAGTTAAAGATGGGGCCAGCAAAATCAAGGTGTATGCGATCCCAGGGTCCAGTTGGTGATGGCCAGGGTAAATAAACTTGCTTTGGGCTTGGACCAATCTCATTACAAACTTTGCATTTTGCTGCGATATTTTCGATTTGTTTATCTATTTTGGGCCACCAACAATGCTTGCGTGCTAATTGCTTCATTTTTACCGTCCCCCAGTGTCCTTCGTGGAGAAGTTTTAATATGTGATTTTGTAATTCCGTAGGTATAACTACACGAAAATCAAATCCATTTCCCTGTAAACAAAGTAACTCATTTTGTAGAGTTAACTGAAGTTTACGATTATAGTATGGGGACAATTCTGGGTCATTGTTACGTTTCGGCCAACCGTTTAGGACATGATATTTTACCTTTTGTAAGACCTTATCTCTACTTGCGCTCTTTAGTATTTGATCAGCATTTATAGGCGTTGTTAATATTTCATTAACATTTAGACAATCTTCTATCTGGTCAAATTCGGGATCTGGACCTAAGGGTAATCTTGAAAGGGCGTCAGCATTAGCATTTTCTTTGCTTTTACGGTACTTAATTTCAAATGTATACGCCATTAGTGTAATTGCCCAGCGTTGTAGTCGTTGTAAAGTCGATATTGGCAGATGCTTAGCTGGGTTAAAAATACTAACAAGAGGTTTGTGGTCTGTAATTAATATAAATTTTCGCCCATAAACATATTGGTGGAATTTCGTAACTCCAAATATAATAGATAATGCCTCTTTTTCAATATGGGCGTAATGGGTTTCATGCATATTTAAAGTTTTTGAGGCGAACGCAATCGATTTTTCTGACCCGTCAGGATATACGTGTGATAACACGGCACCAATTCCGTATGACGATGCATCGGTAGCTAAAAGCAAAGGCAGATTTTCTTGATAATGAGCTAGGTAGGTAGGTCGGAGTGGTAGCTCTGATGTCACAAAGCACACTTGAGCACGCATAGCGGCCCGTTGTGATGCCACGGGTGAACGCAGTCCCTGTACTGACCAAGTTCCACCACAATGAGGGAAAAGGAAGAAGTTGGTCAGCGCAAGGGCTGCACAACGGAAGCACGACTACCCCGCACTGGAAAACCAGCCAGAAAGTTTGATGAACGAAGCTAACAAGAAATGGGGAGCCAAATAACCTATATCTACACCTGGCAAGAGACGGGCACTGACAAAGAAAGTGAATGACAGTCTCCTATTCCTCAGAGGACCTGCATCCACGGCAGAAGTCGTTAAAAGGGAGCCTCATTCTTTCCGCGTGTCTACCCATGACGCAATGACCCGTAAGCACGGCCACTGTAGTCGAGATGACGTCACGACCAAGACCAAGTAATTGGTTGGTACGCCTTCTCATTGACCCAGGACAGGCTGGCGTCCCGAAAGAATTTCCGTGCAATGGTCAGCTTGACCGAGGCAAGTGGTATACCCACTTCAACAGAAGAGGATTCCGGAAGGAGCGCACCAGCTCTGGCGAGCTCGTCGGCCCTACAGTTTCCCGGAATTTCACTGTGCCCGGGGACCCACACCAGAGAGACACTGGTGAAGCGCCCCGAAAGAAGGTCGAGACAGCGGCGACATTCTCTAACGATCCTAGAGTTATTCACGAAACCCTATAGAGATTTTATCGCGGCCTGACTATCAGAGAAGACCGAGACGCGAGTAAAAGGAGCATCGTTGACGAGGATCCATTGAGCGGCCCGGTAAATCGCCATCACTTCCGCCTGAAACACGCTGCAGTAGTCCGGCAAACGGAGAGAAATATTCAGGTTCAGTTTCCCAGAGTAGATACCGTTTCCAACACCATTATCGAGTTTAGAGCCGTCGGTATATATCTCCAGGACTTCCGGGGGGACGACCGTATTAGGATTCCAGTCATCCCTGCTCGGGATCAGAGAGTGGAAACATCTGTCCAGACAATATTCAGCAGTAATATAGTCCATGTACACAGGGGCCACCGGATCAACCTCCAGAATAGTGAAGTGACCAGAAGGTATAATGTGCCAGCGAGACAAAGCATTAAGTCTAGTCGCAGTAAACTTGGCCGCCTGCTTAGCAAGAAGCACAGTAGGAAGCCAGTTGAGCATCGCGAACAAGGCTTTCGTGGGGGTGGTGCGTAGAGCACCAGTTATATAAATGGCGGCAGATCTTCTGACCTTGTCAAGGAGTCTGACGTTGTGTTGTCTGTCCAGAGCAGTCCACCAGAAAGCAACGCCATATAAGAGGTTGGGTTCGATGACCGTAGAATATATCCAACGCATGATCCTTGGGCGAAGACCCCATCTGGTTCCGACCGCTCTACTGCAGGAGTAAGCAGCACACGCCGCCTTGCGTGCCCTAGCAGCCAGATTAGCCCTCCAGTTGAGTTTGCGATCGAGGATCAGGCCCAGATATTTAACCTCGGGACTCAACGTAAGTCTGGTCCCACGTATGCTGGGAAGGGAGAAGGTCGGAACTTTATATTTCCTCGTAAAAAGAATCGTATCGGTCTTAGAGGGGTTAATAGACAGTCCAAAATCCCTATACCAGTCCAGTACGATTGACAGCGCCAAGTTCAACTTATCCGACAGTGTCTGCGGACAAATTCCGGACGCAGCAATGGCAATGTCGTCAGCGTAAGCTATGACTTCGATGCCAGCCCCCTCAAGAGAGAGTTGACTGCAAGGTTCCAGAGAAGTGGTGATAGAACACCGCCTTGCGGTGTGCCCCTACGAACCATTCTCTGACAATTAGTGGCACCCACTGTGGAGGTTACTATCCTCGACTTGAGGAGAAGCTCGATGAACCTGACCAGATTCTGTCCCAAGTTCAGAGAACCAAGAGCCCTAAGAATGGCGTCCGGGTCTACGTTATTGAATGCACCTTCAATGTCCAGAAAGATGGCCAAAGTGTATTCCTTAACGTGCATGGACTTTTCCACCCGAGAGATAAGGGAGTGAAGTGCAGTCTCCACAGATTTACCTCTCGTGTACGCATGTTGGGAAGCGGATAGAAGCGCTGGATAGATCGAGGTCCTGATATGAACGTCAAGGACCCTTTCCAGTGTCTTCAAAAGAAAGGAACACAGACTTATGGGTCTATAATAATTTGCCCCAGTGTGGGACGGTTTCCCAGCCTTGGGAATGAAAATCACCCTAGAAATTCTCCAGCTCCAAGGGATATAAAGGAGCCTGAGACTAGCATTATAGATGGCAAGCAACCAAGGGAGGATTATCTCCTCCCCATGTTGAATGTCACCCGGGATAATACCATCCGGTCCTGGTTGAATGGTTCGAAAGACCTAACAGCCCACTGCACTTGGCCAAGGGTGAGAGTCAGGGGGGAATAGTTCCCAGACGGTGGTTCGTTGACCTGATAAAAGGCCTGACCACCCAGGGTGGCACTTCCTGGAAAGTGAGTGTCAAGGAGAAGCTCAAGCGTCTCCAAACTGGACGTAGTCCAGCATCCGTCAGTCCGTCGGATACAGTCAAGGGATTTGTGAGTGGAACTTAGAATTTTACGGAGACGGCCCGTTTCGGCAGAGGATTCTACGCTGGCACAGTAGTTCCTCCACGAGGCCCTCTTCGCTCGCCTTACAGCGTATTTAAGTTCCCTCTTTTTGGTCTTGTAGATTGACCATTCGCCTGTCGCCTTCGCCCTGTTAAAGAGCCTGCCACAAGATCGATGTAGATCATCGATCTCTTGGTTCCACCAGGGCGGTTTTCGTTTGCCCCTATGGGCAGCGGGTTTGACGGAGGATGTGGCTGCCGCCCTAAGCGCGGTTGACAGTGTGTCCGCAGCCCTATCCACGTCGAAACGGGTCGTTATAGTCGGGGGGGTAGAGGGAAGGCTGCTACGCAGCCTCTCCCTAAAAATGGTCCAATTCGTGTTCCTCCTATTAACCGGAGGGGTCATGGCAGCGGGAGACTCGTTCGTGTCGATAATGAAGGTAATGTATCTATGGTCCGAAAAGGAGCATTCCTGAGATACAAAGCAGTTCTTTAGGTTAGTAGAGAAATCGGAGCTGACCAGAGTAATGTCCAACACCTCCTTTCTGTTCGAAGTAAGGAAGGTTGGTTCATCGCCCCGATTAGCTATGACTAGGTTATTACTTATAATAAAATCAAAGAGGCACTCACCCCGTTCGTTGGTACCGGAACTGCCCCACATCGTGTAGTGGGAGTTGGCTTCCGCACCGATGATGACCGGAACTCCGCGCAGTCTCGCATCTGCCACTAGTCGACCGATGGGCTCCTGAGGGGGAGAGAGCCCATAGTCATGCGCCAGATACGATGACGTGATCCAGATGGTCGTCAAGTACATCTCGACGACCATGGTGACGGTGTCCTTGTCGCTGAACCTGTGGAGGAGAAGAGCGTTAATACTATTCTTAACCATGACACAAGCCCTAGGCTTACCTGAGTTCTGGATATACGCTAAGCGATATCCTTTGATGTTAAGTCCGCAAACCCTGCCGTCTACAATCCAGGGTTCTTGGACCAGAATGAGCTCTGCTTCCTCGGTTGCCAGTCGGAGGAGCAGAGCAGCGGAGGCAGTTTTGGAGTGTTGTAGGTTAATTTGGATGATTCTCAGCATTGGTCAGAGAATCAACCATTGTCACATCAGCGTCCTCTTCGTCCGACAACGGATAGGTTGCGCCAATGTCAATGCCGTCGAAGAATTCCCCCACCAGGTCAGAATTGGACTTCTTACTGGATGAGGAGCGTCGAGAAGAATGACTACACACGCTTCTACATTCGACGTCTTCGGCGGGTTCGAGGGGTCCGGGGGTAGGGTCGGATGGGGCAGGATCAGATGGGGCAGGGTCGGATGGGATAGGTTTCTGTGGGATGGGTTGCGATGGGACGGGATCTACGGGGTTGGGGTATGTTGGGGGATGTGCGGCAACGCGGAAATCCGACTTATAGACCCTTAGCTCGATTGAGCTAAAACCATATTTTATCATGCCCCCGCGGGCACTGATAAGCGGGAGTGACTCCTCATTCAGGATGAATGAGCAACCTTAGCCACTCTCCAGTTATGAGTGGGCAGGTCCGTGTTGCTGGCCTTGAAGATCCTCAGCATGGTTTCCGGGTCTGATGGTCCGGTCGGAATTCTCGCCTTGGATCGGGGGCGGTTGGGAATCTGGTCCGGAGGGACGGCAGCAAGCTAAGCTCCTGGCCAGACTTCACCAATCCTGCCGATAGCCTCCTTGTAGAGCTCCATAGAGCGGAGATCCGAGCAAACTACCAGCTTGATGTGCCCTTGATACCACCCCGCATCAGTACAGCCGGGTGAAGGGCCAGGGTTGGAGTCGATTACTCCAAGGAAGACGTCCAAGAGCGCATGTTCCACCAGCTTCCACTTGGTGGGAGCAATGGAACCATCAGGGTGGCTCTGGTCAACGATTGCCCAGGTCAAACCTTCCTTTAATACCTCACTTTGAGGCTTTGAAGGTTTGCTGGGGTCAGGACGTCTAGGTTGCGTCGACGAACGGGGTCTTGCAGGGGGGGGATGTTAGGGTTGGTCACCTTTGAGCGTTTGGGAGGCTGGAGTGGAGCGTTTAGCTCGATTGATCTTTGCCTCTTTGGGGCCGTCTCTGCCGTGATCGGAGAGGCGGGGGGCGATCATATTCATGGGCCTTAGCCCAGGCAAGACTGCCCTTCTCGTCCTCTGAGAGGAGAGCCGGGTTTATCGAGCCAAATCTCGCAATGATCCGCATGGCTGATCTGCGAGTTCTATATGCCCTAACGCTAGCACTCACGGTATTCTTGGCACCCGAAGATGGATTGGTGCCAGGGGCTTGCTCGCCAGACTTGTCTGCCAATGCCTTGGCGGCAGCCGAAGAGTGCGTGGGCATATTCGCAACAGCCTTAGAGGTAGACGGTGCCTCGGTAGAAGGTGCCAGGGCCGGAGGTGTGGCGACACTAGGGACCGGCTTCGCAGCTGGAGCCTTGTGTGCCAAGCTAGGTTTCACCGAAGTGGAAGCTTGGGCCTTAGTTCTAGAGGTGGGGACAGCTGCCCTTTTGGCAGATGCCTGTCTAGGGAGGGTTATACGTCCACCGGTAACAGTGGATGCTTTGCGCTCACCCTTTTGAGTTAGCGCTGTTTTGTGTGTTTGGTTGAGGTTTGTATTCATTGCAATTGGGTCCCCACTCAAAGCCGCTATCCTTGCCCGCAAAGTGTAGTTACCCTTAAATGGTCCCGTGGTTATCTATGCATGCAGGGAGGCCACGCGAGGGTTGGCACCAGCCCTTATGGGGACAGGTGCTCAGAGCCAGACCAGGTACTAATCGGGAGTCTTCTCAACCGAACCTACACCGCTAACTTAACAGCAACGGACAAGGAACGTACTTTGAGGCCTGCCAGGGTTTTAATGGGACGGGGGCAGCTGTAGCCCTAGCCTGGAGCCGTTCATACCGGGTTTCACCCCGGTGCTACCGTGCATACACAACTAGGCCAGAAAGCCTTCCTAAAAAATTGTAGGTTTGCTTTGAAATAATGGACGTAGTGGCCCCGGAGTCCATCTGAAATTTTACTCTTTTATTTAAAATTTCTAAGTGAATAAATATTTTATTATCTTTATTGAATACAACACCAGTGATTTGCTCTTTGTTGTTCTTATTGTTCTTTATTTCTTTTTTAACATAACTTTCTATTTTTTAGTGTAATCATAAATACATCACTTGCTTCTACAAAATTATTTTCGTTGTTGTAATTCTTATTATTTTTTGCTCGGTTTTTTACATATTTATTTCTCTTATTTTCTTTATTTTTTGACAAACAAACTGGGGCTATATGACCGGTTTTACCACATTGATGGCAAATTGCATTTTTAAAACGACAATTATTGCGGGGGTGCGACGTGAAACAACCTGAGCACCGTTTGAGTTTTTGCTTTTCAGAATTCTTATTTCTAACGGCATTTTTATATCTATTATTTGTTTGTTGAACAATTTTATTATTTTTTGTACTGGAAACTGTGTTAACATCATTTTCTTCAAAATTT
Organism: Sarcophaga caerulescens; assembly: GCA_927399465.1. Classification (NCBI taxonomy): domain Eukaryota; kingdom Metazoa; phylum Arthropoda; class Insecta; order Diptera; family Sarcophagidae; genus Sarcophaga; species Sarcophaga caerulescens. The sequence goes on from OV656868.1 coordinate 56,337,719, forward strand.
GTGTCTTTTAATTTTATTGCTACTATTGTTTTTAATGTGGCTTCATGTGCATCAGCTATTATTAATATGTAAGCCAAAGACGGCTGAACTTTTTGCAAACATGCTGTCCGTACAGCATCATGAGGTGTATTTAAAATCACTTGATCACGAATCATTTCATCGACGTAACTGTTATTACAGTTTCCTGCTCCACAAACGAATTTGCACTGTCGAGCTATACCCCTAAGATTTGCTATCCAATCTTTATAAGATTGATTTGGCTGCATAACACATCCATTAAATTCCAAACGGGCGGCTACGCTGTGGATCTTTTCTTCAAAATGAGTTGCTAATTTTACAGTAATTTCGTCAAATGTTTTTCCATTTAAATCATCGCTCGCGAATGGCTTTTTTGTTAATTCGAAAGTGTCACTGCCAATCCAAGACAAAAAAAATGATTTCTTCTTTTCAGGCTTAGTGATCGAGTAAGCATTAAAATGTTGATTCAATTGCTCCAAATAGGTAGTAAAATTTTGTTGGTCTTTATTAAAACTATGGAATGCAGGTGGTGGTGGTGTTTGCTGTGTCGATGATGATGTCGGTCCCCGTAACATTTGAGCCATAAAATTTTGCTGATCCGCTAACATTTTACTCATAAATTCTTGCTGCTGTTTAATTAGTTTTTGAAAAAAATCACTGTCATTCGGCATATTTAATTTTTATTTAACGACCGTACGGAATTAGAAAAAAAAAAAACAAATTTTAAGGTATTAATCTACCGCTACTTTACAAAAATAACCGTGTCCTCGTCGCCACTGTAATATTTTTGGGAAGTGCACGTTGCAATTAAAAGACGATGTTTATTAATCGGCGGTTATAATGAGACTGAGTTTTATTTTAATAATATACTTAAGAGATAATCAATTAGAGGTTATGTATTTTATGTATTCATGCGAAACATATAATGTATGTAAATATATAACAGAAATTAAAAAATATTGTGTAATGAATGCATAGGTTAGGTTAGGTCGGAATGATAGCTCTAAAATCAATAAGCTCACTTGAGTACGCATAGCGGCCCGCTGTGATGCCACGGGTGAACGCAGTCTCTGTACTGACCAAGTTCCACCAAAATCAGGTAAGGGGAAGAAGTTGGTCAGCGCAAGGGCTGCACATCAAAAGCACGACTACCCTACACTGGAAAACCAGCCAGAAAGTTTGATAAACGAAGCTATATCCTTGACATCAATAGATGATAGCTCCGTCAAGCTGACAAAAAATGGAGAGCCAAATAACCTATATCTGCACCTCGCAAGAGATGGGCACAGTCTCCTCTTCCTAAGCGGATCTGCACCCACGGCAGAAGTCGTTAAATGGGAGCCGCATCCTTTCCGCGTGTCTACCCGTAATACAGTGACCTGTAAGCATGGCCACTGTGATTGAGATGATGCCACGACCAAGTCCAAGTAACTGGTTGGTACGCCTTCTATCCATCAGGGGCCAGGTGAATCTAGCGGTGGAGCAGGAGTCCTCATTGACCCAGGATAGGTTGGCGTCCAGAAAGAATTTTCGAGCAATGGCCAGCTTGACCGAGGGGAGTGGCATGCCCAAGTCTACTGAAAAGGATTCCGGAAGGAGTGCACCATCTCTGGCGAACTCATCGGCCCTGCAGTTCCCCGGAATTTTACTGTGCCCGGGGACCCAGACCAGTGAGACACTAAGGCGCCCAGAAAGAAGGCAGCGACGACATTCCCTAACGATCCTAAAGTTATTCACAACACTCGACAAAGATCTTACGGCGGTCCGACTGTCAGAGAGGACCGAAACGTGGGTAAAAGGAGCACCGTTGACGAGGATCCATTCAGCGGCCCGATAAATGGCCATCACCTCCGCCTGAAACACGCTACAGTAATCCGGCAGTCGGAGGGAGATGCTTAGGTCCAGTTTCCCAGAATAGACTCCGCTCCCAACCCCAATGTCGAATTTAGAGCCGTCCGTGTATAAATCCAGGAGTTCTGGGGGGACGGTGTTAAAGTACTTGGAATCAGAAATTGAAAACCCCTGTCAAGACAGTATTCCGCAGGGAGATAATCGATGATGAATGTCTAATAAATTAAAATTATTTTTATTAACTTTTTTACTGGCATAAGGCGCCATTTTCTTCTTTAGAATGTCCAAATACTGATAACGGTCCATTTTTCCATTAATTTTGACAATTGGACCCACATCGTGCCATGAAAATAATTGTGGGTGCGTTTTGATAAAAGTGGATTCTTTCGGCTAGAGCGTCCAAAGAGTTTTGCGCAGGAGTATGTGCCTGTCCGAATAATTTATTCCAAATTAGGAGTTAATTTCATACGCAATATAGAGCGATGACTTGAAAGGGTCCTTCTTTGACTTCTGGATATTAACTTTGGTGACTTCGGTTGTTTTATTGATATGTGGCTTCTGTTTTCTGCGACATTATTTATATCTGTTTGAAGGAAAAATAATGATCACGTTGTAAATCATTTTTCGCGAGCGATTTAAAATTTCGGCAATTTCAGCCATCTTTTTCCCATCATTCTACTAATTAACGATAATGCCCTTCTGCTCTGGCGTGCAATCTTTTCCACGTCCCATTTCTCCCAAAAAGAAATTTAAATGTCACAAAATTAAAAGAATTTTCCCCAAAATATTCGAACAAAACGTGTACTCACCACGTTGGTTGTGCTAATTTGCTATCCAGCTCGAATTCAACTATGAACAGTGTTGGAAAAAATAATAGAAACGCATCAAATTTTTATTATTTCCTTAAATTTTTATTTATCTTTAAGTAAATAAAAAAAGGTATATACATAAACTAAAAAGTATCCCCATTGTCATTTACATTAGCAAGAATTTAACAGCGATTTCCAACAATAAAAGTTTATTACGAAAAAGTATACAATATTTTAATGATAAACTAGTAATCGTTTCTATTATTTTCTCCAACACTGTATGTATGATACAAAATCAGCAATCAATCAAATGAAAAGAAAATATGTTTGATAACTGTAAAATTTTTTGTTAAACAACAGACAGGTGTCGTACTGCAACAATGCAGACGAAAACAATTGGTCTAATAACTAGTATACAAATAAGTAAAAATTACAATCAAACTCTATACATGGACTTTGTGCTAATTTAATGTCCATGGCTGTAAATAAATTTTTTCTCTCTTTGGTGATTTCTTTTTCAGAAGTTGGTTACAAAATTTTTTATTTCCTGGCAACATTGCCCGTTAAATATTAAAGTTTGTACAATATTTTCACATATGAAATACGAGATTTATTTAAAAAATAATAATAAGGCTTTTCAGTTTTCCTCAATTAAACTTTTTTTCTTAATATCGAATTCTACATTTCAGAAAAATTTCTTGAAGGAAGCTATGTTACATCCACTCCTACATTAACACATAATTCACAAGTAGATGTCACCGTCAAACATATTTCAAACACATCATACCTACTGCGCAAGTTTAGCAAATATTTATTTCCAATGTCATATTCTTTTTTTAATAAACAGAAAGAACATACAAAAGCAAACATTCCAGATTATGATAGGAAACAAATAAAACCCATGGAATAAAAAGTTGGACATATTGGCCAAGTCGTCCGTCCGTTCGTTAAAATCTAATAGGCAAATCATTACATCAGGCAGTCCATTTGATAGGCCCCAAACAAAAGCATATTTTATTGTATTTGAGTTAAGTACACCTGGTTTATTAAAAAATTTTAAATTTTCGTTCGTCAGGTTTACGATTTTGATAATACAAAATAATTTTTCTTCTAATAACAAAATATTCCTTTCATTAATAACTTAAATAAAACCCTAGTAACATTGAAAAAATATGTTAGATCTGACAATGAGATGTCACTTCGACACGGTAGTGCGCATGTTCACTATTCACTGCAAAAGTTATATTATTAATGTTTTTGACCACCAGATGCTGCTTTAGTACGGAAATATTAGTGACCGGTGTTTCTTCGTATATCGTAATATTTTCCATAGTCTGGCAGCACTATATCAACATTATACTTTGATGACATACGGAAAACTGTCAAAAAGTATTAACTCTCTCTGTATCGCTCTTGTTCTTCTTTTACGTTCTCTTTTGTATTCGTTTAATAAAATTCGGTCGTTTTACTTGTGATTTGTGAAAAAAAAAATTTAGAAGGAAAGTTCAAAGAAATAAAAATGTTTTTTTGTGAAAATTGTTAAAAGAAAATACTTAAAATATAGATTGATTACGGGGCGAAAAGTTAGACGATATCGTTTGCGTCAATTGGAAAATGACTCCAACTAAAATCAAATACAAAATCGTCTCGTAAAGAGTGCATTTGACAAATAAATTTGTGTTTATGGGCTAACGCCCCCAGTGCTGCCGCCACTAAATGACGAAGGAAAATATGTTTGGAAAATGTACACATATGTATATATGTAATCTTCGCTTCCGTTCAAGAAATTTTGGTGAAAATCTAATCACAATGATTGCAGTCCTGGTGCATTAGTGTTGTTTTGTATTTTGTTTAAAAGAAAAAAGTAAATGTTTGTAAAAATGTGTAATTTTCGGAATAGATACAGAGAACATGGACAACAACAACAACAACAACAAACATGTTTTGGAAATTTTCTACTGTTCTTCGACTAGTGGAGAATTTCATGGTGCTTCATCAAAATATCGTTTGGCACCGTTGGAAACCGTATTGAAAATTAAATAGAAAAACAAAATTTAATAATTTAATGAAAGCATAAATTAAAAAGTATATAAGAAAAAATATAATTAATAATTAAAAAAATATAAAAGTGATTAGAAATAATAACAAAAAACAGATGACAGACTATTGTCACAATTCCAGCATCTATAAATAGTTGCAAAAGCCCTTAATACCGTTTTTATGTGCACTCGTCCCACCTTCACTGGCACCTCCTGACCTCCACCCAATTACCACTACTTAGACTTCAGAAAACTATATTATATTACGACTGACTAGTACACCCTCTCACTCCTACTTTACACTAGTCTCTACGAACGATTTCACATTATAATTCCTTTTAAATTATAACACAACGTACACATACATACATATGTATATACACTAAGAAAAGTGGACTTAACTTACTAGACCAACTGTACAATAAAAAAATTCACGAGATATAATAGTAATAATAAATAATAAATAGCAGCAACAACAACGACAACAACAGAAACAACATAACAGCAGCATCAACAATAAATAAATTACATACATACACATATATAAATAAACATTTTAATAATTGCGAAGCAAAAAGTTCTTTTATAATAAAATGCAAGCAAAAAAACGTTACATACTGGTGTTTGTATCATGTGCGTTCCTTGCTTACTGTTATTTTGGTGGTTACCGGCTGAAAAATGCAACACATCGCCGGCGCAGTTTGTCATCATCATCTTCTGTAGAAAGTGATAGCGATGCTTTAGATCATTTACCCAGTTTTTTAAATCATGAGGCTGGCAAAGATTATTTACAATATATTGATCCTGAAGTGGCGGATACAGTGGCAAAAGCACGTTCGATTGTGTCGGATTCATCTGTGGGCGAACAGTTGTCAGCCAATGGGGCCATTACATCATCATCAATTTCTACACCACGTATCTGTAGCATGGAAACATGCTTCGATTTCACAAAATGCTACAATGAATTCCTAATTTATGTATATCCTCCAGAACCATTGAATTCACTGGGGGCTGCACCTCCAATTTCGCCAAACTACCAAAAAATTATTACCGCTATTCAAGAGTCGCGCTATTATACGACAGATCCGGAAAGTGCTTGCCTATTCGTATTGGGCATCGATACATTAGATCGCGATTCGTTATCTGAGGATTATGTGCGTAATGTGCCATCTCGTTTGGCTCGTCTACCTCATTGGAACAACGGTCGAAATCATGTTATTTTCAACTTATATTCGGGCACTTGGCCCGATTACATTGAACACTCGCTTGGTTTCGACACTGGTGAAGCCATTTTGGCCAAAGCCAGCATGAGTGTCCAACAAATGCGAACGGGTTTCGATATAAGCATTCCACTGTTTCACAAACAATTTCCGTTGCGTGCCGGTGCTTCAGGTTTGGCTTCGTCAATGCACTTTCCATCGAACAAAAAATATCTTTTGGCCTTCAAGGGTAAACGGTGAGTTGATAACATAAAGTTTTTTACTTTATTTAGAATGAATTATTTTATACTTATTAAACATTCGGCAAGAATAACCATAAAAACTTTCACGATTTTTAATACAACTCGTTTTATTCATTTATGTTTTTATGTATTGAAACAATAACTTCTATAACCTCTACAACTTTTACAATACCACGTATTTATCTGATTGTATAACATGGCTTCTTTACTCTCAAAATAATTAAAAGTTATTCGGAGACTTCAGATCCGGCTTAAACGCAACAACGCTAGGTTACTTAGGACCATTTTTAGGGTTTGAGGTCAACGATTAATCTTTAACTTTAATCTTCGTATTGAGTTACTGAGTTTACTTAATCTTACTTTTATTTGTTAGTTTAAACGTCCAACGTTGATAGTTTAAATTTACTCAAGAACTGTCAAAAGTAGTAAACAAAAATTTTTTTTAAATAATTGTTAAATTAGAATTAAGAATTTTTAGGTGAGAATTAATAAGTCGAATATAAATGAATTGTTCGAACGCTGACGAATATTTAAGTGATTATGAATTATATGATACGCAAATGTGTAATTCAATTCAATAATTATTTTTTTACTTAAAGATAAATCGCACGCAGTTTCTTCTTATCTATACAAAAGCAAATTGTTGTGATAAATTTTGCCACATTTGCTTATAAGTGTGACAGTTCAACAGGGTTTAAACTCCTACCCAAAAAAATGCAAGTTTAATTAATAGAAGAGTTTAAACTTGATCTCAAAAAACGGCCCTTAGTCTATCAAGACAGAAATATATAGAACAACATTTAAACATTTAAATTTCTACAAAAGTTATTATGGAGACCACTGAACACTTATATAGTGGATAGTAATCAGAGATCAGCAATGAATCGTATTTTCGCTACTCATAGGTACTTATGAAATTTTGAGCATGAGTGAGTCAAGAGTATTAAAATTCAACTACTCTGATTCATTCGTACTCGCTACAACATTGATTTATAAGTATAGGTTGCAATGAGTATGAGTACAACGTTGCCATCAAACTCACAACATTCGATTCATTGTTTGATTCATACGCCTACTCATTCAGATTCATAAATTTAGAAAAATACTTATAATACTTACGAATGATTCGAGTCAGTCGAATCATTCATCAAAATTTACAGTAGTAGTTATTGTTGCATTTACAAAAGAAGAGAAAAGAAAAGACAAAGACAAAAGCAAAGCACACACACAACATTCTAGCGAGTATTGTGGTGTTCGTACTCGAATCATACTTATTTTGTGCTTCGTGTATATGTTGAATTATGGAGAGTCGAAATCAACAACATCGTGCGTATTGTTAAGTATGAGTACGATGAGTATTTCTAACTTTGAATATGAGTAGTATGAGTATAATATTAAAATAAGTATGAATGCGTATAAGTAGCTGAAATTTTAAGTATGACTCGAATCTACTCATCGTTTTGAATACTCGTTGCTGATCTCTGATAGTAATCACCCCAGCCACCGCGCAATAAATTGCCTAATCTGATTTGTCATAGCATAAGTAGGTTCTAATCTAAAATCTGGCCTGTGATATTCAGCTGTATAATCTTAAACAAATAAGTCCTGCTTGTCTTTGCTAAACCATCGCGATCGGCAAGAATTGAATATTTCGCCAATTCATTTAGTATGCCCAGCATTTCTTAACAGTATATTAAATACATATACAGAGGATAGCATAAGTCTAGGTACCCTAATTTATGTAAACAATTTTTACAAAAATTCGTAGAAATATTTGATGTTTTTTATATTAATTTTATTAATTTATTTCTATTATTTGTAATAAAATCAAAAAATTATTAATGTATGCAACAAAACAAAAGAAAAGTAAGGAAAACTTCCTGACGACGCTATATTTTTGCTTTTCCCCCAAGAAGGAATTAGAGTTATTTTAAATGCATTGCCTTATTCAATGTTTCCTCAATAAATTTCAAACTGTCCACACATCAACAGAGCATTATACTAGCAGCAAACGTCACTTTTTAACAAACTATCTTAAAATTTTATAAGTATACATTGGTGCCTGTAATTTGCATGATGATCTCGACTTATCGCATATTGTATCTTAGCTCCTAAAGAAGATTTTATAAATCGGAACTGCTAAAAAGTAATTTTAATTGTGTAAATCTCTTTTTTCGTGTTTTATCATAATGATAATGATGTTTCATGACTTTCATGTTTCTAATATTTATTATACATTTTCAGACAAATGATTAATTATTAAAGTTGTAATTGTTATTAAAGTATTTTAACTATTCTGATACATCTTGCATTTAATTTTCAAGGAATTAAAAATGATTTAAATCTAACGTTAGATCGAACAATATACTATCAAAAGATATTAAAATCTGTGATCCATTTTGTATTGCTTTGTTATTCTACTAACAGAGCTTTGATAAACAATGAAAGTATGTTTTGAAAATAAAAATAGTAAAAGGAATTCAATTCCTAGTCCAAAATAAGTAGAAAAGGTAAAAGCGAATAACTGAAGTCAGTACATTAAATTGAACTATGTGTACTATGAACTACAAAAATTGATTATAATAATTTTAAGTAATTGACTTATAATACATAAAAATTAAAGATGAAAACATGACAATGTGAATGGATCCAATTGGTCAATTTATAAATTTTAGTTCATTCTAAATTTAAGATTGAATTTTTTATCAACTATAACATGATAACGTGGTCGGATTCTTCTAACGCAGATCCGTTAATTGTAGAAACTTAAAACCTATCTTAACCCATACAATTTAAAGTATCATATTTTATAAAAAAATTCGAAAAAGACACGCTGAAAGAAATAACAAATGTTGTCAAAAATAATTAAATAATATTTTTGGGGTGAATAGATTATCAAGTTGAATGATAATTGCCACAGAATTTAGAAATTTTCATGATTGCAATATAACTCATTCTCATAATTTAATGCTAATCAATTACTGAAGTAAATAATTAAATAAAATAATTTAAAAGTGTGAAAATAATTTAACTTAGAATAATCTGATTTTACTGTTAGTTTTTAGATCGTTGGGTACAAAGTACCGCAAGTTTCTCTTAAAATAAAATTTATTTTACCACTGCATTGGATTCATGAATTTAATAATGCTCAAGCCAGGCCTTCAAAGTATTTAGACTTCAGATTAATCGCCTTAAATGCATGTATTCTTAGTAGGGTTATTTTGAATAACGCTAAATTTACTCATTAACTCTTCAAGGTAGGCCTTCAAAGAATTTAGACTTGAGATTCTTAACTCTTCAGACATTATATGGCAGTAGTTGCGACACAAATATTAAAATTTTACTATGAGTTTATTTGAGACTGCTGATTCAGAGTAATCAGAATATGTAAGTCGTATAACCTGGCCAGGTGATGTCCAATATATTGGACATACATAGTTACTCAGGGATCATGTTTTTCATAAATAAAGTGTAATTTAATAATTAAAAAATGTAATTATAAGAGTAATTGTGTGACAATTCATAAATCAATTATTTTCGCGGCTTAGACAGGGATAAACCATACATTTTTTCCAAATATGTAATAAAATCGCTCATTTTACATCAAACTAGATTTGTCTTTTCCAAATTTTCGAAAATGGCTTAATTTAACAAAAAGCAATGCAAATTAGAAATTTAAATATATACACACTGTCGGACAAAATAAAGTGCGGTTTTAAATATTTTTTGTTTTTTGATTAAAGCATATGTTTATTGTTTTCAAATGTTTATAAATTATAGTTTAATTTTTAATTCGGTTAATATTTTATCTAATAGGGAACTTAACATTGAGTTCTTTCTTTATATACTCTATTTATAATAGAAACTATATGGCACATAAGGAATTTCAAGTAACAAAATAAAGTAACACTTCACTAGTGTCACAAAAGGATAGCCGAAATATAATTAGGTTAATCTTTTTATTATGTAAAAAATTACACAAGTACAGATGATTTTATTTAACGATAAGAATGAAAAATATGTTGTTTCTTTACGTAGAAAAAGGGTGCGGTCGCGTCGCTTGATCGTTAGGTAATAAATTTAAAAAGAATCCCGTTGATCCTTACGTCAAGCACGGACAGGGTTGCCATATTAATTTAGATGTCTCAGTGTTACCTTAACTTGACAGTTCGGCCACTCCTGAATTGGAGTCGTCCTCGACTTCAGCATCGTCATCATCAAGTTCAGGCGAACCGTTGCACCATCTCTTCATTCTGTCCGAACTAAACACCGAACAGAACTTGCGCGCAGTAATCTGAACACCAGGTATGTCCTCAATTAGGTATCGGTCCTTTCCAATCACACGTTTCACAATATAGGGACCGCGATATTTGGGTAACAGCTTTCGTGATTCACCGGTTGCCTGGTTATCGTTTTCAATCAGCACTAAATCACCTTCGTCATACGTAGTAGGCCGGCTATGTTTCTCGTCAAATCTTTTCTTCCATCGTTGCCTTTCGCGTTCAATGTTGTCGATAGCCAATTGCCTCTTTTCATGTAGTGGTATAACTGTTGGAGAGCATTTGTCATCCTGTATAGCTGCAACTAGGCGATTCTGTGTGACGTCTATTGGCTTATAATCGAATATCAGCTCGTTAGGGCAGAAACCTGTAGTCGCACTCTTTTGGGAATTGATAGACCACTGTAGTCTATGCAATGTTAGGTCCCAGTCTCTTGGGTCTTCTGTGGTGGTACGTAGATATGATAAAATGGTTTGGTTGACTCGTTCAACTTGCCCATTGGCCCTAGGCGTACGTACAGCATTTTTGATATGTTGAATACAGTTGTCGTCACAATACTGTTCGAAAATCTTGGAGGTAAAAGCTGTGCCACGGTCTGAGATCAGTCGTCTAGGTAAACCAAAATAGCTGGCCAACTCATTTAAGCAATTTATCACAGGAACAGATTTTGTATTTCGGACCGCCTTGATAACTGCATATTTCGTGAAAGCATCAGAGATAGCCAAGATGTGTGTGTTACCTCTCTTACTCTTGATAAATGGTCCCAAATGATCCAGATGAATTTGACGAAAAGGCAATGGCTCCAGATCACCATAATGCAAATTACCCTCTGGCTTACCACCTTTCACTTTATTGTAAGAGCATTCGACGCAGGCAGCTATATATTCCCGCATGTACTTTCGCATACGAGAAAACCAAAAATTCTGCTGCACACGTTCCAAACTTTTCTCCAATCCGTAGTGACCGACGTCATCGTGGCAGTATTTTGCAATTCGCCACCTTACTGCTTTGGGGATAACGAGTTTCGCTCCTTGTTGTGTTCTACGATATAGGCGGTTGTTCTTTAATACGTACTCCTTTTCAATCTGGGAATCGAATCCCCTTTCTCCACGCAGTATTCTGATGATGTTCATAAGTTTTTCGTCCCTAAGCTGCATTATTAATACCCAGTCATCACTACCCACCTTTACATTCATAACAAAACCAGCGGGTTCGGGTTCAGCTGCTGGCAAATCAGGTGCTCTGCTTAAAGCGTCAACGTGAGCCATTCGAGAACCCTGGCGATGCACGAACTCACAATCAAATTCCAACAACTTCAGCAACCATCGTGCAACTCTGGGTTGAAGCTCTTTCCTTGCCCTAGTTCTTGTTATTGCTGCACAATCTGTAACCACTCGAAAATGTTTCCCCAATAGGTATATACGAAAACGTTCCAAAGTTTCCACAACGGCCAATACTTCCAATTCGTAGCTATGATACCGTGCCTCAGTGTCGGAGCAATGTCTGCTAAAATAAAATACCGGATGCCACTTGCCATCACCTGAGTTTTGTAGAAGAACTCCAGCCAATCCAAAACTACTTGCGTCGGTATGTACCTCGTGTTGCGCAGACAAGCTATATATAGCCAGTACAGGTTTATTGCATAGGATCTCAATCAGCTCCCTAAACGATTGCTCCTGAGAAGCGCCCCATTTGAATCTATCCGACCCACTCTTACGTAATAGCTCTGTGAGTGGTCTTGAGATAATGGAGTAGCGCTCCACAAATTTACGGAAAAATCCGGTCAGACCCAAAAATCGTCGCACCTCGGTGACATTCGCTGGAACTTTGAAATTTCTAATGGCATTGATCTTCTCGACTCCAGGTGTAATTCCGTTTTCGTTTACCACGTGACCCAAATATGAGACCTCCTTCGCCAGAAATTTGCACTTATCTAAACGCAAGGTAAGTCCGCAACGCTCAAGTACCGCCAAAAATTTATCAAGACGATGTATGCCCTCTTCCACCGTTTTGCTGGGGATGACAACGTCATCTAAATACGCCAATACCTCACCCGGATCCATAAACTCCAACACGCGGTTCATCACAGCCTGAAACACAGCAGGTGCATTTACCAACCCAAAAGGCATCCTATTATATTCAAAATGTCCATCAGTGGTGACGAAAGCAGTAAACTTTTTTGATGACTCTTCTATCTGAATCTGGTGGTAACCCATTCTTAAATCCAACGTGGTGAAATAACGATTTCCATAAAGTTGAGCAAATTGTTCGTCCATCACTGGCATAGGGTATGGCGTCTTGATAGTTATCTTATTCAATTGTCGGTAGTCCACACATAGACGGTGTTCACCATTCTTCTTCTCTACAAGAACTATTCCGGAGGCATAAGGTGAGTCAGATTTACGGATGATACGATTCTCGAGAAGTTCCTTTATTATATTTGCCACTATAGGTCGTTTCGCAAATGGTATCCTGTACGGTTTCGTGCATACCGGTACTGTGGTGGCTAATTTTATCTCCATCTGCACTAAATTGCATTTTCCCAATTCCTTTGTATCTTTAGCGAAACTTCTCCTATGATCATCTAGTACCGTTTTCAACTGTTCGGTTTCGACACGTGTAGAAATACCCTGAGATTCAATTGAATTAATGTTCTGTACCCAACATTGGTCGCCTTCAATAATTGTCCGTTTTCCCTTGCGGCACAGCAGGTCTCGACCGATTAATACATTTGCTGGTATCATCTCATCCTCAACAATAAAAAACTCTATATCACTCGTAGTGTCATCCATTAGAACGCTTTCAATGACCTTAGATTCACAGGTATATGTACCTCCTGCAAAGCCCCTTAAAATGATTTCACATTCCACGGCCGGACCAAATTGGGTAGAAAAAGTTCTTTTCATTAAACAACGATCACTACCAGAATCTATAAAAGCTTCCGTGGTGACACTGTTTATCTTGACGATCTTAGAAAGTTTCTCCATCGATTCTGGTGTTTCGTGTGTAATCTTGTTCACGTTTACGGGCCTATCTTGTTTCGTTCGACACTCTGCTGTTTTATGAGAAGTCCGATGACAAATTTCACAGCGAGGCTTTTTCTGAGGTTCCGGACACTTGATCGAGTAATGACCGTAATTAGAACAGTTATAGCACTTGATTTTATTAATGGAGGCTCCGTTATCCTTCTTTGCGTGTGCGACGTTGACTGTGGCTTCGTTGATGTTGCTTTTTATTTTGCTGTTATTGGTCGAGGGTGTTTTAATTTCGTTATAGTTGCAATAACTGATAATATCGTTGAGGAGCTGGTTACAGGATACGTATTCGTTGGATATTTTTCGCTTCAAATTATAGTCGTTGATTCCGTTGACGATATGTCTTGCTATAGCTGCATCGCTTAGATTTCCCTTTTTGCCAATAGCGTACATCTTGTAGTAATACTCCTGGGGAGTCTCGTGTATACGGCGAATCATTGCTGTCATCTTTATGTGAACATCGGCTGCATTATCTACGTATGGGAAATCTAAAAGAAATTTACATGTAAATTGAGACCAATTCATAAATACTTCCCCTAATGAATCGACCCAATATTTAGCCGGGCCTTTCATTTTCTGCTGTACACCAAATATAACAGAACGATCGTCCCATCCATAAGCCGATTTAAGAAGCTCAACTCTCTTAACGAACTGCATCGAGTTAAGAGACTCATCTACGGAAGGATCAAAATCTGGTAATAGTGAGACAATCTCTCTTACTTGGCCATATGGGTTTATCATTTGACTATTTTGTTGAAAATCAGGTTGTGTTGAAAAAGACGGTGTTGACGTTATATTACTCGTGGTAGGTAACTGATATTGGGTGCACAATGGTTCGCGACGTGTATAAATTGGTGGTTGCTCCATTTGATGATTATAATTCCCCGTTGTTAGGGCGGCCTGAACGTATGTTGGGGTGATTGGTTTCGGAAAAATATTAGCCGATGGTATGTTCCGGGCGTTACCATTCAATTGTTGTGGATATGACGTGTTGTAAATTGACGATGCTGTTCTCATTGACGACTGAATATTCGTTGACTGTACGAAAGGTGCGTTCTGGTTTCCCGCTGACGTAGTATTGTAGACGTAGTTGGACGTTAGTGGTTCGTTGGTTATGTAGTGTGGAGGATAAATAGACGTTGTTCGTGGATAACTTTGAACATGAGCTGTGGTTGATGCTGTTTGTGGTACGTTGTTATATGTTGTTATATTCGTTGTTTCAGGTGGGTGGTTTCGTAGTTGTAGAATTGAAGACGTCGCTGCATTTTCGTGTAAATGTAAACGTTTGGGTGAGACTTCTGGCGGCATGATCGTTTGCAATGTGGATGATACCTCTATTGGGTTAAATTCGTATGAGCCATATCGCTGCACCAACGACTGCGTGTTGGCTATTTGACTCTCCAATGCCAGTATACGTTGTTGCATATCATGACAAGACAATTCCGATGATTTTCGAGATTCCATTTCGTTGGAACTTTCGATTCGTTCGATAAGTTGCTTCTTATTACCAGAACTCGATATCCCCATCTCTTTACATTTAGCTTGCAGCCTTTTCACCGTGAGTGAGCGTAAGTTTTCCATTGTAACCAAAATCGACGGACGAATTCTTTATCCCACTTCTGAGATGTCACAAAAGGATAGCCGAAATATAATTAGGTTAATCTTTTTATTATGTAAAAAATTACACAAGTACAGATGATTTTATTTAACGATAAGAATGAAAAATATGTTGTTTCTTTACGTAGAAAAAGGGTGCGGTCGCGTCGCTTGATCGTTAGGTAATAAATTTAAAAAGAATCCCGTTGATCCTTACGTCAAGCACGGACAGGGTTGCCATATTAATTTAGATGTCTCAGTGTTACCTTAACTTGACACTAGAAAATATTATAAATAATTAAATAACTACAAAATTTAGTACGAAGTTGCTCCTCCTTTATTATTTATGACTTCTCTTAATCTTTTCGGCATACTTAGCGCAAGGTTCTTCAAAGTACTTGTAGGAATTGCCCTCCATTCACTTTGCATTTTTTCCCAAAATGTTTGAATATTTGTTCCGGACTAAATCGGGATTTTGTCATCTAAGATAACCCAAAGGTTTAAATCTGGGCTTTGAGCAGGCCATTCTAATTTTTGTGTTGATTCACACCACACTTTTCCGATTTTTGCAATTTTTTAGTTCATATTTTGACTCGTAAGTCCAAATAATTTTGTTCCAAAGGCTTAAATCGAAAAACCTTATCCAGACTGTAAAACATGGTGGAGGCAGCCTCATGGTGTGGGGATGTTTTTCCTCTTCAGCAGTTGGTAGACTCGTTAAAATTGATTCCAAAATGACTGGAGAGCTCTATGTAAATATTTTGGAAGAAAGTCTTTACAGCAGTGCGGAGGAAATGGGCTTGGGGTAGTTTATCTTTCAACAAGACAACGACCTCAAGCACACGAGTAAGATCGCTAAAAAATATTTTGAAGAAAATAATGTTGAAAAATTATAATGGTCTTCTCAAAGCCCAGATTTAAACCCCATAGAGCTAGTAGAGCACTCGAATAAAAGGTAATGTACCGATTCCGTTTCCTGACGAGATGAGACTCAGCGCTTTGATTGTTGCATGACTGTCCACACATATGATCAAATTCGAAGCAGGTAGGTTCCTGGTTTCAATCATACGAGCATCTTGTTTAATAGCAAAAATCTTCGCCTGGAATACGCAGGCATGGTTAAATAATATGTATGACCCGTTCAATGTCAGTTTATCGGTATAGACCCCAGATTGAGTTCCACTTTCCATTTTTAAGCCATCGTTGTAGATCGTTATATCACCGTAACCGATGACAGTTTCACTAACCCATTCTCCAGCGTGAGATTGTGGGTTTTGTATTCGTCTGAAAACAGTCCCTGGTACCATGTACCATATGTCACCCACTGTACATGGCCTAGACATATCTGAGGACTTCAGCCTCAGTGCAGTTCTAGCAGCCACATTACGGAGACAGATGTCCGATGGTTGTAGAGACATGCTGACTTCGAGGCCATCCTGCGGCGTGGACTTCACAGCACCCGTCATGCCCAAGCATGCCAACCTCTGTACCTTGTTCAGCTTATTAAGATCTCTTTCGTGTAGTTTCTCAACACAATAATACCCGGTAGGAAGGTATAGGTTGTACAACCTTTGTATACATGCAGTGAAAGATACGAGGCTGCAGATCCCATCTACTTCCAAACGTCCTTTTACAGACGTACAAGGCATTCTTCATCCTTTCCGACATATTCCTATACTAGGACAATTAGGGGTCCAGGATGATACCCAAGTAATTTGAACAAGACAAGTTCTGTTTTGTTTATTTCCTCTCTGCTGTGATTGTTGTTTGGCTCCGCAACTTTGTTAATAACTCAAGAGATTCTCGACTGCTCTCTGTGTGGGCATCAGTAGGCCCGACAGCTTCGTTAGAACACGCAGTATCCTCACAGAATTTAGCTCAAGAATCTCTTTTGAAACTCACACTTTGTAGATACCCGCCAGTTTTTAGCCCTAACTACATTTGCTTAAGACACTAACGTCAGATCTATCTCCTGTTCCCTGTTCTTATTTAAGAACGTGGACCGATTGCCTCTCTTACATATATAATGAGATCAGAGTTAAGTATGAAATTAGTCTGTGGTGTTGATGTCTGTGCTTCCCCATACGGAGTGGTGGGCGTTGGTATAGAATCTCCTATCAGAACCTACTGCCTGTTCCTGTGTGCCTAGTGCACTAGGCGATGGAAGTCAAATGGTGGCGACTCCTCGTCACAAGAGAAGAAAAGTGGGACAAAAAGTGTGTGGAAGTTTATCCCCAGTGCATGATCTCCGTCTCTTACTAGCCAGGGCTTCTGAAGCAGGACCACATCCACGTTTTCCTTCCTTTAGTGGCACTACGACAAGCTAAGCACCTGACCACAACTCTCCTTGGTTGCCGACGCAGTTTGTGACAGACTCGAGAGCTTCTCGGTTACCGCCTCTTACGACTTTCAATCCTTTTTGAAACTTGTTGCCATCAAACTGAAATCCTTGGGGATATTGACGATCAATAATGGCCACCAGGACCTCAGGTGACGAGTTTAAGCTTGCTAAAGGTTTCAGCCGCTTGTTCTTCCCCACCTGAGTAGGGTCATCCGATTATTGGCACTTCGCCTTTTGCCGTTGACAGTTTAGCATCTACAGCACGAGCTTCCGGACCGCCATCATTTGCTGTAAAAAAGAATATTACTTTCGCAGCTAACTTCACATATAAACATGTTTTATAGGTTTACAGAAAAATAATAAAACTCTTTACACTTTGATAACAACGAAGGCAGTGAAAGAACTAGACTATAACTATATTGTTAATTGGAATCTTTGAGCAAGTTTGTGACTTTAACTTCTGCAATTAATTTAACCTTAAAAATCGTTATCTAACCTTGCAATATTTGAAATATTTAAATTTCAGTATTTATTTCCATTCAAAATATTAAGTTTTTAGAGTTTTCCAATTTATTTTTAATGGCAGATATATGCTTAAATCCTATATAAATAATTTAATTCTTAAATTCTACACAACTTATAGACTATAGATGTAGATTTTATGTTAACTTTAATCTACAAGCAATTTGTCTCCGAACTTTATGGAACCTCTTTGCCTAAAACTTTTGTATTTTAAACTGGTGTCGGATGAGTACTGGTCAGTCTTAAGTCGAACATTTTTACGAGAATTGGTATTACGAATGGATTCAGTTGTAAGATCTTGCAAATGTGTTGTTTCTGTTGTGCTTGAAACGTCATACTGTGATTTTACTGGCGAAGAATTTAAAAAAGTATTTTCTAAATCTGGAGGCCATTTCTGTGACTTGGTTTTTTGTGATGCGTTAATTAGTCCGATGTGATAGGTGGTGGATCTACCTTTTTGGCTGGAATACGTAGCATTTGACGGTACCCAATTGCTACTTTCGTGGGACAAATCAGCCGATTTATTTAGCAAGTGCTCTTTCGGATTGTAAACTGTATCTGGACGATTACGGTACTTTCTAAGAAATATAGCTGGATAGTTCGGTTCTTCGGTGGTAGTGGTGGTACTTGTACTAGTAGTTGTGGTAGTTGTATCCCCATTCGATCTGTAGTTTCCTTTTGATGGCAAAAATCCTCTTTGAGCTCGAAATTCGGCTCGTTGCAACTTTAAGTCGATATTATTTTCTATTTGTGTAATAGTACTTGGGCTTTCGGTAGTTACAGAAGAATATTTTGTGAAAGACTCCCTCGCAAGTGAGGATGTCATTTGGTTGGTTCCGGGTTGGTTGCGGATATTATAATAATCATGCTCATAAGGTTGAACAACTGATTCCTCTGCTGTATATTCTGTTACTTCATAGGTGTGTGTCTTCTTAGGTTCTTCTTCTGGGAAATCATTCGAAACTAAAGGTTCATACACTTGTTTTTGAGGTTTTGGAAGAAATTCTCCCACTACACTTGTGTGTAATGCACTCATCATTATTGGTTTGCTAGTGGTAAATCCTGCAGGAGGATCTCCTAATTTATAAACTGGTTTCCAACTTTCAGTAAACTCTTTTATTTTGCTACTTATGATTTCTTCGTTATCATGAGCTAAATATTGGTCATCATTCTTTGTGTCCCTGTATTTTTCAGATCGTAACGTAGAGTAACTTGACTTTGTTTCGTCTCTCTTAGGTAAACGGCCTTCCGCTATAAGTTCTTGTTCCCTTTCCAATTGTCTGAGTTTTTCTGGATTGAGCATTGGTATAGGTTTAGGTTTTTCTTGCATTAGAGGCTTTGGAGTCATGGCCATAAGTTTAACCACTTTTTTGGAAGGTCGAACTCTTATCACTTTTGTTTCTTTCGTGTGAGGATTTCGAATAATATATTTTATTCTGGTTGTCTCTGTTGGTAAATAATCCATAACATTGGCACCAGGTTGCTTTGGAGGCATAAAATCGCCAATCATGCTTTTCATAACGCGTGCCCCTGTTACTACGCGATCTACAATTCCGTCGACTGTGCTATCCATTTGTTTCCACATGAAACGTCGTTGAATGCTAAAAACATATTACATATATTTAAGTATTAAAAATAAAAGAATTCGAGAAAAAAATTTTATTCCCACCTGTGATTCCATTTTTTTGGTCTACCTTCGGTGCCATGTTGAAGCAGTAATATTAATAGTAATAATGTTGCTAAGAAATCCTGGCGATATTTAAGTTTTTTTCCACAAGATACAATAGAAAATATTTACAAACATTATAACAGTTGCTAAAAAAATGTTTTTAGTTAAGAGAACTTACATTACATTTTTTAAACGCCAACAAATGCAACATGTTCTTCGTTTAATGCGAATTATTTTGTATGACCTTCAACGGAATATTGACAATCTCTTAAACGTGGAGTAGTAAATACTTGTCCCAATGTGTATAAATTATCTCATAACAACAGCAAGGATACAGCAATTGAAGGCCTCTTTTTATTTGCGTCTTCCCTTGCGGCTGAGGCAACAATGAGGTAGTCACGTTTGGTGCAAGTAGTTTTATATATGATCCATGTTTTTCTAAACAATAAACCAATAATACAGTTGAGCACTCTATAATCAGTCAGCCATGTAAATTCACTACACTAAATAAAGTTTGCCTGCAATTCATTTATAAGCTTTTCTGTTTCACTTAAGGCGTATTAATTTACAAATACGTAAGTGGGTGTATTGATAAGATATTACAATAATATTATGTACATATGTAGTGTGCTTGTGGCTTTGAAAATATTGTGAAAAAATATTTTATGTTAGAACTTTATTAAAAGTTTATTAATGTTATCGTTAGAAAATGTTACAGTAGATATATTCCTGCTTAGCTGGAAAAAATTAATTAATGAGACTGAAAGAAAGCAAAGGAATAATAAGAAAATGAGGAGAGCCGTATTTATGACAGCCCTATGTTCCTTAGAGCAATGAAAAGGAATATATTGTATATTTCGTAAGGATTAAGCTGATAGAAGAAAATATAAAACATATGAAATTTGACAGAAGACAATATAAAATACGAAAAATAATGATGGGGGTATTTTGGATTTATAGTGGCCATTTAGAGAATACCTGAAAAGGACTAAAGCTATATGGGCTTCCTGGGCAACGTTAGATGCTTCAATTGCTATACGGCTTATACCTGGTTTGAGTCAATCGAGTTTTCTTCTCGTAAACAATTTTGTATAAATCGGTTTTTTCTCCCAAAACTTGCATTTTTCAACTTCAGGGTGTTTGGACTATTCGTCCCTGCCAACGCACCATGTATTTAAATTAAATTATATACAATTGGTAATGAATGAAATGGAAATTAGTATTTAATTGGATGAGCTATACGAATAAAAAAAATTAAATGGAAATATTTACGATTTTAATCTTTATAATGCATTGGTTCTTGTTAAGGCAAAGGTTATTTTTTTGTAACGCATAAATTCGTAGTTAATACAATATTCCAAATAATAAACGAATTTATTTATTGTTCAGTTAATAGATCATATTCTTAATATATATTTCTAATATAAGAATATCTAAGTAGGCACTAAGTAGCTAGTCCTTACGTATGAGAGTAAATTTAACCTACATGGATTAGATAAGAAGCAGTACGTTTGGCGTAAGTCAAATACTGAGTTTTTGCCTAACAACACTCAGGCTATTTTCAAGCATGCGGGAGTGTCGGTAATGATGTGAGGACGTATTTCCAGTGCAGGAGTAGGGTATGTCCATTATATAGACAGTAAAATGGATCCAATCCAATATTTAGGCATTTTAACACAAAATGTGAAGCAATATGCCGATAAATTAAATATATTGGACACATTTCTTTCTACCTGGAAAACGTCCCGAAGCACGATGAGATGCTGTAGCTCATCCATAATTGTTCAAAACTACTCCAAACAACAGCACAGGCCCTTGGCTGTATAAGCTGTATAAATCTAGTATCAGTACAGTGGAACAGTTGAAACAAGGAATTAGGCGAGAATGGAACAACATAACCCCGGAATTTTATGCCTATCTCCTGCAGTCGATGCCTCTACGTTTGTAAACTGTTAAAAAATCAAAAAAGTTTGGTTCGAAGTGTTAAAATAGTGCCTTTTTTTGACTGTCCAATTATGCGTTTGGCATGAAATTCGTTAATATTGATTTCCTTTTTTTGTTTTAAAAATATTTTCAAATAAAAAATGCTAAGTATTATACATTGTTTAAAAGCTATTTTAATAAATTCAATAAATCCGCATCAACATTGCTTTGAAATGTTTCCATTGAAGTGGAAGTGAAGTAGTGTCCAATTATACGTTTGAGCCACTGTAAAATAAAATAATAAAATTTTTAATTATTTATCAATCCCACCTCGTAATTAACTGAAAAATCAAAACATAATGTTTGAATTATTAATGCACTTCAAAGTACTTTCTCATTTGTATTTTATATGTGAAATGTGCATTTTGTGGCATGAATCGTTCGAAATTTGCTACACATTAACACCAGAAGTAAAACATTAAACAAAAGAAATGGTATGAGGGAGCTATACACGCGTCATATGCTGCTGTAAACCAGATCTTCAAAAGATTTCACTCATAGCCATAAAGATATTTCAACAGTAGGGAATAAAAATATTTGCATTAAAATTTAAATACCATTTTAAGTAATTACATTTAAACCTAAAACCTTTAGACAATTGTGGGTGGCTTAAATTTTTTTGAGTTAAAAGTATGTAATACGAACTTTCAATTTCTTTTGAATTTGAAAGTTAAATCTTTTAAAGCACATTTTAATTATCAATTTCCTTAATTAATTTGATTGCATTTTAAAAACTTATTAAACTTTTAGTCTAATATAATCGATATCAACTTTTTTTTTTTTTGATTAATTTTAAGTAATTTAACATTAAATTTTCAAATTATTTGACATGGAATTCAATTTACTGTGGTTACCTCCTTAGTTGGTGGGTAGTGGGTTTGCGCACAAAACGAAAACTCCAAGTTCATACCTCAAAAAGAAGATATAATGAATAAATTACAGTGCAAGCACCCGTCGGCGGATACTAACCGTCACATAAAATTTGGTCGTTAACGGGAGGCGTCCGTCTACGGGATAGTTAAGGTGACTTAAAATAGTCAGTATTTATCTGCTATTAAATATGCTACGTAAGTAAAACAAATTTGAACACATTGCAACTGACATATATTTGTATGTATGTTTAATTCATTTAAGCTTTAAAATACCTACTATTTAATCTATTTGACATTAAATATCCTAGTCTGTTTGTATTTACTGTTGATATTTGCTGCTATTTTCAGTTGAGTTGAGACCACGTTTTTCGAAAGAATCGGATGTCACTTCGTGAAGAAATACTTAGAGCAATAGGATTAATTAATTTTCCAGTAATATCACAAGAATTGATGGTGCAACCATAGTGAATTTTTCTTAGTGAAAGGAATTAGAACGAAATTAAAAAAGGAATTATGATTATATCGATTCAATTTTTGAAATTCAGCACTGTTTTCAACCTATGTGCAATTGTCTTTGAATGCTAGAAAATAAACAATTCACTGTTTTAAATTCATGCCATATTCATCTGATAATCGAATTATACTTTTTAATGTTATATTTGATACGTTATTTATTTGCCAGTACCTGAAGATATTTTTTCACATATTGTTTAATTTTCAGTTAAATATTCATAATTAAAGAAAGAGGTATATTTTATATTCACATAAAATCAATTTCTATTTGCATAACTGTATGTCTTTACCAGACTAAGCCCATTATTTCCAACATAGGGTGAATGCAGTGCGTTGCAAGTCGTTATGATATAATAAAATTAACAATTAATTATTTCTTTCATGCAACATAAGTGTACAGAAATTAATCGTCCCAACTACATAGTTTCATTTACTCTTATTCACTCATTCGCTCATTTAATCTTGTTTTTTATTACAAGTGTTTTGGTATTTCTTTTCATTTCTTTTCTTTATTTTTTTTATAAATTATTAATTAGTGCTGATTCAGTTGTGTTTAAATTGAAAATTTGTTTTTAAAATTGTACTTCCTTCCGCTTTCATTACTGCCTATATGAATAGCGATTATAATATAAAAATATTAAGAGTTATGTATAAAACATAAAATGTTCAATATTGGACAAACACTATTATTAATCGATTCTTTCTTTTTAATAAAACTCAATTATTTATAATTACAATTACAAATTATATTTAATTATATACGACCATATGCTCGATGTAGTATCACAGACCAGAGTCTCTTACGGGATTTGAATCCACAACCTTTACGCTTATAGTCTACCATACTATCCACTAGACTACCAGGGCACCTTGGAAATAAAATCCGGAAACACCAATCGGTAAAATTCTATTCTATATTATTTTTTGGCCGATTTTATATGAAAATTTACAAATTAAATATCCTTTTTCCTTAGAACGAAACAAAATATGCTGGTAAAAGTCGTTAAGTTCGAAAAATTACTGCAGAATTTTCGTTCCTAAAAGTTACTAAATATCCCTTCTGAGGAAAAACAATACAAAATATCATAGATGGGCATTTTTCAGTACCAGTACTTTTTCAGTATTTTCTTTTTTTTTACTGATTACTGAAAAAGAAAATCAGTATTCAGTAAAAAGTACTGATTACTGAAAAAAGAAATCAGTATTCAGTAAATTTTACTGATTACTGGAAAAGAAAATCAGTATTCAGTAAATTTTACTGATTACTGAAAAAGAAAATCAGTATTCAGTAAATTTTACTGCTTACTGAAAAAAGAAATCAGTATTCAGTAAATTTTACTGATTTGTGTAAAAATTATATCTGCACATTGGTTACTTTCATGAATAGTGGCATAACTGAAAAATTGCATTTCGAGAAAAATGGTTTTTTGTGCTTTTTTATTTTTTTTAATTTTTTAAAAACGAAATGTGTTATTCTGTAATTAAAAACTGATTTATATATGTACATCAGCGTTGTCAACTCAGTGCTTTTAGCACTGTTTTTAGTGCTTTTTAAAACTTTCGACTCGGAAAATTTTCGAGTTGGTGCCTAGTGCTTTTTTTAGTGCTTTTCTTTTCATGTCAGTGACACCAAATCAAAAATTTAAAAAAAAAAAAAATAAAAAAAATAATTTGTCAAGTGTAGATAATTTAACGTTTCAAAAAGGTATTACTTTGAAATGCAACTCTCTATAAGTTACATATTGTACCTCAATGTTTTGTTTCAAATACATTATATATTTGTTATATTATTTTTTTAATTTGTTTTTTATTTTTGTTTAATTTTGTTTTACTTTATTATTTATTTTAATTTTTGTTACTTGTTTTATTAGAGTTTGATCTCATTGTTTTGTTTGAAATACATTATATTTTCAACCACATAAAAAACTTGTTAAAACTAAAAAAGGTTTTTAAAACTAATAAAAGAAATAAAAAATTATTTGTTTAAAAAAATAAATTAATACAAAGTATTAACTCAAATAATATTATATACTTTTTAAAAAATCATATAATAAACAAACAAATAAATAAAACAAAAACTCTTTTCCTTATTATTGCTGGAGTTAAATAAATAATATTAATTTTGGCTTGTAAATTTTTTTTTTGATTATATAAAATGGTGATAAAATTAAAATAAATATTATAATGTTTTAGTGCTTTTTTGTCAAAATTACGCGTTTTTTTTAACGAGTTTGGTGCTTTTTGAAAATTTATAGTTGACAACGCTGATGTACATACATAGCTAAGAGTTCAAATTCAAAAAATATTAAACTGAAAAATGTAAAGGGAAATTATTTTTCAATTCTTAATTTATAGAAGCTTTTCGGTTTTAAGAATTGTGTAAAAGATTTTAATATAAAAAAATGAGATGTATTTACGACTAGATGCTGTGCTGTATGTTGTTTGCTTTTCTCAGCACAAGCATTTCAAAATTTATATCGCTTAGTTTTTGTCTTCTAGAGCGATTCACAATCCCAGCAAAAGAAAACAATCGTTCTACAGGTGCAGATGAGGGTAGTGCATCTTACAAATGCTAATGAATTGTGTTTCATGAAAATTTTCACAATACTTGTAACTTTTTGTACTTGTAAACTACAATTCCTACAATTACAATTTCTACAATTGCAATCACAATAAAATAAAATATTTTTACAAAGATATTTTGATAAATGAAATATATGCAAATTTCAAAAATTATTTTAAATACTTTTGATAATTTGTTTTGATTGTTATCACACACTAATCAATCAAAACATATATTGTTTGTGTTTAAAAAATTTAAAATTATTATTTTGTAATGGCAAATCAACACAATAAAGTTAGAGTGGTGAGGCAGATTTTAGCTGCCAAAGACGTTCTTTTTGGTAAGTTTAGCGATAAAAAAATAAAAATAAAATAAAAATGGAAGAGTGGGAAAACGTGCGTATGAGGTGTCTTGCACTTGGACTGGTGCCAAGTGGAAAAGACGCCAAATACGTGCGTGAGGTTTTTAGGCAAACATCAAAAGGACGACACTGGTAAGTTGGCTTTATAAAGTGATAACATTATATTATAATATTTTTTTAATTAAGGCTAAGAGATTCAACTCCCGAAAGATAGGGGCGGCTGGTGGAAAGGCCAAAAAGCTCACGGTGCTGGACACCCTGGTCTTGGAGGTTATTGGAAAGGAGTCACCAACATGTGATGGCATCCGACCACAGGAGCTTAATGGTGAGCAAGTGTCATTGCGGAAGTTAGTGAGTATCACTTTAGATTACTGCAATGATATTGTGTCA
This sequence comes from Sarcophaga caerulescens, assembly GCA_927399465.1. Lineage (NCBI taxonomy): Eukaryota > Metazoa > Arthropoda > Insecta > Diptera > Sarcophagidae > Sarcophaga > Sarcophaga caerulescens. Next base: position 56,364,023 of record OV656868.1, read on the forward strand.
TTGCTGCCAGACACAGAAGTGACTCCTACCCAGAACGAGGAGGAGCTAGTGTCGATGCCTGAGAGCTCACGGAAAAGAAGTGAGTACCATTTAATAATATTTTAAATTTTTTCTAATCTTTTTTTTTTTTTTATTTAGAGCGATGTATGGAAAATGGATCTCTCGCCCACGAGAAAGCGCAAAATAAAAAATGTAAGGATGAAGAAAAGGTGGATCGGCAAATTGAAAATTTGAAGCTGCAGAATGAAAATTTTTTATTAAAAAATAGTTAAAAATCAAATTTTAATTCAATTTATCATTCACTTGTAACTTGTAAAATTTTTTTGAGAGTCTTCGTCGACCCTAAGATTTTTTTCTACAATTCTAAAAGTGTGCAAGTGAAAATTTATTTTAGTGAAACATAACGACTTGTAGAAGTATGACTTGTAGACTTGTAAATTGTAAAAATCACTTGTAGCCACAAACTTGTAATTGTATTTTTATTAAACACAATTATTTACAAGTTCACAATTTTACAGGCAAAAACACTTGTAATTGTGAACTTGTAGCTTAGTGAAATAGGGCCCTTATCTTCATGATAGGATTTGTAGCAAAGTCCAATACATAATGGAAGTTTATCAGGACAGCTCGGACAGTAATAACAGGGTTTTGGTAAACAATAACACTCAAAATATAAATGGCAATGGGAATGACTTCATATAATTTAGGCTTGGCAGCGAATGTGTTAAACCCGATTTGCTTAATGGGCAGGGTTACTTACCCAATTTTCACGAGGAAGTACTAGACCCTAAAAATTCGCTTACCATCGTAGGTTCGTAGAGCAGTGTTGTCGTATTTTATTTTGGAAAATCTTTAAATTTCGATAAGGAAAGACTTTTGAATTTAATTTAAATAAATTGGTTATTGTTTAACAATTTTTTAGATGACCTTTTTATATCAAACTCGTAACAGAAATCCCTAAATAAGAGTGTTAAGCGTTTTTTAGCTGTCAAAATTTCTCAAGCCCATACAATTTGTATGGAGCATACGAAAATAACGCTGAGATAACGCAGCGGAAACATTTTGCAATTGAAAAATTCAATTTTGATAGAGCCTATAATTTATTAGACGAAAGGCCCGAGTTCGAATCCCAGGTCAGACATCAAAACGAAAAATATGAAAATATTTCTGCGGCGACTTCCTCTCAGCAGATTTCTGGCAAAAACTCTGAGAGTAAAAATTGCCATGAGAAGCTTCTCAAAAAAATCTGTCGTTCGGAGTCGACTAGAGTTGTGTAGTTCACGAACGAACTAGTTCAATTGAACTATTCATACAACTGAACTAAGAGAGCCGCTCATAAAAATGAGCTCTTTTAGCTCCGTAGTTCATAACTCTCTTGTTCTCGTTTCTTATTCGTTATTTTATTTTGTTTATCGTTCTCATGTGTTTAGTTCACGAACGAATTAGTTCAATTGAACTAGAGTTGTGTAGTTCACGAACGAATTAGTTCAATTGAACTAGAGTTGTGTAGTTCACGAACGAATTAGTTCCATTGAACTAGAGTTGGTAGTTCACGAACGAATTAGTTCAATTGAACTAGAGTTGTGTAGTTCACGAACGAATTAGTTCGATTGAACTATTCATACAACTGAACTAAGAGATATAAATTTACATGGAATACATTAATTCCTTAAAATGTATATATGCATTGTTTACATCAATTTAAATATAAGTGAAAATGAGAAAGAGAGCGGAGTTGTATAAAACTACTGAACTATTGAACTAAAAGAACGACCTAGTTCATTACAGAGAACTGAACTAGAAAGAGCGAACACTCAAAAGAGCTAACGAACCCAACTCTAGAGTCGACTTTAAACTGTAGGTCCCGCCACTCATGTATAAAATAAACGCACACAACACGAGTGGTGTGAGAAGCTAGGACGTTGTACAATGGGTCAGTTCGACCTCCGGGTACTGTACTTGTCACAGTTGACAAGTACACGTCCTCTAACCTAACCTAACCTAGAGCCTATAATAGTGGTAGCAAAAGACTTACTTATGTAAACAAAGAAAAAAGTTGAAACCAATAAAACCTTTGATAAATAAACAGAATTGTTAAATATGTTGTTTTTAATAACACGTAGTAGTTTTGACGTAAATTTGCTGATTTTATTTAAGTATGACCACAGAGTGTGAAAGTTAAACGGTAGAAAACGTTCCGTTTGCCACTCTTATTTAGTAATATGTACTATTGAACGTCGCCCTGTTTATTACAACTATCTACCTACTGAATGAAGCTACCTTATCCTTCACTCTATTTATAATTGATTTATTTTTTGTGAGGCCAATTTTAAAGTTAAAGAGCAATGTGAAGTGTATAACAAAGTTACAAAAAATGGTAACTGACGTAATCATCCAAATATAAGAAATCGGGGCGTCAATATGTATTCCATTCCTTAAAAATTCCCTGAGTTAAACAGTTTCTCTGATGCTTCTCAAATGGTTTTAGAAGTTGAAAAACTGAAGCGAAAAAATGTATTTTTTTAACAATTTAACAATTATAATATAATTTATAATTGTATTCTAATTAATAAATAAATAAAATAAATATTCATATATAAGTTGATTGGGTTTGTGTCTACGGTCTTTAATTTTAAAATCTATATTTAACTATTTCTATATGAATTATGATGAGCATGCCTAAAAACAAAGGCTATTAAATTATTAAGATTAGTTGTATGTATATAAGAAATATGAAAATGACGGTATACCGTATTTAGATTTTGAATTTGGTTTTAGCTTTAGACTTTTGAAATATTTGTAGATATTTCTCCTTGTTGTAAAGAAAATATTTTTGAAGGTTGCATATATAGCAACCAAAAAATTTACTCACACAATTGGTTATAATTATTTTGTTTCTTGTTAATATCGAATTAGTTTGACGCTGTTGAATTTAAATTTTTATCTACAATTAACAAGTAATATTGGTTTAATAACTTTCGCAATAGGCCGTTAACGAAATTGGTTTATTTTTGTACAATCGTAAAATTTAATTTAGCTTTAGTTTTAATTTAACTGGTTTTGAATTTTTTTATGTAATTTCAGGTACGTGCACGGCATTGGCTCTGAGACACGTAATTCTCTATTCCATTTGCATAATGGTCGTGATATTATTTTGGTCACAACATGTCGTCATGGTAAAAGTTGGCGAGAGTTGCAGGATGCTCGATGTGATGAGGATAATCGAGAATACGACAGGTAAATGTACTAGCTTTTAATGTTCTCCTTGTTTCTCTTCCTTTATTCATTCGATTTTTAAATAAGGTGTAATTGTGACTTTTTGCGATTTCATAATAAAGTTTGTTAAATACTTCATATTCAAGGAATCCTACAAAGGACATTTAGAATATTGTTAACACAAAGTAATTAAACTTTTTTGGCTATTGCATCACAAATTTAAAGGGAATAGATTACCTAAAAGTTTTTATGTCCTTCCATAAAAATTATTTTAAATATTTTTAAGATTTTAAGACTACGTGTCAATAGTACAATTTAACAATTAAAATTTGTTTAAAGGATTCCATAAAGTACAATCATTTTGATTTCTGAGTTCTTACAACATCGCTGCTACACTGATCTGCCAAACAGTCTACTTATTCTAATGAATAGTCAGTGTAAAGACGAATTTTTATATATCTGGTCTTCGTTCACTTCTCAAGGAATTCGGTACGCTTCGTTATCAGACGATGTGGAAAATTAATCGTCCAATCTAAAGCTAACCAACGTCAGAATGTATAGTAATATCAACAAAACAAACACTAAAGAAAAATTAATTTACATGGGTGCGATATAAAACCAATTTTGATATCCCATTACACTCTGAATTTGGAATTGGACATAGTGGGTGCCAAAACTGTTTTGGTTAGTATAGTCTACAGAATAGTTGGTACGAAGGCTGCTCAATCCTACGCAAACATTTAAGACACCAACTTTTGTACAACTGGCCCGAAGCATACCGATAAACTTACAAAAAATGAGTTTTGTTCGATCTTAATTCCATCGAACACCTCTGGAATTCCTCAAAAGAGTTGTTGTTTGTATTCCTGGAACTACTGGAAACCTGGATCCCTGTGCGAACAACGTGGAATGGAATAGGCCCAAAAACTGTGAAAAATTAGTGAACAGTTTTGCGCGCCGTATAGATGTTGTTACTTACTTAATTGACCATAACAACCCGATTAACGAATTTCGGCCTGTCGCAACACATCCTTCCAGGCGCCTCTGCTTCTTGCGCGCCTACGCCAGTTGGTCACACCAATCGATGAAAGGGCTTCCTCCATTTGGTCCTTCCAACAGATACAAGGTCGTCCTCTTCGCCGACTTCCGCAGATCCCGGCATCAAATACCCGTCTCGCCGGAGCATCCTCCTCCATTCGAACGACATGGCCGAGCCAGCGCAGTCGCTGGATATTAATACGCTGCACAAAGTCTATGTCATTGAGGAGCTCATACAGCTCACTATTGGATTGAATGCGGAAATCATCGCCAACTCGCACTGGACCGAAGATCTTGCGTAGGACTTTTCTCTCGAATACTCTCAAGGCTCTATATACATAGGTATAGAAGTTGTAGTTACTGATAAAGGGGGCAATACAAAATACGAAGTCCAAACAAAATCGTAAAATTTATTAAAAAAAAGTAAACTCAAAAAACCGTCCCAATGGCTAATTAAACATGTTTGCTTATTTTTCGATAACGATAAATATTACAACAAGTGTGTTGTATGGTAATTGTAAATAAAAATACAGTAAACAAAATATCGGAATAATTTGAACTATTGTTTTTTCTTGTACCTATATTTGTTAACACTAGATAAAAACTAGGACGGTTGTTCTAGTGACTGTATATGTCTAGAAAAACTTTTGCAGGAGAAGCATACATATGCTTTTCTCAAAATAGCCGATAAAACAGTTAAACATTGTGGTGATGTTCTATGGAATGTTCTATGGAGTTGGATATACTAAGTGCGTACTTTTCTGATATGTCCCTTAAATTTAATACAATTTATCATACATCAATCTGTGACAGAGTGTATATTAACATAATTAAGACATTGACATAATTAATACCGACCACCTGGTGAAGATAGTTTGAATAGCGAATTTATTTATGATCGCTTTAAGGTAAAATGATTAGATTTCTTAAATTTAAATAAACATACATACATACATATATATACATATATTATAAATTTGAAAATAGAATACATATAATGCTTTAAATAAAAGATCTAAAAAACGAAATACATATATCAAATATGGTAAATATCAAGTTTACTCATTTATTTGTATAATCATTTTTCTTTAAATGACAACCAAAAAATTACCGCATTCCGTAAATCATCATTCGCAATTCTTCACACTATTAAATAATATATTGTTGTTTGTTTACTGATAAATGTTCCCTATGGAGACATTTGTATCTTGACGCTCACTTCATACCAGTATAACGGATGTATAATGCATACATACATACGAATCCGGCGAATAGCCGGTCAACTGTATCATAGTTTTAAAGCACTAAGCCGGCGAAACACCGGTCTGTCTTTATGTAATCACATTCACATTCAAATTCACTATATCGATATTGTTTACAATGTTTTATTTTCCTATTATTATATAATTACATATAAAACCTAAAGCATTTTAACCCTAGACGGTTACGCTTCTATTTTGTACATTAAGGTTACTCTTCGTTGAATCGACGAACACTTTCACCCCATTGGTTACCGTTCGTCGAATCGACGAAGCTCATTTACTCTTTATCATATAATTCTTTTATGTTTGACCAAATTTCGCTCTTTTTATAAACAATGTTGATTGATTACGAAAGCTTGTAGTGAGTAAACGTACCCGGGCCACCCATTTTTTAATCCTGGAATCGAATCGACGAACAAAAAAAAATTTTTTTTATTTACTGTCTGCAAGCTTTTATTTTCCAAATAACGTTGTTGAAAAAAAGAGCGAAATTTGGTCAAACAAGTTACACACAGTTACTAAAGTATACATACGGTTAACAAATTCAGAAATTTTTTAACCAACCGTATTAAAATCGAGGAAAGTTGTCAGATAATTATAAAGATTTTCAACGAAAACGGATTTGTTAAAAAATTTCTGAAATTTGTTAACCGTATGTATATTTTAGTAACTGTGTGTATATGATAAAGTGTAAATGAGCTTCGTTGATTCGACGAAGAGTAACCGTCCAGGGTTAACACTGGAAATAATACTTTAGCGCAACGGCAAATACATACATCCTAACAAAAATTTAAAATTTGCTTTTTGATTGATTACGATACACCGAATCAAAATACATGTTCCTGTAAAATTTTACACTTTTGTGATGAAAATTAACGACTTTATGACAAAAATGTAGATTGACTTTTTATGTCCATAAATAAAACAAATATTAACTAAGTTTTTTTTTACTAAAAAACAAGTTTAGCTTACACCCAAAAGTAAATAAAAATTTGTTGTGATCGATTTATTTTCGGTTTTATGGTAACTGGCTTTTTAATTTCAGTAAACAATAAATATATGTACATATGTATATATTATAGTTATATAATCTTGTTTATTGTTTGAGGAGAGAGGATAAAAATATATAAAACTTCCTAATATATAAAGTTGCTACAGTTTTCTTTCTTATATACATACATAATTGGTCATTACAACCCTTCAGTCCGGATTACGACCTAGCTTCTCACACCACTTATGTTGTGTGCGTTAATTTTATACATGAGTGGCGGGACCTACAGTTTAAAGTCGACTCCGAACGACAGTTTTTTGAGAAGCTTTTCATGGCAATTTTATTTACTCTCAGAGTTTTTGCCAGAAATCTGCTGAGAGGAAGTCGCCGAAGAAATATTTTCATATTTTCGTTTTGATGTCTGACCTGGGATTCGAACTCGGGCCTTCAGTCTAATAAGCCAACACACTACCTACTACCTAGACTACGGCGACTTCTTTCTTATATATGTATATTATATTCTTATATATAGGTTTTTACTCTCAAATTAACGTTTTTTGTATTCAAATACAATTTTTTAAAGTTCAAACACAATTTTTTTCTACAAAAATTCAATTTTTTTCATTTCAAATTAAATTATTTTTATTTCAAATTAAATTATTTTTATTTCAAATTAAATTATTTTTATTTCAAATTAAATTTATTTAACTTCGACTTAAATTTTTTGTTTATTTGGCTAAAAATTTAAAAATTAATTTTATGATAATACGATCAAATGTAAACGAAAGTCTAAGTTTTGTTAAATATTTAAGTTTTATAAAAACAGGGTGCTTTTAATTTTTATTTTTATTTTAAAAGTTGCTTTTAGCCAACGAATAAAAAAATATGTATGTGTTACAAAAAACTGCTGCATATTTGTTGTTATTTTGTATGTTTTTTTAACTAACGAATAAAATTAGAACTTTAACGAGAACGCGTTGCTTAAATGAACTGACTTTTATTCGTTTATTTAACAAAAAATTAAATTTCTTTGTTTTACAAGAATAACCTTGTGATAACCTTTTAATAACTGTGTGCAGTAAATAATTAATTTGTAACTCAAACTACTGAATTAAAAAAATGTCTAGTGCACAATATCGTCATCAAAATCAACTTCAGACAGATAGTTCATCAGAGGACAACACTTCAGACATATCTGTTCCAGATCGTCATCGTAGAAGACGTGGAAACTATAACAGTATTAGTTTAGATAAAAAAAATATATTAATTAAGTTTTATGAAGATGGGAAAACTATTGTTGAATCTGCCGAAATAGCTGGTATAAATAACAATACTGCTACAGCAATTATTAATCGTTATAAGAAGGATGGGTGTATTGTCACAAAAAACCGTGGTGGAAAACGTCACTCCAAATTAAATGCCATGATACTAAATAAAATTGAAGAGATTGTCGAAAGAAACCCATCCATAACCTTAAAAGATATAGGCAAAAAGATTCTAGAAGTCCATAACGTGACGTTAAGTACAACCGCTATACACAATGCATTAAAGTCTTTGCGAAAAAAAATAGCACTATTAATGTAGATAGGTTAAATAGCGAAGCAACAATCCAACGACGCATACCTTATGCCTTGAATTTTGCTCAAAATACGCCAGAAAAAAGAGAAAAAATAGTGTTCATTGATGAATCCGGTTTTAATTACCACCTTCGGAGAAGCAAGGCAAGATATCGAATAAATACTGCGGCACATGTGACTGTTCCTACCGTCAGAGGAAGAAATGTTTCCCCCATTCCCAGCTATGAATATACTATATGGTATTTTACATAAAAAAATCATTGCGAATTCATCTGTTAATTCCAACATTTTCATACTTTTCCTGGAAGAGCTATTCAATAAATTAGCTGAATCCAACATCGAAGGTGCTTGGCTGGTCCTTGATAATGCAAAGATACATAAAACTCAAGAAGTAAAAGATAAGGTTGCAGAGTCGGGGCATATTTTAATGTTTCTTCCTCCTTACTCACCTATGCTTAATCCAATAGAAAAGGTTTTTTCTAAAACAAAGCTACATGCCCGAAATTTATTGGCTGATCCGGACATTAATTTGGACCTGGTAACAATAATTAAACAATCAGTCGAAACGGTAACACATTCAGATTGTAACAATTATTATCTAGATATGACCATGAATTTGTCATGAGCTGCATCTGGAGAAATGTTGCAATAAAACCCGTCCAAATACATATTAAACAAATGAATTGAATAATAAGTTTAGTTTTATTTATTTAGTAAATTTTTAGTCAAATAAACAAAAAATTTAATTCGAAGTTAATAAATTTAATTTGAAAAAAAAAAACAAATAATTTAATTTGAAATAAAAATAATTTAATTTGAAATAAAAATAATTTAATTTGAAATGAAAATGATTTAATTTGAAATGAAAAAAATAGAATTTGTGTTGCAAAAAATTGTGTTTGACCTTTAAAAAATTGAATTTGAATAAAAAAAAAAACGTTAATTTGAGAGTAAAAACCTATATATTGTTACGCAGATCGAAACGACCTTATATCGTTTCACATAAAAGCAAAAGCTACAACAACAAGTGATAATGCGTACACAATACACACGACACAAATACACATTAACACATACAGCGAACTTATAGGTAAACCAGCTACAATAAGTATGAGAGAAAAAGGGGCAGACAAGTATGCAACCGCAACAACAAATAATGTAGTCGCCATAGAGTTTTCGAGAATGCGAAACCGCGAACGTTCTTCTTCAAGAACGTTTGATGTACTGTTTGTATTCGGTGGTACTGTTCGTGTTGGACTATAAAAAGGCAAGACAAAGCAGACGAGCGAGCATTGTTGCCAATTTGACGTTTTTCCCGTCAAATCTGACGTTTTTGCAATGCCAATTACGGGAAAAAATTCTTTTTAGCGGTTAGCGTGAAATCTGGAGTTTTTTACAGCGCTTTAACGTTTTTTTTAGCGTTTTTTCCAACTTTTGGACTGAAGTTTATAACTACAAAGACTCTGCGGGGAATAACCCAAAGAATTAGCCGAATTCGCATTGGACGTTTTGTCACTTCCGTGGTCTAATGCAGACGTTGAATGAGTGTTTAGACAACTCAACCTAGTTAAAACCAAACTACGAAACAGGCTACAAACCAGTATACACTCAAACCTCGTTTTATGCGAATTTATTTTATGAGAATTCAAATTTATGCGGTTTCAAAATTCTCACATTTTTTCTTTGCAAAAACGATTTTAAGGAAATATTGAATGTTAAAATCCAAAAAAATGTGTTGTTCGTAACAAAGTTACTACTATCTTTAAATTTTTTCGGCATTTCCGGTTCTGATGTATGAAGTATTATTCAAATGCTATGGACGTGGAGTAATATTATATTTTTATTTTATTGAAAAATTATGTATTTTCTTCATTATTCGGAATTTTGTATTAGTTGTTGTGTATTTCCTATCTTTTTCCTTATTGTGTATGGTCTCAGCAAGGGATTCATTTTTTGTTGATTTTTTATATGCGATTTTGTTTAAATTTTAAGGGTTAAATTTGAATTTTTGCGCTTTTTTCTTTAAATCACTATTAGTGGATTTTGTATGAAGCTAGTGTATCGTTTTATGCGAATTTGAATTATGCGATTTTTTGCGTAACGAATTAATGGCATAAAACAAGGTTTGAGTGTAGTCAATGATGTGCTTCGAGTAAGGTAAATTTACATTTAACGCAAAAATTTAAATTTATATACATTTTTTTATTAAAATATTTTAAAAAGTCTCAAAAAGCTGAATTCTAAATTAAAAAAATATATATTTCTAAATCTTTCCAATGATTAAAGGAAAATGGAAAAATTAAATCAATTACATAATTACTTCAAAAAGTTGTAAAATGCAATTTATTGAATTTTGCGGTTTCTTATTTTTATTCAATTAAATTTTTGAATATTGATTTAATACATTTTTGAAATGTAATTTTTTGTAAACGAATTTAATTTTAATTACAGTTACGGTCTCAAACTTGATAACAAATGTTGTTTTGATTATGAATTTCCAAAACCTGTTATAAGAGAAGTAGGTACAATGACCACTTATAAACAAAATGAAGAAGACTGGCACTATATTTTTGAAAATACCAAATTTTGTTTGTAAATCACTAAACATAATTAAAAAAAGAATTCAATAAAAAATATGTGCAATTATTTCCATTTTATTTTATTTAACGTTAATTTAAAATTTTCAAACTATTTATTTGACGGGTTTCTGACGGTTTAAAAATTTAATTTAGCGATTTCTGGCGATTTTTAAAGCCCAATTTGGCGGGAAATCTTGAAAAAAATTTGGCAACACTGCGAGCGAGTCAGTTGTAATTGAGTCAGTCTTGTGTGAAGTTGCGTGCGAAGTAAATAGTTGCGGTTTGATGCTTGCAAAAAGGTTGTAAGCAGAGAAATATAACGAACAATCACATATTGTTATAGTTATTGTTGTGTGTGTGAATAATAGCGAACAAGCAATTATTGTTGTATCGGTTAAGTGTGAACAGTGGCACAAATTAGTGTGAATAAAGAGAGTTTAATTAAAATAAGACACATATCGTTAGTATAATTCGCAAAGACGCTAAGTCCACTTTTTTCCAAAATTGAGATTTTAATGCAAAACGGTAACATTATACATAATACATATTTTACAACAACAAAACATGTCATTATATAGTTTAAAGTTGTTGTAATTTTGTGGTTTGCAAAAACGCTAAGTCCACAAAACTACGAAAAATAGTAATATTAATATTATTAATTAATTAGTAATAATAATAATAATTAACATTATTAGTTATTAATATTATTATTATTTTGTAAAAATAATTGCGTTTAAACAGTTTAGAAATTTTAAAAACTGAAAAAGCTACAATGTTTTTTGTGTCTCCTGTAAAATTTTAAAAAAGGGACTTAACACATTTGCGAATGAGACTAACGGTATTTGTTTTTACTTGGTTTGCAATGAACGAACTCATATATAAACGTTTTTAAAAAGGTAAAACCGTAACAATATGTATATTATAAGTTTTCACCACACCGAGCTGCAGATGCGTAGTTTCGTCAGCTTATGGCATCATTGCACCGCTTGGAATTCTTGCGTATTGAGAATTATGCATATTTCCCTCAAATTTGAGCAGCTGCCCAACACAACCTGTCAACAACCCAAAAATTTTTTTTTGTCATACTTTGATACTTTTTTGCAAATTCTTATCTCTTTTTCGGGAAATTCTTCAAAATAGAGTAGCATCTCGCAATCGATGTTCTACTGTGTGCTAAGGCGGTTTTGCCTTATTTATTATATATTATTACTAGCAGATTGTACCCGGCGTTGCGCGGGTTATGTAGTTTGGATTAGTTTAAAAAATGAAAAATGTTTTTAAATTTAAAAAAAAAGTGATTTTTTCTTTAAATTTAAAAAAAAAATTATTATTGGGTAATTTTTGCATTAAAAATAACAATAAATAAAACACCGGTTTATCTTAACAAATGCAATTTTTCAAATTATTCGGAAACCGGTTTAACAAACAACCCAGTTTTTTGAATACTCTAAGTCCTAAATATATATATCAATTGACTTTTTCGCCCCTTTCCCCTTTTTGGACCCCTTTTGGTCCAACTTTATAAACGGAACACCTCCAATAGCTATTTGGGAAACTTAACCAAGCTAAATCGTAAAAAAATACCTTTAAAACAGATAAAATACAGCATTTACGCATAAAGTACTAATTTTTGCCCATTTTTTTCTCCCTTTGTCCCATTTTCTTCCCCTTTGGGTCAAAATTTTGAAAAGATTTATAGCCTATAACCTGCACCGACAAAAGCTCGATCTATCTCCCAAATTTCAAGAAAATCGGTCCAGGTGTTCAGGCGTCATTGGCTAACAAACCAACAAACAAAAAAACAGACTTACAGAAAGATTTATAATATACATATGTATATTAGGATTATATTATTGATGGAAAACTTTTTAACAGTCCTTAATTTAGTGTACGGTTAATTTAGTTCAAAAATTCTATTTTCATGCTATCTTCCCCCTTGTTATTATGTTATCGATTACACTTATTTTATCTATGAGTGTGGTTTGGCTCCGCAACTTCGTGTGCCGTGCTCTTTGCATTTACAGAACTTGGTAAGAGAGTCTCCATTAATAACTCAAGAGATTATCGACTGCTCTCTGCGTGATCACCATTAGGCTCGATTAACTGCCCTGGCACCTCAGGATTTATTGCAAGTACTTTTCGAAGCCTCACAACTTCGTTAGTACAAGCAATATCCTCGCAGAATATATCCCAGGAATCTCTTTTAGCTTTAACTATATGTCTTTTGTAGGAATTGATTCTCAGATTGTATATTGCCCAATCCCTATCCTCCAGCTTGCCCTAGTAAAGTATCTTCTTACTTCTTTCCCAAGATGACTAAGCCACCACGGTGTCGGGCGCGTTCGCCGGGTCCGGCTAATTGGGCATGATATGAACAAGGCGTTTCTTAGATCCCCCGTAAGTTGCTGGGCAGATTCTTCAATGTGTGCGACATCAACTGTTCCCGTCTTCTCGAATGGAGGTGGCTGGTCGGTCAGCATTTCAAAACTGTTTCAGTCAACCCTCTTAGGATTTCTTTAGTGAAAAGGTTTTGATTGTGAGAAGTCAATACTGAAGGGTATTCAATAGTGACACTTTGTAGGTATCTGCCAGTTTGTGACCCTAACTACATATGCGTCCGACACTAACGTCAGTTCTATCACTATCGTATTAAAGAATGTGAGCTGGTTGTCCCTATTACATATAATTAGTTTAGAGTTAAGTATGAAATCGAAAATCCTGGCTCTGTCTCTTAAGGTGCGGTCAGATATGGCAAATGTTTGCCACAATTTTGTTTTCCCTTGTTTGCCCGAAATATGACAGAAACAACTAAAATTTTGTTTTGTGGTCACACTACGCAGATTTATTTTCCCATTTTTGTTTCTTCAAATAGCGGCAAACAAAAGTATGGCAAACATGTTTGCAATGTGGTCACACTTAAAAAATATTTGCCACAAAACAAATGTTTGACAAGAATGTTGGCAAACAAAAATACGTATACACATTTTCACACGTAACAGAAGGTGAACATTTTTTCGTTTTGTGTTGCGGAGCTTCTGTGATATTTTGCGAAGGGAAAAAAAAGAAAGACGACTATGGCTTTGAAAATGGGTTCAGCGCATAAAAAAGAAAAAAACAGAAAAATTATGTTTTTAATCACAATAAAATTAACATAAACAAATGTTTACATTTTTCCAGTGTAGCCAATCACCATATTTGAAAATCGCTGAAATGGTCTAATTTGAAAATTATATATAGATATTTTTGAGAAAGGTTTTAATATCACTTTGGTTGAAAATTTATCCTCCAAAATGATTGAATTCCAAAATGTACTGTACTTGTGTAAAAGGAAAATTGGAATTATGTTGCTGCGTTGAATTACAATTCTTCATCATAATGACTCGTACAGTCCACTTCAAGAGTTCCATTCATAACATTGTACTTTGAATATTTTAACCTGCTTATTTTCAGGAACAAAATTTGTCGTGATAATTTGGAGAAAAATTGCAATAAAAATTAAAAATTTTCTATAACAAAAACAACAACTCTTTATTTTTGTATACTGAAGAGTTAGGTCGTTTCAGAGATCTTTTTCTTTAATGAGATTTAAAAAAATAATCATTTTACTGAAAAAATCATTACAACCCCTGAATAGCTTTGATCTAGAAAGGTATAGCAATTGATATATGCATTCATATGTATTTAAATTTCAGACTCTGAATGTATCTCTGTATATGCAGTCATCCAAACATTTATACGTATATAATGAATACATCTACAACGAATAAAAAGGTTTCCATAAAATAAATTATTTATTTTCTTCAAATTTGATTTCATACATTTTTTTGCGATTTTAGTGATGTTTTAGTTATGCTAGTAGCCAACACAGCCTTAAACAGCTGTTATTTGCCACTGTTTGCCCTTACGAAGAATATGTAAGAGCAAACAAATATTTGCCAAAAAATCATGAAAATATTTGCCACAGGGTGGTCACATTACAAACATTTTTGTTTGCCGGCAAATAATTTTATTTGCCCAAAATGGCGGATTTTTCTGTTTGCCACGCAAAATTGTTTTGTGGTCACATTATGGCAAACAAATATTTTACGTTTTGTGGCAAATATTTTTTAGATGTGACCGTACCTTTAGTTTTGCTAGTAGGCAACACAGCCTTAAACAGCTGTTATTTGCCACTGTTTGCCCTTACGAAAAATATGTAAGAGCAAACAAATATTTGCCAAAAAATCATTAAAATATTTGCCACAGGGTGGTCACATTACAAACATTTTTGTTTGCCGGCAAATAATTTTATTTGCCCAAAATGGAGGATTTTTCTGTTTGCCACGCAAAATTATTTTGTGGTCACATTATGGCAAACAAATATTTTACGTTTTGTGGCAAATATTTTTTAGATGTGACCGTACCTTTACGATTTGGATTATGGATTTTGGAGAGGCGGGTGGAAAGATGGAGGATGTGGGGAAAAAGAGGATGAGGCTTGGTAGTATTTAGTTTGTACTAACCTATTGTCCGTCTGACACAGTTGAATACAAATCCAAAATTTTTTGCAGACACGATGTTAAGGTTAACAGACCAAATTTATGTGTTTAACGGAATATACAAAACGTTGTTCTGGAAGCAATCATTCAAATATACAAAGCCGGACCACGGAATATGTATCGCACCGATTAAAAATTAATTCCTTACATTCCTCAGTGGTACTCTTCAGTCATAAAAATTTACTATTTTTTGCCAACGTCTGGGAAGAACGATCAGTATTGTGGAAAAAAGGACTTGCTGCAGGTATCCCACTATATACATACAACCTATAGAATTCAATACAATTATTTACAACTATTAATGATTAAATGAGAATTATTGGCGAATTAGAATAATATAGTGAATTTACTTAAACCCGATTTTTTCAAATTCTGCCACAAATTGGGTTTTATTAGGGGCCTCATGGGTTAAGGTTCGTATATACTACTGTTAGTGATATATTCCAAATAATTCTCTGGGTAAAAAACTTCACTAAGGTAACAATGTCTGGAGAGGATGATTGATATTTTGCAAAAAAATGGGACTTGCTACAGATATTCCATTATATACAATTTGTAGCCTAAAGGGACCTTAGTGCTATGTCGCAAATAATTTTGCAATTTTAGAAAACGTGCTTGAAAATTTCACTATATAAACACTGTCTAGAGAGGATGTACGATGTTATGGAAAAATGGAATTTGTTGTAGGTATCTCATTACCATGTAGACAAGTTTTCGGATATAGTTGGTGAATTAGAAGAACATATTTCCATAACTGTTTATTGTAACTTGTGTTAGACACTTAAAATTTCGCTGTTAACTTTAAGATTGGCTCCGTTAAAGTTTTTGTATTTGTCTTGCCTGTTTAAATTCAAATTTACCTTCAAACGCATCTAAATTACCCATTTAAGATTTAAGTGATAACATGGTATTAGAGTTGGCAGAAATTCCATTTTCTCGAATGTTATATGTATCGGGTCCGCCATCTAACGTTTTTTTTCAACTAGTGCTTATTTCGTGAAGTTTCGAGTTTTATCCTTCCGCTGAACGAATATGGTTGTGTATACGCTTGAACAACGCTGGGAAATATTGCGACATTACTTTGAAAATCATGGTAATATTGCAGATGGTAATGTTACAGTCAATGGCGATCGTTATCGGGCCATGTTGAACGAAAAAGAAATTTGAGAAAATATTCAGTAGTTTTTTTCAAGGTTGGCAACCGAAACGAATAACGGTATCGGTAACGGTATCGGTAATCAATTTATTATTATTTCGGTATCGGTGACGGTATTTAAATTATATCGGTTTCGGTATACCGGTATAAAAGTAATATGTCGGTATTTATACCGGTATTTATATTAAATGTATCAAACCTAAAAAAGCAAAAAAATTGAAACAAAATTTAAAAAATTTTTATATAAATAACAGATTTATTAATTCAAAAACAAACAATAAGAAATGACATTCTCCTTAAATCTAAGAACACAAAAGCTTATAAATATTAAATATTTGTATTAGGAGATCATACAAAATTAAATATTTGTAAAGAAAAAATAATTCAATTCATGAATAAATACTTGAAATAATGACATTCTCCTTAAATCTAAGAACACAAAAGCTTATAAATATTAAATATTTGTATTAGGAGATCATACAAAATTAAATATTTGTAAAGAAAAAATAATTCAATTCATGAATAAATACTTTAGGTAAAAACATAAGACTAACATTTTAGATTACATCCTCAAAAAGAAAAGTTAAATGTTAATTCAATTTAATTGAATGAATACACATAAACTTGAAATTTTAAAATAATTCCTCATTAGATCGAATGACTACAACTGCATTTAAACTGTCATCATCCAACCAATTCCGACTTGGGTTCATGATATACTTTACTCCTGAAAATAACCGTTCCACACTTACTTGTGTGGCAGGTACAGCTAATATAACTTTAGAAATGGCATATAGCTCTGGTTTGGCTGTACTTTTTTCTTTCCACCAATTGAGAACATTCACATGTCTTTGTACTCGTTTTTCATTTTTAAAAGCACTTAGCAACGGTATTGTACCGGTATGATACCGGTATAAGGGTAAACGGTATATGAATACCGGTATTTGTACCGAAAAACTTATTTCGGTATCGGTATAAATACCGGTACTTAATTTTAAACGGTATTTAATCGGTAACGGTATTATACGGTATCGGTTGCCAACCTTGGTTTTTTTTAAAGCATTTTCAAAAAAAAAAAAAGAATTATTTGGCGGACCCTTTATAAGCTGTATATACTGTATGTTTTTCTGAGAACCATACAAATAATTACAAAAATTAAGCATAATTTGTATATTTTTCTTTTCTTTGCAGATATGACTATGAAACTTTATTGCTTAATTCAACATTCTGCCTTGTACCTCGGGGGAGACGTTTAGGTTCTTTTCGGTATGTATATCACTAGCTTCACATCAACTTATCGCATATAATTTTAGTTAAATTATCGTTCTTATTTAAAGAAATTTGTTAATTTAAAGAAATGTTTTTGATATTGTAATTAATTGTAACATGTTCCCGTTATAAGCATATGGTACTTTGATAATTTATAGCGGTTTAATTATATTTATATAAAAAATTAGTAACTAAATTCCTAACATGCCGAATATAAAAAATTCCAATTAGATTTTATTTAACACACTTTTGTTTATTATTTTATATGAAGACTTATTATACATAGTATACCTAAATATAATTTTATTTACAATATAAACGTATAGCTGATATGAAAAAATTAAAATACGTCTTATATTCCTATAATACATTTTTTTAGTTATGTCATGATAAATTTTTTTTAGATCAAATCTTTATTATCTTCTATAATTTTATATTTTCAAAGTTGATATATAATTTGAATTAGTTTTTAATTTAACACATTGTGTACGGCGTTCTGAGCGTTCAAATATCTATTAAACAGTATGCATTTGCCAACGTTACAGAACAATGCTTGGCAAGCAATAGGATATACATACATATATGGTGTTTCATTTTACTAAAGAGTATACATGGTGGTTGAAGCGGCCGTTGTCTTGTAGGTACTGTGTTGGCTTATTAGACGGAAGGCCACGGTTCAAACCCCAGGTAAGAAAATATGAAAAATATTCTTCAGCGATTCTTCTTCAAAAACTCTGAGAGTAAACAAAATTGTCTTAACTTAAACGCTGTGAAAAGGAATTCATTCGCACATATGTCTGTATGTTAACTAGGTTTCACAGAATGCTAAAACGTACTTTAAAGCAATATTTTTAATTTTAAATAAAATTTCGAATAAAATACTATTTATTTAAAAAGAAAAATAAATATTTTAGTCAAAAATAACATATAACCGTGAAAACTATTTAAAAAATCATTTTTGTGTTCTAACCGGGCGATAATTTAAAAACCTTCTTAAGAAATTGTCTAAATATTTCTTTTTATTTATGTATTTTAAAAATATGTATTTTAAAAATATTAAAAATCTCTAATTCAGAAATTTAAAATAAAATATTAAAAGTACTCACTTTTTCGGCGTTAAAAAAACAATGGAAGCTTTTCTGTACGAAAAATTACTAAAAAAAAAAAATTTTGATAAAAAAATTAAAAGTTCATCATGATCACCTTTATTTGTTGTTGTTTTTACTATTTTTAATATTTATTTTTAATTTCTTTTGTACATTTAATTACTAGAAATGGCTAAAGTGAAGATTAATGAAGACTTAAAAATTACTGTTCAACGTTGAACATAATTTATGGGAACACCCTTTAGAATATTAACGGTCTGTTTTATATATTTACTAGCTGTACCCTGCGCGCGTTGCTGCTCCGCCAACTAAAATAAATTTGAAGGAAAGACATTACACAAATATCCAATTAATTTTGAATCATTTTATTGAATTTGTTTCCCGTTGTCCAGATGATTCAGACGAACGTGCCTGAGTAATACGCATTCGTTCATTTTCTAATCTCACTTCTCTCGAACGGGTCTCAGCGGCATGTACTCGAAGATTTTCCAGTCTCAATGCTCGTTGCTAGTCTGATTCTGAGGCTCGTAATGCTCTTTTCTTCCGTGCTTGAGGTGTAGGTCGACCAATTACTTGTCATTCATTTTGAATAATTTTCAGTGGCGCCATCTATCGGAAATTAATCGCACCAACTTAGAAATCCCGTCGACTCATCCGCAACAACTTTGCTAAAGATCATATCATGATCAAATACACAGTTTACGATTTAATTCATATTTTGTAATTTTCAGTGGCGCCACCTGTCGGATATTGGTCATACCAACTTAGAAACCTTCGTCGGCTCATGCGCAACAACTTTGCTAAAAATCATAACATGATCAAGTGCATAGTTTACGATTTAATTCATTTTTAGTAATTTTCAGTGGCGCCACCTGTCGGATATTGGTCATACCAACTTAGAAACCTTCGCCGGCTCATGCACAACAACATTGCTAAATATCATAACATGATCAAATCCACAGTTTACGATTTAAATCATTTTTAGTAATTTTCAGTGGCGCCACCTGTCGGAAATTTGTCATACCAACTTAGAAACCTTCCCCGGCAGATAACCTGCACCGACAAAAGCTCGATCTATATCCCAAATTTCAAGAAAATCGGTCCAGGCGTTCAGGCGTGATTGGCTATGCACTCAATTTGCCCGTTTTTGGCCCCTTTCCCCCTTTTTGGACCCCTTTTGGTTCAACTTTAGAAACGGAACACCTCCAATAGCTATTTGGGAAACTTAACCAAGCTAAATCGTAAAAAATTACCTATAAAACAGATAAAATAAAGCATTTATGCATAAAAGTACTAATTTTTGCCCATTTTTTCCCCCTTTGACCCATTTTTTGTCCCCTTTTGTCAAAAATTTGAAAAGATTTATAGCCTATAACCTGCACCGACAAAAGCTCGATCTATATCCCAAATTTCAAGAAAATCGGTCCAGGCGTTTAGACGTGATTGACTAACAAACAAACCAACAAACAAACAAACAAACAAAAAAACAGACTTACAGAAAGATTTATAATATATATTAGGATTATGTTTTGCTTTGTCTTACATTCTTCAATATTCATTTCATTTCTTTGCTACCTAACATTGAGATTTTATTGCTTATGATCACTCTAGTTTCAACAGTCAAGACAAGTGTAACATTTCTTCTCGAATAAATAAAACATAAATTGTGAAATTAAATTGAAAACAAATACATAGAACATTAAACAGTGTAAACAAAGGCAAAAGAAAAAGACAACGTAAATTGAAATTAGACATAATCAAATAAAACAAAACAATTTTGTAAATAAAATAACATAAAAAACACATAAGAACTAAACATTGAATTTAATAAAATCAACAAAATTAAAATTCCAAAAACAACAAAGACAAAAGCATTTTTTCTTTAAAACAAATTACAAACAAAATTAAAAACGAACCAGCACAACATCAAACATTAAACATTTTTTGGTCACTTCGACCCGTATATAGTGCAGTGTATTTTACAAGAACAAAAAGTTTCTTAAAAAGTGAAAAATATTAAAATACATAACGGGCCAAGAACAGTTAAATTTTTTTTTGGAAAAAATACAATCCAGAAGTGCTGTTAAATAAGAAAAAAAAAAGGGGTTACCACCCATACTTCTTTAGATAAATTTCTGGGGAAATAAAATATCTCCATATTAATAATCAATCTTGAAATTAATTATTATTTTTGATAATTCTTGTTGTAAAATCGCTGGCGGGCATTTTTTAACCCAATTTTATTCCCGAATTTTATCACCTCTCCTTAAATAAATATTTCAAGATGGCTCTTAAAAAATTTTCCAATTGCACTGACGATTTAATCGAATTTGAGAGTGTTTTTTCGGCAAGTCATGCTGAGGATAATGTTCACGCATTACAAGTTCTACGTATAGAATTAGACTCGCTCTGGACCCAGGTGAAAAGGTCCTCTGAGGAATGTAGAGATATGGAAATGGAAGGTGATGAACCAATGGATAAGAAGAAACTTAGGGAAAGATACCAACAGACTCTATCGGCATACAAAAGGTGTCTGTCGTCTATTAACGCGGAAATTCAGACGCTATCTGACCCCGAAGAGAAAACAGAACGTCAATCGACCATCCCTCAGGAAAATGAAAGTTTGTCAGTAAGACTCCCCCAGTTTTCGTGATTTATTTACGGCTATATACATCAAAAACTCAAGAATCAGTAATGTCGAGAGATTATTCTACTTGACCCAAAAAACTGGCGGCGAGGCAAGGGATATAATTGCTCACGCACCCTTGACAAATGACGGCTTCACCCTAGTTTGGAGGAATTTGGTAGACCGTTACGAGAACAAATGGATGCAGGTTAATGAACAATATAAGATAATTTTAGACCTCCCTCATGCAACTGTAAATGCAGGTTCATCAATTAAGAAACTATAACACACAATAAATGATTGTAGACAGACCCTTAACATGTTAGGCGTCGACACAGGAACATGGGAGTCGTTCCTGATATATATTTGCTCTCAAAAACTTCCGAGAAGTTTGGTGCAGGAGTTTGAGAATTCTCGGGAAGACTGCGCGGAAATCCCCACCTGGACTGAATTCGATAAATTTCTGACGCATAAGTTCAAAACTTTAGAGTCCGTAGAAAATATCGTTTCGAAAAATAAATTTACCCGAAATGTCCCTGAGGTCACAAAATCAGAACAACATAGAAGAGATAATTTTGAATCTAAGCCAAAACGAGTTCACACCTTTCACATAAATACGACACAAAATGAAACTGGGTCGAAAAATATAAAATATTTTAAAACAAATAGGGCACAGAAAAATGACTCAAATTACAAATGCTAACATTGTAAGGAGTGTCACCAATTGTGGTCATGCCCCAAGTTCTTAGAGAAGAATGTCAATGACAGAATTCACATTGTAAAGGTCACAAATTCATGTTACAATTGCCTCTCTATTGATCACAGCCTTAAGGACTGTAAAAGTAAATTTAGTTGTAGATTATGTAAGCAAAGACACAACACTTTGTTCCATAAGGGATCAGAAACCCACACTTTAGTTCAGAATTGTGACCCGACCCAATCTAGCAGGAGCATCGCATCACAAAACACCAATATAGTCCAATTCAGCATCAAACTTTGCTGTCCCAAATATCACTTGACACTGCAAGAGAGCAAACATCTCAATCAATCTCCCAATGAGAAGGAAACCTTGTTATTTACTGCAATTGTACTGATCGAAACTAGAGGCGAAAAGTACCAGGCAAGAGCAATCATCGAACCTGGTTCAGAATCAACTTTATGTCAGAAAAGTTGAAAAATAAACTAAATTTACCCACCAAGAGAAATTTAGTACATGTTACAGGCTTGAGTCAAACAGTTTCAGAGACTTCAACCAAAGCATGTTTATTCAATCTTTGCTCCAAGGTGGACTCACAATTTAAATTAGAAGTCTGGGCACCAGTCCTGAAGACTACCATCTAATTTACCACCACAGACTTTAGATTTGCAACATTTCAATGCGACTGCTAGACTAGAACTTGCAGATCCTCAATTCAATCAGAGCAGACCCATCGACTTGCTTATAGGCCTCGACTTAGGCCACTCAATATATTGCATGGACACACCGATGCGGTCTATTGGATCCCTTTTGGCACAAAAAACAGTATTTGGCTGGATTGTGGGGGGACCAATTTCAACAACGACACAACCTAGTACAACAGTGTCATTACTCAACACTACGTCCCTTGACCAAATCCTCACACGCTTTTGGGAGGTGGAGGAAACCCCAAAAAGGGTTTTGAGGTCAGATGAGGACACATTTTGCGAGAACAACTTCACGTCGACGACACGAAGAAACAACAAAGGAAGGTATATAGTTACCCTACCCTTTAAAAATAGCGAAGAAATAGGAACTTCGAGAAACATAGCGATGGCACAGTTCTTGAGAATGGAACGCACGCTTAGCCAGAAACCCGAACTCAAAAAACAATACGACCAAGTAATTGTTGAGTACCTCGAGTTAGGACATATGAGGAAAATTTCTCCCCTGGAAATCAACACAAACCCAAATTATTACCTGCCGCATCATGCAGTAATAAAACCCGAACGGTTGACAACGAAACTTAGAATAGTTTTCAACGCTTCTAGCCCGTCTTCAAACAAGAAGAGTTTGAATGACATACTATACCCAGGACCCATACTTCAACAGGACTTAGTGCTTCTGATACTGAAGTGGAGATTCTTCCGTTTTGTGTACAACGCAGACATCACAAAAATGTATCGACAGAAACTCATTGATCCGACTCAAACCAAATATCAAAGGATATTATTTAGGCAAACAGAAAAGGATCCTATTGAGGATTACGAACTCCTGACAGTAACTTTTGGAGTCAACTGCGCCCCGTTTCTGACCAATAGAACCCTTCTTCAACTAGCAGAAGATGTAAAATCAACTCACCCTCTCGCATCAAAAACTCTACAACAACACATGTACGTGGATGATGTTTTAGCAGGTGGTCACACATTAAACGACGCCATCAACTCAAGAAAAGAACTTACAACAGTTTTGAAATCTGCTGGATTTGACCTGATGAAATGGACATCAAATGACCCACGAGTCATACAAGATCTACCAAATGAGACCCTACTACCTCTCGATTGGTTAAATTTGTCAGAAAACACTGGAACAAAAACTCTTGGAATCAAATGGAACATTTCTTCAGACTCATTTAAATTCACAGCACCAGATGTCGAATTAAAAGAAAACTACACCAAAAGAGAAGTTTTATCGACAATTGCCAAATTCTTTGACCCTTGTGGATGGATAGCCCCAATAATAGTTGAAGCAAAATTAATTATGCAACAGATTTGGTTAGATAAAGTTGACTGGGATGACATACTAAACCCCTAGACTTGTCTACAGTGGCAAAAATTCATAAAAAACTGCCCCGCAATAAATATATTGAAAATTCCCCGTTGGATCCAATTTAGCCCGAATTGTAGTGTGGAAATTCACGGTTTCAGTGACGCTTCAGAAAAAGCCTATTCAGCAGCCCTTTATGTTCGAATACAATCAGGAAATTCAGTATTCACATTTCTTCTAGCTTCAAAGACCCGTGTAGCTCCCATTAAGCAAATATTTTTGCCCCGCTTAGAACTGTGTGGATCCGTATTATTGGCAAACCTTGCATGTGCACTTATACCAAATCTTCAAATTCAAAATATCAAGACATATTATTGGACCGACTCAACAATCGTGCTGTCCTGGTTAAAGAAACCCCCTTGCTCATGGAACACTTTCGTTGGAAATCGTGTTTCTGAAATCCTAGATAAGGTTGGAAATCAAAATTGGCAACATATCAACTCAAAAGATAACCCAGCAGATGTAGCCAGCCGAGGATGTACTCCACAAGAACTGGAAAACCACAACCTATGGTGGTTTGGACCCTCCTGGTTAAAATTGCCTAAAAATCAATGGCCGATATCAACACAAACAGGTGACACAAACTTGGAAGGTAAAACTGTAAAAGCATTTACAACCACAACACGCGAAGACCCATTAAATCGAGTGCTCGCTTATGTCATACGATTATGGAGAAATACTGGAAGCAACCGATCCCATCTTCGCGTATCTTCCGCAGAAATCACCCGAGAAGAAATAGATTTCGTCAAACATCGACTCATCATATGGACTCAACAAAATCATTTTCCAGATGAGTACAAACATTTGAAACTTAAGCAGAAAATATCCCCAACCAGCAGTCTTTTGACCTTAAATCCCTTCATGGATCGCCACGGCATTATTAGAGCCAATGGGCGACTCGTTCAATCACCCGCAATAACCTATAGTGAACGCTACCCAATATTGCTACCTCATAACTCGAAGCTATCACAACTATTAGCTGAATTTACACACAAAATTACCCTTCATGGAGAAAACCAACTAATGACTCGAGTCCTACGCACAGAATATTGGATATTCAGATTGAAACCCTTGGTCAAAAGCGTAATTCACAATTGTAAAACGTGTGTTTTGTACAAAAAACAGACGCAAAATCAAATCATGGCTTCATTACCACCAGAACGGACAACATTATCAAGACCTTTTGCTACAACTGGATTATACTACGCAGGACCTTTTCACATCAAAAATTTCACAGGTCGAGCGTGTCTTATCACAAAAGGATATATTTGCATATTTGTATGCTTTGCCACAAAAGCTGTACATCTTGAAGCAGCTAGTGCTTTATCGACCTAATCGTTCTTAGCAGCATTTTCCCGCTTCATAGGAAGACGTGGATGTCCCGCACTCATTTATTCAGATAATGGGAAAAATTTCGTCGGAGCAGCAGAACTACTCAGAAAAGAACGTCTAGAATTCATTAAAACTCTTCAAAATCAAGTGACCCATCGTTTTAGTTATCAAAATCTTAACTGGAAGTTTATTCCCCCAGGAGCCCCACACATGGGCCGCCTTTGTTAAGCCGGTGTAAAATCACTAAAAACACACCTCAAAAAAATGATACCGAACTTAAAATTCACGTTTGAAGAGCTATCTACAATTCTTACTCGAATAGAATCGTGCCTAAATTCTAGACCCTTAAGTCCTGCTAGCGATGACCCAAATGACCTTAATCCATTGACCCCTGGACACTTCCTGATTGGTAGTGCATTATTGACCCCAGCTGAACCAGATGTAAGCAGTGAAAATCTGACTCTCATCAACCGCTGGAAACGCTTGAAGATCATCTATCACTCATTTTGCCAAAGATGGAAGTCCGAATACTTGGTTGAACTTCAACGCAGATACAAATGGAAGACTCAGAGGGACAATGTTAAAATCAACGACCTGGTAGTCATCAAAAACAACAACTTGCCGCCTAATGAATGGCAAATGGGTCGAATCATCAAAACATATCTTGGACCTGACCAGAACTGTAGAGTTGTCGACATCAAAACAAAGAATGGAGTCATCACCAGACCAATTACAAAAATTGTGGTTTTGTTTGCAAATTAGTATAACCCCTAACCATTTACATACACTAATATTGTTCTAATTTTACACTTACAGGTATGGCATCCCAACAACAACAATCTCAACGCCCCAAACATTGGCAATTTTCTTGCGGTATACGTTTACGTACATCATGGTGCCATATCTGTCAACAACTTCACAATACACTAGTTCATGAGGCTTTGCAACTTACCGACCCACAACCTACAAACAGGACACATTCAGAACCTGTGGTAAACTTCACCAAGGCATGGGGGACGGAATGTTCAACGTTGAACATAATTTAAGGGAACACACTTTAGAATATTAACGGTCTTTTTTATATATTTATTATTTTTTGCTTTGTCTTACATTCTTCAATATTTATTTAATTTTTTTGAGATTTTACTGCTTATGATCACTACAGTCAAGACAAGTGTAAGACAAGTGTAACATTTCTTCTCAAATAAATAAAACATAAATTGTGAAATTAAATTGAAAACAAAAACAAATACATAGAACATTAAACAGTGTGAACAAAGGCAAAAGAAAAAGACAACCATAAATTGAAATTAGACATAATCAAATAAAACAAAACAATTTTGTAAATAAAATAACATAAAAAACACATAAGAACTAAACATTGAACTTAATAAAATCAACAAAATTAAAATTCCAAAAACAACAAAGACAAAAGCATTTTTTCTTTAAAACAAATTACAAACAAAATTAAAAACGAACCAGCACAACATCAAACATTAAACAATTACAATAAAAAATATTAAATTTAGAATAGTAAACGATTTTAATGCTGGATTTAAGCAAAAAAAAAAAAAAACAATTTGTGATAAATATGGACCTGACAAATCAGCAGTTTCAAAAATTATTAAAGAATTTTGTGAGTCATGTACTATGAAAACTTATCATTAGGGATGAAGACCTCAAAAAACTTTTGTTCCAACGCATGTGAGCACGACTCACCATCGCTGATGCCTCCGTACTAAACCCATCCCCTATAATCTTCAAACATGAGTTTGATTTCGATTATATTGAGCAATAACCCTCGATGTTATTCTTCTCTTCAATGGACTTGATCCTCCCATATTTGACATCATCCTTGCCAGAGCTCCCTGGATTACAGATGCCCTCGAGTGCCCGCAAGTGTCAATCCAGCCTCATCAAGCCATGCTTTTTGAACCACAAAGTGGTTTGCAAAGCCTAGAACTGTTTGGCAATTTTTCCAAAGTAGTGGCCCAAGTATGGAAATTTGGATTGGAATTTCCATACAATTACTCGATTTTGATTTTGTACAGTTTTATGCTTTTTCTCGGTCTGTTGGAAATTGTTAATTGTTTTATGCTTGCTCATATTTATTTATTAGAGGTCTGCAACGAATAACTTTTTTGCTTCATGTGTGCAACTCGTTGTCGGATAAATAGAGTACTTACTCTCTCTCTAACAGCTCAAGCAGTGAAGAGAAGAGAATGTGTGCAAGACAAATACGAGTAAGTATTTATCCGAAGCTGCTTATGTTCCGTAAAAAGAGTACTCATTGAAAAATATATCCGCAAAAACAAGTACTCCTAAAATTATGTTCACTTCATGTGGTACTTCAAATACTCGCAGCATAAAACACCACATAACTGATGTTTTTTTTTATATATAAATGCTTATGTGTATGAACAAACGACATGTTAGGCATATATTTATTAATAATTGAAATAAAAAAATAGAAATCGAAAATAGTCAATTTTTTTGAAAAATATTTTTTTTCGCTTTTTGATTTAAAAAATTCTTTATTTTCAATGAACTAAAAACAATTAAAATAACAAAAAAATTACTTAAAATTACTAAAACGTAAAAAAACATTGTTTATTTCATATTTTCAGAGATCATTTAAAATGATAAAAGTATGTAAGAAGAAATAAGTGTAACAAATAAAATTAAGTACATGTATATAGAATAGAAGGAACTTTAAAAACTTAAATATTTGTGAATTTATTTAAAAAGAAAAACAAAACATAAAAACATTAATCCTTAAATAAAAAAAACTAAAAATTCATGTCCATAAAACTTAAAACTAGAGATCACTATCTATTCTTTCTATTTCTTCGTATATTTTTGTTTTATTCATATTAGAGTGTAAAAACATTATTTTGTTTATTGTAGCTCCGTTAGTTCCAAGAGCAGACCTCTTCTCAGAAATAAGATTTCTTGCCTTCGAAAAATACATACATACATAAATGCATACATACATAATTGAACAGCCTAAAAAATAACATTATAATTCGGTGCGAATCGATATAATTTCATTTCTACAACAATAAAACACATATTCTTACCCTACAATAAAACAAACGGTAATATTTGTTTTCCACAGGCTATTTGCACATACATTTTGCGAAAACAAGACATCTTTCAGTTTGCTTATTATTTTATTTGACAATGCATGTATACATACATGCACACACGTATACACGCATATGAGAATAAATACGTTCTCTCAGTATAATAAGTTCTCTGAGTACATGTTACTTTTTACACTGTGTGCAACATCTTTACATATTTATAGTCTTTGGTGTAGATCTTTTCTTTGCCAAACTTCTTTGTGGTATTTGTAGTACTCATTGGTATTTGAAGTACTACGTGAAGTTTGGTGGTACTCGTTGTACTCGACATGTTTTGTGCCGGTATTTTCGAGTAAGAAAGAATGTTGAACATGTATTTGTATGAAGCGAACGCAGTCAAATAATAACAAGAAGTTATTCGATAATTTTGTTGTTCTCAAAAAAGAGTACTTTTCTTCTTCGGATACTTCGGATAAGTGTACATGTATGCTAGATCTTATGTACTTTTTGAAGTCAAATACATTTGTGCAGACCTTTATTATTTATGTAATAGTAAATAAATCGTCGACGTAAATTATGGCATATAACTAAATTATTATCTTTTACTATTTCTGCTCCTGCAGCGCCTTATAATTGTACTTTCCTGTGCTTTCCAATAGTTTATTGCTATTATTAAATTTATTTTTTGCTCTTTTTTTTTTTTTGAATCGGTATTCTTATAAGGTATAAAAACTGATGGAAATATTATGATAATGAAATAATTACGCCATTATAAATTTTTGTCAAACTGCATTTTTCTCTTTAGAAGGAGAACGGATAATGACTCCATTAATACATTTTGTGTGTTTATACTTTTACAAAGAAATTTAAAGGAAATACAATAATTAATAAAGCAAACAGCATTTTACACAACAGTAGGAAAAGCATAATATGTATACAGTTAAATATGTAGTTTTATAAAATTCGTGAAAACTTGAAATGTGTCATAAAGAGTAATTATGATTGAAAACAAATTGTATGACTTAATTAAATAAATTTTTGGTGTTCTATGAAATAGAATCGAAGAATTTCTTAAATTTAGTAGCTGGCGAACAATACCAGACTAGTACTGTTAACTGTTTTTTAACTGAACTATTTAGATAGAGACTATCAAGAATTTTTCTTTCTTTTTACGGGAAAATTTTATCAAACCTTGAACATAGGACTGGTTTTCGATTTAAACATTAGAAATCAAAAATATTTAACTTTATTCGATTGTTAGGAACAAACGTCTGGTTTTGATCGAGATTCAGTTTTCATTATTTATTATTATTATCATTCAACTGAAAATATTTTGCGGCTTCATAGATGTGTACTTGGAGAGCTCGAAAATAAAATTTAAAAAAAAATATTATTTACTGCGGACATGTCTAGTTTTGTTCGCTAGCTCCTCAATTGTCAATGGGATTTAAGTCTGGAGAACAAGTATATGAATATGTACCACTCTTATCAGTCTTTGCAAGGGACCCACTGGACAACAAATTCATTATATTTCAACTGGCTGCTTACAAGGCGCTTTCTATACTTTAAAAGATATTTACGTACTAGTTTCCAAATTTTAGAGGTTGTATTTCTTTAATTCTTGTAGGCAATATTGCTATTTTGTGTTCCTACTATTCTGCTAAACAAATCGCTCTTAATTTGGAAATTCCTACTGATAGTGTTGTTGAAATTTTCCATAGATGGAAAATAATGATGAACGCAGTTAAAACCAAATTATTTTCCTTTACTGGAAGAAGAAGTGAAGTCTCCGTAGTCTAAATAGGTAGTATGTCGGCTTATGAGACATGAGGCCACGGTTCAAACCCCAGGTCAGACATCTGTAGATCCCGCCACTCATGTATAAAATTAACACACACAACATAAGTCGCGTGCGAAACTAGGTCGTAATCCTGACCAATTATGTATGTATGTAGAAGAAGAAAAATTTAAAGCAGGTGTATAATGAGAAGCTAACAAATTGAATTATCTCAGAGTTGCAGACAAAGGTATTTTAGAAATTTGATTTTTGATGAAAACATTACAAAATCTCTTAGAGGATTAGATTTGCTCACCTCTACTGTCATTCCAATTATCATTATATCAGTTCACTATGTGTTAGGGTTAGAGATTGAATCTACTAATATTTCCTCGTAAGTCTACGCGGGTTTATTCCTATTCATATCTTTCATGCCCTTGATATCGCATATAAGCTTTCTCACTTATTTATAATATACTTACCTTTCGTTTATAAGATTTTTTATTTATTTTAAAGTTACATTCTGAAGTGTGAATTCTCCTATAAAATCTACATATAATACATCTTTTGAAAATGCCGTACTCTGATATATCTACATAAAATCATCTATATTAGGAAACCTCATTATTTGTTTAATAGATTAGTTCTCTCAACATCTAATAGATGCTTGAAAATTAATAGCGTTAGATATCATAAATAAAATATCTGAGAGACACTTTTACACTAATGCAATTCGTCTCTGGAATGAACTCCCGAACAACATACAGTTATTAAGCAACGCTAAGCATTTCAAGACTGCAATAATTACATTTTTGAATGAACAATAATGTACAAATGTAATTAATTAATCATATTTTTTAATATAATTATGAATTTTGTCTTTAATAATATTTGTTATGTTGAATTACTTTTAAGGTTATTATTTTTGTAATTTGTTGGTGTGCCTATATCCTTAGGAGTACTATTAAATAAGATAGTATCTTGTTGTACTGCATTTACGCTTGAATAAATAAATAATTTTTTTTATTTATTTTAAATAAAAAAAAAACAGCATTTTTTTGCTTTAAAAATTTTTCTTGATTTTAATAACAAAAAAAGAAAATATAAGGTAATATGCAGGAAAATAAAACTGCTATTAGTCACACGTATGTGTATATGTAGTTACGTTGATTACTACCGTGTTATCCATTTCGTGGTTTCAAAAGTAAACGTAAATAAAACACATATAAAATATTTTTTTCATGATATTTCTTTTTTATTGTAAAGTTTGAACGTTGACATTATGTGTGAAACACTACATCATTTAAATGACCTCCACGCGAAGTGTTTCAAGCATTGATTCTTTTGAGGTAATTTTCGACCACTTTTTGATACATATTGGGCGGTATCTCAGCCATAACTTGACGAATGTTGGTTTTTAAGTGCTCAAGAGTTGAAGGTTTATCTGCATAAACACGGTCTTTCGCGTAGCCCCACAAAAAAAAGTCTAATGGTGTCAAATCGCATGATCTTGGTGGCCAGTTGATATCGCCACGACGAGAAATTACGCGGACAGGAAATGTCTCTTGCAATAAAGCCATATTCGCTCGAGTTGTGTGGCATGTGGCACCGTCTTGTTGAAACCACATATTCTCCAAGTCGTATTCTTCAATAGCAAGCAAAAAAAGTCGGTTATCATATGACCTTATGCACCGAATTGACGGTGACAGTCGTTCCATTGTCGTTTTCGAAGAAGTAAGGTCCAATCACACCTTCGGACCAAAGAGCGCACCAAACAGTGACTTTTTCTGGATGTAATGGCCTCTCTTCAATTACTTGAGGATTCTCAGAACCCCAAATACGACAATTTTGTGTTTTGTGTCCACAGAGTGTGAAATGTGCTTCATCGCTGAAGAAAATTTTGTTCGAAAAATTGCCAATACGCACGATACGTGGCTGTGGCAGAATCACCATTTTTGTAGTAGGTTTTGATAATTTTTATGCGTTGTGTGATAGTTAAGCGATCCATTTTCGTCAATGTCAGACTTTCAACTGAAAAGAAAAAAATTGGTTTCACAACTTAGTTTGACAGATGTCGAATTCCAGTCCCATACTTTTGAAACCACGAAATGGATAGCTCTTTACAAACACCATGAAATTTTAAAAGTTTTCAAATGTATTAGATTTGTTGTAATAATTTTTTGCTGATGTGTGTTTTTTTGTTATATGTATTAATAAATTAACTAAGTTATTTATTTATTTATTTTTACTTAAATAGATTTCTTGAAGCCATTCAAGCTGGATGCATTCCTGTATTATTGTCTAATGATTGGGTGTTGCCTTTTGAATCAAAAATAGATTGGAAACAGGCAGCCATTTGGGCCGATGAAAGACTGTTATTGCAGGTAAGTTGAAAAGTTGTAATACTTACAAATATTTAATATACATTTAATTAAAAAGGATTTTATTTATTACAATACAACTAAAAATTATATTGAAATTAATGCTAACGACATGACGTTCGTTGTATATACTATAATAGCCGCCGCCAAGTCTCTTGTGGAAATTGGACCCACTGTCTCATGCGGGACACTATTAAATTACTAACTTTGCAGCCCGTGTTTTTCCATATAATTTTTTTAAATTTAAGTAAATTTTTAAATATGTATATTGTTACGAAAATGGAAATGGTGTTATTAAAATGATAAACATAAGCTCCAAAAACAAAACAATGCAGTTGTTCACGTGATCAAAGAATAAACAAAAATATAGCAACAACATCAGCATAAAATAAATATAAGAGATAAAAGATGTAAATAGCCAACAACAAAGTATAGCGATCAGAGAAATAAACAAGCAAAAACAAAATGCATATAAGACATACAAACAACAAAAATGGAAACAAGTTGTTTACATTTTTGGATTGTTCCCGAAGGCCGTCATCATCCTTCAAGGGCATTCATCACACTGTTGATCCAGTGATATAAAAGGCAAGATAAAGCGAGCAACGAGAATTCAGTTAGAATTCAGTCAGTCGTGTATGAAGACACGTGATTCTCGGAGTTCGAGTTAAGTTAGTCGTGTGACGACGTCGCGTTGAATTGAGTGAGAATTCAACCAGTGGTGTGTGAAGATACGAGATCGAGTTATAATTCAGTCAGACTGGTGTGCAGACAAGTTGCGTGAAGAAAACAGTTGTTAGTGTTGTGCTTACAAAAAGGTTGTGAGCAAAGAAGAATAACTAACAAGTGTTGTTGTTTACAAAAAAAGGTTGTAAGCAGAGAAATATCACGAACAAGCACATATTATGAAAGTTATCATTGTATACGTGGAATAAGTGGCACAAAAGTTGTGCAGATAATAAAGAATTGACTTAAAATTAAACAAATATTTTTTTTTTTTTTTTGCAATCTACGAACTCATATTTTTAACGTTTTTAAAAAGGTAAAAACGTAACAATATTGTTACCTTTCCGTCTTGTCCCTCGATGACTTTGACAACTCTGTCGGTTAGCCAATTTTACGGCCGGCAATTATCCCTGTGAACGAATACTCCCTGACCCAGCTTCATGGTGTACATTTCGTTAAATCATTTGGGTTTTCCTTGTATACATAGGATGTAGTCTTGAGTTTAAGTGTGACAAAATGAAATGATAAAAAGTCGCTGTCGTTCTAATAACTTGGGCTATTTAGTTTGGTTCCGTCGCCTACGAAATCTTGCGGCAGTGAACGCAGACATACTCCTATTAGCAGATGTGTTGGAATTAGCACATTTCCATCATTGGAGCCTTGATGCAGCTATGGGGCGACTATAGAGCACTGCCTCTGTTTTTGCGAACTTCATTGGGTTGTCGAATACCTCTCCTGCCAGTGTAACTTTTTTCAATAAATGTATTGAAATAACACACACAACGTAAGTGGCGCGCGAAGCTAGGTCAGTTATCCTGACTGAAAGGTTGTAAAGACCAATTATGTTTGTGTAAAATAAGTGGTCACGTTCTTAAGGTGCATTCTCTTGTGAAGAGATTGACGTAATTATTATTTAAAGAGTATATCAGTCGCGTCACATTTTTTATATATATTTATTTATTAAAAAAAACTTTAATTACAAATATTTTCAAAATTTTTTATGGATCTTGGTTGTTTACTGGAAAATTTTCTATTTTCACGTTTGAACTATTATCAGAATTCGGTTGCTTTTTCTTAGAACTCTTTGAACTCTCTGAAATATCATTACTTGACGAAGTTGACATAGACTTTTCTTCTATAAAAATCGATACGGTGGTCAGTAGTTCAAAAGGAGGTGCTCGTTCTCGAGAATACCTTTTAGATAGATGGATGTCTGTACCTGAAGAAAATCCATGAGAAGAATGATCAGGAATTGTTCTTCCTTGATAGATTTCAAAATTTTATATAATTCCATTTTCACTGCACAGACAAAAGCACGAGTTTAATGGGTTTCTTCTATTGCTTTAATGCGGTTAATGATGCCATCATTTAAATATAATTTAATAATAATCTAAACTTAGCATTACAATTTTTTCATTTTTATAATTTTTTATTATTATATATTATGATTCAATATAAGATTTTTTGCTAAACATATTTATAAGATCGCAAATTTTATACGGTTTGACATTATGTCCTTTGTTTGATGCAAATTTTGCATTATAAAAGAATGAAATCTTTGTCGAACATGTTTTCTTGAAACGGTGGCACTTTACCTTCTGAAGCCCAGTACATTTCTATACGCGGATATCGAATAAATACTAATAACTTCAGAAGCTCTGTAAAAATGTTTATTAATTGATGAGTGAAATATGTTTCGCCAAGACAGTATGTTTCAAAGTAAAATAATGTAAAGAGTATCATAACTGCGGTGAGTATCTTTTTTAGGCGAATAGGTCCGTGGTATTCTAATATATTACAAGTCAGAGGATTTGGATTAAATTGGGGTATTTTCTAAAACCATGGTGTACCTGTAAACATACGTAGGAATTTGTTTTAGATTTATTTGATTTATTCCTGTATGAGAAGAGGGGGTACATCACTATAATTGATTTCAAAGGGAATACACACTAAGGGTTTATACTTCAGTGTCTAGCAGAAGTTTATATTTTGTCGTCTAAACGTAAAAGTTGCATGAACACATTTTTTTAGACTTACGGCTTCCATAAAGCATTTCCCATCTTATCCGGTTGGCTGTTGCTGTTGCCATAAGTTCCGGTTGGTTCTTATTCTGCCTTGTTTCCGTTTCGTTAATGTGTTGTTGTTCCAGCTAAGCAAGTGATGGGCCTGCTGTAACAGGTTCTAGGATAATGGTTTTGTCACCTATCGTTGCCTAGAAATAGCGATTATGTGCTGTAGTGGTGGGGAACCTTGGATACTTATTCGCGGTAGGTGGCGGCACTGCCTGAACTCCCTGTGATGTTTTTCTTTTTCCATTTCCAGGGGGTGAGGGCACTTCTTGGATGGATTGAGTTCGACGTGGTGATGAGTAGTGAAGCCACCTAATTTGACATTCGAAAACCATGATGCAGAATTTTTTAATTCCATTTTTTTAACTCTATTGGGATTCAAACCCGTTGTTCTCGACTTGTAAACAAGCTGTTTTGACCACCTCACCACGCAGCCATGTTACATGAATACATTTAACTTACTTTTATTCTCCAGAGATTAAACGAACAAATCGCGAAATACTGCCTTGTGGCTGGCACTCGACAGGTGAGCACTTTTAGCCGATAACATAGTTTTCCAATTCTCAATATTAATAATACAATTTTTTTTTACTACTTTATTATAACAAGGGTTTGGAATAAATTTGTGCTTTGTTCAACAAACTTGTTTACTAGGAGTCAAATTCAAGTTAGATTAATTATGTGTTGCACATTTAAATAGTTCCTATTATATTCCGGATCCGAAGTGCTTTCAGTGCTGGCACTTAACTGAATTTCTCTACAAAAAATTTTAACTTCCCTACAACAAATTTTGGTCTTGGCTCTCTTATGTAATTAAGTTAAGAATGGTTCGAATGAATATCACCAAGTATTTTTTAACTTGAGTTTAGAGTTATAACTTTCCTTCACGAACAACTGCAATTTTTGGTAGAAATGGAAATAAAATTATGAAAGTACCGTGTTATCCATTTCGTGGTTTCAAAAGTAAACGTAAATAAAACACATATAAAATATTTTTTTCATGATATTTCTTTTTTATTGTAAAGTTTGAACGTTGACATTGTGTGAAACACTACATCATTTACATGACCTCCACGCGAAGTGTTTCAAGCATTGATTCTTTTGAGGTAATTTTCGACCACTTTTTGACACATATTGGGCGGTATCTCAGCCATAACTTGACGAATGTTGGTTTTTAAGTGCTCAAGAGTTGAAGGTTTATCTGCATAAACACGGTCTTTCGCGTAGCCCCACAAAAAAAGTCTAATGGTGTCAAATCGCATGATCTTGGTGGCCAGTTGATATCGCCACGACGAGAAATTACGCGGACAGGAAATGTCTCTTGCAATAAAGCCATATTCGCTCGAGTTGTGTGGCATGTGGCACCGTCTTGTTGAAACCACATATTCTCCAAGTCGTATTCTTCAATAGCAGGCAAAAAAAGTCGGTTATCATATGACCTTATGCACCGAATTGACGGTGACAGTCGTTCCATTGTCGTTTTCGAAGAAGTAAGGTCCAATCACACCTTCGGACCAAAGAGCGCACCAAACAGTGACTTTTTCTGGATGTAATGGCCTCTCTTCAATTACTTGAGGATTCTCAGAACCCCAAATACGACAATTTTGTTTATTAACATCCCCACCGAGTGTGAAATGTGCTTCATTACTGAAGAAAATTTTGTTTGATACATGGCTGTGGCAGAATCACCATTTTTGTAGTAGGTTTTGATAATTTTTATGCGTTGTGTGATAGTTAAGCGATCCATTTTCGTCAATGTCAGACTTTCAACTGAAAAGAAAAAAATTGGTTTCACAACTTAGTTTGACAGATGTCGAATTCCAGACGCATCCTTTTGAAACCACGAAATGGATAGCCCTTTACTATTAAGCAAAAAAGGGTAACAATAAAAATTTTATAAAATATTTGTTTTCGTTTCTTCGAAAAGAAAATAAATACATAAACTGTGTAAATATAGCAATACAAGGAATTACTTATTTGGGAAGCTTTCAATTTGGCATAAATTGTTCAGTGAAGATCAAGTCCATTACGATTCTGTGGTTAAATATTTATTAATCAACAAAATAAAATATTTTTGATATACAAAAACAAAAAAAATGTTTAATCAATTTTGGATCCAAATAATTTAAAGCTTGAACGTGTTCGAATTAGCCTACATGTTAAATCAGTTTACCGTAAAATTGAAAATAATCGCAAATTAATCCTTTAGATTGTTTACCTTTATAAGGGCTTTGATAGTTTAATAAAAAGTATTAATTATATTCGGCTTATATGGAAGGCTCCTAATATTATAACAGCCAAATGCTTGGCCATGGGTCAAATAATTGTAAAGTTAAAACATCCTCTTCAAAATTCGTTGGTTCACATGAAACGCCCAGATAAATTTTGTAAACAAAATTAAAAAGAAAAATTAAAAAGTTTAAATAAAAATAACATTATTTTATTAAATTTTGTCAGAAATGTAAAATTAAACAAGAAAACGCAGGAAATAATAACGTTAATTGTTTCGTTCAATATAGGCTATTTATATACAATTGGTCAATTCGACCTCCGGGTACTGTACTTGTCTCAATTGACAAGTACACGTCCTCTAACCTAAGCTATTTAGCTTGTTCTTGAAGAATACATAGAACAGGGTAAATCTACATAGGTTTCCAGAGCTACTCTAAGATCTTACATTCCTATATGGACTATACACGGATATAGCCAATCGTGAATCACTTTTCTCTTAAAAATTTCGTAAAAATCCGGTTTTATGCCAAAAAGTTACATTTTCATGGAGTAAACAACATTGCAGGGTATTTAAACTCTACTACTTATTCTTCACTTTTTTTTCATGCTATGAATTTAACAGATCTGAAGGGTTGTAATGACCAATTATGTATGTATGTATGATTTTAACAGAATTGTTGAAAAGAAATTTAGTTCTTAGATCATATGAAAAAAGTCATATTTGTATCGAGTTTATTTATTTATCGCATTTAGGTTTTGTATTATGTTTTCTAATTTTACATGAAGTATTAAAGTATACCTCCTACTAAATCAAATTGAAAATTCGTATCAGTTCTTAAACGATTTAATGAAATAAGTGTTTTAGATTTTAAATAATTGTATAATTAAATCATAACAGAAATATAAAATAATATAAACTTTTGTGTTTCTAAATTTATTTCAGGTTCCTGAAGTTGTTCGTTCAATAAGTGAGGAACAGATATTTTCTTTACGGCAACAAACTCAAGTCCTTTGGGAACATTATTTCGGTTCCATTGAGAAAATAGTTTTTACAACATTTGAGGTAAGTTTGTTCTTTAATTGAAACATCTCACAATCAAACACTAATTTTATTGTCCTCTACAAACGTATGTTTTTAACGGATAAATTGGAGAAATGTTGGTTAATGTGTATAGAGCACAAAGAGAAAGAATTTTTGTATCTAAAATCTGTTGATATAAATAAATCACGAACTTTCCGTCCCACCCTCGTATATGAAAATAAATACATAGTATACGAGTTTCTCTGGTAATTAATAAGAACTAACTCATCTTGTATTTACATAAATTTATACAAAAGACCAACAGGAACAATATAAATATCATGAAGGAAAAGAATTACTCGTGCGACATGTCGCGTTCGACATTGTTTAAAAATGATTAAAAAAAATAAACTACTTAATATTTTTGAATCAGATACAAAACATTATTGAGATACATCAATGCATAACATTTTAAAATTAGTCGCAATATAATATTCCTTTAGGTTTCACTAAAATTCGTGTTTGAACTGATAGCGACTTCAAGGACTTCTACTTCGACTTACAGCGACTTCTGTTTTCGTAGCATGCGATTGCTTTGGTTTTTCTTATTTATCTTCAAAACAAACAAAGTCTTAAAATCTCAAAATCAACCTTGGCACCAATTATTGTGCTAATCAAGAACTATAAGTTTCGCCTTTAGTCAAAATAAGATAATGTTTTGGCGTATGTTCTTTTTTCACTCCGACATTGGAGAAAAGCCCATGTTACATAGTATATTGCATGGTATAAGAAATATAGAAGGTAGTTTCATTCTCTCTTTATTTTTTAAAATTCACTATCTGACATGCTTAAGGATTTTGACGTTTTCGTTAAAATAATGCTACTATATTAATTTTAAATTTCCCACATTTTCTTTGAAAAATATTTTGAAAAAATTGTTTATTATTTTTTTAAAAATTAATGGAAATTCTTTAAATACTAGCCCAAATTACATGTTAAACTTATTGGACTTAACTAATATAAATTTAGATATAAAAATTGTTAAATGGTTTTATTAATTACACATTTTTCATAAATAATTTATTGGGAATATACAACAAAATTATAAATGGGGCAATGCTATATATAGTTTATGAGAAAATAAACTTCAAAAAACCTTATTTTATAAAAAAAAAATTTTATTGAAACTACCTTCTATATTTCTTATACCATGGTAGATTGTATGTAAAAATTTTTTTACTGCTTTGCTATTTTCCAGCTCACAAAAAATCATAATTTCTAAAAGTATGTTTTTTTTATTCAATTGTACTTGTAAATTTTATAAGAAAATTTTATTTTTTCTTCAATATTGACAAGTGCAGCGTGCTCTGCTATTAGCAGTTGTTTTTATCTCCTTGGTCTTACTTTTGTAACATTCGCCTTG
This sequence comes from Sarcophaga caerulescens, assembly GCA_927399465.1. Taxonomy (NCBI): domain Eukaryota; kingdom Metazoa; phylum Arthropoda; class Insecta; order Diptera; family Sarcophagidae; genus Sarcophaga; species Sarcophaga caerulescens. Next base: position 56,404,210 of record OV656868.1, read on the forward strand.
ATCTACTATCCATTATCTATTATGATGCAAGCTTAGAGTAAAGGGTATAGGATAAAAAAAAAATTGTATAAACACAAACAAGTAAATATATCTCACAATGTGACCTTATTGTATGAGATACCTGCAATAAACTCACATAAAGGCTATAAGGCTTACAAAAAAGACATAATAATGTCAAACTCCAAATATTTTTTCCTCACGTAAAAAAATTAGCTTAAGGCCAATGAGATACTAATTTTAGTACGAAAAGAGGCTTTTCTTGGAAAGGAAAAGTTTAAAATTGTTTTTCAACAACATTTTTGTATAGTATTGTGTTTTATTGTAAATTGAATACCACGGACCAAAAAGAAGAATATTTGTGACAAAGTTAACCAAATTCAAATATAACAACAACATGGGCCTCGCTAAAGTTGGAGATATAATTTTAATATAACAGGTTCGTGATTTGTTATGTTATAATCACGTTACAATTTTTTACTATTTCGAATCGAATTATACACATACATAATATGTCATTAAAACCCTTCATTCAGGATTACGATCTAGCTTCGCACACCACTTATGTTGTGTGCGTTAATTTTATACATGAGTGGCGGGACCTACAGTTTAAAGTCGACTCCGAATGACAGATTTTTGGGCAACTGTTGATGACAATTTTATTTACTCTCAGTGTTTTTTCCAGGAATCCGCCGAGAGAGAGTCGCCAAAGAAATATTTTTTCATATTTCGTTTTGTTAGAGATGTTTGAACCGAGGCCTCACGTCTAATAAGCCAACAACACTATCTACTAGACTACGGCGACTTCGCATCAAATTATGCTGTCTGTCTATTACAATCTCCAAACAACAATATTGATCATAATTTTTCTTAAAATAAAATGAGATCCATCTGATCTATAGTAATTTCCGTACACCAATCCCTAAAGCCTAGAAGAAAGGATAAAGAGCGAGTATATAAATTGATGTATAATAATGTTTCCCCATTTCCACTGTCATTTAGACAGTAAAATAAAATTTCACATTTTGAAAATATTTGAAGCAACTGTATTGATATTGTAGGAAAAACTATAGACAGTTTTACAAAACGCCGACAATTTTAACATTTATGGTGAAAAAGAAAACTTGGGATATATGTATGTACATATGTATATTATACTTTAAATTGCGCTAATTGAAAAACACATTTTGTTTCTGTAAGTTAAAAACTCATTAGTCTTATGAATTCACATTTGTATATTAACTTTTGTGTTCTAACAGTCGAGTGTCAGTTTCTTTTATAAAAAAAAAAAAAATACAAAAGACAAATACGCCTGTATATACTGTACCAATAAGTTGAAGTATTGAGTAAAAAAATTCATTTCATCACCATAAACATACAGTGTCCGCTAAAATTTTTTGAACAAGAAACTAATTCATAATTAAAATTAAATTTTAATTTTAAGTTTTTTAAATTAAATTTCACTCGATCAACCAAGGCGAATTCATATAATAGGTGGGAGTATCTAAACAGCTGATATCATTTCGATTGTCAAAATTTTGTCGTTTTTTTAGTGTTTTGTTTTGATAATAAATTTCTTATTTTCTTATTCTGTGTTTTATATGTCAAAAACAAATCAACAAAAATCCAAATAACAATAATATGTGTATATTGAATCAAATTATAATAATTTTTTATTTTGTTTGAAATTTAATGCATAAAAACAAAAATATTATGATTAATAATTGTAATACAATTCATTTTAATAAAATATTTGTGCTACATTGTAAACGATGCACTTCCTTCCAAAAACTTTTTTTTTACGGTTTTGCCCTTGAATCACCAGCACTTTGTTGTTCCTCTTGCGAACTACCAGCTTGTCTCATAGTTGAACACCGACATGGTTCAGAGTGTCTTATGTGACTGGTGGTAAATTCCAAACCATAATCGGTTACATCATTTTCTCTGTCGGGTGTACGAAATTCTGAAGCATTAACTGCTTCCGCCATGGATATCGTAGAGCTAGCAGGTCTTTGATCTTGCTCTCCGTTGGCGGTATCATATGGACTGTCACTGACATCATCACAACTGGATTCTCCTAATGTGCCACGTCCTGTAATTATTTTACTTTCAGTCATGGACTTTGAACCAGGTCGTTTACGTAGAACTTTGCGCATTTTGAAATAATTTCTAGAAATGCTTTACATATTTATAAATAATTCGTAATTAGTAAGAAGATCCAGCTTTGGCTCTAATGCTGTGAATTATGATAAACTTTCTTCTTCCTCCATTGATTCTACATTATTATTATGATTTTTTTTATTTATTTTACTTTTTTAAATTACCTTTTTTCAAAATATTTTAACCATTTTTATAAAATTTTTTAACATTTTCTTTCTATTGTTATTCGTCAGTCAGTTATGAATTCGCTTGGTCAGCTGTTTCTGAAGGCGGGTTCACCCACAGGTTTCTGAAACATTTTTGGTTCGGAGAAATTTTTTGTTTACTGAGAGTTTTCTGCAAAATGATTCACCCATTTCAGAAACTTTGTTCGTAAAAACAGTGCTACCATATTTAATTGAAAATGACGTAAATACATATGTGCATAAACTTAAGAAAGTTAATTATATTTTTTATTTATTTTTCAATTTATTTTTATTTATTTTTAAATTTTAACTTCTTCTCCAATTTTTTTATTTTTTTCCGCCAATACTTCTTTTATTTCTTATATATTTTTTCTTGTTTGCTTTTTGTTTACATTTTTTAGTTTACCATACTGAATTTTTAATACAAATGCCAAACAATATGGCATGTCTCTTGTATAAATTTCATATGGTGTGGCAACCTTTTCTAAAATGGTTCGGACCAAATTTAAAATTAAATTAATTCACACTGAGAGTTGTTCACACAAAATAATTTCTCTCGCTCTCTTAGAGAAACGTCAAACTACATATAAAAAAAATTTTGTGCGAACCAAAAATGTTTCAGAAACCTGTGGGTGAACCCGCCTTAACAATCGAAGGAGATTTTACAAAAACAAAATGCCTGTTGTTTTTGCATTGTTGTACTTGTTGTAGACTTACTACTATGAATTCGCCTTGCGATCAACCTTAACTCATTTCGTACGGGTCAGGAGATATCACATGTTTAGCAAATCGAACGTTGCGTACGGGTAACGAGATATTTGGTTTTAACAAGTCGCACACTAAAGCAATATTTAAATATATGAAATAGATGATAGTCGAAATGAAAAAACTTATCTAATAAATAGCTAAAATGCATACTTATGTACTCATTACTCCTACCTAAGCATGCATTCCAAAATGTGTGGGATAGAAGTGAGTATTAAATGAGCAGTGTGGCATACGCTCTATGTTAATATTTAGTAAAACCCTTGTTTTTCTTTTGACATCAAGCTTTGTTGTTCCAATCAGTTTTTACTTGTTTTATTTTCATATTAAAATAAGTATCTATGAGGGTGCCCTGCTAGTCCTGTGGGTAGTGTGCTAGACTATAAGCGTAGCGTAAGGGTTGTGGGATCGATTCCTATCAGAGACTGTGGTCTGTTACTAAGGCGAACATAAGGTCAATTGCTCATTTCATATCTAGCGGATGGTAACTTGACATTCTTATAAATATCTTAGTATATACATTTTTCTGTAAAGGAAAGTAGTATCTCAACGTTATATTACCACTTCCGTGCTTAATAGTACTTCGAAATAATATTCGAAGAGAAAACGTTGATAAGGTGGGCAACGTCCTCTTTCCATTCCACCTGAGCAAACTATATTGAATTTATATTAATCAACAAAACTTTTTTGCTCAGCTTTTTGCAGACGTCCTACAGATGTAGGTGCAGCCATACTACCTCCCATGCTATCTTCTCCAAATTCCACGAGTGTGAGAACACCTAGAACGTCTTGTATGGATCGCTCTCTCTTTCTCTTTCAGAATAGCTCGTAGCGTTGGAGTTGTTTTAAACATAATGATGTTATATGGTACATGATATTATTGTATGTGTTCCGGCCATTTTGTACTCTATACAAAGTCATTTATAAGAAATCACTCTGGAAGTCTTTTTATTTCGAAGCGATATTTGGTTGAATACTTTAAATGTATATGTATGTATGCAGTAAAAAGGGAATTTTAATCAAAATGCATAGCTTTCTTCCCAGATAGATTCAATCAAGCACTCCTTAGCTGTAAATATTTTTCAAATATCGTTTTTTGCTTTTTAGTGTACTAAGTTTAAAGTAACATTTATTCAGTTAGTTTTGATCGACACTCTGTGTAGAAACAAAAATTGATATTTGGAATTTCGATTGTTTCGAAGATTGGAGAGAGAACTGTTTTCCATTCGAATTGGTTTGTGTTTTTTTGTCCTTTTCGAGGACAATAAAAACAATTTGTTTAACGTTAATTGTTGGTCGTTAATGTAATTTCTTTCAAATTTCATATATTTGTAAAGCTCTTGGATAAAAAGACAATTCATTTGTAAACACGAACAAATGTTAATAAAATGAAACATTATTTTTTGAACCTCGAAGTGGTGGTGGGTAAAATCTTATAATATTTATTTGCTAAATATACATATGTATGTATATCCGTACTCATACTGTATTAAATGCGTATGTTGGCAAAAAGGAAAACTATTGATAGTTTCAAATGTAGACGATTTTTTCACTAATAATACAAATAAAAAAGTCCAATGCTTTTAAGATTGTTAGACTCAATGATTTTCATTTCTATATCGGTAACAGGTTTGCGAAACCACCCAATGTGCTTTTCAAAGAAGTTTGTTTTAGTAAAAACTCTTAAAATTCTAGCGCCTAGTGTAATTGTATAGATATACAACCGCAGAGACTGTTTTTCATTAATCATTTCTCTATTAATCACTTCCCAGAATCGCTTAATATGTTATTACCACAATTAACGAAGTATTTATTTAAATACATACTTACTTTAGAAATCTTTACATAAATTTAATTTAATAAAACATAAATGACCAAGTTTTTGATTGTTTTAAACCAGTTTTAATTATTAAGAATTTAAAATTGAAATGCTCTTTAAATACATTCTGTTCAATATATGAATATCTGACTATTCAAATGCGTTCTTTTGCTGGCTGCAAATGCCTTAGGGTAATCAAATTTCTGCAATTGTTTACCCAGAGAATTGTTTGAGAATTCCACATAGATTTGTTTTTTTTTTGTTTTTGTGTATTTCCGTCATTAAAAAAAATTACTGTAATAATTGAAGGTGTATAAAAAATATAAATTAAATAAGAAAAATTTAATAATAAACATTTACTTAAGTATTACGTCTCTTTAAAGAATACGTTGTATTCTTATTTACACATTTCAATTAATTTCATAACAAAAAGGATAATATACAAAAGGGAAAAAAGCGAAAATCCGAAAAAGTCATTAATGACTTAGAATCATCAGATACCAAGCCAAAATTGATAAAATTAAAAAAAAAAAAAAGAAATGAAATAATCAATAATTAAAGTACAAAAGTCTCTCGATATGTTTCTGAGTTAAACATTAGGAAATTTGAGTTGAATCCTTTCGAAATTCGAATGGATTTTCAGAGAACAAAATTGATGAGTAGTGTACATTACTCAATGTTGCGTAATTAGACTTAGTGTCAGTCCGTTAGTCCAAGTCTTATACTATGGATATTTTTGTGTGTATTTGTATTGTTGTACGCGGGCCGTTTCTTGGAAAAGACAAGAAGGCTTTAGAAGAGTAATGAAAACAGACTTCTTACGCCCGTTGAGCTGGTACCAGAGCCAAGGGTGAAGCCTGTACTGCTTCTATGCCTGGATGCATGACTGGAAATGTTTGAACGAACACGCTCGTAGCTGGCAACATCCTGTACGAAATCAAATCCAAAAATAGCCGCAAGATGTTCAAAGAAAGAGGGCGAAAAAAGAAAAAGAGATATTTGATTAATGTTATTTTTGGCAATTAATTTAAAAGGACATAACTGATCTAGGATAAATTCTAGTTGTTGACAGTGACGACATATTCTACATTTGCTACATGTGTTGTAAATCGACAATAATCTCACCTCTTTGTCGGCATTGGACAGAACACTACGCATAGAATCAGCAACTGGCCATTTCTTTTTCATCACCAAATTGGTGGGAGGTTCATGATTCACACCAGCATCTACAGACCAAATTGCTACTGTCTGACCAGCAGTTATCTTGGTGCCACGAGTAAATTTAAAAGCTAATTCTTCATCGCCTGCAATGCGGGTTAATTGCCAACCAGTTAGGTTTATTTCGTCTGTACCTTTGTTGTGTAATTTAATGTAGCGGCCCTCGCTGTCTGCTTCTAATACCTGCAAGTCACCTTTGGCTGTCGCATTCACCGTAAAATCAGCTAAGCTACGATCTTCAGACTCATCGATAACTGTGCGACGGCGTTTAACAGCGCTGCTGCTACCACCAACACCAGGTGTAGCTGAACGGCGACCACTAGGTGTAACACGTCCTGAGCGGTAGGCTGAACTAGAACTGACCGACAAATGCGTACCGTTTGAGTAACTGGCATCAGCATTAGCATTTGAACCGCTTGTGTTAGCACGACCTGGAGAAGTAATATTAAGACGACGCTCTTCACCACCCAACAGTTTGTCATAAGCAGCAATTTCCAAATCTAATGAAACTTTAATATCCATAAGGTCTTGGTATTCCTGCAATTGATGAGCCATTTCATCTCTCATGCGTTGCAATTCAGCCTCTAATGAAGCAATGTATTGATTATGGCGTGCACGTTCGCTGTCTAAAAGATTCTCCAACTCACGAATGCGGGCCTGTAATATGAAAACATGAAATAAAAAGATGAGCATTTATTTTTCGTAATCACTACAAAGAAAATATTTACGTTCAAGCCGGCGTTAGTATTCTCCAAGTCTTCAATTCTTGCATTTAGACCATCAATCTTTGTACGCATAACACGAACTTCTTCTGTGGCATGGGCTGAAGAATTGGCCGCACGATTAGCAGCAGCCTGGAGATTTTTAATTTCATTGTCGTACAACAATTCAATTTCTTCGCGATTGGCGCGCATCTGAGATTCATACTGGTCGCGCAATTCTTGCAACGATTGCTGTAGTTTGGCCTCATACTCTTTCGATAAACGGCCGTCGATTTCGCTGATCTCTATTTGGCGACGGGAACGGGTCTCTGTAAGTTCCTGTACATGAATCTGATCCTTGAAACTGAGTTCCTCGCGTAAGCTCTGATTTTGATTTTCCAAATCTACACGGGCCAAGGTTTCGGCTTCAAGTTGTTTGCGCAAATCGTCTAACTGTTTAAGAAGACGAGCGTTCTCAGCAGCCAAATCCTTAGCTTGATCTTCTGCCTTCTTACGATCCACTAAGGCAGTATTGTATTTGCCATTAATTTCATTATAACGAGATTCATAAACGCGTGCACTATTTTCAGCTACGGCGCATTCTTTAGTTTTCTTGTCAAGTCTGTAAACAGAAAAATAAACAAACGATTTAATTCAAACTTTATTTCAGCATTTTAGCACTTGTAGAGTGTCTTTTATAATAATGATTTGGAAATTTCTCGAATGTAGTAATCTATTGCTGACGTCATGTCTAATTTTTGGTCGAGCCTCATAGCTTTGAAACATGTTTTCGCTTTATAAAAGTAAATTTTTTTTTCTTTTACCTTCATTAGTTTTTGTTTTTTTTTTTTTTTTTGTGTATAGTTATATATTTATTTAAATTATGCGTATGCTGTCATTGTCATATTGGTATGCTTAATATTTATTTTTAAATCAACCGAAAATATTTTGTTCAATTTTAATTTTAAGCATATACATAGTACACATAAATAGCTCGTAGCCACTCGGTCATTTTTAAATATTTTAACATAATAATGAACATATTTTTGATTATTTATAAATCCATTTCGTTTGATGGTTGGTAACAACATTATGATCATACATTAATGATCATTAAAAGGAAAAACTATGGAAACATTGTTCATTAAGGTCATCTTATTTTTATTCGTGAAACAAATATGCTAATAATAAAATGGCATATATTCTCGATAGCCTCTCGATAATATACAAATAGCCTTATAAAATGGTAAACATCATGAAAATGATATTTAATTAAAAATTAGTAGTAGTTTAGAAGTTTCAATATTTTTGATGATTTCGTTGTAAGTCGATTGTTAATCACTTGAAGTCGTTATAAAATTTATAACAATATTATTTATTATTGAATACAATTTCTGCATAAATGTCATTAAAGAGAATTAATAAAAAAAAAACAATACGCAGAGTGAAAATATCATGTTCGTTTGCATGCCGGCAATTCAATGTTTTTCTAAATTCATAAATAAATATTTCAAAATAGTTTAGGCATTCGTCATCCCCTAGCGTTGGCTTTTATGTATTTCTACCAATACGAATTGGGATTAATTTTGTGGGTATTAAACTACGCAATTTGTTTATTTTTACTAGCCTGATATCATAGCCAACAATCCAAGAAGTAACTAATGAAACAACAATTCACCCTACGGGCAACCTTGTTGGGGGGGGATTTAAACGATCTCTTTTAAAGGTGTGATCGCATAAATAATTTTGTTTTTTACAATGAACACAAAAAATAAACCAAAATAAAACTATTAATGTTGCTATTAATAATAAAAAACGAAACCAGTTGTTTGTTGTTTTTAACACGTTCGTAAACTCATTCTGTTCTATTGTGTTTGTCACATATGTATAAAACGTACAGGGTCCTCAGTTAGTTAGAGTATTGAAATTTTATTGAAAGTAAAGATATTTCTCTTATTTGTTTACGAGGAATAAAGCGTTACGAATCAGCTTTAAAAACTATTGTTATTTTTTTTTCTTTTATAAGAAACAATTATAACAACGTTTAAGAAAAGAGAAGTAAAAATAACATGTTTGCCGCAAATATGCCGATTATTCACGAGAGAGTTTAATTCTGTGTGTAGTATATTTAGCTATTTGACCAGCTCTCCCTCCTTCTATTATCCCATTACAACTTTTTCTACTATGCTTTTTTCAAGTGTATGTTTATTCATTGTTTACTTGCCTAACATTCTCATTCGTTTCAAAAGAGAACAGAAAATAAGCAAACGAGTAATAAACACCGAATGACATCATTGCTAACCAATGTTTTTTCTCTTTCTATTATTTTTAGACTTGTTTATATTTTATTTTAATTTGTGTTCAGAGAAAAGCGGAATTTTAAATATTGGAACACAAATAAAAATATGACATCATAGGATGAAATATTTATTATTTTTATTTTTATTGCTCAGCATATGTTTTGATTGTTGTAACGCTTTATGTACTGTGTTGCAAATTATTGCAAAAGCCCTTTAGCTTTTTAGACAGATTGTGAATGGTGTTGCCATTGAAAATTATTATTCTACCACCAAGTTGAATAAGTTTAACAACTATTTGGTTCAAAATCAATATAAAAAAATATCCACCTTATAGGTAGGTAATTAAGAACACTAAATTTTGGGACGAATGAAGAATAATTTAATCTTATGAATAAATTAAAGGCCCCTAAGCCATAACAAATACAAAATTATACATACTTCTGTTTGAGGTCATCGTTCTCCTCCCACAGACGTTTAATATCGATTTCCAATTTAGCTTTTTCACGTGATGTCTCATCTAACAGTTTGCGGGCTGCTGCCAGTTCTTTTTCGTACAGAGCCTTGATGTTGGATACCTCACGGCTGACAGTGTCTTGTGCCAATTGTAATTCTTGGGTCAAGCGATTGTTTTCATTTTCCAAGTTGCGCATACGATCAATATAGCAGGCTAAACGATCATTTAAATGTTGCAACTCCTCTTTTTCCTGGAGACGGCTGGTGCGTGTTGGGCTAGTGGGACTGGTTGCGCCGATACGGGAACCGCCAGCACCAGGAGTAGAGGTAGAAGCGCGTGATACGCGTGACGTTGACAAAGATACACGTTTCTGAGACATTTTTCCGTACGTTCAATTGCAATAAGAACCGTATTTAAGTACTATTTTATTGTACAATTAACTACAATATTATTATTGATACTACAACAACTTAGTTGTTTATTTAATTTGCATTTATGTATTGACTTTTATTTGAATTTTTTTGTTTGTTTATTCTTTAAAGACTGTGTTTCTGTGTTATCAGATTTTCTAATATTTTTTTGTTTAACACGTCAGCTTAGTTTGACTTCAAATATTAAACTAAACATTTAACCTTTGCAATATTAAAAATGAAATCATCACAATTAAATAATATCGTCGTACTCGCCGTGTAAACGAAATTAGTTGTTGTTTGTTGAATTTTATTTTTCTTCTCTTCTTCTTTTTATTGCTCTCTTTCGTTGCTTTGGTGGCAATTGTTGTTGCGTGGAGGCATTCATTCTACGTATTGTTGTTAATTTATTTTGCTTATTTCATTCGTTTACTATTGAAAATTTTGGCAAGTAGATTTTGTTTTTGTTTTGAGTATTCGTTTTAACGAATTTTATTCTCTTGAATTTTACGTTGGTAATCTCAAAATCTATTTCTTTAAGAATATTAACATTTTTACAATTCCCGCTAAGAGAGTGAATGATTAAGTTGAACACTAATTTGGCTTTCGTATTTTATACATATTTTATAAACATAAAAACTTTTTAACTCCCATTTTTTTGTAAGTCTCGTTATTTCTATGGCTGTAAATTTATTTTATTTAGATGACGTCATAAGTTTTCAGGGTTATCCTATATTTTAGTTTTCAGTCAAAAGTAAAAATAGATTTTTTTTAGATTTAAAGTTGAAAAAAAAAAATAATTAAAAAAAATAGCCCGGCCACATTCAATAATTTTAAAGAATTGCTCGAATTTATCCAGAATATTCTGACATTTAACAAATTTTAAATATCTCACGACGTAAATGTGGATTGTCGTTTTATTCGGGAATCGCATAAGTACACTAAAATTCCATTTTTTGAGTTTAATAATGGTGAAATCAAGCCCATAGACCGATCTCAAGACGAAAAAGTAAATTCTGACTAAAAATAACACGCAACGAAATATAATTGAAAATTACCAATAATAACAAGAGAATGATCCAAAACAATAATGTAAGTCGATTTACATAGACTCAAATGGGGAGTCAAAGGGCAAAGGTTAAATGAATGGATTAAGTTTACGTTGGAGTGCATTCCAAAAACAAATGGACTTAAAGTCAAGACTTTACTCGTTATTAAAAATAACAGTTTTTTTAACATTGATAAAGTTAATAAACAATGATTAGAATAAATTACTTATTATATTTTATTTATGTTTCAAGTAGCAAAATTATGGTATTAAAGAAAATAGCTCCTTATTATAGTTCTTCAACGTTATTTAAATTACATTAAAATAAAATTAAGAATGTACTATTTTGATTATCATTTAACGCGATATACATACATACAGATTTTCAAAACTTAACTTTCCAAAGATTTCGCAATCTAGAGAGAATATTTCTTATCAATCGATATCGCAGTAAATGAAATGTAATTAGAATATTCACATCCAAACAACTTCTACAACAAATGAGTTTGAAATAATCAGAAATCATTTCGAAAATAATCTGAAATAGTTTCGAAAGTAGTTGACACTTACGTTAAGTGCAGTAACAAGAGCACCACAAGATAATGGTTGTTGCTTTTAAAACCAGCAGTTAAGTAAAATCAACGACTTAATTAATACAAAAAAGAAATAAAGACGTTTCATTTCGGAACAATGTTTTTTTTTTAGCAATGAAAATAATTTTGATGTCCTGGGAATGGAATAATATGGAGAATCAAAAATTTTCCGAGTAAAATTCTATGTAAACCGTTAATCGTAGTGAGGTCCCCAACGGAGGTAAAAGTTTTCTGATTTTACGTATGTAAAGTAAGTAAAGTCTGCCTTAATCGACAGATTTAAATACTTTAGGAGCATACTGATCAAATTGGAAAAGAACGATTAGTGTTAAAAATTTAATATACATATAAACTAAATTAGAACGAATACTGGCGTGAATCTTTTTGACGCTCACGGTATTAATTGAGTGTATGTATATGTACATATATAAGAAATATATTCTTTTCTATCTCAAATAAATAAAGAAGAAACCAATACGAGCGAATTAAATATAAATTAAGTTTTTATTTTAATGTACATGCATACATATGTATGTATGTTCATATGTATATTCAGAATTATTTCATTGTCCATTAACATGCCATGGCATGCTGACGAAATCACTAGTTGATATTCTCTTATTCTATTTCTATTTAGCATACTCAGATAATTTGTAAATAATTTGTATAACTTTTAAATATGAATTCACATTTTTGTCTAAATCTTTTTGTATTTTTAATTCTAAGTTTACCATAGTCTATTTCTATTTTTCTTCGTGATTCTTCGCTACGAATTACCAAGACTTTTTTAAACAATATAGTGCGTTTCATATTTATAACGTCACTTCTATTTTCTAAATATCTCTTAAAACACAATTTTAATCCAATAGGTCCCTATTGAAGATTTATTAATCTTTTTATCTATTTTAAGAAAATCATATATTTACATATATACTTTATTATTGTTATTGTGTGGTTTATATTTTATATATGTAATTCATTATTAGTTTGTCATAAGGTTCAAATGGTCAATTTCTTCAATAAAGAATGCATTTTTAGGCGAATTGTAAAAAACCGATGAGAATACTACCAAAAACTAAGTCTATAATTTGAAGATAGATTTAGTTTAATTATCATTAAAGGTGTTCAAATTAACCAAAAAAATTTATTAGAATACCAGCTGTACCCTGCGCTCGTTGCTACGCCACCAACTAAAATAAATGTTTCCAATTTGTGATTGACATTTTACGGGAATGAGTTATACTAAATGTTATTAAAATCATAAATGATGAATCCTAAAATGTCTGGTATTTGTTCGATCAACACATAATCAAATGCATAGTTTACTATTCAATTCATTTTGAATAATTCTCAGTGGCGCCACCTGTCTTAAATTCGGCATACCAACTTATAAACCTTCGTCGGCTCATGCGCAACAACTTTGCTAAAGATTATTACATAATCAAATGCACAGTTAACGATTTAATTCCTTTTTAGTAATTTTCAGTGGCTCCACCTGTCGGATATTGGTCATACCAACTTAAAAACCTTCCCCGACTCATGCGCAACAACTTTGCTAAAGATAAAATGCACAGTTTACGATTCTATAAGGTACATACAAACAAAAAATCATTTTTATATAGATTTATTTTTTCTTCTTTATAACAAAAATAAATATGTAAATTGAAATACAGATAATAAATTATGTAACATAAACCCCACAACAACAATAATAAAGTATATGCATACATACATATGTATATGATTCGATTAAAGTTGTATGTTAAGAGATATTTAAAAAATTGAAGTGACCTTATAAATGTGAGACGCACTATATTTGTTAGTTTTCAATTATTTTCATACCTCGATATCGATATGTATTTGTTTTGAGAGCTCTATACTTAAATGTTTAAAGTCTTGTTTTCTGTATCTTCAAAGCCGTCGTTTTCGTTGTATTTAGCGTGCCTTTTATATATTAGCAGGTTGAGGGTTTTATTAGAGAAAACTTGTTCTCCATTAGAATTCTGTTTGTCTTAAATAATGTTTGGACAAGATTTTCATATGTTGCCCTCTCCACGTCGGCTTTCTGACATTCTACGTTGATCGCTTTCGAATTGACAAATGAATAATGCCATATTTAGGAGTGACATCACAACTACGCTTTTGTATTATTATTTTTTTCGTTAGGCGTCATTAAATGAACACAAAATCATATTTATAAGCTTTAAAAAACATAAAAAGCTTTTAATACTAACCAAAAGCCGTGGTACTTCGTAAAAAGTTTGATTTTGAATTTATTAGTAGTAATTTATTATATTCTTTTTATTAGAAAAATAGAAATTTTTCTTACTGATTGCCATTTTATAGACATTTTAACAAATCTTAAAGTATAAATGAAATTGGGAATGACAATCAAAATCTTCGAAAAACAAAAAAAAACTCCATAAATGTATTGTCAAAAAATGGTTTTACATAAAAATTATTTTTTACTTTTTTGAACTAATGTTAGTTTCTGCTTCTTATTAATTATTTTCTATTGTCATGGAATTTTCCTATTTGATATTCAGCGTATATTGTCGTTTTGAGAAAAAAAATATTGGGTATATTGGACACGTGACATCAATATTTGAAGAAATTGTGCAGGTTTATTGTTATTAAAAACTTAAAATTAATTTTATCAAGCTAAAAACACTAAAAAAAACTTTTTTTTTAAACTTTTGGTGAGAATTGGCTATTCTTCAATTATGGTAATACTCCAGAACATGTCCCAGGCCAAAGAGCAGGGTCAATCGGCAGCAAAATGGTCAATATGGGTTTATGGTTTGTCATGATGACATATTGATTACTCTTGAAGTGGTAAACCAATCAATGAAAAAATACAGCGTTTGTCGTTTTGCCCCTAGGCAATGTATATAAGAATGTATACGTATACAAGTTTGCATGACCATTAAGTCTGTACATGAAGAAATGGTTCAGTAGTAAGAGATTTAAGCCCAACGTTTATATCATTTCACAAACAAATACCTCTTTGGGGTCAATACTTTGAGTACCATCACCTTCAATATATGCGAATAAAAATGTACACTCTGAATATGACACTTGATTTATCAAAAAACATAATTCGATCTACCTGTTTTCAAACGAACAAACAAACAGTTTTTCTTCGCTGTTAGTAAATTATATATAAAAATAAAATGATAATAGATTTTCTAAGAGGTAAATTTATAGATGACGACGAAATAATAAAAGCAAATAGGGTTGCCAAACTGAGGCGAAAGACAAATTTGAATAATTCCGCTTACTTAACTTTATAATCAATGATTTGTGTTCAAAGCAAAACTGAATATACATACCTTCGTATAACAATATTTTTCAATTTTTATTTTACTTTACTTAAAAACATGGTGATTGAAATTAAACGAAATGGAGCGTTTTTAAAAAGTAATGAATTATTAAAGCTCTACTCCTCCAAATATAGAAATCTTCTATTTTTGATTTTCTGAAAACACTAGTCAATAAGTGCGAAAATCTGCAATTGTTTTGAATTTTGAATAATTTTGAATTAAATATTATTTATAATTTCATTCTTAACTTTGTAATAGTTTTCCATGATTAGTTTTCTCATAGTTCAGATTTTGAAAGATTACATCCTTTGAGTAAAATAGAAAAACATTCAACGGATGGTAGTTTAGGTATTTAAATTTATTTTATTTTTTTTTGTCTTAACAGAATATTGTAATTTGTTAGTTGTACATTTAGTTATTTCATAGGTCTCTTCCCAGGGTTCAGAGTTTTAGAATTCTCTTTTATGTATTCTAATGAAACCGCTTGTACTCCTCTCCTGACAACAAATTTATTTTGGAACACAACTAACAAACTGAAATATCTAACGGCGCCTTTGTTCAAATTGTCCCGCACATAAGATTTGAGTTGTTTTATTTACAAATAATATAAATGTTTAAATATACTGTTCATTTCAGTATATGTATGTACTTATGTATATCAAAACACTCATGAATATAAAACAACGATCAGATGTTGTCAAAATTAAATATTAAACATTAATTGTATACAAAGAACTCCTCTGGAAATTTACGTAATTCCAGGAATTTCCCATCCCGATAATTCCCATGAAAAATTCTAATGAGGTGTAAACGAATTAGTCAATCCTATATTCTTAGGAAGGTCTTTACAAATCCACATCTTTTTCAGTGCTGACTAAGTCACCATAAATTTGTTATATTGGCTCAAAATAATCAATGCGCCATTATTACAACTTGCCGTTAACTAAAGGTAGGATTTTAACGGGCAGATAAATTGTTTTTCATTATAATAAGTGGACAATATGGTAGAAGTAAGCGTTAAGCTAAATGGAGGATCATCCTACCTTTAACTTTAAAGTTTATATTTGAACTTTGTAGTCGTCGTAGGTAGTGTGTCGACTCATTAGACGTGAGGCCTCGGTTCAATCCACAGGTCAGACATCTCCAACTAAATGAATTACGAAAAAATATTTCTCCGGCGACTGCCTCTCAGCAGATTTCTAGCAAAAACTCTGAAAGTAAATAAAATTGATGTGAAAAGTTTCTCAAAAATCTGTCGTTCGGAGTCGAATTTAAACTGTAGGTCCTGCCACTCATGTATAAAGTTAACACACACAAAATAAGCGTTGTGAGAAACTAGACCGTAATCCTGACTAAAGGGTTGTAATGACCAAGTACATGGTGCGACAGTGAAAATACACCCGAGTAGCTACATAGTCTAAGTTATTCACTAGTAGAACTCAAAAATACTTTTTTTATTTTTCTCGAACGATCCAAACTTGTTTTATTTGACAAAAATAAAAAATATTACAACAGCATTCACTATCTTGCAATGAGATTCACTAATAACAATGAAAAAAGATCTCCATTTTTGGAAGAATATTTGTCAAGTTAAATACGCAGTCTGTAGGGATTTGGTGCTGTACATTTTTTCATTTTTTCCACTACATAAAGCCTTCGAATTACTTCGCTCTCTGTTTTGAATTACTTATATGAATTATCATGTTCACACGGCAACTTTGTAATCCCTTTTGACAGTTCTTCTTTTCTTCTTCTTTTTATTGCTAAATTATTTGCTGTATTAATTGTGTTAATAATGGGAAAAAAAGCTACAAATACGCGTACTTTCAACAGGTTTTCTACACACATATTTTTCGAATAACTTTCTAATAAATGAGCCGTTTATTTTGAAAGTGGTTTAAGTCCATTTTTAAAAAAATGTAGTTAATGATAGCAATAATCACAATCCTATATGATCTTTCTTTTTATAAACAATTTAAGTCTAGTATCATCAAAATCTCTATGATTTGGGGCACTTGAAAATTAGCTAGTTAACGAAATGTAAAAAAATTTATTTTGAAACTGGTTTAAGTCCATTGAAAGAAATAATTTTGATACGGAATGTGTTATGTTACAAAATTCCGAATAAATGCATTATTGCACAGTACAGCAATAAAATTTACTACGGAGCAGTAAAATTTATAACAGGAAAAAATTATAGATTGGCGTTTCTTCGGTATTATGAAAGTGTTTTTAGTAAGTAAATTTCTAGTATTCTGTAACAGTGCAATAAGAATAGTTGTGTTCATTAATTATAATGCAAATAGTTTCTTAAGTGCTTATTGTAAACTTTAATATGTCTGACAAAGATTACACTGGAATTACCTCAGATTGTGACACAGATAACAAAAAAGAATTTACTTATAGGTCTACAATTAAAATAACTTGTGTTATTATCGGTTATTATTTTCAATTGAAATATACCCTGTGCAAATAAATAAAAATTCAAGAATTTTGGATTCAGAAAGTGAAGATGATTTAAAAATCAATAATTGTAATAGTACTATAGCGAGAAGAAGAATCGTAGAAATTTATTTGTCATCAGATGATGATGATGGAGTGCCATGTGATTTCAGTACAAATTCTCTAAAAGCGAATGAGTTACCAGAAAGAAATGTAATAATTATATTGGAATTATGTAAACGTAGTGGAGTAACTTTAAGTGAAAAAATTAACTTATAACAATATTAAACAAAGAACACAAAGTGGACTTTTTCACAAACAAAAAAGTCATTATATTAATTTTGAAAGTGGTTTAAGTCCATTTTAGGTTCTGAAACACAGCTTATTTTTCTAGTAAAGTTTACAAAACGAAATACGTTATATATTCTAACATGTTTAAGGGCACAAAGCCATAAAAATAACTTAATACCAGTTAACAATATTTTTGAAACAATTCAAACGCAAACCCTTAAATATCTCAATATAAGAAAAAATGGACTTAAACCACTTTCAAAATAAACGGCTCACATAATACTTTTTTTTAAAACTTTTTTTTGGATTCCATTATTGTTTATTGCAAGGCACATCTAATAGGTAACCTTAAGTGTACAACAAGTACAACAATGCAAAAACAACAGGCATTTTGTTTTTGTTAAAGAGTACGCGGTATGTCAAAAAAAATTAACCCTCAAACCTCCATAGGAAATTAATAAAAGCAATTAAAAAAACTAAATACATTTTATATATTGAAATTTCTTTTGATTTTTATGTCATGCTTAATTACGCAATAGTGGGGCACCTATAAATTAAAAAAAAATTATTCCATGCAGTCAATAACATTTCCACTTTACCTAAAGAACATGTTTTTATATGGCCATCGATAAAAATGGCAGATGCTAACGTTATTTGTTATTGGTCATAGTTTTGGCACTTAGTTGGAGAGACCGAAATCTTTTTTGGGTAATTCATCAGCCTCGTCTAAATAAATATAAATATAGTAAATCTAGGTTGTAGTTTAAAAGATATATGGATTTAGTGTTAAAGGCTTAAATATTATTAATCATCTTGCACAAATTTTAATAAAATTGGCTTTGAAATAGTAATCCTGAAGGATTTCTAGAGTGCGTATCGTTAAGGATACATCCGGTACATATGAGGGTTTATAAATGCGAAAATGATTATCGAAACAAAACAAACAAAAAAACAACAAAATTTTGACATTTAAAAACGCGTCAGCTGTTGACATAAGTTTACCTATTGGATATGCCTTGGTTTATTGTTTACAATATTTATTTGTTTATATTTTTTGTGCTTTGACAGCTAGTGATGGCAAAAATACGATAAAATTTAGAGATTACATTGATTTTTAAGTAATTCACAGGATAATAGAAATTGAATTACATACAATTTGAGTAATTCGCTCACAAAATTTTGTATGACGAATTATGTTATTCAACACATATTTGGATGTTGAATTACGAATGAGAGAGCGAATTACGAAAAATTGCTGCCGTGTGAACATAGCATTAGGTTAAACTTGAAAATATTACTAACAATTTTCCTCTGGGTGGTACACATGTCTCTCACAAATACACTTACATTTTTATCATGTTCTCTTTGTGCCGACGTCTGGCTATAAAAATCTGATATTATTTAATTTTTTTTGATTCAAAATTAAAAAAATTTTCTTGCGTATTTTAAGGCGTTCTGCTTTTCTGATTGTTTCTTCACGATAAACAAAATAAATATTTTTGTATGTATTTATGTAGCTACTTTGAAAGCGTTCTTTACATATTGCAAAACATGTTTAAAGTATATTGTAAAAATTATTTTTACTCATGTATACAAATTTTCTAAAGAACATTATAAAAAGATTTGAAAAATAATCGTAAATTTTATACAAACATACATATGTCCTTAGCGTGGGTTAATGCACCCGGAAGAAAACATCAGATTTAATAGAGTTGAATATTATGTAGTAATTTATAGTATTTATGTACATTTGTATGCGATATGAAGGCATGCATTTGTATGGTAAATTTACGCATATATACCATATCCACTAATACAGGCGACTTTACTCAATAGTCCTTGTTTGTCATAACTGACAAACAACACTTATAAGTGTAGAGAAAAGATATAAAAGATATGCTACATGCTGCACGTTTTCATATGTCACCGCATGAAGGGTCTGGTTTCTAAAAATTTCGTGCAAAAAATATAAGGAGTGCTTTTAATCATTGAAAGTTGGCTCTCAGCATTATTGATTAAATTAAATAAAAATGGAATTTCATCCAAATTAGCCACGCCCCCTTACTATTCACGATTTTTTCACAAACTATTCTGCGTAGCTTAGTGAAATTAATTTAGTACGTACACTTTCCAGAATAAACAAAAGATGCATATCAAGTTTCATCGATCGTACGATTTAAATCGCATATAATTTTTCATGAAAATTTTTAAATTTGTTCAGAGATGTATTTTTTTTTTTAAAGAGACGGATGGACCATTTGAAATCGTTCATATACCCTAAACTACATGTGTAGCCTAAACAATGTCCTTTTTTTTAATTAATAAGATAGTGCTGCATATACAATAAATCAATAAAAGCAACATACGCATTACAATATCGATGTAATTTCAATATGTATTTTTCCAAAATATTGCTTTTCGTTAAAACAATTTATGGAATTTGAAATTTCAAATAGTAATTGCCAAAAATATACTTTTTGTCACCAAAATCCCTCTGGCCACCATTTTGAAGTAACAAGCAGACAAATTATTTTAAAAACGACAGCGATAAAATAAGCAGCTTATAGTGTTTTCACACTGAGTGGTTTTAACGCAAAAGTTGGTTTTAAATAAAACCTGGTTTTACCATACAAAATTATTGTGTTAAAACCATCTTAAAACCTTTTTTGAATTGGAATTTTAAGAAATACAACCTTGTTTTCGATGTACTAAATCAGAGCTACCAACACAGAAATGTTGAAAACAGCTGAAAAAAAAACAACTAAATAAATAAATAAATGTAAATAAACATTTATTTTGTGTTAAAAAATTGAAAATTTGGAATATTTTTTTTAATTTCTTCAATGAAAATTTTAAAAATTTGTAATTATTTAATTACTAATCGAAATGTGTGTGGTTTTTGGTCACAATGAATATAGTTTCTTGTGCAAAAGGTAAGTAAGAAGCTAAATATACATACATATCAAGATCAAATAAGACATATTGCTCATAAAAATTTTTTCTCGCAGAACTTTGTGTATATTACCAGTATTTATTAATTTCTTGAATGAAAAAGTTAAAATTCGGTAATTTTTCCATTATTAATCAAACTATAAGCAATTTCCCTTCACAATGAAAAAAGTTCCATGTGCAAAAGCTAAGTAAAAAGAAAAATATAACAAAATATATACTCCTAACTTTTTGTTGCAGGAATTTGTAAATATACATCTAAATTGGTTAAATACTAAGTTAGTGACAATCGATGAAGGGTGTCACCAAATACAATAGTTCCGAATTACGTTTCCGTAATAAAATGGTTCATCTCCTTTCAAAATTATTCTATTATTCTACCAAAATAAAATAATAAAAACCCACCCCGAAAACTAACAAAACATAAATAAACAAAAAAAGACAAAATCAAAACAAAAACACCTGTTTCGCAGTCATAAATGTCATGAATTTAAAACCAGATTAAGCAAACTTGCAGTGTGAACGCAATCAGCTGATTATGGTTTTAATGCTAAAATCAGGTTTTAACTTTTGGTGTGAAAACACTATATCTGTAATGGCATTTGTCATTTGCGTGTTTCGGCAATAAGCTGTTCGTATATTTTATTTACTATATTACTTATACAGGTAGGCCTCGTTGAACACGGGGGTTACGTTCCATGAAAATACCGTGTTAAGCGATACAAGAAACCAATACAAAAAGAGGGGTTACGTTCCATGGTTTCCAAAAAAGCAAATTTTATTAATTTTAATTTTTTTTTAATAATATATACATACATGTTAATCCATATCTACGCATAAAAACAAAAATATTACATTCAATTAACTTAATAATTCTCGAAATATTAAAAAAAAAATATTTCACGACTGTAATATTAAAAAAAAATAAAAATATAGAACCATAAAATTTAATCTTCATCACTGGATACGTCTATCCGACGTGGACGCTTTTGTAGTGATTCAATGTTGTTACTTTTTTCTTTAAAAAAATCTGTTATCTTTGTCTGATCATTAGAAAGATTTTTGTAAAGTTCTTTGTATGGTAACAAACATTTTTCAAGATCTCTTTTAAATTTTGTTCGACGTTCAAATTGCAAATGTATTATGTATACAATTGCTTAAACGGGGAATTACCCGTTTATTGAAACTAAAAAGAAAACAGAGCCAACTCTACATATAACGCTGTGAATTTATTTCTATGTTCAATGTTGCATTTCAATTTACATCAACCGCTGTTAAAAACAAAGCACTTAAATATTTATGTGCAGAATGGTTTTTGTAAACCGCGCACAACCGAGGCTTTTTTAGTGTTAACCGAAAATGTGAACCAAAATGTGAATCGCGTTAGACCGAGGCCGTGTTAAAAAGAGTACGTGCTAAGCGAGGCCTACCTGTATTATACTTATACTTTATTTACTATATATATGTATATATATATACATATATATACACATATATACATTTACACACATATATTATATATATTAACTAAACATCTTGACATTCCGAACGCTGACATTTAGTAATGGCACTTTTGTTAAAGGTATATCTGTCAAATAAGTTGTATTATTTACTCAGTTTGTTTTGTCAAATCATTATGGATGACCATAGACAACCACGTGTTTTCGCTGTATAGGCTCTGAATCAGTTGGCAATTGAATCATTTGAAGCAGATGACTTCAATAGGTCCTTCAAACGAATAAAACATTACTCTCTCACACACACTTTGTTTTATTTAAATTTAAATATTTGGAAAAGGCTCTGTGTGGATAAAAAAAAAACCATTGAAAGCATATTTAACAACATTTAACAATTGCATTTTATCACAATGGGCCTAAATGCCAGCTTAAGTTGGATCTCTTCCTTCGAGGGGATCCGCCACCTAACCTAACAATTGCAAAATACACTGATTTTTTTTTTTATAGATAAACAAGAGTGCTGTGCATAGTTTAAGGAAATAAATCCGAAAAGTGAAAATATTGAGTTGAGTCACTTTTGAACTAAGCGTACGATATTCTATTTTTGACAGGTTGTAGCATGTAGCCTGTAGCGTCGAATGTATTTAAAGCAATAAATGTTTTTCTCTATTAAAGTACCTAAGTGTATATGTGTTAGGCGTTAGTTTTTTTTTTTTGTTAAGCTATAGATATGTATATGAGTAGACATTATAAATAAAAGTTAATGGCATAAATAACGTTACAATGTTCATTCATTGTTGGGTGGTGTATGAAGGTATGTATGTACATTAGAGATGAGCGATCCAGTGATTTTTGAAGAACGTTGTTCTCAGTGAACGTGATTTGTTAATCACTGTTCTTTAAAGCAGTGATTGTGATCACAGTATTCCAATAATACAATAATGATAATAACGTTTTTTATTAAGTCGTAAGAAAGAGACAACTAGATACATACTACGAAAAGACTACTAAACAAAATCAAAGTGGTGTCATCAATGTTATTATTTTTAATGTAATTCTTTATATGAAGTTTGACAATTAAGTTTCACAGAAAGACAAAAGTAAATAATCAGCATCATCTAATAGTAATTCTGCCTCGCTCAAAATAAAATGAAATAAATTTGAGTATGTAACAATTTTGAAAGAACGACATTATTAGTAACTGTTATTTGACAATTTCAATCACTGTAGTTACCAGTGAATTATCAATCACCGTGATTAAATCACAGTTTTGAAAATATCGCTCATCTCTAACGTACATGTATATTTCTTAGAAAAATTTTTTTATCTTTTATTTCAATCTCTGTTTTAATTGTATATATATATTTACCGTTATTATTTACAAAGTTCCGAGTTGTATTTTTTAATATAGTACTATGTTTTGTTTTTTTTTTTTTTTTTAATAAGAGTAATAATATTTTGAAAAGTAATGAAAGGATAAAATTACTTTTACCTTGCGTCAACTGTAGAAGATATAGAATTTAAACGCGTTTCTAATTCCTGTTAATATATACATTTATGTATGTATATTAAATATATTTTTAAAGAGGAATTTTTAGGTTTCACATAATGGGTGATTTTTTAAGAGCTATAGGAAAATTAAAAAAAAAAAAAAACACATAAAATTCAGAAAAATGCATGAAATCTTTATTTGAATCGATAGTACGGTCCATATAATTTAATGTTTGAAGATTATTTCATGCAAATGTTGTCTTCCAATGCGTCAATTGAAGCGGGCTTGTCTGTATAGACATGAGCTGTAACATAGCCCCACAAAAAATAGTCTAAAGGCGTTAAATCGCACGATCTAGGCGGCCAATTGACCGGTCCCGAACGTGAAATGTTCACCGAACTCGCCTCTCAATAAGTCCATTGTTACGCGTGCTGTGTGGCATGTGGCACCGTCTTGTTGAAACCACATGTCATGCAAGTCAAGCTCTTGCATTTTGGGCAAAAAAAAAGTTGGATATCATCTCACGGTAGCGCTCACCATTCACAGTTACGTTACGATTCGCAGCATCTGTGAAGAAGTACGGTCCAATGATGCCACCAGCCCATAAACCACACCAAACTGTGACTTTTCTGGATGCATTGGTAGCTTTTGTAATGCTTCTGGCTGATCTTCACTCCAAAATCGACAATTCTGCTTATTTACGTATCCATTGAGCCAAAAATGAGCTTCGTCGCTGAACACAATTTTTCGATAAAGAAGTGGATCTTCGGCCAACTTTCCAAGAGCCCGTTGGGCTTCAATTCTTGCACCAGCTGTATTTTGAAAGGCTTCACACCGAATTCCTTCCGCAAAATTTTCCACGTTGTTGAGTAACAGAGGCCCAATTGCTGCGAACGGCGACGAATCGATAATTGGTGGTCATTATTAACACAGGCCGATACAGCTGCTATATTTTCTTCAGTTCGCACTCTACGTAAGCGTGTTGGTGGTTTAATGTCCAACAATGTAAATTTGGTGCGAAATTTAGTCACAATAGCCCGAATAGCCGCTTCAGTGGGTCGATTAAACTGACCATAAAATGGAAGAAGCGCGCGATGAACTTTCTTAACAGAGCACGCATTTTGATAATAAAATTCAATGATTTGCAAGCGTTGTTCGTTTGTAAGACGATTCATGGTTAAATTATAGACCAAACTGAAGATGTTTGACAGTGAAACAAAACACGAAACGTGCGTGAGCTGTTTAAACCAGTGTTGCCAAAAAATAATAGTTAAAAAATCACCCGTTATAAAAACTAAAAGTACTGAATTGTTACTAGTTTATTGATTTAAACTGTATAACTTTAGGCACATGTACAAATGGAAAATATTGAAGCATTTGTTTGCTTTTCTATAATCTAGACATGATCTATGTGCCAGAAGTCATGGACACGTTTTTCAAACATAAAACTGTTTTCTTTAAATATAGGTCGTTGTAGACCTCAAAGTTTTGTTTGCAATACAATCTTACTTTTCTTTACAATGTTTAGACATCATGCTTACCAAATACATACAACACTTGCAATGATTCTTATTAGGTTGGCACAAATTTAAATCGGGCCAAAGAACATGCTAAAAAATTTCAAATCAAAATCAAAAAGTTATAAGTATTATTTTGGTTACATAAGCATTAATGATTACAGCAAATACATCATAAAATCACAGTAATTAAGGTAGTAAGTTTAAATGGAAAAATTATTTTAATGTAAGAGTCTTTCTCAGAAACCATTCTAGTTAATGTTTTCTTTTCCCTTTTAATCTGCTGATTAAATGATGTATAATACTATTATTAAAGGCTAATCTGAATTGTATTCTGTGTACCTATTATCACATATCTACAATCATTTATAATAAACGGCTTATTAATTCAAGCAATTAATTACGTTCTTTAATAATATTATTCAAATAATGTCACAGAACACGGAAAAAGATTCGTTTTGTACCAATATAAATGTGTAAGGGCGAAGAATTACTGTATGACAATTATAGCTTATTCCATATGTGTATAATTCGATATAATAAGAAATATATACTTTCGCAGAATCACAAGCTATCCAATAAAATTAAGTATAAATAAAAAATTATCTAAAATACTCATTCGATCGGACCAATTTTCGTGCACTTTTTCGAGTGTATGGGGTCGTATCTCGGCAATGGCATCAGGAATGATGGCCTTCAAATGCTCAATTCTCTGGTTTGTCAGCATAACACTTTTCTTTAACGGTGCTCCACTGAAAATAGTCCAATCGCAGCTTCTTGGCGACCAATTGTCATCACCATTTCGCCTTATTAAACGACCATCAAACGTTTGATGCAATAAATCGATTGTGGCATGAGAGATGTGGCAAGTTTCACCATCCTGTTGAAACCAAACATCGTTCACATCAATACCATGAAGATCGGTTACAAAAAAACAATCGGTTATCATTGTTGCGGTCAAACAGTCCCTTGTAATGGGTGCATCGGCTTCTGTAAGACCACGTGTGGATTTTCTGCACCCCAAATACGTCAATTTTGCTTATTAAGGTAACCACAAAGATGAAAATGGGATTCATCTGAAAACATTTTTTTTTTGGCAAAATCGGCATCATCATGCAGTTTCTCGTTTGCCCAATTGGCAAAGCTAAAACGAAGCGGATGGTCATGCGGCTTCAACTCTTGAACCAATTGAACTTTGTTAGGTGTCTTAAAGAGATTTTTTTTCGCAAAATTTGACGTAAACTGGTGCATGAAATGTTGATAGATTCTCACGCACGCTCTCAGTCACAGCTTCGATATTTTCGAGGAGTGCGCTTACATCTTGGCGCATCAGCAATGAAACCAGTTTCACGAACTTTATACCGGGCAATGTTGGTCCTTCTCTGCGACCAAATTTTGTACGGGATGTTCGTGTAATTTACGACCAATTAATTTTGTTTTGGAAATAAATTTTCAATAAATCCCAACGTTGATCAAGCGTAAAGAGAATGACATAAGTATTGCCATGTTCGAAATTACCGATGGTTCAAATTTAAACCGAAAGATGGGCCACCCGATACCTGATGTAGTATTTCAGTTTTCATTTGAATAATAAGTACTATCCTAATGACATCATATCATTTGCTGTTACTCGTATCTACACAGGATGGGATATCTTTTACTCAATCATGTTTTATTCACATGCAGCTTATATGGATATATGTATGTACATACAAAACTTTCAAATATCCTAATTTGTACTTGAACTTATCTTTATAGCATTTTCTAAAAGAGACTTTAATCGTATTTATTTTAATATATTGCATTTGAATACTTTTGGTATCTACAAGTCGTAAGTCTTAAAATAATGAAGAGCCTACTATACAGTGACTTATTTGATGCAGTCATAGGATTTAAGAAAAATGTCAAAAATATTTATTTTAGAAAAATAAACACACACGTCAATGACATTGTTAAGTAATAGATTTTATTAAATAAAAAATTAACTGAAATTTAGTTATTTCCACATACATAAATATATTTGTTATATGTCACATTTTTGAGCGCATTATATTTCAGTATAGGTACAGCATAAATGATATTTCCTCTTATGAATAATTATGTTTAGTATTCAGTAGGATCTCCAAAGATATTCAAAGATATTCTTTTTTTTACTTTACTCTTCTAGTGAAGAGAAAATTTTAAATGTTGTGTTTACTATTTTTTTTTCAAGCGCTGGTTCTAGGACAAAAATCTAAATTAATTTCTGACCATAGCTTCAAAAACTGTCATGTAAAAAATAATAAGGACACCTATCTGGCACTTAGAAAGAAAGTAAAATGAGACAATTGTTGATCAGTATCTGCATTTAATTTCAGATTATATAATACACAAATAAACTTCATTGTTAAAGTTTTTATTTCAAAATTTGTGTTTAATTAAATTGGAATGTAGAGTAGAATACCTTATGCGCGATTTTACAAAAGTTGGAATTAATTTAAGTATGCTGAAAATCTCTTAAAGTCGCGACGAAAGATTTCCTGGCCTTCCCTGAAGCATACCTTTTGATTTCGGAAATTCTAAGCTCTTTTGTTCCTTTCAAATTTTTTTCGCATCTGCTTCGCAGCATATTTATCCACAATCTGCAAAGTTGCTCTTTTATCAAATCTTACACCACATACATCTTACATATTCCACTGTCTTAATAGTATTCGTTACCAATATGCTAAACAATAGCTTCAAAATAGATCGAAAAATAAACTGATTGAATTGAACATTCAGTGCTTCTTAAAAGTTAGTTCCAATTCTTTTCCGTATGAAGATAAGATTTTATTGCGGCCGAAACTGGTCGATTAACCTGTTCAGAAGCTGTAGATGATTGGAATGGACAGCTATCTGAACATGGTTCATGCTATTACACCTCACAAGACGATTAAAAACTTAATAGAGTAATTGAGAACCATAATTAGCTACTATTGTTCCGCGGATTCCAAATATGAAAAAGATATTCTTACGGAAATTGCACAACTGTTTCTTTAGAGGCTTCAAAAATAGGAATTTTAACAAATGATTGACTATAATGAAGATCCCTATATGCCCTGATCACGATTTTGAATATCCCCCTTATGAATCAACCGATAGTTTCTGGAAAAAAATCTTTGAGATTCACTATTCACAAATAGTTAAAAAAAAAAAATTTTAAATCCAATTTGTTCATTTATCCAGTTTTGCACGTTTCGCTTTTCTGTTTAAAAGTACCTTAACTTAAGATTTTTTAGATTCTTTTTACAAAAATTTTTTAGTATTCGAGCTCTAGTGGCGAAGAAAATGTTTTTAAATTTTTTTCTAAAAGGTAGTTCTTGTTGCAATTTTTTGTCATCAGACAGTGCTCTCAATCATAAAAAAAAAGCCAAGCAAATCCAAATATCCTGGAGGTCGCCGTAACTGACTATCAGATTTAATCGTTCGACCTGTTAAAATTTACATGTCTGTGCAAAAAGTATGATAGTGAGTACTAAAATTTGAAAGTGTGTGACAGATTTTTTAACAAGTCTGTCCGAGTTAATAAATTTTTTTCTGTGCTATCAGAGTTGTTTTATTTGGCACAGAAAGGTTGCTAGTCATTTGTTTATGGTATAATAATAAAGGGCTATCCATTTCGTGGTTTCAAAAGTATGGGACTGGAATTCGACATCTGTCAAACTAAGTTGTGAAACCAATTTTTTTCTCTTCAGTTGAAAGTCTGACATTGACGAAAATGGATCGCTTAACTATCACACAACGCATAAAAATTATCAAAACCTACTTCAAAAATGTTGATTCTGCCACAGCCACGTATCGTGCTTTAAGAGGAGATTATGGTTTACATAATCGTCCAACTAAGCAAGCAATTGGCAAAATTGTGAAGAAATTTGAAGAGACTGGAGTGGTTACAAATATTGAAAGGCCTGTGCACCATCGTTTCGCTCGTTCCGCTGAAAATATCGCTATTGTAAGTGAAAGTGTTGCCGAAGACCCGAATTGTAGATTCCTCGTCGTTCTCAGGAATTAGGACTGTCTTACGGCACATTATGGCGTATTTTGCATTTAGATCTACACCTACATCCATATAACGTCCAGCTCACGCAACAACTAAAGCCAGCTGACCATTCACAACGTCGTAGATACGTAGAATGGGTGCTTGAACAACAGGCGGTAGACGGCAATTTTTCGAACAAAATTTTCTTCAACGATGAAGCACATTTCACGCTCGGTGGGTTTGTTAATAAACAAAATTGTCGTATTTGGGGTTCTGAGAATCCTCAAGTAATTGAAGAGAGGCCATTACATCCAGAAAAAGTCACTGTTTGGTGCGCTCTTTGGTCCGAAGGTGTGATTGGACCTTACTTCTTCGGAGCGTTATGGTCATATGATAACCGTTTTTTTGCTTGCTATTGAAGAATACGACTTAGAGAATATGTGGTTTCAACAAGACGGTGCCACAACTCGAGGGAATATGGCTTTATTGCAAGAGACATTTCCTGGCCGCGTAATTTCTCGTCGTGGCGATATCAACTGGCCACCAAGATCATGCGATTTGACACCATTAGACTTTTTTTTGTGGGGCTACGCGAAAGACTTTGTTTATGCAGATAAACCATCAACTCTTGAGCACTTAAAAACCAACATTCGTCAAGTTATGGCTGAGATACCGCCCAATATGTGTCAAAAAGTGGTCGAAAATTACCTCAAAAGAATCAATGCTTGCAACACTTCGCGTGGAGGTCATTTAAATGATGTAGTATTTCACACATAATGTCAACGTTCAAACTTTGCAATAAAAAAGAAATATCATGAAAAAAATATTTTATATGTGTTTTATTTACGTTTACTTTTGAAACCATGATATGGATAACCCGTTATAATTTTGCTGAAATTAAAAAAAATTAATTTGGCACCAATTTACATTAGAAAAAGGACCACATTTTTAAATATTTTATGGTTTTATCACAGGGCACTGCGAGATTAGGTCGCTGACGGGGATCTGGAACAGATCCCAGCCGGACTATTGCAGGGTATGTTGCGATGAGGAGGAGTTAGAGACTATCGAACACCTCCTCTGTAACTGCCCAGCCCTTGGTAGGTTGAGGTTGACGACCCTTGGCAGAGCCTTCTTTGAGAGCTTGAGTTCTGTGTCGAGAGCCGACATCAAGGCTCTCCACAGATTCATTAGCAGTTTGAGCTGGTTGAGAGGTGCTAGGGCTTCATAAGTGTAGTCGCGCGCTCAACCCTTGTTTGTGTCTGTTTCTTTCTGTGTGATTCCCATCCTCCCCTTACCCTTATGCCCTCCTTTCATCCTATTCCCTCTATTTCCTTCCCTCTCCAAGGACGTTGTACAATGGGTCAATTTCGACCTCCGGGTATTGTACTTGTCTTAACGGACAAGTACACGTCCTCTAACTTAACCTAACCTAAATATTTTATATTATCAATTAAAATCCATAGTTCTGTCAACGACTCAGAATACCTTAAATCGATCAGTTCATCCGTTCATATTTTGCTTAAAAATTCTAACTTTGAACTCACCTTGCGTCTAATTCTTGGTAGGCAATCCTATTCGATGAATTAGTATATTTAATCACGTTTTCATACGTTGGGGATTATTATCCTGACGGAAGTCATTCCTACGTTAGGTCTTATTTTTTATGAACTTTATTCTAAAATTTCTTTTAAAATAATAATAAGTACGTTTATAAATTATTGTACTTACTCTCAATAGCAACATGATTACCGTCACGTTGCCTTTTCCTTCACTTTATTTGACTTCTCATTGCCATCTGGGTGAAAAACATTAATGTTTTTCATTAATATTTTTCATACATTCTGTTTTTCCTACCATTGTATACGAAAAGTACATAAGTTCCTTGGAATGAAATTTATTTTGGACGAAATTCTTCGGACGGACTTTTTTCATCAGTTTTAACATCTACTGAAATTTTTTGTTTGTTTTTAAGTATTAAAAATACTTTCAATTTATACAAAATCATTACAAATCATTAAACAATACAAAATTAATACATTTTCGTTTAAAAATATTTTCATTCAATTAATTTTTAACCTTTAACTTAATATGTGGTGGTAAATTTTTTTCCCCCTCTCTTTTAAATTTTCATTTATGTAAAAGATGGCTATGAAATAAAGTACAATTTTTTTTAAATACAGACAAACTTCTATATAACGAAACTGACTAACGTTATAGCTACATTTTCTTTATAAATATGTATCAGTAAAACCTTGGTATAACGAAATTAGAAGATATACGAATAAAATTCGTTATAACTATAGTTTTTTCGTTATATAAAAGCTTTTAAATCAGTATTCCGCTATATAGAGGCTTTGCAATGGCATTTGCAAACGCATTTAGACGTTTGCAAGGGACTAACATTACTCAAAATTTAATTTTTTTTATTCTCACTTCGTTATATAGAGACTTTTGAAAGAATACTTTGCAATGTAGAGGATCTGCATAGCCGGGACTGATTTAGCTTTATTATTAATTCGTTGTATAAAGGCTTTGGTACGAATTATTCGCTATACAGAGGTTTTATGGCTCAGTATTTCTACGTTATAGCTATAGTGCATTTTTGCATGAAAAACTTTGCAGTAAAGAGGTTTTTTCAATTGACTCAGAAAATAATTCGTTATATTGAGTTTTTCGTTATAACAAGGTTCGTTATATCGAAGTTTTACTGTAGTAAATTATTCTTTGTTTTTTTTTTTTTTAAGAAATTTGTTTAAAAGTTTAATATAGAATAATCCAGGTAAAAAAATTGTGGTGTAAATTTTACTACCACCTCTTGCTAAGTGTAAAAAAATTCACCTATTAAGTTAAAGGTTAATATTTGTTTGTATAAATTGTAGGCCTTTATAAAACAATGTTTTCTGCATCTGGGTTGACTTCACTCTTAGAATTCGAAAGTCGTCTGCATTCCTCAGCATATATGGTTGGCTTTCTCCCACATA
Source organism: Sarcophaga caerulescens (assembly GCA_927399465.1). Taxonomy (NCBI): domain Eukaryota; kingdom Metazoa; phylum Arthropoda; class Insecta; order Diptera; family Sarcophagidae; genus Sarcophaga; species Sarcophaga caerulescens. The sequence continues at coordinate 56,436,312 of OV656868.1, forward strand.
TTTTATCTACTTGCCCGTCACCTTTCTTCATTTTTCTAACAAACATTAAGGTATTAAACTGTAATCTTTGTTTTACATTCATCCATTTCAAATCGTATAGCATTGTATTTATATGGGTATTACGATCGCATTTTAATATTACTCTCATAGCTTTATTTTGAAGTTTCTGCATTCTCGACAATTGAATTGCGGTACTGCATGTGTACAATATAGTGGAACCGTATTCGAAGTGCGGTTTAATTATGGTGTTATATATAGTTACTGCTGAAGATTTTGAAATTCTCTTCCTAATTTTCCTCAAGAAACCAATTTACTTGTCAATTTTCCTACCTTTATAATCGATGTGTTCATTTAAGTTTAGTTTTTTGTCAATTACATAACCTAGGTATTTTATATGCTCAACCTCTTCTATTACAGAATCATTTATTTTGAATACTTCGTCCGAATTCATGTTTATTTCCATTATTTTTGTTTTGATCTCATTCAATTTTAATTTATTCATTTTAAGCCATTCACTTATTTTTTGAGCATCGTATCTCATGTTATCCTGGCATTCCCTATCACTTTTTGCCACTGTATATATAAGGGTGTTATCAGCGTACAATACAACTTTGCATCTTTCTAATATTTTCGGCATGCCATTTATATATGTATATTATAAACAATAAAACACATAAAATTGAACCCTGCGGTACTCCGAAATTATTAATCGCTTTCTCAGACACAGTATTATTCAGTTTAGTTGTTTGCTTTCGGTTCTCTAGGTATGACTTGAACCATTCTAATTCAATTATTAAGACGTAACTGGTATATATAGTAAATAAAAAGTGCAAATATTTGTTGTTTTTGTTGTTCCTGACTGCTGTTATGCTTTATGCTCTAAATTCTTTGTTTGCTTGCTAGTTTTGTTCTTAATTGCAATCAACTACTTTTTGCTTGAAGATCTACTTATTTTAGCTTTAAAGTGCCTCTTATACTATATCCTTTATTAAACAATAACATTACGTTGCTCTTTTTCCCAGTTCTTCCGGTTGAACTACATAAATTATTAACAAACACGGCACTAAAAACAGTTTCTGATCACTACATGGTTTTTTTTTATTACTGAAATAACCACCTTTTATTATAATTGATTAATTATTGAATTTGGTATGAACATTTTTAAATACTATTAAAATATAATATAATACAAGCAAATAATAAGCATTTACATATGTACAAGGCTTAAGGACAAAATATTGACAGGTGTACGTGCATAATTGGTCATTACAACCCTTCAGTCAGGATTATTGACCTAGTTTCTCACACCACTTATGTTGTGTGTGTTAATCCTAATATATATTATAAATCTTTCTGTAAGTCTGTTTTTTTGTTTGTTTGTTTGTTTGTTGGTTTGTTTGTTAGCCAATCACGTCTGAACGCCTGGACCGATTTTCTTGAAATTTGGGATATAGATCGAGCCATTCCCGGTGCAGGTTATAGGCTATAAATCTTTTCAAAATTTTGACCAAAAGGGGAAAAAAATGGGACAAAGGGAGAAAAAATGGGCAAAAATTAGTACTTTTATGCATAAATGCTGTATTTTATCTGTTTTATAGGTAATTTTTTACGATTTAGCTTGGTTAAGTTTCCCAAATAGCTATTGGAGGTGTTCCGTTTCAAAAGTTGAACCAAAAGGGGTCCAAAAAGGGGGAAAGGGGCCAAAAACGGGCAAATTGAGTGTAAAGCCAATCACGCCTGAACGCCTGGATCGATTTTCTTGAAATTTGGGATATTGATCGAACTTTTGTCGGTGCAGGTTATAGGCAATAAATCTTTTCAAAATTTTGACCCAAAGGGGGAAAAATGGGTCAAAGGGGAGAAAAAATGGGCAAAAATTAGTACTTTATGCATAAATGCTGTATTTTATCTGTTTTAAAGGTATTTTTTTACGATTTAGCTTGGTTAAGTTTCCCAAAAAGCTATTGGAGGTGTTCCGCTTCAAAAGTTGAACCAAAAGGGGTCCAAAAATGGGGAAAGGGGCGAAAAACAGGCAAATTGAGTGCATTTATATTTAGGACTTAGAGTATTCAAAAAAACTGGGTTGTTTATTAAACCGGTTTCCGAATAATTTGAAAAATTACATTTTTTAAGAAACCGGTTTCAAAACCGGATTCGAAACCGATAAACCGGTTTTTTATTTATTGTTATTTTTAATGCAAAAATTACCCAATAATTTTTTTTAATTTTTTAAACTAATCCAAACTACATAACCCGCGCAACGCCGGGTACAATCTGCGGGACCTACAGTTTAAAGTCGACTCCGAACGACAGATTTTTTGAGAAACTTTTCATGGCAATTTATTTACTGTCAGAGTTTTTGCCAGAAATCTGCTGAGAGGAAATCGCCGAAGAAATACTTTTTGTATTTTTTGTTTTGATGTCTCTCCTGGAGCTCGAACACTGGCTTTACGTCTAATAAGCCAACACACTACCTACTAGACTACGGCGACTTCAATTGACAGGGGTGGAATCTTGATTTACTGCATCGAAATTCTATAAAATAAATAAATTTTATATTTATTTGTAAAATATTATTATTTATTAGTAAAATATGTATTTCACTGACCAGTCGTTTAATGTTTATTGTGCTATCAAACCATTGTTAATTCGTATGTATTATTATGTAAAATGTATTTCAAATGAAACTTGATGAGAGTAATAAAAACATTAATTTAAATATTTCTGTTTGATGAGAAAATAGGAAGTATTGTACATTTTAAAGATGTCTTTACAATAACGTTTGTTAAATAGTAATACTAATAAACTTAGAAATATGCATGTAACAATTAACAATTAGGCAAACAACTTTGATATGCAGCGCTCTGCACATTGTTGAATATCACACAAGAATAGTTCGTACAAGTTAATCGAACGTTTATAAAATTTCATTCATTCATTCATAATTGGTCATTACAACCCTTCAGTCAGGATTTCGACCTAGCTTCTCACATTTATAAAATAGATTATAATAATTAAACGATTTAAACCTTTCAGACCTTAAATGGAAATAGTTGAGATAAAATTCTGAAAATTTTACTGTGAGTTAATTTAGAATCTGAAGTCAAGTTAAGTGTAAGTCGTTTTACCTGACTGTCAGATGATGTCCAATGTATTGTACAATGCTACTCAGGAGTCATATTGCTTTTAAATAATTAAAAAAATTTATTTATAATTATAATTGTGTGGTAATTTATAAATCAATTAGTTTCGCGGTTTACACAGGGATAAAGCCTTACATTGATTTAATTTAAGAAGAAACATCGTCACATTAAAGGATTAATAGATTATTAAAAGAGAAAAATTTAAATTCCCAATATATTCGACAAATGTATGAAAGGGTTAATGTATATGTTTCCAATACTTAATCTGATTAATGCATCGTAAACAAGTTTGTAGAAAAAATTTCAAGTAAAATTCAAATAGAGTCTGCTCTATAGACTCTTTCACAATACCACATCTATGAGAGGTAAGCATACCATGCTACACCAGGAGTAGGTGATCCTCTGGTAAACACGAGCATGTAAAGGGTCCGCCAAATAACTTTTTTTTTTGAAAATGCTTTAAAAAAAACTACTGAATATTTTCTCAAATTTCTTTTTTTATTTGAAAGTACAATCCTTCCGGTTAATAATGGAAAATAATTTCATTCAAATGGCTGTCTCGGCTGGCCATGTAGTAGCCTACACGATCGGTCCAGTTTTTAAGCACATTATCGATTGTGTGCAGCTGTATTTCACCAATGGCTTCACGAATATTGTCCTTTAAAGCGTCAATTGTCTCTGGCTTGTCGGCGTAACACTTATCTTTGACGGGACCCCACAAATAATAGTCCAACGGTGTCAAATCGCAGCTCCGAGGTGGCCAAACGACATCAGCTCTGCGGCTGATAATGCGATCTTCAAAAACAGGACGCAAAACATCGAGTGTAGCTTCGGCTGTGTGGCACGTAGCGCCGTCCTGTTGAAACCAAATGTTGCCAATATCCTCCTCTTCAATTTTTGTGAACAAAAATTCGTTCAACATGGCCCGATAACGATCGCCATTGACTGTAACGGCCACTCCTTGCTCATTTTCGAAGAAAAATGGCCCAATTATGCCTCTGGACCAAAATCCGCACCAAACAGTGACTCGTTTTGGGTGCGTCGGATTTTCAATGTATGCGTGCGGGTTTTCTGTGCCCCAAATGCGACAATTTTGATTGTTTACATACCCGCCAAGATCAAAATGAGCTTCATCTGAAAAGATGATTTTTTTTGCCAAAATCGGCATCTTCTGTAAGTCGATCGCAGGCCCACTTAGCGTTGTTGTTCAAGCGTATACACAACCATATTCGTTCAGCGGAAGGATAAAACTAATTATCTGTCAAATCAGACATGAGCAAAGAGTTACCATTCACGAAATAAGCACTGGTTAAAAAAAAAACGTTAGATGGCGGACCCGATAGATATGTTCCATAACTCCTTTAATTTTTGTGATTATATACAAATTACAAATTTATTATTTTAGAATTTAGTAAATGTAAATCAACCGGACCGGTATACTTGGATAATGTTGTAAACCTTTTAAACCAAGCAAGAAATAGAAATGGCTTTATAGAAATAATAAAAGAATAATTTCGTACAATTATCACAAACATTCATAAACCGAATATGCTAATAAACAAAAAGAAAAATGTACGTGTTTAGTACAGTTGTAATAAATAATTTTCAAATATAAAAATCTCATCACACTAGCACAGTATTATGGAAACAAATGAATTTTAAAAATTATAATGACTTGTAGCGGACTAGTATATCTGACTTTATATATTTATATTATTTTATATATTTATATTATATTATATATTATTTCACATTTCATTTCACATATTTCAAATTGAATTTAAATATTATTTTTTATTTACGAAAGTCATACCAAATAATTTTTAATTACTTTTCATAATTATTAACTTTTGCATACATAATAAATACAACTTTGGGTGATGGAATTATATCATATGTAAATTTGATTATCACCTATTCTATTCACACTGTGCTGTAAACATCAACTATAAAGTAATAAAGCAACTTATCCCTTGTGGACTTCTTAAGACCCTTGGCGAAGTTGTTTGGTTGAGGACTTAAGCTGACCTTTGACACAGTGTAACCAGTGGCGACAATTATGACGTTTGAAAAACGCTTAAATCAGCAGTTTTAACCCTCCTCGTAGAGGGAGAAAAAAAATGTTAAAAGTTTTTGCAAAGCAAATGTGTTAGAAGCAACAGATATACAGAGTGAAAACTGGCGGATAAAGTGGAAAAATTAAATGTAAATAAACATTTATTTTGTGTTAAAAAAGGGCAAATTTGGAATATTTTTTAATTTCTTCAATGAAAATCTTAAAAGTTCTTAAATATTTAAATATTAATCGAAATGTGACTGGTTTTTGGTCAGAATGAATATAGTTTCTTGTGCAAAAGGTAAGTAAGCAGTTAAATACATCAAGATGAAATAAGACATATTGCTTATAAAAATTTGTTCTTTTAGAACTTTGTGTATATTACTAGTATTTATTAATTTCTTGAATGAAAAAGTTAAAATTCGGTAATTTTTTCATTATTAATCGAATTCTTAGCAATTTCCTTCACACTGAAAAAGTTCCGTGTGCAAAAGGTAAGTAAAAATAAAAATATAACAAAATATATACTCAAAACTTTTTGTTTCAGGAATTTGTGAATATACCTTTAAATTGGTTAAATACTAAGTCAGTAACGACCGATGAAAGCTGTCATAAAAAATACATTAATTCCGAATTACGTTTCCCTAATAAAACGGTTCATCTCCTTTCAAAATTATTCTAATATTCTACAAAAATACCAAAAATTTCTACCAAAATAGAATAATAAAAATCCATCCCGAAATCTGAAAAAAACATAAACAAAACAGACAGGCAGTCAGAGAGGGACAGAAATAATTTTTTGGTAATATTTGCTGTCCCTTTCTAAGTGAGGGTTAAACGTCAAAACCGTGACGTATCTGTATACCTGTGCCTTTGAGACTCTTAAGGCCCAACCTATTAATTTAATAAATCTAAATTAAATTAGCACCTTGCTACATAGGCGCCCAACGTTAATTAAATTTAGCAGAATAAAGTAAAAGTAAAGAAAAACTTTACATGTAAAATTTTATCTGAACACCACACACGTGTCGTTACACCAGACGTCATAACCCTACATTTTGCTAAGCATCATCTCGTTGTAGTTATTATTTCATACACGGCTGCACGAGATCACGTTTAATACTCTAACAAAATTCTGAAAGTTAAAAAGGAAAATGCAGAGGAAAAAGTCAAATTTGCAGAAAACAAACAACTCCATGAAACATCAAAATGATCCTTTATTGGCTAGTAGTCCTAGTGCATCTGTTTCATCTATACCAAATATGTACCCAAATGTTTTACAGAATCCTCAGTTTGTTAGCCTTACGCAAAGTCAGTTTTCAGACCTTTTAGGAAATATATCTGCTAGGAGAGAAAGCAATACAACTTTTAGTTCTTGTAGCGCAAGATTTAATGGCGGTCGTAACACTACTAAGGTAGAAGACTTTATCGCCACTATTCTTGTTTTTAAAGAAGCTGAAAACGTATCGGACTCATTTGCCCTTTTAAGTTTGCCTCTTCTTCTGGAAGGATATGCATCAACCTGGTGGCAGGGAGTTAAGAACGAAGCCAAAACTTTTAATGATGCTGTAGAGCTTTTAAGAAATGCCTTTTCCCCTCCAAAACCTGATTGGAGAATTTTTTCGGAAATCTTTCAGGATAAACAAAAGCTGAATGAATCAACTGATGCGTTTATTTGTAGAAAGAGACGTTTGTTTGCACAGCTAAAGGATAAACTTCCTGAAAAGACTACAGGTATCCCTTGTATAACGCGATAGTTACGTTCCAGAAGAATTGCGCGTTATGTAATTCCGCGTTATCTAAAACATAGTTTTCATATAAATACATACTAAATAACAGATGCACATATATTTCAACTCAATACTAAAATTCAGACTTTCTTATACAATTAAAAACACAAGATACCCTGAAGGAAACATGTCGACAAGTGTCTCCAAGTCACCAGTTTTGTCGACTATATTGGTGACGTTATGATCGAAGCGTCAACAATTATTTAATTTGCTTTTGATGAGAAAAAAAATTGTCAATTGTCAAATTGTCAAGAAATTATAAAAGTTTAATAAAAAAAAAACAATCAATGTTATATAAAAATATAAGTAATGAAAATGAGACAATTATAAGTTTAAGTGTGAATTGTGAAAATTTTGTGGAGCCTGAATGTTCTGTGTCGTCTCAAATAGATTTTCCAAAATATAGTTTGCGCGAGAAGATAAAAAATTGGTATTCATATATGAATAATAATACATATACATATGTACATATTTCAAAATTCAAAAAACAAAATTTAAATAATTATGTGCACATTAAAAAATTTAAAAACAAACTAAAACAAATTAAAGTTTATTAAACACTTTATTGTTATTCTTCAAACTTCATATGGTAATTAATCTGTTTCACTGTCTTCAAAGATCTTTGCGCGTGGGCGTTTTGGGGGAGCAATAGCTTCATCAGAAGATATTTCTTCAACATAGTTTTCGCTATTGGATAAGAAACTAGTTGTGGGACCTTTGTGGTTCTTCTACTGGTTTTATAATTGCAAAATCTGTTATCAGTTTTTGGTGGGTGGTTTTTTTAGCTCCTTTTCAATTTCGTGCTAGATTAATATCTATTTCCCTTATTATTTTGCTGGATCTCTCCAGTGAAGGATCATTAGTTGTAAAGAAAGATTTCTTTTTCTCAACCAAACTTAAACCCGTGAAGGCAAAAAAGGCTAATTCCCGGTTTACATTAAAAATACATTATTATAAATATGTGGTACGCAAATTAGTGTTACCAGATTTTATAATTATGTATTTTCCCCTTCGCGTTATATAAGCCAAAATTTCGCGTTATACTGAAACCTAATTTTTTTCCAAATCGCGTTATATCGAAAACGGGTTGTATAAGACCGCGTTATACAAGGGATACCTGTACAATAAATATGATTTTATCGCAGATAAATGTCCAAATAAGAAAAAGGATTAATAGAGAAAATATAGAATCTTTCCAAGATTTGCTCCGTGAAGCAAGGGAAATTGAGTTAACTTTTCATGAAAATAATTAATCTTTGAAAAATAAAGAACATAAGGAAAAATCGAATATTCGGTGCACATTTTGCCGAAAAAAACCATTCCTCTGATGTTTGTTATAAAAGAATTGAACAGGAAAGAAACGGTAAAATAGAAGAAGTTAGATTGAATTGTTATGGATGTGGGGCCTCTGGATATTACAGATCTAATTGCCCAACGTGCAATAACAAAACAATTCCAAATGCAGAGAGTCCAAAGAAAAAAGATTTTAATAGTATCCACACGGCAATAGTTGGTAGAAAAGTCCCAACGGTTAATATAAACGTAAATGGTTTAAATGGAATTGCATATATGGACACAGCTGCTAGAACAAGAGTTGCTGGGTATCATCTTTTTCAAAAACTTAAGGAAAAGGGACTTGTTTTTCAAGAAGTTATGGCAGAAATAATTGTGAATTGTGAATTGTTAAAGAAAGAAGTGCTGAATCTAAGCTCTGTGAAAAATTGGAATTTCACGAAGGAAATCAAATAATATTGACTCAAAATACTTTAAAAGTTTGCATTAGATATCAGTTCACTGCAAATAAATAAAATTGTGGTGAAAGGGTTGCTGGAATTTTAATAAATTTCGATTTTCAAGTGAAATAATTTTTTGCATAATTACACAAACAAAAAAAGAAAAAAAAAACTGTAAACCCCAACAATGACTGAGTGCAGTGCATGCAAATCAGTAATTAGGGGAGAAACAGGCATAAGATGTAATGGTGTTTGTGATAAAGTATATCACTGCACAAAGAAATGTTCAGGTATTGACCAATATTCCGTTGGAGTGTTGGAATCAAACAATTATATAAGTTTTATATGTGAAGATTGTATGCAGTACATAAAAAATATTGACCTGGTGCTGAGTGAAATTCAGGAGGGTGTACGGGTTAATAAACAAAACTTAAAAGAATATAAACGCGAATTTGAAACGTCATTGAGACAAAACGAAAATGAAATTAAACAATTATTGGAGGCCATTGAAAATCGTTATGAGGAAAGACTTAATATTCTGGATAGAACTCAAAAAAACTGTGAAAAAAATGCAATTGAAATTAAAAAACTTTTTGGCGCTGTTAAAGATCACGAAAATAAGAATAAAGAAATATGCGACAATATTGAACAAAACAATACGAGGATGTGCAACGAAATAAAAAAAGTGATAAAAGAGACAAACGTCAAGCAGAATAAGATATCATTTTCTGATGCATTGAAAAGTAATATGGTGTTGCCAGAGGTGAAAAATCAAGTGCCACTAATAATAAAACCAAAAGAAAAACAAAAAATTGAAAAAACAAAAGATGATTTAAATAAAAAGGTAGATCCGGTAAATTTCAAAATAACAAACGTTGAAAATAGAAAAAATGGGATAGTTGTTATTCAAAGTGAAAATGTTAGTGAAAGAGAAAAAATAAAATCAGCAATAGAAAATAAAATGAGTGAAAGTTATGAAGTAAAGGTTCCTAATAAAGTTAGAAAATCAATTGTAGTAACGGATATGAACTTTAAATACGAGGATAAGGAAATAGTGGAGAAAATTAAAAAACAGAATCAATTTCTTGAAAATAATAAAATCGAACTAATAAAAATTTATGAAATTAAAAGGTACAATAGAAGAATGTATAGTGCAAAGTTTTTGATTGAAGACGAAACATATCCGAAAACCCTAGCGAAGCAAAAGATAAATATTGGCTGGGAAAAATGCCGAGTTTTCGATGGTACTGAGATACTACAATGTTTTAAATGTAGAGGATTTAACCATAAATCTAAGGATTGTAAAAATAATGAAGTGTGCCTAAAATGTCATGAAAATCATGCGACAAAAGACTGTGTTAAAGAATATGTGAATAAATGCATTAACTGTATAAATTCGAACAAAAAGCTAAATTTGGGTCTTGATGAGAATCATGCTACAACAAGTAAATGGTGTCCAGTGTATCAAAATAAGTTACAGTTAAAAAAGAGGACCATGGGACTGATAGATTAACAACGAAAGAACATACAAGGAGTTTATACAAATGTACAAGGATTGATTAACAATTTTAACCAGGTTGAAGTAATTGCGGATATAGACAAGCCGGATTTCATTATACTGTCTGAAACACATGTAACCGATAGGGTAGATGAATCTGAGTTACAACTAGAAGGATACAATGCTTATGTTACATTATCCAACTCATCAAGAACAGGTGGAATAATTGTATATTTTAATAAAAATTGGAAAGTGAATATAATATGTGAAAAGATACGAAACTATAAATATTGGATTAGTGCATATAATATTAGAATAAGAAATACATCAATGATAATTGCAGCTGTATATCGATCATCAAGTAGTCAAGACTCAGAATTTTATGAAGTTTTTGAACAAACAATTGAAGAGATATGTGATAAAAACATGGATATAATTGTTGCCGGAGATTTTAATGTTGATTGGTCGAAGGAAAGTTTTTATAAACAAAAATTACAACAGATCATAAGCGATAATGGACTTGTACAGGTTGTCACCGATTATACAAGAATTACGCGAAACTCAAAAACTGTAATAGATTACGTTATAACAAACAATTTCAACATAAAAGTGAATAATAGCAGGATAGATAAAATATCTGATCATGAAATAATTGAAATTTATATGGAAACCAAAGTGAATAAAGAGCATGAAAGCACAAAACGAATAGAATTCTTTAAATATGAGAAACAAAAATTTAGAAGAGAGATAAGAAGAATATTAAGATTTGATGAAAACGTGGAATTAAATTATAATGTAAATAACTTTGATGAGTCGATTGAAGGCACAATTAAAAAACTTACAGTGCGAAAAACAATACGCGAGAAAAGCAGTGTAAATAAATGGTTTAACGGACAATTACGGGCATTAAAAAAGAATAAAATAGTGAAGTACCATATAGCAAAATGTGAAAATACTACTGTGGCATGGAATAGTTATAAAAATGCCAGAAATATATATAAAATGAAACTGGAAAATGAGAAAAATACATATATTAACAATAAGATAGGAAATACCAAAGATCAGAAACAAATGTGGAATAGTATAAAAGAATTAGTTCTAAAAGAGAATAAATCTGTGATAAAAAATGTGATATTTAATAATGTAGAATATAATAACAGCTCCGATATAGCTAACCAATTTAATGAATATTTCGTAAATAGTATTAAGGAAATAAGAGAATGTATGGAAGATGTGCAATACGATAACCGGATAAACGTGATAAGTAATAGATTTATTTTTCATACAATAACTATTTCGGAACTTAAAACAATTTGTAAGACAATAAAGAAAAAACCCGATTATAATAAAGTGAATATATGTTTAATCTTAGATAACTGGCATTTATGTGGAAATATAATGTTGCGAATAATAAATTCATCATTGGATACGGGAGTTTTTCCAGATAATTGGAAAACTTCAATGATTATACCAATTGAAAAAATATCAAAAACAAATAAATGTGAAGAATATCGTCCAATAAATACTTTAAAACTGTGTGAAAAAATTTTAGAGAAAATTGTTAAACAACAACTTGAGGAATACATGGAAAAAAATAAATTGTTATCGAAATATCAATCGGGTTTTCGGAAAAACTTTTCGTGTGAGACAACAGTGAACTATGTAATTAATAGATGGAAGAGAATTGATGGGAATAGGAAGATAATGGCTATTTTTCTTGACTTTAAGAGAGCGTTTGAGACCATTGATAGAGATATATTATTGTGAAAGTTGTATAAATATGGAATTCAAGATAAGGAATTAAATTGGTTTGAATCATATCTATCAAATAGAAAACAAGTGACTAAAGTGAATGATGCTATATCTAGTGCTATAAACAACGACTATGGAGTACCTCAGGGATCAATTCTGGGGGCTCTATTGTTTATTATATACATAAATGATCTACCCAATATATTAGAAAAATGTGAAATAGTTTTATATGCGGATGATACGCTAATCTTTAATGAATCGGAAAATGAGCAACAATGCCAAATAAACTTAGAGCATGATATGACAATTGTAAATAAGTGGTTGAAAATGAATAAACTGAAATTAAATGAAAATAAAACGAAAATATTAGAAATAAACATGATCAGTGAAACAACTTTTAAAATTAATAATAAAATAATTGAGAGAGTTGAAAATATAAAATATTTGGGATTCATAATAGATAAGAACTTGAATTTTAAAGATCATGTAAATTATATATGTAAGAAAATCGGGAAAAAAATTGGATTTTTCAAAAGAATTAGAAATCGATTATCAACGATCACTGCAATTAATATATACAACACGATCATTAAGCCTCACTTCGAATTTGGTGCTACAATACTATATACCTCCTGTACAAACATACAAATAGATAGGCTACAAAAGTTACAGAACAGGGCTATGAGGTCTATAATTAAGTGCAACAGGTTTACTCCAATACAACTTATGCTAGATACGCTAAAATGGCTCAACATTAGACAGAGACTTCAATTGAATACGTTTACCTTTATTTACAAGATGAAAATGGGCAACACACCGGAATATCTAACGGATCAATTAAGATATGTCAACGAATGCCAACCTTACAGTCTTCGAAATGCTAATGATTTTAGGATACATCGGGTAACAAACAATGCAATGAGGATGTGTTTATTATATAAAGGGCTACAAATATTTAATCAACTACCTAGTAGCGTTAAAAATGAAGGAAATATTAATGTATTTAAAATGAATTGTGTGCAGTTTATAAGAAATCGTACCTAATGTAATGCATTATAGTAAATAAGAAAGTAATTATATACTACTAAATAAATAAATAAATAAAAAAAATAAATAAATAACTTTAGCAGATGGGAGTGTATCCAAAAACAAAGTACTATCAACAATTGCAAATATAATTATTGGAAATCGTCTAAAACGTATAAGTTTCATTTGTTTGCCTAAGGCACGAGATAATAGAACTTTATTGGGAATAGATTTTTTGGAGCAAATTGGAATCGTGATGGATTTAGCGCAAAGAACTTGGTACTTCAAAGATGAACCACAAAATATTTTCGAATTTAAAAATCAACCATCAAAAATAATAGACAAAGTGTCCATAGCCCAGACTACTATCATTGAATCTCCCAGAACACCAAAACCCAGAAAGGCTATAGATGATTTTTTAGATTGGTTTGTAGAAATTAATAAAACTCCAAACAGAACGTCTCCAATGAAAAACACATACTCTCCAGAAGGTATTAATAAAATATTTACAAATTGCTTACCGGAAACATATGAAAACCCAGTAGTATCAGATTTGTTTCCACCGCTAAAGAAAGTAAGATCTAACGAGGAATCACCAACAATCCCTTATTTTGAACTAAATGCCATAGATTTCCAAAACTACAGACGTCTCAATGCCATAACAGTAACAGATAATAGCCAAGAATAGACGATGTGCTACACGCGGCTAAAACTACACCTTTAATGACTACCTTAGACTTAAAATCAGGATATTGGCAAATACAAGTTGCTGAAAAAGATAAGCCAAAAACGGCGTTTACTACACCCTTTGGCATTTTCCTTTTTAATCGTATGCCATTCGGTTTAAAGAATGCGCCAGCAACTTTTCAACGTATTATTGATAAATTCCGATTAAGCTTGCCTCAAGTCCTTATAATTGCATATTTAGACGATATAATAGTTTGTTCAAAAGATTTTGGAACGTATTTAGTTGACCTTAAACTTGTATTTGAAAAGTTAAAAACCTTTGGATTTCATTTAAATAGAGAAAAATGCTTCTTTTGTAAACCTGAAGTTAAATACTTAGGCCACATTTTGACACAAAGTGGACTTAAAGTTGATCCTGAAAAGACGGAAGCAATTCTCAAACGATCGGAACCCAAAAATTTAAAGCAACTTGTTCTTGGTTCCGTCGTTTTATTCCAAATTTTGCAGAAATTTCTAAGCATTTGTCTAATTTAACCAAGAAAAATGCAACTTGGAAGTGGACAAAAGAGGAACAATTGGCTTTCGATAGCTTAAAAAAGTTACTAACCTCACCACCTATTCTACAACAAGTAAAAGAAAACGGAAAATTCAGTATAAGAACCGATGCTTGTAATTATGCCTTAGGAGCTGTTTTGCTGCAGGGGGAGAACAATGAAGAAAAACCAATTGAATATGCAAGTAGATTATTACTTCCTTCTGAGCGTAACTATTCTACTACTGAAAGAGAGGCCTTGGCAGTAGTACGGGCAATACAAAAATTTAGAGGATATATTGAAGGAGCAGAAATAAATGTGCTTACTGATCATCAACCACTTAGATGGTTATTCACTTTAAAGTCTCCCACAGGAAGACTAGCGCGTTGGTCTTTATTGCTACAAAGCTACAATCTGCACTTTTCGTATACTCATGGCAAACAAAACGTTATTGCTGACACTTTATCCAGACCACCATGCTCGAATAATGATTGTATAGAAGAGTGTACATGTTATCACATCGAAGTAGATATCCCTAAGAAAGGTTCTGAAGATTTTCGTAGGGCACAGCTTGAGGATGAAGGAATAAGTAAAATAATAAAATCATTTGAAAATGATGATGAAAACATAACCCGATATATTAATAGAGGATATATTATGATTAACGGAATTTTGTATAGATGTTGCTCGGAACAAGATTCGGAAAACGGCCAAATTGTTTTACCAAAATCTCTCCGAAAAGAAATCTTATTTAAATTTCATGATGATAAAACGGCCGGACACTATGGTATAGACAAAACAATAAGTCGTATCACGAGACAATTTTATTGGCCTGGGATAAGAAGTGACATTGAAAAGTATGTTAAGTCTTGTAATGAATGCAGAAAATATAAGCCATCCAATTTGAAACCAATTGGACTGCTACAGACAGTAAGCAGTAATAAACGCTTCGAAATAATTGCTGTAAATTTGTTTGGCCCCTTGCCAAAAACAAAAGATGGTTACCAATGGGTCTTAATAGTTGAAGACTTATGCAGTCGCTGGATTGAACTGTTTCCACTAAGAGAAGCTTATGCTGAAAACTTCGCGAAAACCTTACTAAATGAAGTATTCCTTAGATATGGCATTCCTAGAAGAATTCATACAGACAATGGAGTTCAATTTATATCCGCAATAATGCAGAATTTAACATTTTGTTGGGGTATACCACAATCGTTTACTCCGATATACCATCTAGAATCAAATCCTGTTGAAAGGAAAAACAGAGATTTAAAAACACAACTGTCGATTTACGTTAAGAAAGAGCACACTAAATGGAATTTAATGTTGCCATCAGTAAGATTCGCTATGAATACGGCCAAATGTGATAGCACCGGATATACAGCCGCATACCTTACCTTTGCAAGAGAGATGAGAACGCCAACAGAGATAACATATGATTTTAAGGCAATTGTAACAGCCGAAAATTTCATACCGCAAATCACCTCACACTTGTTACGTCAAGCAAGCATTTTAAAATTAGCCAATGAAGGTCAAGAGCAAATGCAAGATAAAAACAAAAAGATGGTAGATCGTACTCGTAGACCTCAAATAAATATAAGCGTTGGTGACAAAGTTTTAGTGGACACACACATTTTATCCAAAGCAAGTAAAGGTGTAACCGCAACATTTACTCCTCGTCGTGATGGACCATATATCGTAATAGCTAAAAGAGGAGCAGCATGCTACACGATAGCTAAAGAAGAGAACCCTGAAACACCAATAGCGACACATCATGTATCAGCACTGGTCCCGTATGAAGGCACATCTAGTTGACCTATATATCCATTGAGAAAAAGAGGTCGTCCTAAAAATAACGAAATCAACCGAACCACAGAAATCAACACTACAAACAACATCTCTTACCAAATGCCAGACAATGATGATCAAGTAGAAACAAATACACAACCTAGAAGATCAGTACGTTTACAAAATAAGCAGACTAAATATTGAAAGAAGATGTTAAGGCCCTGTTGCACAATCGGGACGATATAATGCAACAGAGGGGGAGGTTGTAGCGGACTATATGACTTTATATATTTATATTATTTTATATATTTATATTATATTATATATTATTTCACATTTCATTTCACATATTTCAAATTGAATTTAAATATTAGTCCAATTCACAATCTCGTGTATTTTTGCAATTGTATTTATGCAATTGTAAATATTTCCTATTAATTGTGAACAAATTTTACTGGTTGCATTTGCAACACTAATTGTAATACACAAATACACAGCTGATTGTCAAAAATAAAAAATAAATATTTGATTATAATTTTATGATATTTGTTAACAATTTATAAAAATGTCTAATGGAAGTTTGGAGGAACAAATATTGGACTCTTTAATAGACGAGGCTGCCGAAGAGATTATGTTCATCGAGGTTATGAATTATTCTATTAACATCCTCTTCGGACCATTTTTTGTTGGGTTTATCCCTTTTTATTCTTTTTTTATATTTTGGGTCTCCATTCGCCAACGAAATTTATTATTTTTAATAAATAAATTGTCAGCTGTCAGTTTACTTAAGTGTTGCAAAATGTTGAGTAAATATAAACTATGGTTTTGAGTATTGTTTATTTTATAAACTGTAGCAAGAGTATTTCTGTATATTTTGTTATTGTAGTGTAAAAATATACTAAACCATTTTGCAAATGCAATGATGCAAGACCATTTACACTAGATCGTGAATTGGGCTATTATTTTTTATTTACGAAAGTGATACCAAATAATTTTTAATTACTTTTCATAATTATTAACTTTTGCATACATAATAAATACAACTTTGGGTGATGGAATTATATCATATGTAAATTTGATTATCACCTATTCTCTTTTATGCTTTATCCTTATTGTAACTAAGCTTACTTAATCCTTAGTGAATTTTGATTTAATAAATTATTACTTGGCCAGCACTCAAGCTGTAAACATCAACTATAAAGTAATAAAGCAACTTATCCCTTGTGGACTTCTTAAGACCCTTGGCGAAGTTGTTTGGTTGAGGACTTAAGCTGACCTTTGAGACTCTTAAGGCCCAACCTATAAATTTAATAAATCTAAATTAAATTAGCACCTCGCTACAGACTGAAAAATAATAGACTATTTGGCAAGTCTGAAGTGAAGTTTTTTAAAATTAGAATTTTTAATTCTATAATGGTGATTTCTTATTGAAGGTTGCACGAACCCTCATAATGTGTTGCATTTTAAACGATTATAAAAGAACAAAAATCATTGCCTTTACGCAATTATTTTTTTTAGTTTAATACCAATTTAGCGTTTTTTTTTACTTTGTTAACGATTTTAAAACTAATCATTGTATAGAAAATGAAAAAATAAAAATAAAATTTCCAATTAAATTATTTTTTTATTTTCGGAAAGCTAACATTACATTAAAATAAAAAAAATAATAATATTTTTACCGAGGGCTCCGGGGTCATACAAGTTAAAACTTTTATTTTTATGTAAAATTCAACTTTAGGGCCAATGTTTTCAAATCTCTTTAGTTGGCACAATATGTTATTAATTATTTAGTAAATTTTTTCGAGTTTCTATATAAAAACTAAAAATCAAATCAAAAATATAATTTTTGGAATTTTTTGGGAAATATTTTTATTACAAAAGATAATAACCAAATTCCATTTAAAAGTATTTATAAATAATCTTCTTATAACAATTTTAAAACCTTTTTCAAACCATTTTTGTTGGGATAATAATACATATGCATATGTTTCTTTGTAGTCCTCGACTAGTAAATTTCATATCGCTAAAATAAAATAAAATTTTTTTAGCGATTTTAAAGCTCATTCTGCTTTTACAAAAATAAAATTATCAACACCTATAGTCAGCTGTTGTTTGTTTATAAATTTGTTACTAGAACCTGGCGCAATACTGATAAATAACATTTGCAACAAAATTTTAAACTCGCGGCAAGAGTTTCGTTTTAATAATAATGGATACATGTCCTCCATATCTGATGATGAAGAGGATTCCAACAAATTTTCCAAAATAATTTTTTTTGCTTCACCACTTTTAAAACAAATAATTTTTGTTATTTTTTTCAAAACAATAACAAGAACAGCTGTTTTAAAAGTGCTGCCCTTACAACCCTTTGATTAAATTGAGGGTCAAACATGCAGCATATTTTCTGCGTTTTATGGCAGAATTTTTAGAAAAGGACACGTTACTAATTTACAAAATTGCATTTTTTTCAGAAAAGAACAGCAAAAGGGCAAAAAGGCAGAATAAAGGCAACATTTATGCCAGAAAAGAAATCACCATAAGTTAATTTTTGGTTCTTATGTACATATTTTTTTTTTTTTTGTGTTAATATTTGTGAAATTTAAAATAAGAAATATATGGAGAAAATTAACATTTAATGCTGGTTAAAACAAAATCCTGCACAAAGAGAAAGAACAAACATTTTTTTTTTTTTTGTAAAACCAGCACTCAGGGAATGGCCCCTACTCATGCAGTGCATTGTGCGGGTTCAAGGAAATAGGTTATAGGAAGGTGGAAAGAGGGAGTAGTGTTTGTGGGCATTTGCTTTAAATTTACCAATATCGTAACTGACGGGAAAAACTTCCGCAGGAAGATCATTCCACAAGCGAGCAGTGTGGGCAAAAAATGAATTTTGTCTGTAATGCATTGTGCGGTTCACTGGACAATCAACCACAAAAGGATGTGCTCTGCGAGAGGTACGAGTACCACGTAAAAATATGTGATTTCCGGGAACCAAGCAACTTATCTCTCGAGAACACCTCCCATTATAGTACCGATAGAACAATGCAACACACGCCACATTGCGACGATGCTCCAACGAATCAATAGAGTTGGATACCCTACTGTCATTAATAAGCGCCTTCGCCCTCTCCTGTACGCGGTCGAGAAGATTCAAAATAGACTTTGAAGCACCGGCCCATACATGAGAGTTGTACTCCATCTTAGGTCGGATAAAGGTCCTGTAAATAGTAAGAAGGTCGGATGGAGTGAAGTATTTTCTGCACCGTTTCAAAAAACCAAGGCACTTGAATGCTTCCTTCGATACTCGAAAAATGTGATCGTTCCAACGAGCATCACAACTAATTCCCATGCCCAGAACATCAAGAGCATCCGACTCCTCAATATTTACATTACCCATAGATAAAGATGACAGAACACCAGCACCAGCATCACGCCGGTGTGTCAAAAAACAACATTGGGTCTTGCGCGCATTAAAATCGACCCTGTTCGCGCGGGCCCACTCAGAGATTGTTATCTGGTCATTTGTGAGTGCGTCATTCATGTTCGACCTCCTTGCCCCAATCTCCAAAAGGCTCGGCCTCCAATCAAATGAATATGAATGACAAATGTTGCTGTCATCCGCAAAAGAGTAAATAGGATTCGAAGTAATAGATAGAAGATCATTAAGAAAAATGAGAAAAAGAGTAGGAGAAAGAACAGAGCCCTGCGGTACCCCTGAATTTATCCTGAACTTGTCGGAAAAGACGCCATCTATAACCACTCTGATAGTGCGATCTTTGAGAAAGCTCGATATAAATCGAGAGAAGTGACTACCGACACCAAAAGCAATTAACTTCGCCACCAGAGCCTCATGCCAGACCCTATCAAACGCCTTTGAGATATCCAGAGCTACAACCTTGGCCTCAACAAAGCGGTGAATGGAACCATTCCACCTTTCGGAGAGTAACACCAAAAGGTCGCCAGTAGAGCGCCCTTTACGGAAACCGTACTGACGATCATTTAGCAAACCGTTGGACTCTAAATACCTCACAAGGTGGTGATTAATCATGCTCTCCATCACTTTCGAAAGAGCAGAATAAACAGCTATTGGGCGGTAGTTTTCAGGGTTATTAGCCTCACCCTTTTTAGGGATTGGCGTGACATTAGCAAGCTTCCAGCATGAAGGAAAAATACCGGCACGATGCGACAAACAGAAAAGCTTAGCTAATGGACGGGTCAGCGTCGAAGAGCACTGCTTCAAGATCAGTGCTGGTATACCATCCGGCCCAGAAGACTTGTTCACGTTGAGATCTGCAAGAACCCTCTTAACCGCCCTGGCTCGAAAGAATATACTAGGCATAGTCACTGATACTCTTTCAAGTTCGGGTAGTGGTTGAGTGCTCGCCGGCAGGTGAGAGTTACCTGCAAACAATCCAGCTAAAAGGTTCGCCTTCTCAACCGGGTCCGTAAATGTTTTGTCATTCATTATAAGAGTTGGAACCGAACTAGCATTATTCCGTAAACTTTTAACAAATGACCAAAAGCTCTTACCCCCCCGAGGGAAAGAAAGAACTTTAGTACGAAGTCGTTGTTCGTATAAAGCTTTTTCGCGTCTCAGTACTGCGGCACACGAAGATCTCGCCTGCTTGCGTAGCAAATCAGTATGCGCACACTTGTTGTTACGCCAATTACTGAATGCTTCCTCTCTGGATCTGACTGCTAGTCTGCAAGTCTGATTAAACCAAGATTTATCTCTTGATTTGATCGAAATCTTTTTGGAAGGAATAAAAGTATTCATCCCAGTTTTAATTATATTCACAACCATCTCTGCTGCGGCATCGACGTTTGAGTCAAGGAAACAAAGTTTCCAATTAAAGTGCCGGAAAAAATTGTTAAGTTCATCCCAACGTGCTTTCCCGTAGTTAAATACAGAGCGTTAGGTGAAACCTCACGAAGTCCGGAGAACGGAAAAGAGGCAGAGATGGTACAATGATCTGAATTACCGAGAGGTGCTAAAACCTTAACTTCATACTTATTTGGATGTGAAGTAAGAAAAAGGTCGAGTGTATTATTTTGGTGCCCATCAACACACGATATATGTGTTGGTTCATTCACTAGTTGTGTAAGGTGATTATGCGCGGCAAACAACTCAACGTATTGGCCTTCAGGAGTCGTGCGGCTCGAATGGTGGAGCCAGGATGAATTATGAACATTGAAATCACCAGCAACAACAATTTCACTGTTCGGATAATCCTCCAGGATCTTAGTTATGGAGTCAGAAAGAGAGTCGATGTCAGATATGGTAACCTCTCTTTCCGCGTTTGGACTTCTATAAAGAAACCCGAAGTGCAAAAGATGTGCCCTGATTTTGAACTTAACCCAAAGACAGTTAAATTCTGCATCATACATGCCAATTTATTGCTGGCACTGGTACACAACTTCATTGCGAATATACATAGCAAGACCCCGATGCAAATTAAAAATGGATAGTAAGTGATACCCAGGGATATGAAAATCCTGTGGATCAGCATCCCCAGATATCTGGGTTTCACATAAGGCGAAAACATCCGGCCTATGGACACAAATGTGAGCATAGACAGAGAAATAATTTGCCCTCAGCCCACGCACGTTACAAAAATCGATGCGAAAGCGACCCGTCATCACGATAAGGAACAATTGAAAATCAAACGCCCTACCTCAAGATGCGAACGGCAAGGAAACGAGTTGCTGCTAGGTGACTATAAAATGGCCAGTGCCATACCTTCACCATTAGACAGTCTACAGCAGTCGTCCCCAAGAAGCCCGCATCATAAGGTTATTTAAGTTCAAAGGTGAAGGATAGAAATGAAAAGGAAAATGCACCGCCTATGGGTGCCATAAAAGCCCCAAGTGTGGCCCATAAATGTCCCTTCAAATCCACGGAACACTAAACAACGCCGCTATAGCCAATTCACTTTGTCCAAAAACTGTAGTTTGTTGCTATTGTCTTATTAATATTTAAGTTATTGCGGTTAAGTGATTGTAATAGGTTTGTATGTAATAGGTTATTTTCAATAAATATTCCGTTTGATGGTGTTGTTGTTTTTAGTTTGTTGTTATTGTCTTGTTTATATTTAAATTATTGCGGTTAAGTTATTTTCAATAAAAATAAATATTTCGTTTGGTGGTGTTGTTGTTTAAACTGTAATTGAGTAAAAATAGACGGACGACACAAAATAGACGGACAGTGTACACGACGGATGACAAATTACTACTCACTGATATTTTATATTTATATATAATATTTATAATTTTCTCCAATTAAGAAAGAAATAATAATAAAAACCATGTAAAAATGTTTTTTATATTTTCTATATTATTTACTGGTGCGTTTGCTGGTAAATTTTATCACATAATTGTATAAAATTTTTTATGGAATTTTACGTATTTTATTTAAAACATTTTAATAAAGAATTCCTTCTTTGATTTATTTATAGATTATACGAGAACGTTTGCCTGATTATCCTGAGCGAAATAGTATTGTTTGGAATACAGCACCAGGTGCATTGCTTACACTTCCAACATTTGCTGATAGTCCAAGGTATGTATTAGTGTACATATATGTATATTGTATATTACTTTATAGACAGTGATACTAATAATAATCATGTTAAATATTATAACACAATAGCAACACATTTACGAAAATTTTATTATATCTGTGATTTATCGAGAAAAATGACTTTATATAGAAAAATGTTTCTGAAAAAATTGGGAAAGTGTTTTAAAAAAAAATTTATTGCAAAGCCTAAAAGCAAAAACATAATGAAAGCCTCAGTTTTTGTATACTCAGTTGCTGATTATGTATACAGAAAAACTTACAAAAAATGGTTCTGTGACAACCACTAGAAAGGTCTTGATCAACGTCCCTCGAGCTTAACTCCCTCAACACCTCTGGGTAGTTCTCAAATAGGGTGTTGCTCGTACTCCTAAAAATTGAGAATAATTGTGGACGCTTGTACGAGCAACTTCGAATGGCATTGACTTGAAAACTGTACAAATTTAGTGGACAGTGTTGCGCGTCGTATTGAAGCTGTAATTGCTGCCAATAGAGATGCAATATCGTTCATCGATACATCGATGTTTTATTTTCCTATTATTAAATAATTAAATAAGAAACCTGAAGCACTTTAAAATATCTAAAAACCTAGTAACAATGCTTTAGTCGTACCAAAGAATATGGATATAAAGAATGCGCATCATGTAGAAGTAAAATTTCTTATGGCGGGATGTACCAGTAAGACCCGCTCTCACCAAAATCTCTTTTAAAAATCATTTCTCGATGAGGGAGGGAAGACAGGAGAAAAATAAACACAAACAAAGAGCGTAACAATGTGTTGCTCTCATCGTACGTATGTATATGCGTATGTACGTATGATCGTTGTTATCAAGGCACATCTAACAGGTAACCGCAAGTGTACAACAAGTACAACAATGCAAAAACAACAGGCATTTTGTTTTTGTTAAAGCGTACGCGTAATGTCAAAAAAATTAACCCTCAAACCTCTATAGGAAATTAATAAAAGCAATTAAAAAAACTAAATACATTTTATATATTGAAATTTCTTTTGATTTTTATGTCATGCTTAATTACGCAATAGTGGGGCACCTATAAATTAAAAAAAAATTATTCCATGCAGTCAATAACATTTCCACTTTATCTAAAGAACATGTTTTTATATGGCCATCGATAAAAATGGCAGATGCTAACGTTATTTGTTATTGGTCATAGTTTTGGCACTTAGTTGGAGAGACCGAAATCTTTTTTTGGGTAATTCATCAGCCTCGTCTAAATAAATATAAATATAGTAAATCTAGGTTGTAGTTTAAAAGATATATGGATTTAGTGTTAAAAGCTTAAATATTATTAATCATCTTGCAAAAATTTTAATAAAATTGGCTTTGAAATAGTAATCCTGAAGAATTTCTAGAGTGCGTATCGTTAAGGATACATCCGGTACATATGAGGGTTTATAAATGAGAAAATGATTATCGAAACAAAACAAACAAAAATACAACAAAATTTTGACATTTAAAAACGCGTCAGCTGTTGACATAGGTTTACCTGTTAGATGTGCCTTGGTTGTTATTGTTTGACCAAAGACTATAAATATGTAAAGATGTTGCACACAGTGTATTTAAAATTGACAAAATTTTGTGCTTCTTTCTTATGAAAGCTGAATCGTCGTTCTCACTCTCATGTTAACTGAGAGAAAGAAAACAAAAAAGACTCAGTACACTTATTGTACTCAGAGAACTTATTATACTTAGAGAACGTATTGTTATTTTCTCTAAGCAATTTATTCTCATATGCGTGTATACGTGTGTGCATGTATGTATACATACATTGCCAAATAAAATAATAAACAAACTGAAAGATTTTTTGTTTTCACAAAATGTATGTGCAAATAGCCTGTGGAAAACAAATATTACCGTTTGTTTTATTGTAGGGTAAGAATATGTGTTTTATTGTTGTAGAAATGAAATTATATCGATTCGCACCGAATTATAATGTTATTTTTTAGACTATTCAATTATGCATGTACATATTTACCATATGTGTCTATTTTTGTATAGAATGAAGTTGTAATAAAACGAATGCTTTTTTTGTTTAGTATTTATTAAATTTATTTATCATTTTAATGGTTCAAAATTTTAACTTTTTCCATACTGGATAATTTGAATTTGTATGTTTCCCATGTGGAATGCTTCCGTAGTAAAACAACAATTAGTAAATTAAGCATCTCCATTCTGTGTTTATAACATTCGTTATTTTCATCAAACCAAAAGGAATAAATTGTATTTTTTGTGCAACTTACGCATTGGCCAACTACAAATGTTTTTACGTTTTTTATAGATTTATTTTCTAAAAAAATTTTTTCGAAGACATATGAATTTTGCAAACTTCAAAAAATAAATCAGATGGAGCGATGGATTTGCATGAACGAACATTTCTGAAGGATATGACAAAATTTGCGCTGGTTTTATTATATCCACACAACATTTAACGCATGATATTCGTTGAGCTATGTAACCAACAAAATATCGACTTGATGTTAATTCAATTGGCACATTGTTGGACGTAAAACAATCGGTGCCTTCATTAAAATATTCTTTATTTTCATCGTATATATCTGCGACATCTATATCAGGGGTATGTGTACTTTCTGATATATTTCCAGTCCTATATATGTATATCTTCTAAAAATATGATTTATGATTTTAATTATATATTATATTTATTAAACGTTTTGTTTGAGCATGCACTACAATTTTTAAATTCACACTTTTTATAAAACAATTTTTCAGTTTTTCAGTTTCAAATGTCCACACAAAATGTGGATTTTTTATTTCGGTGCGAATCGATATAGTTTCATTTCTACAACAATAAAACACATATTCTTAACCTACAATAAAACAAACGGTAATATTTGTTTTCCACAGGCTATTTGCACATACATTTTGCGAAAACAAGACATCTTTCAGTTTGTTTATTATTTTATTTGGCAATGTACAAGCACACACGTATACACGCATATGAGAATAAATTAGAGAAGAGAACAATACGTTCTCTGAGTATAATAAGTTCTCTGAGTACAATAAGTGGCAGTAGCCGTACTGCCATCGACAAATTTGGCACTGGCAGTACAATGTATGGCAGTGCAACATCTTCATGTATTTATACTATAAATAAATTTTATAGTCTTTGATCTCATCGCGATGAGAGCAAAGGATGAGAGCAACGCATTGTTACGCTCTTCGTTTCTGTTTACTTCCCTCCTATCTTTCCCCCCGCGTCATGAAATATTTTTGAAAAATATTCCAAAATATGTTAAGATGCACATTCTTTATACTTTATTTTCTTTGGTCGTACTTATACATCGTCATAAGATTTCATTAAAGTCCTAACAAAAAATTTAAAATCTACTTCAATATATACATACGTCTTCCTGTTAAATTTTACGCTTTTGTGATCAAAAATTACGACTTTATGACAAAAATGTGGATTTATTTTTTATGTGAAAGCATTGCTTCTCCAATAACATATTTTTAGTGTAACTTAGAGCTTTTATGAATCCATATGAGGATGAATACTACGAAAATATCATTTAAAATTAAAGCAAAGTTTTTTACCAAGAATTATTAAATTATATACACAGAAAATCGTTCACTTACACGATGTTGATGGTTTCTTTGATTTTAGCGCCGTCAATAACAACTATTGTAGAATAAACAACTCTAATAAACACAAGCCCTAAAGCACATAAATATGCATTTTATGACGAGCGGTTTAGAAGGTTTTAAATTTGAACGCCGATGTATCGTCCGTCAAACGCCAATGTATCGTTCATCAAAATATCAATGTATCGTTTGCATTCCTAACTACCGATGGAGGCCATACAAAATACGGAGCCCAAAAAAGTCATAAAACCTACTGAAAAAAGTAAACTTCCAGTGGCTAATTACTCATATTTTTTTTTTTTCAATAACAGTAAATGTTACAACAAATGTGTTAATTTGTAGTTGAGATACATATTATGTATGTTAAATTGTAGTTAAATAAGCAAATAACCAAATATCAAAATGATTCAGACTATATTAATCCCCTGATTTATGTCGTCTAAGATGCTTAACCGATTATTGCGTTAACGCCAGTGGAGAATGGATAAAAAAGAAAAGCACAACTTCATAATATAATAGTCGTTGAGGAATCTGCAAGTGCAGAGTAAAGAAAATAAAAGTTTCCTAACAAATTAAAACACATAATTTATTAAAGTAAATATTCTACTCAGCAAATATTTAAAGTCAACTAGACTGGATTATAAAAAAACTAGTACCCTAAAATATATTTATATCAGAATTTTCAAATATAGACTCAGTGGAAATATTGCTGCAGATTTTAAGGTTAAGCCTTTGTGCTATAAAAATCAGAAACACAACCGCTATGAAAAACGCTTCAAGCGACAAACTGCCGAACATTTAGGGCCATTATTACAACCTGTCGTTAATGAAAGGGAAGATTTTAACCGGCAGGTAATTTGTTTTTCATTATTATAAGTAGACAATATGGTAGAAGTGAGCGTTAAGCTAAAGGGAGGATCATCCTGCCGGGAACTTTTAAAGTTAAGTTTATGTTTCAACTTATTGTTTATTATTTTCAATATGGCAATTTCAAATTTAAACAAAATGAGCATATACAACAAAAAAAACGAAGCCCGTCGTTGCCACTGCGTTAAAAAAAAACTTGTTTAATTGAGCAGTTTTATCGACATTGCTCCGACACTTTTAAAGGAAACTTTTCTGTTCCCTTTAGCTAAAGGTACCTTTAACTAAACCAAGTTTAACGACAAGTTGTAATAATGGCCCTTAGACGTTTAAAAAGAGAGCTCGAACTATTTCCAAGTATTTAACGACTGTTTAAGAATAAGTTTTTTTAGGGAATTGAGAAATATTGTAAAACAAATAATTTGTCACATAAAAACTGCTTATAAACGATACTACTCCAGCCCACTATAATAAAAGGCTATAATCGTATACAACAGACTTCAATGAAGATGGAAATGCCGGAAATTATAACGATATAAACAAAGAAATCTTAAACTTGACCCACATAGTGGGCTTATCTGGTACAGAAGATTGCTGTTTAATTGAACTCTGTTGATCAGCCGTTTGTAAACTTAGACCTCTTTCTTGTAAACACAAAAACATTTCAGATATTGAAACATAGACACAATTTACAGATTTCATTGACACAGCTGCTTGAAACCGTTGATTGCATAAAAAGTCTATGAAAATTTTATGAAGTAATTATGTTGGATGAGAAAAGATCAAAATCTGTAAAGACAACAGGAAATTCTAGTTTTATATAATATCGATACAATTACGAATAGAAGAAAAATTATCTTATTATAGAAGCGAATTAAAACCTTTTTAAGCCTACTTTATTAGAAATGCCAGTACAAATCGAGATAAGAAGCATCGATGCTGACATATCATGCTAAACTTCATTGAGTGCCTTCAAAGAAAATTGAACTATACCGGAAAGTGGATTAATATTTAAAAAATGTTGATATTAAGGGCTGGCGTTGCCGATTTGTTAGCCAATGTCATGGTGTCAGGTGAGGAGTGCTTAGTTATGATGCATATGTTAGCGCATCATTACTTATTTGGACATTACAACCATTTAGTAAAGATTACGAGCTAGTTTCTCACACCACCCATATTAATTGTGTTAATTTTGTGGCGTGACCTATAGTTTAACGTCGACTCTGAACGACAGATTTGAAAAACTTTTCATAGCAATTTTATATATTTATTCTCAGAGTTTTGGCCAGAAGACTATCTTCATATTTTGTTTTATTCGAGATGTTTAAGTCAACACATGGTAGACTTAGCTGGTATTAAGCTGTTAGTTTAAATAGAGGGAGGCTGAAGTTTGTTTGGAATAAGCGCTTTCTTTCCTAACGAGCCTTTAGCGGTCATTAATTGTTATTGTGTTCTCTATATAGGCCTCATGCAATTAGGCAATAGATTTGCTCAGTATAAGTACATTTGAGCTTTTGTTACATGAGGTGAACATTTCGGAATTTAAAAAACACAAAACATCATTTATGGTTGCTTGAATAGCTAAATTCGGTGAAGTTTTTGTTCCTCAACAGTGGTTACGTCGTTTTCACAATTTTATGGTAACATTATTTGAAAATTTATATTCGTTTAATCAAAGAATTTTGATGGCCAGGTATATTGTTGTAAAAAGAAAGGTTAATTCTAAAACCACCTAACAAGCGTATTTTACCACGAATATAAAAAGGAAAGTGACCTAACAAGTGCGTAAAATGCATTTTACCAAGCACTTGTTCGGCGGTTTTAGAACTAACCATCCTTTCTATAACAATATACCTGTCCATAAAAGCGTCTACAAGTTTGCGATAAACTTGGTGCTGTAAATGAGGTATTTTTATATAAAATAGTGTGTCCCTGACTCATTTCCACCATATGTCCACGTGTTGTAACATTTAATACCTCCATCTTATTTTTTTTTTTATTTTTTGCTAACTTACAATTATTTGTATTTTTTATTGATAGTTTATAAAAATATAAATAAATAAGGAAAATATTAACTTTATTTGATTTTTCAATTCAAATTTTAAAATGTTGTATAACGATCTCAGAAAATAAATTTTCAATTCAGTTTTTTAATTAATATTTCTCTTTGATTTATGTTGTCCTTAACCATTTTAAACAATTTATTGAGTGTACACGAACCTCTTAAAGTGTTACAGATGACACGCCATTGATTAATAGTTAATTTCTTCACAGAATAAGTATTTAAATTTAGAAATGATTGCTGGAGAGAAGAGGATTCATACCGAATGTACTTAGAAAATAAAATAACATTTTGTTAACATAATAGCCCAATTCACAATCTCGTGTATTTTTGCAATTGTATTTATGCAATTGTAAATATTTCCTATTAATTGTGAACAAATTTTACTGGTTGCATTTGCAACACTAATTGTAATACACAAATACACAGCTGATTGTCAAAAATAAAAAATAAATATTTGATTATAATTTTATGATATTTGTTAAAAATTTATAAAAATCTCTAATGGAAGTTTGAAGGAACAAATATTGGACTCTTTAATAGACGAGGCTGCCGAAGAGATTATGTTCATCGAGGTTATGAATTATTCTATTAACATCCTCTTCGGACCATTTTTTGTTGGGTTTATCCCTTTTTATTCTTTTTTATATTTTGGGTCTCCAATTCGCCAACGAAATTTATTATTTTTAATAAATAAATTGTCAGCTGTCAGTTTACTTAAGTGTTCCAAAATGTTGAGTAAATATAAACTATGGTTTTGAGTATTGTTTTTTTTATAAACTGTAGCAAGAGTATTTCTGTATATTTTGTTATTGTAGTGTAAAAATATACTAAACCATTTTGCAAATGCAATGATGCAAGACCATTTACACTAGATCGTGAATTGGGCTAATAATTTTGAATTTAATTTTATAAATGTTTTAAAGGTTATCGCGGTTTATTTAATGTTCTTTCATTCGAATTAGTGCAAAGTTAGTTTCATTTAATAAAACGAAAACTGTTTTTCTCTTTTAATTATTTTGCATTTTAATGTTTTAAATTTGAATAAAAGAATAAATATATATGTACATACATTTGTTTTCTAGATTTATGCCATTTTTATTGGATAATATGAATTTGAGAACAAGAGACAATTATACAGCCGTGATACACGTTCAAATAGGTGCACCTTTAGGTCCTAACAATGCACTATATAAACTAGTCAAAACGATAACAAAAAGTCAATTTGTAGATAGAGTAAGTGTAACATGTTTTCGCCATACTTGACAAAATATGCATTTCTTAATTTATTTTTCTGTCTTATTTTAATTATTTTAGATTATTGTTTTATGGGCGGCAGACCGTCCAATTCCATCAAAAAAGCGTTGGCCTCCAACGTATCATATACCATTCCATGTGATATCACTTGGCAGCTCATATCAAACAAAGTCGGCTTTAGCCGCAGCGGATGCTGTTTCTGGAGATAGAGGAGATACAGTTAAATTAGGAAACGAAGGTGCCTTAAATGGTCGTTCAGCTTCCCAACAAAAAAATGTTGAAAATAATTTTAATAATAATGCGCATTACTCACCTGATGATGACATACCGAAGAACAACGACGCTGATACGACCGATGAACGTCCCAGTATATCCCAACGATTTTATCCTTATCATGAAATACAAACTGATGCCGTACTTTCATTGGATGAGGACGCCATACTTAATACTGATGAATTGGATTTTGCTTATACAGTGTGGCGAGATTTTCCTGATCGCATTGTTGGATATCCAGCCCGAGCTCATTTCTGGGATGATTCCAAGGTAAATTAAAATTATTTTGTAATTTTCAGTGTCTGCATATGCTATACAAAAACAAATTAACTTCTTTGATAATGTTCTAACATAATTATGATTTTTGTATGTATTTAGAATGCTTGGGGTTATACATCAAAATGGACAAATTATTATTCTATTGTTTTAACTGGCGCAGCTTTTTATCATCGCTACTATAATTATTTATACACAAATTGGTTGTCGCTATTACTTCTGAAGACTGTACAACAATCTTCCAATTGTGAAGACATCCTAATGAACTTCCTTGTATCGCATGTCACGCGAAAGGCTCCCATTAAAGTAACACAGCGGAAGGGATACAAAGATCGTGAAACCGGTCGTTCCCCTTGGAATGATCCAGACCATTTTATACAACGTCAAAGTTGTTTAAATACATTTGCAGCCGTTTTCGGGTAAGATTGTAATTTTTTATTTAATCTTACTGAATAATGTTGGAAATAAAAATTGTGATAACATTTTGAATACTATGTAGAGAAAACATTTAGAAGATTGTTTGTACATACATACATACATATGTACGTAGGTATGGATTATTTTTAAAAAGAACAAGAAAAAAATCATTACGGAACTGAACTTTATTATTGCCAGTGGATGACAAAGAATTGATCGTCGGTAAAAAAAAAAAAGTCGACAGTTTAAAATTGGTATTCTGTTTGTCGTTATTGACAGTTATAGATGACTGTCGGACACACATTTAGTATTCTGTGAGTCAATACGCCGTCGATATTGTGTTGTGTCGACTCTGATTTTATCGACATCATTTTTGGTAACGACGACGACGGCGACGACGACGACGACAACCAGAATAAGGGTGATTATACTACTGGCAACTCAATTCAAGTTCAGTGATTATCCATAATTGAATCAAAAATAAAATTAAACGAAAGTATGCATATACATAGAACCCAGACAAAATTTTAATATACATTCATAAAGTATATATCGATGGCTTAATATAGAAAGGTCGTATCTTAAATTTTCAGTACTTTACAGGAGAAAGAAAAAACTTGATAAAGTCTGAAACAAAAATGTTATAAAAAAAGTTTAAATGCACTTTTTATTAAAAATAAATGAGGAATTCAATCTTAAAATATTTTTTGATTTTCGGTTGATTTTAAGGAGTAATTCAACTTAGGGCTTTTTGGTATTCAAATCGTTGAAAATTAATGTAGAGATAGGGCTTTTTTTTGATTTAAAGTGAGAAGAATCAAAGATAATAATAAACATTTAATGCAAAATTTTAAATCTATGCAATAAACAAACATCAGGTAATTGCGTTAGTGTCAGTTCTAATTAAAATTAATCTTAATGTAGCAAATTATCATAAAAATACATGCAATTTTTTTAGATTTCGTAAGTGGTCCCAGTTTTTTTCTATTTTTTTATAATTATAAAATACATTATATTATACTCCTAAAACAATTCATGTTTAAATTAACAAAAAATGAATCAAAGAAAAATTATATATGTACATATGTTAAGTTAAATAAAAATAATGTACTTTTAAATAAAATTAGTTTTTATAAGGCAAATTATCATAGAAGTGGTGGCAATCTACTGGCAGCAACTGTTGTCCAACTTTTTTTTAGATATTGTTATTTTTTCTTTATAAAACCGTTAAGGAGAAACATTTTTAATAGCAGAGATCGATCTCTGTGGGAGCAGCTCATATTCGTCCGTTATATTAATTTTAAAATAAATTAGTCCTGGCGAATCATAACCCAAGCCTCGTAGCATATTTACTGTTGGATCACTAATTTTTCAGCCTAAAAACTGGGATTAATAATAAATGAATAAATATTGGTTATAAATCAGGGACCGAAAATAACTGTTATTTTTGAATTTTTGATTAAAAAAAGCAACCGCAAGGAAATGTCGGAGAACAAAACCAAGTATACCATTTTGATCGTCTTGGACCAAATTTTTATAAAATGCGATGCTTTTTAAAAACCTGATTTTTATTTTTTAGAAAAAAAATAATAGTTATTTTTGACTTTTATTTTTTTGAGCAGAAATAATAGTTATTTTTTGATTTTTATTTTTTCGAGCAAAAATAACAGTTATTTTTGACTTTTATTTTTTTGAGCAGAAATAAAAGTTATTTTTTGACTTTTATTTTTTCGGGTGGAAATAAAAGTTATTTTTGACTTTTATATTTTCGAGCAGAAATAAAAGTTATTTTTTGACTTTTATTTTTTTGAGCAGAATTAAAAGTTATTTTTGTTTTAATTCATGATAAATTTATAATATTTATTGCAAAACTTAATTCTACTAATTGTTTAACATAATTCTACTAATTGTTTAACATAATTTACTTTAATTGTTTTAAAGAATTTTTTAATAAATATTATGAATTCATCATGAATTAAAACAAAAATAACTTTTATTTCTGCTCGAAAAAATAAAAGTCAAAACATAACTTTTATTTCTGCTCGTAAAAATAAAAGTCGAAAATAACTGTTATTTCCACCCGAAAAAATACAAGTCAAAAAATAACTTTTATTTCTGCTCGAAAAAATAAAAGTCAAAAATAAATTTTATTTCCACCCGAAAAAATAAAAGTCAAAAAATAACTGTTATTTTTGCTCGTTAAAATAAAAATTAAAACATAATTCTTATTTTCTGACTTTTACGATAAAAGTTATAACAGTTACGGTCCCTGTTATAAATATCTTTAGAGTTTCTTTACTTAAGCAATATTTTTTCCATTCTCTAAACCACTTCTAATTCTTACCAAATCAAATATTGCTATCTCTTTTTAATTATAGAAAGTAGAAAACTGCTTTTAGCCTTTTCGACTTGCTAAAGTCCTCGGTTCTGTATTTTCTGTGATACCACCGCGGCTAATGCAGTTACGTAATATGCAAGCATTCGGCTGATTGGGTTTTACTCCCATTATAGAGTGTTTTTAATAAGTCAAGTAGGAGAGCGGTTTTGTTGTAGAGTTTCACAGGCCTTATAACCTGGCTTTTGGTTGTAAATCAACTATTCGTCAATATGGGAACCTGAATTTTTCAGAGGATGTGTATGGGGGTTTTGTCTACCAGAATATGTAAAAACCCCGATTTTGACAAAAAAAAAGAGATACGACCTTTCTATATTAAGCCATCGATATGTACATATGTACCTGCAAAGTTATAGCTCTGCTTCACGAACAGAGCGTTAATTGATTTGCAATTTAGGTTTTCCCTCTTTTTTTTATCATATTGCAATCAAACTAACGAAATTTTGATGTTTAATATTGTTTAACTTTTTTTAATTTCAGTTATATGCCACTTATACGTTCCAATATGCGTTTAGATCCAATTTTATATCGTGATCCTGTATCTAATTTGCGTAAAAAATATCGACAAATTGAACTGGTCGGAAGCTAGCGTTCCGTAAATAATAGCGTTTAAGCATACTATATAAATATTATCCAAATCCAAAATATGTTAAAAATATTAAGATATAAGTTTATTAAATAATGTTAGTTAAAATATTAAATATTTTATTAGTTTTTTAAGCATAAATAATTAAATATGTATAAGAAAATAATTAAGCAAAACACGTCATAATGAAATAAAGGTGCCGTAGAATATATTAAGAAGACAACTAAAAAAATAAAAAAACAGTTATAAAAAAAAAATTAAAACAAAATGCTTAAGAGATAAATTATTAAATGCCATATACTAAATAAAAAAAGGTTCCATAGAATCATACTAACTTATTATTGGAATGATATAATTGATAACATAAAATATTAACAATATACAGCACAACACACATATACCTTAATTGTAATTATTGTTGTAAAATAATATAAAATACAAAGATTCAGAATATATATAATGTAACTTCCAAAGACACACGTTCTATGTATGCATTTAATAATATTTTAATTTTCATTTTATTTTTGTGATATAAAATATTGAGTATTGATAATACTCTCGTCACTGTCCTGTGCAATTGTTGCAGTGTGAAGTACTCGATTATTTTGATAAGAATATGGAAAATAATTTTTAGTTATACAGTCTAGAGTATATAGTATAAAGGAAAATTTTTTATATACGTTATCTACTTAAGTATATTTGTGAAATAACGTAAATAAATTTTAATAGAAAAACTTAGTAGCTCCGGCTCTATAAAGTTACGTGCTTCAAGTAATTCATCACTAGGAGTAATTTTTTTTTTAATACTCTATTCTAGCCACCTCTTCCCAAATATGCTTAATCAATTCGAGGCAGGAAGTTTGTTTCTATATGTTAGTGGTGTATCAACCAAAGCTTTACAATACCTTCGGACATTCATTTACATTTTGTTTTAAAATTTCGAGGTGTGCAAATGTATCCATTTAAAAAACAAATTTGCTAACTAGAAACCAAAAGTCTCAACCATACATAAAAGTGGATTGTTATTGTGATTATTGAATTCGTAATATTCGTTACTCCATACAAACATTTTGCTATCCTATCGATGTATGTAAATTGAATTATTTTCGTCAATGAACAAAAAATAAAACCTATTAATTAATTTCTGATCATTTTCGTGATTCAAAAAAAAAATTTTTTTTGAACCCCAATTTTTTTTTTTTAATCTTAAATTAATTTTCATTTTTTAAAGAAATCGTGTTTAACTTTAACAATGACCAAATTTCAATATTCGTTTGTAGAAATTTGAAATAGTATGTATTAACAAAAACTGACTATAAATAAATATAATTTACAATTATATATGAGAACGTGTTTAAAATGTAACGGAACTTTTCGTTTTGCTAATTTGTTTTGACCGATGATACGTCGAATACAAGAATATGTATGTTATTTTTGATTACCAGGAGTCACTATATACGCATACAAATTTGAACATTTCGAATACGTTCTACCGAGAGTGATCTTATCGGATATTTGAACGATGTTATGCGTCAAACGCAATAGCAATCGGTCTTTTAAGGGAATAATAAATTTCAATCAAATCTCACACACAGAACGATAGGACGCGCTTAGTGAAAGAGTTATATATTTGTAGTCGCCGTAGTCTAATAGGTAGTGTGTTGGCTTATTAGACGTAAAGCCAGGGTTCGAGCCTCAGGCCAGACATCAAAACAAAATACCAAAAGTATTTCTACGGCGATTTCCTCTCAGCAGATTTCTGGCAAAAACTCTGAGAGTAAATAAAATTGCCATGAAAAGTTTTTAAAAAAAAATCTGTCGTTCGGAGTCGACTTTAAACTGTAGGTCCCGCCACTTATGTATAAAATTAACACACACAACATTAGTGGTGTGAGAAACTAGGTCAATAATCCTGGCTGAAGGGTTGCAATGACCAATTATGTATGTATATATTTAACAATTTTTATATTGCTATATGGGTTTCTTTCCCTTTCAAATGTTTTTTATTTATTTTTCTCAATCAAATTGATTTCCTATAATTTCCGATACAACTTATCAACAACAATAATTAATATCTTATAAAGATTAAATCTGATCTAAAATTATGTTATAATTGACAGATATTTTTATTTTTCTATATTTTTTGTTATTATTATTTACAGCTTTTTGTTTGTGTTTTTTTTTTCTTTAGTAAAAGTAAAAAAAAAGTATCATGGGATACAGAACTTTTATGTAGGTTAGAGGACGTGTACTTGCCGATTGCGGCAAGTACAGTACCCGGAGGTAACTTTTATGTAAAATGTGTGGAATTTTTGTAGGATTTGAATTTATCTTGTCAGCAGCAAATTGCTGGCTAGAACAAGTAGATGAGTGTAATAATTTATATCAAATTACTGCAATGAGTAGCTCTAATCATTCTTTCCCACATTTTAAACTTGATGAAATTATACGAGTTTATTTTTACAAATGAAAACCTTCTAACTTGCACCATAAGTTTAACATTGCAGACTTTTTATGTGCATAATTCCATATTTTAACCACTATACTAAACTAAACAATAGTATATTGAATTCAATAATGGATCAATTCTTACTAAACTATAGACTGGCATTAAAAAATGTACATATTTGGTATTTTACTTTCGTAAAATTAAGTGTGTATTGAAATTTTAAAATTACACCTGCTGTCTCTGAATACAATTTTTTTTAACTACGTGACGTAGTTCTTATATTGAATTGCATTAAAGAGAGCATTTACAGAAAATTGTATCTAGTATTTCATGTTTAACTTATATATATTTTAAGGAATAGCACTTCTCTTATATCACGGTTTGAACCGTTTGGGTATTTGAAAATTAAGAAAAACAGATAAATTAATAACTTGAGCTCTATATTTGGCACACTTTTTCCAGAATTTCAGTCGGTATCTAACCAATGAAAGGAGTAGTGTTGCATTCCAAGGTATACATTGTTATTGATTCGTCTCTGTACACAACAGAATAAACGAAAAAGAGAATAGTCGATTCAAATTGTTTAATTTTAGTGGTTATTGGGCTGCACAAAAACCTGAGATTAATTGCTTACCAAACTCTTCTCTCCATGTTATGTAAAAATGTAAAGCTTACAGAACTTTATTGACAATACTGAAATATATCATAGTGAAAAATAAAGTAGCAAAAAATTCCCCGTTACATGAGAAAATATACATATATTTGCATACATATACGCGTGTCTTTATGATTTTTGTATGTTTTGACAAATAATACTAATTGTTAAATTTTATTGTAAATATTTACTTAAAAAAGTATATGAAATTGAATGTAAAATATTATTTGATACCAAATTATTACGTAAGAATTTATACAATGTGCTATTATTGAGATAAAAAAAAGAAAACTTTTTTATATTAACGTATTCATTTATTTTATGGAATTTTGTTTTACTTTAATTTTAATATGTATTTAAGTTTACATATTTTTGTTTTTTTTTTTTTCTATTTAATAGTGTTTTAAAATGTACAGAAATAATTATGTAGTAGTAATTATGTGTTGCCATTTAATGCTTTTAAAGCATATTTCCTAAATAAATTCAACAAAATAAACGCATAAATATATAAAAGCAATCAACACTCACACATATGAATACATATTGAACTTTATCTATAATAATTTATGTGTAGTATATTCACATATCTAACAATCTATCCATAAAAGCGTTAATTTTAAAATTTAATTATTACATAATTTGTACATTACTTAATTTATGGGATAAAATTACTTTTACCTTGCGTCAACTGTAAAAGATGTAGAATTTAAACGCGTTTCCAATTCCTGTTAATATATACATATATTTATGTATGTATATTAAATATATTTTTTTTTTTTTCAAATCTTTTATTTGCAATCTATTCTAGAACATTAAGCAAATGAGATAATTATTTAAGAAATTCAGATAAGTTATTGGTTTCCAGTGAAATCAATAACAATATTTATACTTTAGTATATACATATATTATTTATATGTACTTACATACATATTTAGAATTATAATTATAATTTACAGGCAAATAGGTATATATACATATATATTATATAGGGAAAATTATATTAATTATTTAATTTAATTAATTTTTTAATATATTTTTAAAGAGGAATTTTTAGGTTTCATATAATGGGTGATTTTTTAAGAGCTATAGGAAAATTTTTCAAAAAAGACCATAAAATTCAGAAAAATGCATGAAATCTTTATTTGAATCGATAGTACGGTCCATATAATTTAATGTTTGAAGATTATTTCATGCAAATGTTGACCGCGACTGCGCCTCAAATGGTCCATCCGCTTAGTTCAATTTTGGCATACTCTTTCCAACATTTCGGCCGGTATCTCACGAATAAATGCTTCAATGTTGTCTTCCAATGCGTCAATTGAAGCGGGCTTGTCTGTATAGACATGAGCTTTAACATAGCCCCACAAAAAATAGTCTAAAGGCGTTAAATCTCACGATCTAGGCGGCCAATTGACCGGTCCCGAACGTGAAATAAAATGTTCACCGAACCGAACCGAACTCGCCACCGAAGACCATTGTCACGCGTGCTGTGTGGCATGTGGCACCGTCTTCTTGAAACCACATGTCATTTAAATCATGCTCTTACATTTTGGGCAAAAAAAAGTTGGATATCATCTCACGGTAGCGCTCACCATTCACAGTTACGTTACGATTCGCAGCATCTTTGAAGAAGTACGGTCCAATGATGCCACCAGCCCATAAACCGCACCAAACTGTGACTTTTTCTGGATGCATTGGTAGCTTTTGCAATGCTTCTGGCTGATCTTCACACCAAAATCGACAATTCTGCTTATTTACATATCCATTGAGCCAAAAATGAGCTTCGTCGCTGAACACAATTTTTCGATAAAGAAGTGGATCTTCGGCCAACTTTCCAAGAGCCCGTTGGGCTTCAATTCTTGCACCAGCTGTATTTTGAAAGGCTTCACACCTAAATCCTTCCGCAAAATTTTCCACGTTGTTGAGTAACAGAGGCCCAATTGCTGCGAACGGCGACAAATCGATAATTGATGGTCATCATTAACACTGGCCGATACAGCTGCGATATTTTCTTCAGTTCGCACTCTACGTAAGCGTGTTGGTGGTTTAATGTCCAACAATGTAAATTTGGTGCGAAATTTAGTCACAATAGCCCGAATAGTCGCTTCAGTGGGTCGGTCAGTTTAATCGACCCATAAAATGGAAAAAGCGCGCGATGAACTTTCTTAACAGAGCACGCATTTTGATAATAAAATTCAATGATTTGCAAGCGTTGTTCGTTTGTAAGACGATTCATGGTTAAATTATAGACCAAACTGAAGATGTTTGACAGTGAAACAAAACACCAAAAGTGCGTGAGCTGTTTAAACCAGTGTTGCCAAAAAGATAATAGCTAAAAAATCACCCGTTACATATGGATATGTGTACTTCTTCAAATGAGAACTATGGCATTCGACATTCTTTAAATTAAATAATCTGTACATAAATTATATGAACTTGATTTTTTTTTAAGTGCTGGTTGAACTAACTGGACATCATAAGTCAGTTTTTTAACAAAAACAACATGTACTTTTTGTTTTTTTTTTGGGTGACCGGTTATGTCAAATGAAATTCGCCATATGGCTGAAATGACAGAGGCGAATACATATAATGACATAAAGTTGTTATTTTATGTCATTATATCTCTATTGTTGTTTTTTAAAATTGTTTTGCAAATACGGACTGATTTGTGCTACCACTAAGGGTGTCATACTCCAAGGGGATACTGTGAGCCATAAGAGCAGATTCTACATTAAAAGTACATGAAGAATATTTAAATGAATTATAAAAATGTGTAAAATACAAATATAAAAGAAAATAAAAAAATAAATAAACAAAAGAATGTATATACAGTGACCAAAAAAAAAGATGTACACATTATAAAAAACTAACAAATATATTATTCCACAGGAGTTTGTTTAAGATGACTTTCTAGAGAAGCCGGTCGCCGTAGTTAAAGAATCACCACTTTTTTTGTCTAAAAATGTTGGAATTTCTTAGATTATTTTCTTTATAGGTACGTAACCAATAGAGAAATATTTTAATTTATAATCAAAATATAGTTTTTAAGCTATTATTTAGTCTTAAGGACAATAAATTTGTTTTATATATAATTTTTTGTCCAGAAATGTATTTCGAGGTAGTAAGTGTACAAATTTTTTGGTCACTGTACGTAAACAAAACATTTGATAATCTCGCGTACTTAAAAAAGCTATCACAAGATATATTCAACAAGGTAGTGTTATTAGCCCAGCTGAGTCCTTTTTTGAGATTGTCAAATGTTTTGTATACGTACAGTGAGCAAAAAAAATTGTACACTTACTATCTGGAATACATTTTTGAACAAAGAATTACTATAAAATGAAATTTATTGTCCTTAAGATAAAATAAAAGAATAAAAACTATATTTTGATTATAAACATTCTCTATTGGTTACGTATAAAGAAAATAACCATCGAGACTATGAAATTCGACATTTTGAGGCACAAAAAGTTGTGATTCTTTGACTACGGCGATCGGATTCTCTAGAAAGTCATCTTGAAAAAAATCCTGTGGAATAATTTATTTGTTAGTTTTTTATAATAAATGTACACATTTTTTTTGCTCACTGTATATACATTCTTTTGTTTATTTATTTCCTTTTATATTTGTATTCTAACAATTTATAATTTATTCAAATATTCTTGATGTTCTAGCACAACTTTTATTGTAGAATCCGCTCTTATGCTTCCCAGTATCCCTCTGAAGCATAACGACCTCAGTAGTAATGCAAATCAGCCCGTATTTAAAAAAATTTGTTTTTTTACAAAATGTTTTTTAAGAAATAAATAACCGAAACTAATACATACAAGACTTACTTACTACTACATATGTAATTTTTATTTGACTTTTTATGTTTTAGAGTTGTATTTCTTAATACATCAAAAGCACATTAATGTTGACTGTCAAATGCGCTGCAAATTTATGAATTTTAAAAATTCGGTTGTAGTAGGCTTTGAAAACAAATTTTTTTAGCGTCTTATGACGAAAATTTTAATTGTATTCTTTGTGTTAAAAAATAAGACGTGGAAACCAAAAAGTTAAGTATTATTATTTTACTGCATAAATTTTAATATACCTAAAATTATTCTTTTATTTTATTAGCATCCACTCATCTTTGCCAGCTATCAAGAAATACCTCACCAGCACATATAAGGTAGATGGCCAAAAATTGGCTCCATTCATTAAGAAATATTTGAAGAGTGCTGTTTTCAGTGGAAAATCAATCCAAACTAAAGGTAAGGGTGCTTCTGGTTCATTCAAATTGTCAGCTGCTGCTTCAAAGGAACCCAAAGCAAAGAAACCCACTGCTGAAAAGAAAAAGGCTGCTGCTGACAAAAAGAAGAAGCGCTAACAGGCAGCTCCTGGTAAAAATCCATCTGCCGCCAAAAAAAACTGCTGAGAAGAAGAAGACAGAAAAGGCTAAGGTAAAAACCGTAAAGAAGACTGGTACTGTTAAAGCTAAACCAGCCAAAAAGGCCCCAGCCAAGAGTGCAGCCGCTGCAAAGCCCAAAAAATTATTTTATTACTGAATTATTTTGTGTTTATTTTTGTATTATTATTATTTTAATGTTTTGTATTTTGTTTTATGTTTTTTTAAATTCATTTTTTAATTATAAAATAAAATATATGAAAACAAAAAACATTTTTCTTTCGCAAAGATCAGACCTCGAAGTATGTCAATTTACTCATCAAGTTTAACTAGTCAAATGACTAGTCACAGTTGACTAGTAAAATGACCAGTCGTTTAACTAGTAAAATTACTAGTCAACTGTGGCTAGTTAAATAACTAGTCAACTGTAACTCTGTAACTAGTCAAACAGTCATTTATAACTTAAAAAAAGCGAAAGAGTGAGCAGGTTAGACATATGTTTTACAGTCCAAAGAATTCGTATGTTAGACAGAGAAGCAAAATCACATGTACACGAATGTTTACGTAAAGTTTTTCACATTGCCCTTAATAACTTGATGGGAAGTTGTGACTACTTTATAAGTTATACTTGACGGTCAAATAACTAGTTATTTGACCAGTTATGTTC
Organism: Sarcophaga caerulescens; assembly: GCA_927399465.1. Lineage (NCBI taxonomy): Eukaryota > Metazoa > Arthropoda > Insecta > Diptera > Sarcophagidae > Sarcophaga > Sarcophaga caerulescens. Next base: position 56,478,810 of record OV656868.1, read on the forward strand.
TGGTAGGGAATTTAATTTATAAACAAAAAGAAACAAAAGAGAAATACTGACACAAAATAACAACTTTATGTCATTATATGGATTCGCCTTTGTCATTTCTAGCTTACGGCGAATTTCATTTGACATAACCGGTCACACAAAAACAACAGAAAATACATGTTGTTTTTGTTAAAAAACACTGCGAATTGAGTTGTTGTACAATTGTTATTACCTGGTTCAAGGCGAATTGATTATAAGGTGACAGCGGCTCGGCAACAAATACAACAAGGCAAAAACAACATGCATTTTGTTTTTGTGAAGCTCCCGCACGTTTGTCAAAATCAGCTGTCATTTGTAAATAAAAATTTGTAATAAATATCAACAAAAATATATGTACCTATATTTGTTGCGAAGAAAATTACATTATAAGTAAAAAGGCTAAAAGCTGAAAGTAATACAAATATAGGTGTATTATCAAATATATATATTTTTTTATTTTATTGGACATTATTCTAAATTATAAAGAACAAAAACTTATATAAATTTCTTCAAAAAAATTAAAAAAATGCAAAAAACAAAAAATTCACTACTTGGACACTTTTGCACTGTTTGTGGGGTTTGTTGAAAATCGTTAATCATTGCCAATTTAGTATTTTGTCCAAAAGCCTTTATTTTTATTTACGTTTTCAATACGTTTTGTCATACTCTCCACCAACTTTTGGATGGTATCACGGTCAAGAGCTCGCCATTCATGTTGTATCCTCTCCCAAAGCTAGTCAACATTTTTTTGGTGGGATTTCATATGCTATTAGCTTTTTTTTTAACAATAGCTCATAAATTTTCTATAGGATTCAGGTCTGAGCTTTGTTCAGGCCAGCCATCGTCCCAAAAGTTTGGTTTTGTAGCCAGCTTTTAACTATTTTGGCAGTGTGCTTCGGATCCCGGTCTTGCTGGAAAACAACTTCTTCGGCTTTCTGATGGTGATGCCCGGCACATTTAACGTTTGTTACATCATAAGGCCACCAAAACACCTAAAAATGCTGCAAAGAGTATTGGTAAGGATGTCAGTTCCTGGACGGTCAGATGCGCATTAAATAGAATTGGTTTAGTAGCCAGTGTGAAAAAGGAAAAGCCAGCACTTTCCCATAGAAATGTGAAAGGGCGTCTTCATTTCTGTAAAACCCACAAAATTTGGACAGTAGATGATTGGAAACGGGTTATATGGAGTGATGAAACGAAATTCAACCGATACCAGTCTGATGGAAAAGAATATCTTTGGCATAGGGCTCATGAGCCCATCCAAAAACACCATGTGAAGGAAACGATGAAACATGGTTGCGGGAGTATTATGGTGTGGGGATGTTTTACTTGGTGGAATTTACACAAATTTTATTATTTTATATTTTTTTTAAAACTTTTCTGTAATTTAGCCACAATTTTTCCAGAATTTACACAAATTTTATTATTTTATATTTTTTTTTTAAACTTTTCTGTAATTCTGTAATTTAGCCACAATTTTTTCAGAATTTACACAAATTTTATTATTTAATATTTTTATTTTAAAACTTTTCAGTAATTTAGCCACAATTTTTTCAGAATTTGCACAAATTTTAATATCTTATATTTTTTTATAAACTTCTCTGTAATTTTCTGTTTTATTTCACCAATAAGTATTTCTTAGTTTTGAAAAAACGTATTTTAAATTCCATTGAATTTAATGACAGCTAAGAAATGTAAACAAATTTTGACAAACGTGCGGTTGCGGCGAATTACAGCGAAAAAGTCAGCTGTGCTTGTGCTGTCACCTATTAGTTGCATCATGACCTGGTTGAATGTGTCATGAGCAGCGTTGCCAGAAATTTTTTTTGAAAAACTTTTTACTTCTGAAAAAAAACTTTTTTTTATCAAAAAAAACTTGTTTTTTTACAAAAGTACCAACGTTTTTAAGGGAAACAGCGAAGGCCGTTGCCCTCTGTTAGTGTTTCCTTGCTTCTTTTACCCGGGACTAATAAAATACACAATGTTTTATTTAAAAATGTAAATATTTCCTGTTTTAATACTGAATTTATTGAAAAAAATTTTAAATTTAATTTTGTCGAAAAAACTTGTTTTGTTAGAAAACAAATTTTTTTTGCATCTCCAAAAACTTGGAAAAAAAGGGAAAACTTGGCAAATTGCAACGCTGGTCATGAGCTATCACCTGGGCTGACAACATCACCTTATATGAATTCGCCTTGCTGTAGACTATCAAATACATATAAAAAATTATTTAAATACTCGTATGTATGTATATACCAATAATAATACCTGAATCGGAAAGAAAGAATTTTATTTCATGTTTGATAAAAAAAATACCCAAAATTTTTACCTGGCTTAAATGTTGAAATCTACTACTAAAACTTTTTCCAAGCCTAATCTATTCAACAAGCCCAATAACGCTTTTTCACTACATACAATGGACAGCATAACGCTGGCTTCCCCAATATATGTAAACAATTTTACGAATTTTAATTAAAATTTGTAAAAATAATTGATGATTTTATATTTATCACATCCTCAGTATATTGACCTGTTTGTAGTAATAATCATTACGGAATTCCTAATACTTCCACACTTTTGTTGAAATTGTTCTTTAGAATGTTTAACCCTCTAGTGCCCAAATTTTTTTTCTGGATTAAAAAATTATTTTTGGGTTTGATTTGTCTTAAAAGTAAAGGATAATTTAAAAAAAAATAATTTTTTTGGTCAATTCGGGTTTTATAGCGCCAAAATCTTAGACCGCCTCTAGGCGGCTTTGGGAAAAGAATCCAAAAAATTTTACAACAATTTTTCTCTTCATATAAGTAGAGTGAAATATTTTATTTAAAAAAAGAACAGATTATAAAAGAGATGTTTAAAAAATAAAGATAAATTTCAGATTTCATTTCTTTATAAGGTAATCCGAAAAATTTTTGAAAAAAAAATCAGTATTTATGGGAAAAACAGTTAAAGTTATTTATGGTGAAAATCGTAGAAGTAGTACTTGTGATTAGAAAGACACAAGTTTATTTTACACTTGCGACAGACATACAATTTGAGTTTTGGAAATGCAAACTGCAAATTTACAAGTTTTTTTTAACAGCGCGTGATAAAACTTTGGAAAATGTCCGACTCCTTCGTAACGGACGTCTTTAGGTGGTAGAAAGGATTCTTTTTTGATCTTGAAGTGGGCGCCCTGGAGCTTTTAGCAATGAAGGTCTCTGCTTACAAAGTACGGATGCAATCTCTGCTCAGAAGTTTGGTATCTCGTTTAATTAGCATTAGGCCTGTTGATTCTGTTGAACAAAATGCAGGCGTTTACTATGGCTAAGTCAAGCAAATGTAGGAACAGTCGATTTGTATACTTGTTGATCTTCACTGGAATTTTATATCGACCAATAAGACCATCCATGAGATCGACACCACACATATGGCTATTTTATTCATAGATTATATTGGGGCAACCGACGTCAACAAACTTTTTTTCAAAGCTAACAAAACGTGATACCTGTATTTTTGTGCCAATATATTGAGGAATTTCCGAACTGGTTGTAAAGAAGGAAGTTCTTATATCTTTTTGAGTGACATATAAATTCGATGGTTCAACAATGTGCTCAATAATAGTGTCGCCCAGAAAGTAGTGGAAGCATTTGAAAGGCGTATCAAGCTTTGTGAGATCTTCTCCTAGTTCGGGCTCAGAAAATGCAATCGCGGAGTCATCTAGTACTAAGTTCTTTTGGTGCCACAAGATTTTCGCGAAATTGTGGGATTTGGAATCTATGTATATCCGAAACAGATGCAATAAACTCCCTTGTTTTACTTTTAATACTATAGTCTGCTCTGCAGGCACATTACGTTTGCGTTTCTGTGGCCGAGAAGTAATTGAATCAATCGAATTAGAAAGTGATAATAATTTTCCCAATGATGAAGGACTTCCGTTTGGAGTAGGGAAATCTCTGATACCAGCATTGATTCTGACATATTCACCGCTCTATTTACCGCCTCGTCAAAACCAACGTTGGTATGGCCCTTGGTCTCACAAGCATCATCATCCAAGTCGTCTTCCACAAGGAAATTCATCAAATCCAAAATTTTCGCAATTTCTTTATAAGAAAGAGATGATAACTTTTGCATTTGTCGACGTTTCGAAATGTTCCACTTCCAAATTTACCTAATACATGTCTTTTTGTTTTTTTGTTGAATTGTCCTAAGACCGCCTCCAGACGAGCTACCTTTCAAGATCGATAAAAAGTTTCCGAAAGTTTTTTTCCTTTTTTTTTCTTTGTGCTTTCTTAACACTATCAGCAACACACTAATAATTTTTCTTTTTAACTTTGACCACTTTTAATATTTTATTTGATTTTTTGAAATTCACACTTTTTGCAAAATAATTATTTTGTCCGCATTTCACAATTTTTCAACTTTAAATGACAATGATCGCTGCTCAAAGCATCACCATATGTTGCAAATATAATAAAAATAATTTTTGGACTTCCCTAAAGTAATCAAAATACAAAAAGAAACCAAAACAGAATTCTGAAAGCGAATAAATGAGCATTGAATATAACTCGTCTACAGGCAGTCGTGGGCACTAGAGGGTTAAATGCACTATTTGATTCGTTGTTTGCCCAATAAATTCCAAACTGAAAAAACAGATAATTTTCGCAATGAACAAGTATTATGGAAAATTGTACATTTTTAAGAATTTGAAGTGCTATTGGAATATTTATTTTTTATTTTATTTTACTTTGCTATCACTTCCTAAAACATTGCCGTCTGGAAAATATTTGAGTATTTTTAACATTAAACATTACAAGGTTCAAATCTAAATATTAAGGACTCTTTGTGGATACCAAACAAATCTCTTCATTATTACTTAGTATTGGTCGAAAACGATCGATTTAAGTAAAATTATATATCGGCCATACTCGATGTAGCGATGAAGATTGCGACAATGAAAATACACCCGAGTAACTACATAGTCTAAGTCGTTTAGTTAGTTGAGTAGAAATCAAAAATACTCTTTTTATATTTCTTGAACTCTCCCAACTTGTTTTATTTGACAAAAACTGTTTTTTTTTATCTTTTCACACAAAATTGTTGATTAACCAAAAATGTTTGAACCTATTTTAAAAATCCAAATTTTTTTTAGAAAGGGGAGAGATTAGCCTTTAAAACGGTGTACATAACCATTTTGTTCAATGGGTCAATTCGACCTCCGGGTACTGTACTTGTACACGTCCTCTAACCTAAACCATTTTGTTCAAACTTTCATCTTATGAGTTTTGATGGGGTAAACTTGGAAAATATGATCCTTTTTTTCCAGTTTGGCGGTTCTTAATTTCAAAATTTAATTAAAAACTATAAAACTAGTGGTGACATTCTTAAAGTGAATTCTCTTGTGAAGAGATTGACACTTCGTTTGACCAAATCGGACAAAAATTACCGTAGTTATTATTTAAATAGTATAACAGTCGTGTTAAATTTTCAATCTCTTCACAAGATAATGATCTTTCAGAATGTTATCACTTTTTTCATATTTTAATTGATTAAAGTTTGCTACTATGAACGGACAAACTTGAAAAAATATGAAAAAAATTCGCATTTGCCAAGTTTACCTCATTAAACCTCATAGCATATTAAGTCAAATAATATACATATATGTATATGTACATAGTTTTAAAGGCCCATTCCTTTCCATTCTAATAAGGTTTAAATTTTGAACATCGGTTCAGAAATGTTTGTGTAATAAATAAATTTGTGGGTAAAGTCCAAAAAAAAAGTTTTTGTCAAATAAGCAAGTTTGGAGGGTTCAAGAAATTTAAAAAATTTTTTTGAGTTCTACGCAACAAACTCAAGTTAGCTGGGTGTATTTCATTTTTTTATTTTGCAGCATAGTGTTATTTACTTTACAAAATAATTTTATTATCTTTTTGAAGGATTGTTAATAAAATACATACATGAGAGAAAAAATAATTTTCTTTTAGAAGTGGGAAAGAGAATGTGTTGAATTACTGATATGATATACGAGTACTTATCATAAACAATTATTTGATTAAGATTCGGCCAAAACCAACTCTAAAATAGAAATTCATCAATACTTTGAATAAAAAACTTAAATTGTAATATGCCAGCGGCATTTTTTAATTGTTATACAAACTCGAGTCTTCTTTAACTAATCTGTGTGATCAAAGAAATTGTTAATGTTGGCGTTTTGGATTCGAAATTATTGTTTTATTGGGAAAAAATAGTACTTTAGCCAAGTGTCTTTCTTCACATATTTGAATCACAAATTCCTTATAAAGGGTCCGCCAAATAACTTTTTTTTTTTTAAATGCTTAAAAAAAAACTACTGAATATTTTCTCAAATTTCTTTTTTTATTTGACAGTACAATCCTTCCGGTTGTCAGCTTTCATTTTTTCGTACATACGGTAGTGCGTGAGGTGTGTTGATATTGTTTGAATTAATTATATTTTGTAATAAATTAAATACTTAAATTTTTAAATTGACTAAAATGAGCTCAAAACGTAAAATTATTTGGGGCCGAGGTCCTAAGTTTAAAGTTCCTAAGTCTGCGACTAAGACCGATTCAAATAGATATCAAGTGTTCTCTGACATGGAAGATGATATTTCTAGTATAGAAGAAGGTGAAAATATCGAGGAACGCGTAAAAATTCCCCCAATCATTGTTGATCATGTTCATAGCTTTATGGAAATTATAAAACTCTTGGGTTCTTGTTCGAATTCCAAATTCAAGAGAATGTCCATCGGCACGAAAGTGATGCCAAACACGTTAATTGATTACGACGAAGTCATCAAAATATTTAAAACAAATGACATCAAATTTTTCACTCATCCAGTAAAGGATAGGAAAAATTTTAAACTTATGATGTTTGGTCTTCCTCAACTTGAAATAAAGACAATTATAGAAGAATTTCAAAATACTTTCAACATAACCCCAACAAAAGTAAGTGAGGTTAAAACCAGCCGATCAAATCGAGACGACGCACTCTATATGATCGAATTCGACAAAAACCAAGTATCTAAAAGAGAGGTAATAAAAATACGAAATTTCTATGGTATAGTTGTACACTGGAGAAATTCTAAACGAAGTACAAGAGGTCCTACGCAGTGCACTAAATGTACCATGTTTGGACATGACATGTTTAGGTTGCGGTGGCCATCATGACTACTCAACTTGCCAACTAAGCAAAACTTCGTACGAAGGCCCTGTAATTTACAAATGCTTCAATTGCATTAATAATAAACTTAAAAATGTAAATCATCGTGCTGACGATCCAAACTGTCCATCACGACGAGAATACCTAGCTATTCGGCAACGCGTCACAGGCATTTAAAAAGCAAAGCCAGTCAGTAAAAATATTATGGCAAAGTAATTTGACTGGGATGAAGACTTTCCTCGATTAAATCATAATACTGAAGAGCCTCCCTCTTTCAGCAAAAGTCAGAATAATTTTAGCAATATATTTAATACAACAAGATCCAATATGGATCAAGATAAAATCGACGATAATCTTACTAATGATAAACTTTTGCACATATTCTTTAGTGCAATTGACGCTCTAGAAAAATGCAAGAATAAATACGATAAATTGCGAGTTTTAGGAAAGATGATTAGACATGTCATATAGACAAAAAACAATTTATAGCCTCAATGTTATGCACTGGAATGCTCAAGGCATAACGAACCAATCCACTATCTATCAATTAGAACATACAGTAAAACAAATGAAAATAGATATTGTCTTTATTAACGAAACATTTTTAAATCAAAATTCTAAATTTAAATTGCAAAACTATAACATTTACAGAGAAGACAGAGTGACTCATGGTGGTGGAGTCCTTATTGCTGTGAAAAATTCAATACCACATCAGCTGGTTAAAAAAATACCAACCTCGAATATTGAGAATGTTTGTGTAGTCATTTCTATTAATAATAGACCAATAAAATTCATGGCAGCATATTCGCCGAAGTACACAAACGATTTTATTAACGATATTAATAGTATTACAGCACCAACATCTGAATTTTTTATATTTGGAGACCTAAATGCACAGCATACAAGTTGGAACTGCTTAAAAACAACGCAGCTGGAGTAAAATTGTATAACCACCAGCTAAACTTCAATTACTATATACATTACCCTCACAATTATACTCGTTTTGGTCAGCGGTGCTCTTACACGCAGCCCTCAGTTAGTGACCTGTTACTTACAAATTTCAACTTGAATGTGTCTACGATCGTTACTCATCCAGGACTTCTTAAATCGGATCATGTCCCGATAACATGTCAAATTTACGGATCGGTTGTAGAAAAAATTAAATTAGTTCCCATGTACAATCTTGCAAACTGGAAGAATATCAGCAGATGGGTTGACACTGAAATTCGAAGAAATAATTTACTCTCTCAGTCTTGTGCTAACTCTCAAACTGAACGGTCGTTAACACGTGATAAACCGGTTTAATTGAGAGATAAGTGAATATATAATATATATAGTGGACATATTGATACTAGCTTAAAACTTAAAGTGAAGACTTGTTAAAAAAAAAAGAACAATAGAAAAGAATTTAAGTAAAAAAGAATCATTATTAATCCAAACAAATGGATGAACCCCCTGACCGAGGTGGGCATCCAAGCCTTACCATAAATTTCGATAAAACTAAACGAATGACAATTTTATCACCGGGCGAAAAATTTCTTGTAATGGAAAGAATTGATAGCTCCGAAACTTTATCAAATGTTTCTCCTTTCCTAATCAAAAAAGTTATTGATAGTGTTGTCGGTGGAGAAGTGCTGCAATGCAAAAAACTATTAAATGGATCCATCCTAATCCAAACCAAAAATTTCATACAAGCAAACAAGCTGATCCAACTATCTGCTTTATCTCCTACTATTAAAGTTGCTATAAAAGAACATCCAGGATTAAATTTTGCAAAAGGAGTAATTTACTCCAATGATTTAAGAGAAATCGACGAATCCGAAATTCTACTCGAGTTAAAAAATCATAATGTAACTTTTGTTAAAAAAATTCTAAAAAACGTGGAAGGAAAGCTTATTGAAGCGGGTTTAATCGTTCTGACATTTGCATCTACTACCCTACCGGCCGACATTTCAATTGGCTATGAAAAAGTTAAGATTCGTCCTTACATCCCCTTACCCCTAAAGTGCAAGAACTGTCAACAATTTGGCCATATAGCAAAGGCTTGTAAAAATGAAAAAATTTGCGGTAATTGTTCCAACACTTTCCATCTAAACGAAGAATTAGAAGAAAAATGTTCGTTAAAAGCTGCATGTGTAAACTGCAGAATAAATAACATAAATGACCATAATCACACATCCTTTCACAAATCTTGCCCAATTTTTATTAAAGAAAAATAAATACAAGCTATTGCTACTTTGGAAAAAGTTGGAAAAAAGAAAGCCACCGTCCTATATAATCAAAGACGCTCTCAACAGACTGTTCCATTATCCACGATAATCAAAACCAACAACAACAATCATCATATCACCACATCCAAAAACCTGCTACCTCCTCCCCCTCATACAACAACGATAGCCCGACCTGTTCAAAACTATTCTGACATCATCAGTGACATAGATAACTCACTTTCGGAAATGGAAACAGAACAGCAAACCTGCTCTTCTCATGACACCAAAGGAAATTCTCCAATAATCTTACTCAGAAATACAACAAAAAAAACTAAGGGAAAAAATTAAGCAAGCAACCCGCAAATCTAAGAGAACAAATTTAAAATAAGTACTTTTTTATTCAATTTGACTATTTCGTATTTCATATTTATCTTTTCTATATTCTCTGTATTAAACTAGATTTTACTCTTATCTCTACTTATAATTACTATATTATAAGCAAAGAATATGGATATAAAGAATGCGCATCATGTAGAAGTAAAATTTCTTATGGCGGGATGTACCAGTAAGACCCGCTCTCACCAAAATCTCTTTTAAAAATCATTTCTTGATGAGGGAGGGAAGACAGGAGAAAAATAAACACAAACAAAGAGCGTAACAATGTGTTGCTCTCATCGTAGGTATGTATATGCGTATGTACGATTATGTATGTATGATTGTTGTTATTGTTTGACCAAAGACTATAAATATGTAAAGATGTTGCACACAGTGTATTTAAAATTGACAAAATTTTGTGCTTCTTTCTTATGAAAGCTGAAACGTCGTTCTCACTCTCATGTTAACTGAGAGAAAGAAAACAAAAAAGACTCAGTACACTTATTGTACTCAGAGAACTTATTATACTTAGAGAACGTATTGTTATTTTCTCTAAGCAATTTATTCTCATATGCGTGTATACGTGTGTGCATGTATGTATACATACATTGCAAAATAAAATAATAAACAAACTGTAAGATTTTTTGTTTTCACAAAATGTATGTGCAAATAGCCTGTGGAAAACAAATATTACCGTTTGTTTTATTGTAGGGTAAGAATATGTGTTTTATTGTTGTAGAAATGAAATTATATCGATTCGCACCGAATTATATATTACTATTCAATTATGTATGTATGTATTTACCATATGTGTCTATTTTTGTATAGAATGAAGTTGTAATAAAACGAATGCTTTTTTTGTTTAGTATTTATTAAATTAATTTATCATTTTAATGGTTCAAAATTTTAACTTTTTCCATACTGGATAATTTGAATTTGTATGTTTCCCATGTGGAATGCTTCCGTAGTAAAACAACAATTAGTAAATTAAGCATCTCCATTCTGTGTTTATAACATTCGTTATTTTCATCAAACCAAGGAATAAATTGTATTTTTTGTGCATTTTTTGTATTTTTTTGCCAACTACAAATGTTTTTTGTTTTTTATAGATTTATTTTCTAAAAAAATTTTTTCGAAGACTTATATGAATTTTGCAAACTTCAAAAAATAAATCAGATGGAGGGCACAAACTTCCAAAGTCGGAATCTTTTATATAATTTTTTGCATAAACGAACATTTCTGAAGGATATGACAAAATTTGCGCTGGTTTGATTATATCCACACGACATTTAACGCAAGATATTCGTTGAGCTATGTAACCAATAAAATATCGACTTGATGTTAATTCAATTGGCACATTGTTGGACGTAAAACAATCGGTGCCTTCATTAAAATATTCTTTATTTTCATCGTATATATCTGCGACATCTATATCAGGGGTATGTGTACTTTCTGATATATTTCCAGTCCTATCAATATCTTCTAAAAATATGATTTATGATTTTAATTATATATTATATTTATTAAACGTTTTGTTTGAGCATGCACTACAATTTTTAAATTCACACTTTTTATAAAACAATTTTTCAGTTTCAAATGTCCACACAAAATGTGGATTTTTTATTTCGGTGCGAATCGATATAGTTTCATTTCTACAACAATAAAACACATGTTCTTACCCTACAATAAAACAAACGGTAATATTTGTTTTCCACAGGCTATTTGCACATACATTTTGTGAAAACAAGACATCTTTCAGTTTGTTTATTATTTTATTTGGCAATGTATGTATACATACATGCACACACGTATACACGCATATGAGAATAAATTAGAGAAGAGAACAATACGTTCTCTGAGTATAATAAATTCTCTGAGTACAATAAGTGGCAGTAGCCGTACTGCCATAGACAAATTTGGCACTGGCAGTGCAACATCTTCATATATTTATAGTCTTTGATCTCATCGCGATGAGAGCAAAGAATGAGAGCAACGCATTGTTACGCTCTTCGTTTCTGTTTACTTCCCTCCTATCTTTTTCCCCCCGCGTCATGAAATATTTTTGAAAAATATTCCAAAATATGTTAAGATGCACATTCTTTATACTTTATTTTCTTTGTTATAAGTTCAATTTTATCTACTCCAAAAATTATCTCTCTTTTATTCTTTTTTCTATATATTTTCTATAAACTTGTTCTTTCTTCTCGAAGAAGAATTACAATAATCCCGTTATTTTTATACTTCTCTTATTTTTTAAATATCTCCTCTTATTATCTAAATACCTACCAGCGTTGTCAACTTTGAAATTTCAAAACGCACCAAAATGTAGAAAAAAACGCGACATTTAAAGAAAAAAGCACCAAATTTAGAATTTTTTTTTAAATATTTATTGAATCAATTTAAAATTAAAAATATAACAATAAGACACTCACAGCTCAAGGTTTAAAAAAATAATAATAAAACTTAACAAAAATTAAATGAATTTTATAAATTTTTTTAAAAGAAAAACTTAACGAACACGAATAGTATGTATGTATGTTTGTACTCATTAGCACAAGATAATATACATTTTGTTATTTTAATTTTATGAATTCTGTTTTTATAAAGAGATCAACAATTATTAATTATTATGGTATTTATTCCAAGTCATTAAAGCTTATATATTCATCACTAAAGCTTATATTTTCATCACTATTATTATTATCTGGCCATAAAACAGATTTCATTTCAAATTCTGATGGTTTATAAACTTCATTACAATTAATGTGGCAATTAACACTGTCAGGAAGTTGGTAAGTTTCACAACAAGAATTCTCCCGTTTTAACCCATTTTTAATGTGAAGCGTTGTATTTTTTTGTACAATGTTTTTTGCCACACTGAAACAAAAAGTTGTGTCGCATTTACTTTGGTGCCACCAAAAATTAAAAAACGCACCAAAATTTAAAGAAAAAACGCACCACGCGCCAACTAAGGAATTTTTCGCACCAAAAATTTAAAAAAGCACCCAAAATGTCGAGAAACGCGCCAAGTTGACAACGCTGATACCTACTCTTGCAATAACTTTAATTTCAATGATCTTTCTCACTTTCTCTGTGAACTTACATTAACATTAAAAGCTCTCTTTCGAATAATTTTTTGGTTTTCTAGATTGAATAAGTTTATAGCTCGAGTAATGCAGACCCGCCACGATCAAACTGATTGGATCAAATTGACATTTTTGTGATTGTATTGGTAAAACTGTACTCACACGTACAGAAAACTGACCTCACACGTACAGGCTGAGAAGAGTTTGAAGAATATCAAAATATTTTGATTTTCGCTACCTGCTTCGCAGAAAATTGAAGCAAATTTGATGCGTGTGCGGGCAATCACTTCAAATTTCATTTTTCTCTAGATTTCGTATGAGTAACATCACACTTTGTTTCGCGGGTTTTTGAAAGTGTGTAACAAAACAATTGTAAAAAAGTAGCTATTTTGATCTTTTTTATTTAGTTTTGTTTTTATTTATGAATTTTATGATATTGTTTATTTATTCAAGTTTTATGAACTTTGTTTTGTTTAATAAAATTATTAACGATTTTAATTATAAGCCGAAAAAATTAAGCTATTTAATAATTTGTTTTAATTGCCTTTATATTATATTTTAAAATCTTGTTTATTCCTCCACAAGTTTCCATAACAATGCGTTCATTGAGAAGATTCTTGATTTTTTTTTTCCTTTTTTTGTTTTTTTTTTTAATTGCCTGCGACAGGGCAATGGCTATGAAATAATCATTTGCCATATTAAAAGAAAAAAACTCGATAATAAAAAACAAAAACAAATCTCCCAACCAAAAACCATATGTTCTTTGAGAAAACCTAAAAAAATATTTTCTAAAAAAGACAGAAAACCATAAAAGAATTTTTTCCGATGAAAACCATATGATGTTTTCTTCTTCACGACATTTTTTAAATGAAATTTGAAGGCTTTAATTTGATGCGTTGCTGTGCTAAGTCAAACAAAAATTACCAACACATATGCAAAATTTGATCCAATCTGTTTGATCGTGGCGGAGGCACTTAAGATATCATAAAAGAACTAGATATTTACAACTTTTTATCTCTTATATTATACTTCTCTTTAAAAGTTACAACTCTAATCTAAACAAAACATATTTAATTTCTATCATCTGTCAATTCCTAACAAATTATGCAGATCACTTAGATTTAACTTCTTTCCACATTTGTTATATTCTTATTTTTAAAAAATAATGTTAAAAATCTTACAATGGAATATTAATGGTTATATTAACAATTACGCAGAATTGCAAATACTAATTAAGAACTATTCCCCTAAAATTATATGTCTCCAAGAAACCCACTTACACTCCTACCTTAATATCCCTATTCCCATTAACTACAATATATAATCTTAACACGTCCACAACAAGATATGGTGGTGTAGCCATACTGGCTCATAAGTCCTTAGAACAGAAACAATCCTTTTCGTCCAATGATTTTGATGTTGTTGGCATAGAAATCATATCGCAAATCAAACTAAATATAATTAGTACATATTTCACCTTCAACAAATTTCAATCAAAATAACCTTGAAAATATATTTTCTACAAATCTACCATCACTTATACTTGGTGACTTTAATAGTTCCCATAGAAGTTGGGGTTCTACTACCAATTCTCATAAGGGGACGATATTATTTAAATTTCTGAACGAGTCTAATCTGATACTCCTAAATGACGGTTCTCCTACTCATCTAAACACTCTGGGAACTTTCTCCCACATCGATCTTAGCTTTTGTTCGCCTATTCTATATCCCCACATTAGCTGGAAAACTGAAAAAAATCTTTTTGGAAGTGATCACTTTCCTATAGTCATCTCTTTATTTTCTAATAACGTAGTACGTAGAGAACTCAATAAACCTAAATTCAATTTAAATTTTGGTGATTGGCCGAAATTTCAACAACTCTCTGAAACATTGAATAAGTCCAGGCCAGTGGTATCGAATATAAATAAAGAAACATCAAATATATGTAAGACGATCTTACAAGCCACAAATTTGTCTATTCCACAATCACGAACAACTAGGAAAACGGTCCCCTGGTGGAACAAAGAGCTAGAAAAACTAAAGGCACAGAAAAATAAACTCTGGCAATCATTCAAGAGAAACATGTTACAGGCGAACCTAATCATGTACAAAAAGGCCAATGCGAAATACAAAAGACAAATTAAACTAGCTAAAAAGGAATCTATATTCCAACTAACCTCTAAAATTACACCAAGCAGTCCAATTCAGAAAATTTGGACCAATATTAGGAATTTTACAGGCTACAAAGCATCTCATAGAATTCACTGTATTTCCTCTTTGTCTGATCAAGTCACATTGTATACAAACTCCTTGGATATAGGCAACGAATTTGGCAAATATTAGTCTGAAAAATCTGATGACAATAATTTCTCGAACAATTTTAGATCTCGGAAACAAGATTTCACGACCAACTTCCCCTCGGCCACGCCATGTGCACAAGCTATGAAAATAGAATCAAAAATTAACTTCATAGAATTTAATTCCACTTTAAAAGTATTAAATTGTAACACCCCTGGAATGGACAGAATATCGTATATAATGTTAAAGATGCTGCCGCATTGTCTGAAAACCCGCATTATAGCCCTATTTAACGAAATCTTTAATAATTTTATTCCACAACAATTTAAAAATAGCATCGTAGTGCCTATCCTAAAACCTGGAAGGAATAAAACTAATATAAGTTCATACAGGCCCATATCTTTAAATAGTTGCTTATCAAAAACTTTAGATAAAATTGTGGCAAATATGCTATGGTGGTTTGTTACCAACAATAAACTACTTAATAATCGTCAATTCGGTTTTAGAAAGAGTAGTTCGACAATTGATGCATTGCTTTTCATAGACTATCAAATTGCTAATAGTCTCTCTTCACGTAAACACATTACCATCGCATCATTAGACTTTGAAAGAGCATTTGATAAAGTAGGCATTCACTCAGTACTACAGCAATTACGGGAATGGAAAGTAGGTCAAAATATTATGTCCAATAGAAAGATTACAATTCGCATTAACAACCAATTTTCCAATATTTTTCCTCTACATAATGGAATCCCACAGGGTTCTCCCTTATCGGTAATAATTTTTCTTATAGCATATAATAAATTATGCTCAATATTATCACTACATAAGGAAATCGACTTCTGTGCATACGCAGACGATTTTAATTTAATTATTAATTATAATCGAGATAAAAACCTTGTGCTTAATCTTGATAATCTATTTTCTGATATAAACAATTGGTGCAACTTATCGGGCGCTTCACTGTCATCCTCAAAATGTAAATACATACATATCTGTCGTCTTAAAAACTGCAGCTGTGAGCTTCGATCTACACTCATATCCATATCGAAAGTAAATTCTCTTCGTTTGTTAGGCATACTAATTAATGAACGTTACAACTGGAACGACCATATTCAATTCCTACAGACCTCTCTTTCTCAACGATTAAATATTTAAAAATGCCTATCTTACCCAAAATGGAATACAAATTCAATTTCGCTTCTTTCAATGGTTAGAGCACTTATTCTCTCAAAGATCAACTACGGTTTACAATTCTTCGGCTGTGCTCCTAAATCTCAACTAAATAAAATTGACGTTATTATAAATTCCAGCATAAGGATATCCTTAGGCGTTTTGCGATCTACTCCTATCCCTAACCTACGTTATGAGTCTAACATTAGATCTTTAGAGACACAAAGAGACATACTTACTACTAGACTATTTTATCCATTGACTTATGGCAAAAATAACCCACTGATACAAATAGCCAAAAATATAAGACATTCCAAAAGAAATCTAAAAATACCTTCAACCCTTCATAGAATAATCCAAAATATTAAATCCCATGATTTTCCAAATTATGTCACTTCAAGAATTACTAAACAACCACCATGGCTTTTAGATTCTTCATCCATTGACATGTCACTTCATAAATTTCCGAAATCTATTACATCCCCGCTTCAATATAGACAATTATTTGCAAACATCAAGGAATCCCTTACGAACTACGAATTTCTTTACACCGACGGTTCAAAACTGAACTCATCTGTTTCATACAGTATCACAACAGACAACAGAGTTATAAAAATTGCAAAACTTTATGAATTAAGTTCAAATTTTTCAGCAGAAATTATAGCGATATACGAGTCTTGCTTATATGTGAAAAAACAGAAGGGAAAATTTATTATCTGTACAGACTCTCTCTCAGCTATAAAGTCAATTCTTAATATCTCCAATACCAATTTTTATACATCTGCTATTATAACCATTTTGATCGATCGATTTCCTAATCTTAAATTAATTTGGGTCCCCGGACATTGTGGAATTGTACGTAATGAATTTGCGGACAACGCAGCAAAGAACGCGGGGAATCAACAAAGTATACGGGTTGATAATTTAAATCGAAAAGATCTAATGAGACAAATTGATAAACACTACACCGAAATCGATAAGGATAACACCTATAGTCATACCTCCTCAATGTACCGAATGATCAACAAAGGGAAAAATACAATTTATGACTATTTAACAGAATATTCAAATGATTTCTTTAGACTTCATAGTATAAAACTTTTTCGTCTTATGGTGTTTTCTTTTCTACCAAAAAATGTGCATTTTATTAACGCAAAATGCAATTTTGCGTTTGTTTCTTAAAAATGTTTCGCCCTCTAAAAGGGTGGTATGTTTTGTTCTAAATAATTCGCACTTGCCAATGGTGGAGGGCATTGCATTTTATGCCCTGTATAAATCGAGAGTGCTGCTAATGCCCTGTAAAGCAGATGACTTTTGTTTATTTATAGGGCTACCAGATGAAATTTAAAAAAAGTCGCCTGGTATTGTTATTCAATTTGAAGTTAATTTTTTCATTGTTTTGTGGAGTAATCTTAAGGAAATATTGCATTATTAAAGCTACATGGTCAGTAATATAAAAAAAAATTGTATTGAGTGTTAGAACAGTGTTAAAATATTTTTTTTGTTATAAAAAAAGCGTGCAAAAAATGAAGTCGAAAAATTAGCGATCTGGCAACACCTTTGAACAAATTGGCATTTCCTCATTAATTTTCTTAATAAGTGGTAAACACAGGGCATACCCTTTTTTAATATTTGTGTTATGTTCTTCTCAAATAAAAAATGACATTACAACAGGGTTGGTCAAAAATTTTTTTAATGTACCTTGTTAGAGGGTGACATTTTCTTTGTAGAAAAGAAAACACCATTAGAGTAGGACATACAATGATTTCGCATGGTTTCATATTCAAACGAAATTTCACTCCTTTCTGTAACTGCTACGCTAATATACCAATAACACTCAATCATATTTTACGCCACTGCCCATTGCTGTCGGACGTTCGTAACTCGATTTTTCAAAACTCAGATCCCTTAGACTCCCTATCCTATCTTAATGTTGAAAACGTATCCAAACTAATGAAATTTCTTAAAAAATCTAAGTTACTTTATGAAATATGAATATTTAAATTATCTTACAATAATACTACAATGTTATAATACCTCTTAATCACATAATTTATTAATTTTGTTGAGCTGAAGGCCTAAGCTGCTCTTTCTTCTATTCTTTTATATTTTACCTTATAATTTTAATTATAAGTTAAAAAATAATAAAAAAAAAAAATTATTTACTCTCTGTAAATTTAAATGAAGCTAATATCGATGAAATATTGGTTAAAACTACTAACATTGTTAAAGAGGCGCAAAATAAAATACCGGTAAGAAAAATTAATGTATGGCAATCAAAGTTATCTCAAACGACATTATACCTCATTGGTCAAAGAAACAGATTTAGAAGAAAACTACAAAGATCTTATAATAACACAGAGAGAATGTATTTATCAGCTGTTTTGAAACAACTCAACAATATGATAAATATCTACGTGTCTATTGACAGAAACAAAAATTGGAATGTGTTTCTCAAAAGTATACCAGCTGGCAATAAGATGTGGAAAATAAACAAAGCAATAAGAGGTAAGAGATCCACTATTGACAGTCTGACAATAGATGGCGTTGATGTTTATGATAATAAAACCAAGGCAGATGCAATAGCCGATGTTTTTGAAAACTCGGATCAAATAACTTTAAATATGCTATCAAAAATGGATCATAGAGTATCTAAACACATTCAATGGTTAGACTTGCAACCAATTCCTGCTGATATTACTAACCATTTTACTTCTACTGCAGAAATCAAATACTTTGTAAGTAAACAAAGAAACTCAAAGGCTCCAGGAATTGATGAAATAAAACCAACAATATTAAAGAAATTGTCAGACCTGTTTTACACGCTAATATCAAATATTTTTATTTTAATTGGCGTCTTAAAAATGGTTACTTCCCAAGACAATTGAAAGTGGCTAAAGTTTTACAAATTTTAAAACAGCGCAAAGATAAAAAGTCGCCTAAAAGTTACCGCCCTATTAGTATGTTAAACTGCCTCGATAACATTTTTGAAAATATCTTATTAAGTAGACTTAATGATTACACAGAAGAAAATAACATTTTAATCAAGGAACAATTTGGTTTCAGGAAATACCACTCTACGGTACATCAGGCTAAACGAATCGTTAATATTATATCATCTAACAAAGCTCGTCGTAAAATACTGGTGTGGTTTTCCTCAAAATAGAAAAAGCTTTCGACGCATTATGGCATAACGGTATCATATTCAAACTACATAAATTTGGGTACCCAATTTACTTGCAGAAAATCATAAAAAGCTTTTTACTGGACAGATACTTTAAGGTGTTCATTAACAATGAGATATCTACTCAAAGACACCTTTGTACAGGTGTCCCTCAAGGGTCAGTCTTATCCCCTACTCTTTACGCTATCTTTACGTCTGACTTTAAAGCTCAAAGAAACCAGTCTTTAGCCTTTTATGCTGATGATACAGCAATAATAACCCCGTGTAAAGTTTCTAACGCAATTGTAAAATATATGAAAAATGCACTTATTCATGCTGAAAAGTATTTCAACAGGTGGAAAATAAAAATTAATCAGGAGAAAACACAAGCTACCATCTTTCCTTTTAATAGATCAGCAAAAAGGATACCAAAGGTAAATTTAAACATACAAGGATCTATGATTCCACTTAGTAATAATGTCAAATATCTGGGACTGTTATTTGACAAGCACTTAACATTTAAAGAGCACGTTCTCCAATCATGTAATAAAGCATTAAACTGTGGTAGGGACTTATATCCCCTACTAAATAGAAAATCACAACTAAATCAAAAGAATAAACTGTTAATTTACAAAATGTGTATCCGCCCAATAATGACATATGGCTGCCAGGTGTGGTCGTCTAGATGTGCGAAAACGTACAGGAAAAAACTGCAAATCGTACAAAATAAAAATCTAAAAACTATTTTTAACCTTCCCAGAAGATATTCAACAGCCCCCTTACACAGAAAATTTAAGCAGGAGTTGTTCAATGATTTTGTTAATAAATTGACTACAAGATTTGAAGAAAAAAACAGATCTTCAACTTTAGAAATATTAAGAAATTTGTAAGATTATTATCTTTTTCTCCAACTTCTGCAAAGAAGATGGTAGAAAGGGCTAAAAATAAAATTTCTTAGAATAATATGAGGTTTTTCCTATCTTTTTACTCAAATATGTTATAATTCACCAACTATAGATAGTTTTTAAAATTAAGTTATATATTTGTTTCAATACTTTAAGTAAATTCTCAAATACTGTAGATATAATATGCTTGTAAATATTTTAACTGAGGATGATATAAATAAATAAATTAAAAAAAAAAAAAAATCCTTCCGGTTAATAATGGAAAATAATTTCATTCAAATGGCTGGCCATGCAGTAGCCTAAACGATCGGTCCAATTTTTAAGCACATTATCGATAGTGTGCAGCTGTATTTCACCAATGGCTTCACGAATATTGTCCTTTAAAGCGTCAATTGTCTCTGGCTTGTCGGCGTAACACTTATCTTTGACGGCACCCGATAAATAATAGTCCAACGGTGTCAAATCGCAGCTCCGAGGTGGCCAAACGACATCAGCTCTGCGGCTGATAATGCGATCTTCAAAAACAGGGCGCAAAACATCGGGTGTAGCTTCGGCTGTGTGGCACGTAGCGCCGTCCTGTTGAAACCAAATGTTGCCAATATCCTCCTCTTCAATTTTTGTGAACAAAAATTCGTTCAACATGGCCCGATAACGATCGCCATTGACTGTAACGGCCACTCCTTGCTCATTTTCGAAGAAAAATGGCCCAATTAAGCCTCTGGACCAAAATCCGCACCAAACAATGACTCGTTTTGGGTGCGTCGGCTTTTCAATGTATGCGTGCGGGTTTTCTGTGCCCCAAACGCGACAATTTTGCTTGTTTACATACCCGCCAAGACCAAAATGAGCTTCATCTGAAAAGACGATTTTTTTTTGCCAAAATCGGCATCTTCTGTAAGTCGATCGCAGGCCCACTTAGCGAAGCGAAAACGCATTGGATGGTCAATTGGCTTCAACTCCTGAACCAATTGGACTTTGTATTGCGTCATACCAAGGTCTTTATGCAAAATGATGTCTCCGAAATGTTCAATTGTTGAGAACGACGGTGAATTGATGTTGATGGCGCTTCACGCACACTTTCTACCACAGCAGCAATATTCTCGGATGTACGCACTGTTTTTGGCTTTTCACGCTTTGGTTTATCGATGAGGATGCCAGTTTCTTTCACTTTTTTCACAAGATAACGAACATACGGAGCTGACGGTGCTTCTCTTCTTCCAATTTTCGCACACATTCTGCAACATTACCATGATTTTCAAAGTAATGTCGCAATATTTCCCAGCGTTGTTCAAGCGTATACACAACCATATTCGTTCAGCGGAAGGATAAAACTAATTATCTGTCAAATCAGACATGAGCTAAGTGTTACCATTCACGAAATAAGCACTAGTTGAAAAAAAAAAAACGTTAGATGGCGGACCCGATATGTCTTTCGTTTAAAATTAAATAACATTTTGTTTTAAACATTGGAATCATTCCAATTTTTTAATCACACTTCTTAATCGGTTTTTATTTATATTCGGTAGTCTTCGAAGGCCCAATATGGTGATGTTTGAGAAAATAATTTTCCAAATGTCGACTTACATTGAGCTCATAAGTTTTATAACATATTCACATGCATATTGAAAGAGTATACATAGATTGTATGTATGTACATTTATATTATTTAATACTTTTTTCACAATAATAGATGTAAGAGAAAAGTAAATTAAAGTCTGTTCCGATTATAAACAATATATCATAATTTTAGTCGACTGTACCAAGAAAAATGTGCACTTTTTTAAATTTTGTTTTTGAAATGAATTAAATTTGTTTGCAACAATTGACTTGTAAAATACATATGTATGTATGAATAGGTACAGGTAAACGGTATAAATTGTTGTTTTAATAAACTTAGTACATATATTTATAAGTGCTTTTAGCCGATTTTTAAATTGGCTATTGACGAATATGTAATAAAATCAAATTTACATAAATAAGTATCTTTAATTGCAAGTCGATCAAAAAAGTAAAAAGTAAGAATTGTATAGAACTGTTAGCTTAAAAACATTGTTAAATACTGTATCAATAATATAAAATCCAAATCAATTTATATGTATGTAGTATGTATATGTTATAAAATGTAAATTATTGTATAATAATTAATTATACATAGCATCAATGATTTGTATAAAATAAAATTTAAAACATACTATAAAAACACTTGTTCCTTACTTACGAGGATGAATCAATAAATCCATGTTTTTTGTGCTGTCCATACGAGCCTTCAGCTAGGGTTACACGATTGCCGCAATGCACCAATTTGTACCAATTTTTATTGCGCTAATTTGGAGGACAATAAAACGATTGTCGCAATCAAATTCTCTGCAGTTACACGATTGCCTCAAATTTCATAAATTTGGTTGCCGTAAATTGGCGCACAACGATTAAGGGGCAATAATTGCCGTCTCCCAGTTACACGATTGTTACTGAATGCGGTAACACTTAGAAACAGCTGTTGTGTTTAATTGCATTTTTTGTTTTGCTAACATAAATACCACAGAATACAATAAATACTTATAAATCTGTAAAAAATTTATTAATTGTAATTTAAATTTTGTAATTGATTTCTTCTCAAAAGAAAAAGAAAATTGCAGCTGCAATAATTATTTTGTGTGAATTGGACAAAGAAAAAAATGAAAAAAAGTGTGTTAAAAGAAGTGTTTGGGTAAGAGAGTGGCTCACTAAAAGTAGAACTGAGGGTGCATACGAAAAAACTTTAATGGAGTTTAGAGAAATCGAAAATCAAAACTTTTTATTTAAAAACTTCATACGTATGGACGACAAAACCTTTAAGGAATTGTTGCAACTAGTGTCACCACTAATTAAAAAATGTGTTTGGATGTTTTCTGCACCCTGACCAGACTTTGTTTTTATTTTCTTTTTCACATTTTGAAAAGCAATTTTAACATTTGCCCATTTAGCCTTGCAATTCTCCACCGTATGTCCCGGACATTTCGCTTCGATTTCTCGCCATGCCTGCTCTCGCTTGTATCGGTCTTTGTAGTCTGAGCAAGAGTACTCCCAAACACATGGGTGCTCTTCTACAGCCATTATCAAATCATTTATGGTATTGTAGGCCCAAGATGAACTAACACTTGGTTTTTTTTTCCTTTTGGGCAAAGGAGTTTGTGATTGCTGGTCGGGGGCGTAAACAAATTCCGTGTCCAGTGAATCATTTAATTCTATTATGCAGTCATCAAACTCCATATTTACACTATAAGTACAGTGGCTCCCAGCTTATTTCAACCAGCACCTTTAAAAAAATATTTAATAAGAGTCTATAGAATATGTTTAAAAATTAAACAAAAAAGTTTTATTCCGCCAACACCAGATTTCGAACAAGAATGACCTTATAGCAGCCCTGAAAATGGAATGGGCAAAAATAACTCTCCAGACCACTAGAAAGTGGAATCAATGCAAAAAAGGCTGAAAGATGTAATTAAGCAAATAGGAGGTCATACTAAATTTTGAACTTAAAATTATTAGTTAATTAATCATTTAATTGTTTGTTTATAGTAAGTGGTTGAAATAAGCTGTGACGAATTGGGTTCCTATATTTTTGGTTTTTAGTTTGTAAATTTACATTTGAGACTGAATAAAACTTTTTTTTCTTAATTTTTAAACATATTCTATAAACTCTTATTCAAATTTTTTTAATATCTTGTTTCGTTTCGAAATTATACGAGCTTAATTTTTTTTAAAGGTGCTGGTTGAAATAAGCTGGGAGCCACTGTATATAATAATTAATATATTTACTACAGTTAAAATTAATTTTACTTACAGATATACTATTCCACGACTTAAGAAAAAATAAATATTGGCGCTTATTGTCCACTTTGATTGCCGCTCAAGAAACCAATAAATATTGGCGCAATTAAAACATTTTATTGCCTCATTATTGTCTATCGAGTGGTTACACGGTTGCCGTACCAGGGTTGCATTTGATTGGGGCAAATAAGAAAAATATTGTCGATGGTTGCCGTATGAACCAATAAATTGTGAAATTACACGATTGGCGCATAAAGTACACCAATAATTGGTGCATTGCGGCAATCGTGTAACCCTAGCTTTCGAATTACTTCGTTCTCTGTTTTGAATTACTTATATGAATTATCATGTTCACACGGCAAATTGTAATTCCTTTTGACAGTTTTTCTTTTCTTCTTCTTTTTATTGATAAATTATTTGCTGTAAAATTGTGTTAACAATGGAAAAAAAGCTACAAATACTTTCAACAGGTTTTCTACACACATTGTGGCTTCCTCCGCTAATTTTTCGAATAACTTTGTAATAAATAATACTTTTTTTAAATGTTTTTTTTTTTTTGATTCCATTATTTTTATTGTTTACAATATTTATTTGTTTATATTTTTGTGCTTTGACAGCTGGTAATGTCAAAAATACGATAAAATTTAGAGATTACATTGATTTTTAAGTAATTCACAGGGTAATAGAAATTGAATTACATACAATTTGGGTAATTCGCTCACAAAGTTTTGTATGGCGAATTACGTAATTCAACACATAATTGGATGTTGAATTACGAATGAGAGAGAGAATTACGAAAAATTGCTGCCCTGCGAACATAGCATTAGAGCAAAGAATATGGATATAAAGAATGCGCATTATGTAGAAGTAAAATTTCTTATGGCGGGTTGTAACAGTACGACCCGCTCTCACCAAAATCTTTTTTAAAAATCATTTCTTGATGAGGGACGGAAGACAGAAGAAAAATAAACACAAACAAAGAGCGTAACAATGTGTTGCTCTCATCGTACGTATGTATATGTGTATGTATGATCAATAAAAACGATTGACCAAAGACTATAAAGATGTTGCACACTAGAGATGAGCGATCCAGTGATTTTTGAAGAACGTTGTTCTCAGTGAACGTGATTTGTTAATCACTGTTCTTTAAAACAGTGATTGTGATCACAGTATTCCAATAATACAATAATGACAATAACGTATTTTATTAAGTCGTAAGAAAGAGACAACTAGATACATAATACGAAAAGACTACTAAACAAAATCTAAGTGGTATCATCAATGTTATTATTTTTAATGTATTTTTTTTTTATATGAAGTTTGACAATTAAGTTTCACAGAAAGTTCATGTATAAAAGACAAAAGTAAATAATCAGCATCATCTACGAGTAATTGTGCCTCGCTCAAAATAAAATGAAATAAATCACTGTAGTGACTGTGTACACAGTGTATTTAAAATTGACAAAATTTTGTGCTTCTTTATGATGAGGGGTGTAGGTAACAGGGAAAGCTAAATCGTCGTTCTCATTCTCATGTTAACTGAGAGAAAGAAAACAAAAAAGACTCAGTACCAGTGTTGCCAGAAATTTCATGGCCTAAATCGTCAAAATCCGGAGATTTTTGCGTAAAAAATCGTCAAGTCACTTTACAAAATCGTCAAACACAAGTTTTAATTTTTTTTTTAGTTTTAATTGTTTTATTTCAAAAAAATAATAAGATTAATTCAGTCTTATTAACTATATTTATTTAAAAACATAACAATGAAATATAAAAGTTTTATAATAGTAAAAAATAATGTTCATATTGAGATCAGAATTCACAAACATTTACATATATTTTTAATATACATACATAAAATATAAAAACTAGTTAACATATTTACCAAATACTTATTTTATGCATAAATATCTGACAATTTAAGCAAATCTGAACTCTTTTTAAGTTTTAAACAGTCTTTTGTGTAAAGAATGCCTTATAAGGAATCGTTTTGTAAACGATAAGCACTTTGGTTTTATTTAAATTTACCTGACTAAATATTCTTTCAACATTTGCCGAGGAGTGTGTTAAAATCATTATATTGTGAACAAAATTTGTTAAAATTGGAAAAGCCAAAGAAGAATCAGATCGTTTTACTTCCGATATTTTTTTTCCAAAATTCTGTAAAGTTTGTCTCTTTTCCTTCAAAAATAGTTTTAAAATCTAAAAATTTTAATTCCCTAAACTCTGAATCTATACTTTGTTTATCATCTTCTTTTAAAAAATTTGGAAAAGCCTTTATAGTATCTAAAATTGAATTGGATTCACCATTTATTAATACGTTTGGATTAAATATACTTAAGGATTTAAATTCATTTTCAAAATCAAATCTTTTAAAAATCTGGTCAATTAATTCAATGTAAAATTGTATGCAATTATTCATTATTTCTTGTACATCTTTGTGAAAGATTTGAAATTAATTAATTAATTAATTTGAATCTTTATAATTAATCAAAAAAATGTTGCTATTTTTAATAAGATTTGGTTTTAAAAAGTTGCTCATTACAATTTTAAGTAATTTTTTCATTTGTAAATACAAGGTATGAATTTCAGTAGCTTCACTCTGAAAAATTTTATTTATATTATTTATAATACCAAGCATGTATTTTAGAAACGATAAGTAAATTTGATTTGCATGATTTAAATTTTTGAAAATGCTTTTAGCCGTCGATTTTGTCAATGTTGACCGCAAAGGAAAAATAAATTTTAAGGGGTTCATACAAATCCAAAATACGATTAACAACGGTTTCTAAGGAAAGCCAGCGCGTTTGGCATGGATGTAAAATCTTTTTAGGTTTAATTTCCAACAACTTCTGTATAGTATCAAACTGAATATACCTCTTTGGACTATTTGATAAATAGTTGTACACATCTCTCGTTATTTTCGTAATCTGAAGAAATATTACTTCGTAAGAGTTTCTACTGCTGATGGAAGTTTAAGGCAAGCATTAGAGGAACATAGACCCAAGGAATGGCAAACACATTTGATTATAAATAAGTGAGGTATATCATTTTTCAAAAGTTGGGCTACTGAATGTTTCTTTCCGGTCATGACTGATGCTCCATCTGTAAAATAGTTTACTATTAAATCATATAAAATTGAGCATCACACTGGTCTACAGTCAGCAATCCAAAGAACAAATCATTTACTTCAAAATCAATACAAACTCTTACTACAAGGCACAAAGATTTGTTATTTGAAATATCGGTAGACTCATCTACACATAGCGAAAATAAATTTGTCCGTAATAACTCACAAACATTTAAAAATTGGGTCTTTCCCACAACATTTTTTACAATGGCATTGGCTTTTGTTCTGACATATTATTTGACATTTCCGAATCACTAAAGGAACTTTGACATACCCTTGTTAAGTGGTCGGCAACAGAAAATGATAAATTGTGCTCCACAAGAAATAAAGATAACCGTATTTCCGCTTTCTTACTTCCAAATTTCCCAGCTGGAAATAACACACTAATTTTTGGCTGATGGTAGGCAATGGCTTTCGAAGTATCCAAATGCTTTTTTGTGCGGGAATGATTTATTAAATCATACTTTCCTGATGAAGCCTTAAGTTCTGTGTTGCACAATTTACAATAAATGATTTCATTTTTCATTTCAGCCCAATGCTTTATTTCAGGGTCATTCAGCCAATCACTTTTAATCTTTCTTTTTTTCTTTCTATCTCTGGCACTTCACAATCATTTTTATCTGAAAAGTTAAATAAAAAATTTCTTTATCATTTTAAAAAAGCAAAATTAGTTTACTTACCTTTCTTCTGTAAATATTTTAACATATTTAATTTGGATTTTATTATTTCACATAAATTGTTAAAAACCTTTTCTGTTCTTTTTTGCCACGAAAGTAAAATGAAATGTATAATTTTAAAACAACCGTTAACTTTTTTCTATGTACATATTTCTTTGTCAAGAAATCAGTTGATATTTTTGTGCACTATACTCACAAAATATTCATTACGTACTTAAATAATCAACTGAAAACACACACACTTTTAAAATGTCTTCTTTTTCAATTTGGTTTTCATAAAACATCAATTGTTGTTTTTGTTTAGTTTAACTAACACACACACATAAATCGCAACATACCAAAAAAAACCAACGCTAAAAATGTAATATTGAAAATAGTTGCCATTATTCTTTAATTTTAGTAAAATCGTCATTTTAGATAGCCCATTTACACTACAGCGAAATCTAGTAGATTAGATTTCAAATCTTGCTCAAAATCTAGATCGTTTACACTGGATTTATTTGACAGTAGCAAGATTTCATTTTAATAACAAAAACAGCTGACTGAAATTTAAAAGAAAATAATATTTCCAAATTTAGTTTAATCCCAAACAAAAATGAAAAATATAGGACATTTAGTATCGTTTTCATCAAGACCAAATAAGATCCAAATATATATAATAATGTTGGTGCAAAAAAAACGTCAGCATTTGTAGAATATAAGATTTAAAAAATAATGTAAATGTATTACTACATACAATTGCTAAATAAAGGGTCCGCCAAATAACTTTTTTTTTAAATGCTTTAAAAAAAACTACTGCATATATTCTCAAATTTCTTTTGAATTTAAAAGTACAATCCTTCCCGTTAATAAGGGAAAATAATTTCATTCAAATGACTGCCTCGGCTGGCCATGCAGTAGCCTACACGATCGGTCCAATTTTTAAGCACATTATCGATTGTGTGCAGCTGTATTTCACCAATGGCTTCACGAATATTGTCCTTTAAAGCGCCAATTGTCTCTGGCTTGTCGGCGTAACACTTATCTTTGGCGGCATCCACAAATAATAGTCCAACGGTGTCAAATCGCAGCTCCGAGGTGGCCCAATTATGCCTCTGGACCAAAATCCGCACCAAACAGTGACCCAAACAGTTTTGGGTGCGTCGGCTTTTCAATGTATGCATGCGGGTTTTCTGTGCCCCAAATGCGACAATTTTGTTTGTTTACATACCCGCCAAGGTCAAAATGAGCTTCATCTGAAAAGATGATTTTTTTTGCCAAAATCGGCATCTTCTGTAAGTCGATCGCAGGCCCACATAGCGAAGCGAAAACGCATAATCATTTATTTTCCATTATTAACCGGAAGGATTGTACTTTCAAATAAAAAAAGAAATTTGAGAGAATATTCAGTAGTTTTTTTAAAGCATTTTCAAAAAAATAAAGATATTTGGCGGACCCTTTAGCAGAATGAATTTAAATTGAACTGTTATTTTTTTTCCTGTGCAGCCTTGTATTTTTAAGTATGTACTATTTGGCAAAACACATAGTTGCATTTCTATTTTTACTAGATTTTGCCGAAATCTACTAAATAAGTAGATTTTGTTTTGTATGGGAAATCTAGATAAACTCAACTAGATTTGTCTCGAAATCTCATAAGTACTAGATTTCGCTGTAGTGTAAATGGCCTATGAACCTAAAATCATCATTTTGGTATTTTGAGGGGTAATAAACGTCAAAATGCAGAGAAATCGTCAATTCTGGCAACAGTGCTCAGTACACTTATTGTACTCAGAGAACTTATTATACTTAAGTGCCTCGGGCACGATCAAACAGATTGGATCAAATTTTGCATAAGTGTTGGTAATTTTTGTTTGACTTAGCACAGCAACGCATCAAATTTAAGCCTTCAAATTTCATTTAAAAAATGTCGTGAAGAAGAAAACATCATATGGTTTTCATCGGAAAAAATTCTTTTATGGTTTTCTGTCTTTTTTAGAAAATATTTTTTTAGGTTTTCTCAAAGAACATATGATTTTTGGTTGGGAGATTTGTTTTTGTTTTTTTATCATCGAGTTTTTTTTCTTTTAATATGGCCATTGCCCTGTCGCAGGCAATTAAAAAACAAAAATGGATGAAACAGTGGTTGAAGAAAAGGGATGAAAACAAAAAAATCAAGAATCTTCTCAATGAACGCATTGTTATGGAAACTTGTGGAGGAATAAACAAGATTTTAAAATATAATATAAAGGCAATTAAAACAAATTATTAATGGGCTTAATTTTTTCGGCTTATAATTAAAATCGTTAATAATTTTGTTAAACAAAACAAAGTTCATAAAACTAGAATAAATAAACAATATCATAAAATTCATAAATAAAAACAAAACTAAATAAAAACGATCAAAATAGCTACTTTTTTACAATCGTTTTGCTACACACTTTCAAAAACCCGCGAAACAAAGTGTGATGTTACTCATACGAAATCTAGAGAAAAATGAAATTTGAAGTGATTGCCCGCACACACATCAAATTTGCTTCAATTTTCTGCGGAGCAGGTAGCGAAAATCAAAATATTTTGATATTCTTCAAACTCTTCTCAGCCTGTACGTGTGAGGTCAGTTTTCTGTACGTGTGAGTACAGTTTTACCAATACAATCACAAAAATGACAATTTGATCCAATCAGTTTGATCGTGGCGGGTCTGCATAAAGTTTTTGGAGATGCGAAAAAGTTTTCATTAAATTTGTTTTCTAACAAAACAAGTTTTTTCGACAAAATTAAATTTAAAATTTTTTTCAATAAATTCAGTATTAAAACAGGAAATATTTACATTTTTAAATAAAATATTATGTATTTTATTAGTCCCGGACAAAAAACGCAAAAAAACACCAAGAGAGGGCACCGGGCTCCGGAATTTCCTTTAAAAATGTTGGTACTTTTGCAGAAAACAAGTTTTTTTTTTTGTAAAAAAAGAATAAAGTTTTTTTAAAAAAAATCTGGCAACGCTGGTTGTGTGTATGCTTTGTTTGCTGTTTTGTCTTTTCTTTCTTCTTTGTTTGTACATGCAACAACAGCTAAGACTCGAATCATTTATAAGTATATTTCTAAATTTATGAATCTGCATGAGTAGGCGTATGAATCAAACATATTTCGAATGTTATGAGTTTAATGTCAACGTTGTACTCATACTCATTGCAACCTGTACTTATAAATCAATGTTGTAGCGAGTACGAATGAATCAGAGTAGTTGAATTTCAATACTGTTGAGTCACTCATACTCAAAATTGAATGAGTACTTATGAGTAGCGAAAAAACGATTCATTGCTGATCTCTGGTAAGTAATCGTTCTTTAAAAATAACTGATTTGAATGTGTCGCAGCTGATAAAGAAAATGCTCTAATTAATTGAAAAAAAAGGTAGAAATTAATACATATTACAGAAGGCAACTGATAACCATATTTAAAATTTTACTTCTAATTTTCTAATTCTAATTTTCCGACAATCACAAATGAATGGTTGCCAAAGGACAGAGCAATTGAAGTTCTATTTCCGTCCATAACCGCCTCATTCACGTTTTAATGTATTTCCGCAAATTTTGTAACTTCAAATTATCCACTCAATGCGCAGGAATCTACTGATAATAAGTATTTCTCATACGAACGACGTAAAAGATTTCATACATTTTATATGAGAAAAACACGCCACCACAAAAAGTGCGTATACCGTATATCCTAAACATTTTCGATGTGTCCATAAAAAACCCATCAGTGAAAGTTCTATATTTACAGCTTATTTTTATGTATATTTACGTGCATAATTTGGATACTTTTAGATATTTATATTTATGTACATATGTAGAGTATTAGTTTTGTCGTACGAGAGAGGTCTCTGCTACTCAATTGCCTATTGAGACCTTAGTAGCACCTATTGGCCAAGATAGATAAATTCCTTGACTATATCGAAAGTATAGTTATTGTCCGTAATATGAGAACCAATACGCCGCATGTTCCTACTTGTCGCCAACATATACTTTGTTTTTCCCATATTTACTCCCAGACCCATCTTAATAAACTCCCGTTCAATAGCACTAAAGGTAGCGGTAACATCTCGCTTAGCACACCCTATGATGTCAATATCGTCAGCGTACATAACTAACTGGACGCTTTTTTGAAAAATAGTGCCATTCGCCAGAACATTCTCCATGATGAAATTGATGGGGGATCGCCTTGTCGCATGGTATCAAAAGGTTCCGAAAGGTACATTTCTACCTTGACGGAGCTGCAGGAACTGGTCAACGTCATTCTGCATAGTCTTATCAGCTTCGCAGGTATATCGAGCTCAGACATTGCGGCAAAAACACGATCCCTTATGGGACTAACGAAGGCTGCCTTATAGTCGACAAAATGGTAGGATTTGACGTAATATGAAGATCTGGTCAATAGTGGGCTTGCCAGGCCGGAAGCCGCACTGAAAAGGTCCAATCAGTGTTTTGACGAATGACTTTAGTTGTTCACACAATACTCTCATAAGAACCTTGTATGCGATACGGAGAAGGCTTGTACCCCTGTAGTTGGTACATATCTTGGGGTTTCTCTGTTTTAGGATAGGGCAGAGATCACTGAGGTTTCAATCATTGGGCATGCTTAGTGATCCAGTCGTATTTTGCATGCACTCTACTAGCTCATTACCTCCGGTCTTAAATGATTCAGCAGGCAGGCCATCAGGATCTGGAGCTCTATTGTTCTTAAGACGCATAATAGCGACTTTGACCTATTCATGGTTAGGCGGCGGCAACATTATCAACGTAGCAGAGTAGAGAAGTGTTTCCTCCATAACCTCAGCACGCACTGCAAATCTGTTACCAGGTTTTTATTCTCATCTTTGCAGTAAGACGCTCTGGGCTTAAACTTTCGGTTAGACGGGCTTAAACCTTTTGATAGAATTTTCAAGCGCCATTCCTACATCTGTACATCACGGCTTCTTCACACTCTCGTCTTTCCTGCTACCTCTTCTTGCGTCTGAAAAGGCATCTGTCATCCCTTCTCCTCTCTCTATAGTTTTCAACAATGGCTCGCGTAGCGGCGGACTGCAACGTTTTCTTGCATTTGGCGTTTTTCGCTTCAGCTGCCTCGCGATTGTACTCTAAACGCTGGCCCTCTCCGTGCTTCTTTATGACGCAGAGGCATGGACACTATTAAGTACAGCCTTCGGTCCAGTGCGATTTGGCGATGATTTTCACAATTGATTCAACAATGAGCTGTATGAGCTCCTCAACGACATGGGCATTGTGTAGCGTATTAACATCCAGCGGCTGTGCTGGCTCGGCCATATTGTTCGAATGGAGAAGGGTGCAAATCAAAATAAAGACATATACAGTGGAACACCGCTTTTCGTCCGGCTCTCTATTCGTACAACTCGTTATTCGTACAGTTTTTTCAATTAAAATTTAACTCGCCATTCGTACATTGTTTCGCTATTCGTACTGCGTGCAACCATGTGCCACAGAGTGCAACTTTGCACCGGCAACTCCTCCCTGTGGTGGCCACTTTAGAAAATTCGGGAGATCCCCGCACTTCTCATACTGCGTTTACTTTAACACGTGTTGCTTGTACTAATTTGCCTTTTTAAAAAGAATAGTGTTGCTATGGATAAAAAATAAAGAGTGATTCTTCTAAACGAAAAGTAGTGAGAAGAACGATTGAAGTTAAAAAACAGATCATTTCAAAATTTGAAGGTGTAACTCGTGTGACAGACTTAGCTTCTCATTATGGAATGGCTAAGTCAACGATTACCATTTCATAGCACAATTGTGCAGAGAGAACTCACACGCATTCTTGTGTTTTTTGATTTAGTTGTCGATCAGACTGCGACAAGAACACATGTGCGGCGGATGCTTTACCATTTTTTTCAGAATGACACTCAAAAAATATTGTATGTTAAAAGATGCTTTTGATAATATTCGCATAGTATAATTTTTTTAAATGCTTTGGAATGCTTGCTTTTTCTCTATTAATAAAAAATGGTTTATTATTCTTTTTATTTTTATTTATCTGAAAACATGGTCTAATTTTTAAGCCAAAGATGGATCTACGATCTTTTAATAAAAAATGGATTTTTTTATTTTATTTTTATTTATCTAAAATTATTAAGCCAAAGATAGATAGCTTTACATATGTAAGTTGATAAAACGAAAATCAAAATAACGTATATTACAAACACTTTTCTATGGCTGTAAATAAATCAATTTTCTCAATTTATTTTCTCTCTCTTACTCACTAATACATAACCAAAAAATTTTTGGTAAACCCTGGGCTAAGTCAAGAATATCATCTATACTTAAAAATAAAAACGTATTAAAAGAAGCTAATGTAGCAAAAGGAGTGAGAGTTCTTGCCGTCAATAGATCACCTGTAATTGAAGAAATGGAAAAACTTTTGTTAGTTTGGACAAACGAGAAGCAACTTGCAGGTGACAGCATTTCTGAAGCAATTATTTGCGAAAAAGCAAAAAGATTGCATGACGACCTAAAACAAGATACTCCCGGAACAAGTGGCACAAAAATTGATGAATTCAAAACAAGTAAGGAATGGTTTGATAGATTTAAAAAGCGAAGTGGAGTTCATAGGGTCATTCGGCACGGGGAGGCTGCTAATTCAAATAAGGATGCTGCTAAAAAGTTTGTTGATGAATTTAAAATATTTGTAGAAAATGGGGAATTTTCTCCATACCAAGTTTTTAATTGTGATGAAACTGGCCTCTTTTGGAAAAAAATGCCAAGGAGGACCTACATCACAAAAGAGGAGAAATCATTGCCAGGGCATAAGCCTATGAAAGACAGGCTTACACTCTTGTTGTGTGCGAACGCAAGTGGAGACCTAAAAATAAAACCTCTTCTAGTCTACCACTCCGAAAATCCAAGGGTTTTCAAGAAAAATCATATCACCAAAAGTGACCTGGGTGTAATGTGGAGGGCGAATCCTAAAGCTTGGGTAACAAGACAGTTTTTCACCGAGTGGATGTATGAAGTCTTTGCCCCAAGTGTGAAAACGTATCTAGAGCAAAAAAATTTACCACTCAAAGCTCTTTTGGTAATGGACAACGCACCTGCTCACCCTGCAGGTTTGGAGGAAGATCTATCTGGTGAATACGGTTTCATTCAGGTGAGATTTTTGCCCCCTAACATCACTCCACTTATCCAGCCCATGGATCAGCAGGTTATTTCAAACTTCAAAAAACTTTATACAAAGGCACTGTTTCAAAAATGTTTCGAAGTGACCTCTGACACAGAACTCACACTCAGAGACTTTTGGAATAACCATTTTAATATTCTCCATTGCTTGAAAATAATAAACAAAGCTTGGGATGAAGTTTCTTTGAGGACACTGAAATCCTCCTGGAGAAATCTGTGGCCAGACTGTGTGGCACTGAAAGACTTAAAAGATACTGCCACGGAAGCTGTTGTTGTCGACGAAATTGTGTCCCTGGGAAAATCCATGGGGTTAAATGTAGACAGTGACGATGTGGAGGAGTTAATTTAAGATAGCCAAAATGAATTAACAACTGAAGAACTTCAAGAACTACAAAGAGAACAGCAGGAAGTGATTGAAGATGAGTCTGCAGAGGAAGAAGAAAACGTTTCAACTAAGGAAATTAAAGAATTGTGTCACCATTGGGAAAATATAGAACACATTGTCCAAAAATGGCATCCAAACATAGCTGTGGTGAATAGGAGCGTTAACTTATTTAACGACAATGTGATGGAGCATTTTAGGAGGATTTTAAAAAAAAGACAAAAACAATCAACATTGGATATTTTTTTGAATAAAGAACCAAAAAAGCAGAAAAAAGAATCATGGGAAAATCTTCTGACGTTTTTAATATGGAAAGTGACGATGAATTGTAATATGTAAACAGAGTTTAAATAATAAAATACGTATTAAAGAACTAAATAATTGTATATGTTTTACTTCTACTGTTCAACTCATTAGTTTAAATAAAGACTTAGGAACGAATTAATTCAATTTACATTACATCTTATGTGAAAAAATTATTCGCCATTCGTACAAATCGCTATTCGAACAGCCTGCTGGAACGAATTGTGTACGAATAGCGGGGGTCCACTGTATTTGATACACACAAAAAAATGTATATTTTAAATGCAGCGATTCATATGTTTTGTCTTTGTAACAATTTATTGACTAGATGGCATATTTAATTCATTATAATTAAACATTATAATCTTAATTCATTAACGATTTTTAAATTCAAATGTTAAATCGATTTGTAATCGTTTAAAAAATGCTAATTTAATTAATTTAATTTTTATCTAGCGTGCAGACGATTTTAATTTATTATTTTTGTCATTTGTCATAAAATTCGAAACAAAACCAAAATATTAATCGGTGATTAGTTTGGTTATTAAAAAATTTAATTTTATTCGTATACGTGTTTATTAATCGATCAAATAAAATTTTTGTTTTGCATATTAAAAGTAGCTTAATAGACGATTTAGTATTCGGATTTAATTATTTAAATTAAATTAAGATGAAAATAAATTAATTTAAGAATGAAAATTGAACAGAAATTACTTTTAAGGTTGAATAAATTTAAGAAATCTCAATTGGATTAACTCGGCTAAATACTCGTACTGTCTCTACATTACCTGAAAAATGTGATAATACCAACATTTTTGGAATAAATTTCGCCAAGTTTGAAAATAAACAGCATCTCGCATTTTCATTTCTGACGTTTTTTTTTTAAGTTTAACAATTTTAATATTCTCAATTCAGATTCAAGGTACTAACAAAGAAAATAAAGTACTTCTGTGATTTCTAAAAGTTGTCAAAATAAGGACATAAATCCTCAGATCGTCAATATGTGATCTTTTTGGAGCATGAATGAATACGAACCTTTCGTTCGGATAGCAGCTTAGCTTCACACACCATCCATATTGTACGTATTAAACCTACAATATAACGTCGACTCCAATCGACAAATTTGAGCTAATATTTCAGGCATACTGTAGTTATTTGTATTAATATTTATGTTTAGCACACTATTTTATGCAACACTTGTTGGTAATATAGTTCCAAGATAGCTACATACATACATATGCAGCTTGTAAATATTCAGGGTGTTTACAATACTCACTTACTTATTGTAAGATACACTTGAAAAATTGCATGGGTATTATTTGTATTTGTATTTATTAAATTTGGATTTCTGATACAACAAGACATAATATCTTATAATTTAAAGTACCAG
Organism: Sarcophaga caerulescens; assembly: GCA_927399465.1. Classification (NCBI taxonomy): domain Eukaryota; kingdom Metazoa; phylum Arthropoda; class Insecta; order Diptera; family Sarcophagidae; genus Sarcophaga; species Sarcophaga caerulescens. The sequence goes on from OV656868.1 coordinate 56,516,054, forward strand.
AATCTGACAAGTTATATTAAAGACTTATAAATTATATATGTGTATAAAAAAAAAGAAAAAATTAAAAACAGTAATATATGTAATATAAAAATTAAAATAAAAATAAAAATAATTAAATTAATATAAAAAAAAAATAAAATAGAATATTTACAACTGACATTTACAGCAGATTACGTTTGATAAAATGTATAAAGTACATGTTTAAATTTATTTGCGTTGCTAATAACTTGCACGTTTGGAGGATGTTGGTTCCAGAGTCGGATGCTTAATATGAAAAATTGTCTCTCAGACGCTGCATCCCGATGAGGAATCTGCAAAATACCATTTCCTCTTAAAGACCTCATGAATCTTAAGCGTTTGCGAAGATATTGTGGGTGCTCTGATATAATAATTTTGTGAAGAAAAACCAAGTTTTTTAACTTTATATAGTTATTAAAGGAAACATTAAATATGCGGTTGGAGTAGTGAGAGACATGATCAAATCTCCTTAGGCAGAATATGTAGCGTACAATGTTGTTGAAAGTACTGTTGAGTTTCGCGGTGTCTTTTGAATTACAGCCGGAGAAGACTTCAGATGAATACAGCAGAGTTGGTATTAAATAAGTTTTAGCCAGAAGTAGTCTTATTCTCGGTGGAGTGTAATACTGTGAAGCCCATAAGCACCTTAGCATACTATAAACCCTTCCACATGTTTGGTTTATGTGATCCGACCAGGTTAGCGTACTGTTGAAAACCACGCCAAGATTTCTGGCAGAATTAACAATATCAATCTTGCTACTACCCAGGAAAACATCAATACTAGAGTTAATCTTTGTGGATTTTTTGCATCTTACAATACATTTTGACTTTTTAGGGTTAATCTTTAAACCATTTGCAGTCGCCCAAAGAGAAATATTATTAAGGTCAGTGTTAAGATCTTTAACTCCAGTGTTGATAGAAGCTAAAGAGCAATCAAGGTAGAGCTGAATATCATCAGCATACATTTGAATTCTAGAGTGTTTGAGCTGCTGTGGTATGTCGTTAGCATAAATGGAATATAGTAATGGTCCCAATATGGAGCCCTGCGGAACACCTCTTGTCACGCGAAGAGGCTTAGAAATTATTCCTTTATTGGAGACGTGTTGTCATCTATCAGTTAAGTATGTGGACATCAATCTAACGGCAGTAGTCGAGAAGTTAAATATTCTAGATAGCTGGAAGCACAGTATTGAATGGTGAACTGTATCAAAGGCCTTTGAATGGTCAAGCAAAACTAAGAATGTTATTCTCCCATCATCTAAGCTATTTCTTATGTCTTCGATTACATCGGTCAGGGCGGTTAAACAGCTATGTTGAGATCGAAAACCTGATTGACGGTCAGTTAATAACTTGTATTGATTTATAAATTCAACCATTTGTTTATAAATAAGCCGCTCAAAAACTTTAGAAAGGTATGGTAAAATTGATATTGGGCAATATTCATTGCCAGTTTTTGGAACTGGTATGATTTTGGCATATTTCCACTCCGTTGGAAAAGTACTGGTGGTAATAATTGTATTATACAAATACTTAATTGGGTGTATTATCCATGGTAGTAGTATCTTTATGAACCTTGGGTTAATATCATCCGAACCGACTTCATTTGATTTGACTTTGTAGAAACCTTCTGCTACATCATTAAGGTCAAGGCACTTAAAACTAAATTTTGCAACGGATGGTTCATTTGGTGGCATTTGAGCATAAAAACCAGGGTTTACTGTTGGCAAAGGGATATTGAAGAAAGATTCGTTAAGCACATTGACATCGACATCACTTTCGCGACTAGTTGTTTTACCAATTCCAATATAACGTATAATTTTCCATGTCCTTTTCGTGTCAACAGCACTGTTAAATTTATTGGAATAATAAACAGATTTATTGTATTTTATTTTAGACACAACAGCTTTCCTAGCTAGATGGTACTGCTCACGATACTCTGGTGTCCTGTATCGTTTCCACAAATGATATGCATAATTCCGACGTTGTATTAATAATTTTATTTCATTGTTAAACCACGGACGTCCACAGTTTCTGACTGTTTTAGTTTTCACAGGAACATGCTTGTTATAAAGTTCCAAAATAATGGAGTTTATTAGGGAGACTTGTTCATCAACTGACGACAGGCAGTAGATTTGATCCCATTGTATATTATTAAGATCAGTTTCTAAGGCCATGATATCAAGACTCATAAAATCACGATAAATAAACGTTGTGGAGGGTTTCTGTATTGCAAAGTCATATACTGCAAAAATAAGATCATGTTTAGAGAACGCTGGTGCCCTTAGTTGATCATAATGTAGAACTTTATCTTTATTACTAATGAAAAATAGATCAAGTAGGGTGCTATTGGTATTTGTAAAGTGGGTAGGAAGAGACTCATTAATAGGAAATAAGTTAAATGATAACATCATAGGAGTTAGACTTGTATCAGCAAGCAAATTACCATTAAAGTCTCCGGCTATAAGAACCTCAGGATACGACACCGATAAAAGCTCTAGTTGATTGACAAGTGCATCAAATTTTATATTTTTATTCGGTCTATAGACACAACCGAGTAGCAATGTGGTACCTTTGTGATTAACATCAATAAATACATATTCAACGTCATTCGGTTGATTGTAGATAGTGTTGATTTTACATGATGCATGTTTATATCTATCAGACCGAAAAACGCGGTATCCATTAACACCATAGAAATTATCACTTATCTCACTATGGAACCAGGTTTCAGAAACACATATGGCATCAATTCCAGAGTTCTCGAATAAATACCTGATCTCATCCAACTTGTTTCCTAAACTTTGGGCGTTAATATGGCAGATATTAAAGCCTTGTTTCTGTCTGGCTAGTATTCTAATCATATTAAAGTTCGCATCTCTAGAACCAAATTGATCATTCATAATATTTGACATTTGGATATATTAACGCAACGCAACTAAACATACATGTACCATTTACGTTTAACAGTTTATTTTTTAAACACAGAAGACAAATCATGATTAAATAAACATTTAAGATATACAATTTTAAAACGGAAATAAGGATATGAAAAAAATTTAAAATATGAAGACAGATAATAAAATTAAATTTAATAAAGTAATTGATATTATTTAACGTAATACTAAATAAAAAATGCAGTAAACTAATTATTTTTTAATTTATAAAGTACATATGAATTTACATCCCTAAAATCTCGAAAAACCCCGGGACAAGTTTTAAAAAATCCCGGGGTTCGGGATTTGTAAATCCCGAAAATCCCGGGATTTCCCGATTGGCATCCCTACTTTTGAAGAAAAAACTTTATTTAATGGGACTTACTGATCTTAGTTTAAAATGGATTTACTCATATTTAACTAACAGAAAACAAACCGTACTTTTTAAAAACTGCTGCTCCAGAAGTATTGATGTCCTTTCTGGTGTACCTCAGGGTAGAGATCTTGGACCGCTTCTGTTTTCATTGTTTATTAACGACTTACCTGATATGGTTCACTATTCCAACATCCTAATGTACGCTGATGACGTAAAAATTTTCCTAAGTTATCGCCAAATTTCCGATCAGAAACTTTTTCAAAATGACCTAAATTCGTTTCATTTATGGTGTAATTTAAATTTAATGCAGCTTAATCTCAAAAAATTTAAATACATGAGATTTGTAAGGAAGAATCCGATTCCTGCAAACTATGCTTTTGATGGATACGATTTTGAGCTTGTAGATAACTTACTGGATCTAGGAGTTCTAGTTGATCCCAAACTAAATTTTATTGCGCACATAGCTATGACAGTGAATAAAGCTAGAAGCCTACTTGGTTTTTATAAAATGGTGGGCAAAAGAATTTAACGATCCTTATGTTACTAAATCGCTCTACACATCTCTTGTAAGGCCTATACTCGAGTATGAATCCATAATATGGGATCCTCTATATAAAAAATATTCCGACGTCATCGAATCTGTACAAAAGCAATTTCTGATGTTTTGTCTCCGAGGACTGAATTTTAATCCCACAAGTTTACCATCTTATTCTGCCAGACTAGCATTAATCAAACTTTCGACACTTAAAAGCCGCAGAACTATGTTAAATATCTCGTTCATATTCAATGTAATTACTGGTGATATTGGCTCCAGTTTGTTAATCCATAATATCACGTTTAATGTTCCTCAACGTCCGTCACGTCATTTTTCCCCATTATCAATACAATTTTTTAGATCCGACTACGCTGGTGCTGATCCAATAAGGAGAATGTGTAACAAATTTAATAAATTGTATATGTTAATTGATTTTTCTTTATCGAATAATGTTATAAAAATTAATGTAATTACATAAGTATTTAAATTCATAGTTTTTTAGAATTAATATCTTGTAATATTACCTAATTGCCTGCAAGGAATATTTCCATAGGCAAATAAAATAAAATAAAAAATAGTGCACACGTTATAAAACGAATCGTAGTCATGTACTTAACTTTCTAATAGTCATGCGTAAAAAATAAAAAAGACTTTCCCTTTAAAAATTTAACACACACAAAATAGATGAGAAGCTGGGTTATAATTCTGATTAAAGGGCTGCAATGACCAATTAAGAAAATAATCCGTAAACTGTGGACTTCCAAGAATTCTGTTCAAAACTCCTATATCGTTAAACGTATTTGATGATGGTGATGGTGATGGTGATGGGTTTTTTTAAATAAAATACATACATACTATGTAGGCTAATAAATTCGATTAAATGTATACTTTTTTACAAGTCTTTTCTTACAATAGCCACCTTCGAAACTACAATTTAAGCAATTTAATTTCTATTTCAAGTTCAAGTTATTTTTAAAGTCATCGCAAAAACTTGTTTTAAAAAACCTTGTAACTTAATATAACAATAATAAAGACACAAATTTAATTATAAATGCATCATTAAAAGCAAATTAAGAAGTATAAATAGCCAAAATTGAAAACACCAAATAAGCAGTATTTCAGTTATAATTAACTCATAAACATGGAAACAACAATGAAGCTTTTAGTCGTTACTGCAATTTTATCAATTGTTGCTGGCTCAGTAAATTCTCAAGGCGTAAGTTTATTGCAGATAATAAATTAATTGTTATTGTATTACAGTAGTAACGTTTAAATTCTATTTAGGCGACACAGATACCTGAAGAACAGAGGCAACGTATTTTAGAATACGCTACAGTCTGTGCAGCACAAAACTCAATAGATAAGGTGGCTATTCAAGCACTGAAAAACGGACAATTTGATAATGCCAATCAGAATGCCAAGTGTTTCACAAACTGCTTTGTAGAGAAGGCTGGCCTAATTGTGAACGGTCAGACCCAAGATGCAGTAATTTTTGAAAAATTGGGCCGAATCTTTGGCATTGATAAAGTCAAAACTGCCATGAGCAACTGCAATAGCTTGAAATATGCTGATAATTGTGAAACGGCTTTTGAATTGTATAAGTGTTATTATAAAACGAATGCTGTTCTCATTTAATTGTATTTATTATAGACAAATTAAAAAAATTACTCATATAAACAACAAAATCTTTATAGCCATTATTTTGCCTATAATAGAACTGTAAAAGTCGGGTAGTGTTCACGTGATATAAATCCGTCAATGAATACTCGGACGACGTTGTTTGGAAGGTATAAATCATTATGGTAATTAGGTTAAACTGGCAGCCACCTAAATGGGCACAGCTTACTTGGGTCCTAGTAGGTCCCGTTGTAACATCGATATTACCTATTCCGTTATGTAACACAGCCCAGCAAATTTGGACTTTTTTTGTGCAAATAAGATGGCTCCAGGTGTTTCCGAAGGCAATTTGCGCGCTGAACACGAATCTGGAGGATCCAATATGGTAGTCGAGGTTTATAAAAATTAATCGGATTTACTTGAAAACCGCCATACGCCATACGACCGCCATATTGGAGCCACCATTTTGAATTTTTTAAATCTGAATGAAGAACTGTAATCAGCGACCCCAAATGTGTTTCTTTTTGTCTTGCACCCCTTGACTACTACTTTAAAGGTGCATGCAATCAATTTGGCTTTGGGCTCATTTTAAAGAGCAAAGATCAATTGTCAATTTCTGACAATAGCTATGGTTCTAGCACGTTGGTGTTTAGCTCTACAATTTTTCAAAAATGGCCAAAAACGCTATTTTTAGGAGTTTCAACCCCCTTTTTCTCGAAAACCTGACGTGATGGAAATTTTTTGAATCCAGATTCGTGTTCAGCGCACAAAATGCCTTCGGAAACACCTGGAGCCATCTTATTTGCAAAACCCATGCAGGGCTGTGTAATTATAGATCCTGGTTGGCATCTCACAACCATCCTGAGAGTCTAATAAAGATGGTGAGACATGTTTTGTCACTAATTCCAGATGTTCAAGAATTCCCTAGTGCCAGAAAAGATGTACCGTCGTCTCCTCTTCTGCCTCGTCGTTGCAGCAGCTGCAGAAGTCGTTATAAGGTATTCCCAGATTCCTGGCGTGAACATTCAGAGGCCAGTATCCCTTTGGAACCCCCAGTTTAGTGTAAATCCTGTTCTACATGTATCCATGTCGGACCAGGTCTGTTTGATGTGAGACCATTTATTCGCCTCTCTGCAGAGGAACGCCAATCTCAAGTAGGAATTCAATTGAATTTTCTGTGGTGCCAACTTTGGATTATGACTTTAAGTTTCAGTTAAGTTTGCTGCCCAATATGAACTCAAGATATTTGGCGCTACTGGTAAAGAGGATAGCTAGGAACTTCTTACCTAATTGTGAGTAATACTAACTTGATTGGGTTTACTCCCAGTCCACATTCCTTGCACCATTTCGATAGTAATCTGAGCGCAGATTATAGAATTTCCGAAAGTTGTTTTTAATCTCTGCCTATATTCACTACTACCATAGGCTATAGTTATGCAGCATTATCTTATCATGGTCTTCAGAAAAATGCCAGAACTTTTGAGGTACTATAGCAAAGGCGAGAGTATATCTACTTGCTGTATACCTTGAACCTTGAAGTCGCCGTTGTCTAGTAGGTAGTGTGTTGGTCCCAGGTCAGACATCAAAACGAAAATATGAAAAACTATTTCTTCGGCGACTTCCTCTCAGCAGATTTCTGGCAAAAACTCTGAGAGTAATTAAAACTGTCATGAAAAGTTTCTCAAAAATCTGTCGTTCGGAATCGACTTTAAACTGTAGGTCCCACCACTCATGTATAAAATGAACACACACGATATGAGTGGTGTAAGAAACTAGGTTGTAATCCTGACAGAAGGGTTGTAATGACTAATTATGTTCATATGTATGCATGTTATCTTATCAAATGAACTTTAATACAGCTGTATTTCTTTTTGTTATAAGATCTTTACAGTAAGTTGCTATTATGACAGTGTATTCTTTTCGCGCAAAAAGTGAAAATTGAAAAATCTTAAGTTGACTCACTTTTGATATTTTTGCGCTAAATAAGATATTAAAATTTCTCGGAACTTTTCTTCTTAACTCTACTTCAAGATCTTTACAAAAGCTGTTGAATAATTTTTTACAATTTATTTATCATTTTAACAATATTATACATATGTTGTGCTAGATTTTTCAAATGAATAACCAAGATGATCATTAATATTTTCGTTTAAATTACCTTTTAAATAATCAAAGTTAACATTAAGAACAATTATTTTGTTGGTAAGTGCAGTAAGCAGTATAAATCATGAAGTTTAATATGGTCCGCATAAACAGTCGAAATTGAATAAACGAAATAAATAAAATGTTGGTTACAGTTGTACAACAGACTGGAAATAAAACAATTCAAAAATGTGTTTTCAGTTCCAAACACAAGTCTAATATTGCTTTTGCCGCTTTTTCATTGGATAACCACAAGCTATTTGCAGATTGATGTTTAAAATTTTCACATAAGCTTTTTGTCAGACATGAGCATGTGAAAACCAATCCTAATAGCCTAATATACATATATGGGCAATTTCGTGTCAAGTGACCCAATTTTTAAAATCGATGTCTTTCGATTTGGATGAATTTGCACCAAGGTTAGTACTATTGGATAGTAGGCCAGACACAAATTTTCAGCTCTATCAGTCAAGGACTGCCGGAGTTATAGGGGGTCAAAGTTGGACATTTGGGTCATTCAGGGTTTTTTTAAAATCTGTGTAACTTTTCACCTATTGGTCCTAGCAAAAATTTTCCAAAGGATATTAGACAGCTATTTCTTCAATCTTTCCAAATATAATTTTTCTAATTTTTAAAAAAATTTTTTTTTATTTTTTTTTTAAAATTAATTTTTTTTAATTTTTTTTCAATTTGGGCCCATTTTTTTTTTGCTTAAAAGAAAGCTTATAAAATTTCCTTTAAGGCCTTCATAATCGCTTAATGGGATGCGAGTGGGATATCTATCAAAAAAATTATTTTTTAACTCAAGAATAAGATTTTTCAATATTTGGCACATGTACCATTTTCATTTTCCCCCATTTTTTTTCGAAATAGAGTTTTTTTTTCCTCAAGAGAAAACTTAGACCATTTCCTTTAAGATCTTTGTGGGCACTTAGTAGCAAGAGGCATATCTATAAAAAAATATTTTAACTCAAAACCAAAGTTTTTAAATTTTACCATATGCATAATATTTTTTTTAATGGATGTTTTCTTTTGCTCAAAGAAAGCTTAGTTCTTAGTTCTAATGGGATGCGAGTGGAAAAACTTTAGAGTGCGAAACTGAAGCTCTAGTAGCTCAATTTTAATAAAAAAAAATAAAAAAAAAATTAATTTTTTAAAAAAAATAAAAAAAAAATTTTTTAAAAATTAAAAAAATTATTTTTGGGAAGATTGAAGAAATAGCTATCTAATATCCTTTGGAAAATTTTTGCTAGGACCAATAGGTGACAAGTTACACAGATTTTAAAAAACCCTGAATGACCCAAATGTCAAACTTTGACCCCCTCAATCTCCGGCAGTCCTGGACTGATAGAGCTGAAAATTTGTGTCTGGCCTACTATCCAATAGTACTAACCTTGGTGCAAATTTCATCCAAATCGAAAGACATCGATTTTAAAAATTGGGTCACTTGACACGAAATTGCTCATATTATAAATCTTTCTGTAAGTCTGTTTTTTTGTTTGTTGGTTTGTTTGTTAGCTAATCACGCCTGAACGCCTGGACAGATTTTCTTGAAATTTAGGATATTGATCGAGCTTTTGTCGGTGCAGGTTATAGGCAATAAATCTTTTCAAAATTTTGACACAAAGGGGAAAAAAATGGGACAAAAGGAGAAAAAATGGGCAAAAATTAGTACTTTTATGCATAAATGCTGTATTTTATCAGTTTTATAGGTAATTTTTTACGATTTAGCTTGGTTAAGTTTTCCAAATAGCTATTGGAGGTGTTCCGTTTATAAAGTTGGACCAAAAGGGGTCCAAAAAGGGGGAAAGGGCGAAAAAACGGCAAATTGAGTGCATTTATATTTAGGACTTAGAGTATTCAAAAAACTGGGTTGTTTGTTAACCCTAGACGGTTACTCTTCCTCGAATCGACGAAGCTCATTTACACTGTATCATATAACTCTTTTATGGCTGACCAGATTTCCCTCTTTTTTTCAACAACGTTATTTGATAATAAAAGCTTGCAGTCAGCAAACAAAAAAAAATTTTTTTTGTTCGTCGATTCGACGAAGAATAACCTTACTGTATAAAAATGACCATCCAGGATTATAAAAATGGGTGGCCCGGGTACGTTTACTCACTACAAGCTTTCGTAATCAATCAACATTGTTTATAAAAAGAGTGAAATTTGGTCAAACATAAAACAATTATATGATAAAGAGTAAATGAGCTTCATCGATTCGACGAACAGTAACCAATTAGGGTGAAAGTGTTCGTCGATTCAACGAAGAGTAACCTTAATGTACAAAATAGAAGAGTAACCGTCTAGGGTTAAACCGGTTTCCGAATAATTTGAAAAATTGCATTTTTTTAAGAAACCGGTTTAAAAACCGGTTTCAAATAATCACTGTTTTTTTTTAATTTAAAAACATTTTTCATTTTTTAAACTAATCCAAACTACATAACCCGCGCAACGCCGGGTACAATCTGCTAGTTATACATATGTATGTATGTATGTGTATTTAATAAGAAACACACGTTGGAGCACATACGGCAAATTGTATGGAGTGGTAAAGACATCAAACTAGTATAAGTTTGTAGGATTATAATTACTATTATTAAATTTTTCGGAACAGATTGGAGTGCCAGCAGTACTCCTTTAAATAATATATGTATTCTTAAAACAGGGGGGTTACTCTCTAACTCGATTCGAAAAGTAAAAGTATTCGAAAGATGTTTTCGATAAGTAAATAAAAGCTTAATCTGTAAATCGTTCAAAAATTTTCATGTTTGCAGTAAAAATAGAAATGGATTGTGTGGCTTTGTGGTTTGAGGATTCTGATCAGGTTATAGAGGAGAGAGTTAAAAGAAAGCTAATAAGAGATACATCTGATTTTATGAATATTGATAATAAGAGGTAGGAAAAAAATTTGATCTCAAAAATTCACAAATATTATAATTTTTAGTTTTTAAACATTTTCGTCTAAGCAAAGAAGCTTTTTTCTATGTCTTAGAAAGTATTAAAGGCGACCTTAAGCCTAAAAAAAATCTACCGCTATATGTCCATCCTTAAAGTTAGCCGTCGCCTTAAAATTCCTAGCACAAGGTAGATATCAGCACGAAATAGGCCAAGACCGTTACCTAGGGCTCTCTCAGCAGTCAGTGTCTAGATGTTTGACAGAAGTATATGAAGTCAAAGTGTTTATTTTGGCTATCCATCCATTGTCAGTAAATCAGCCTTCTGTCTTTCTAGAGGTGTTAATTAGCAATACTTGCTTTGTCCTCCACCAGTACCAGAGACGCTTAGTTTATTTCTACTGCATTTAGTCTTGGCATGATTTTTATAGTCTGATTTTAAACCTAATAAAAGTTAAAATGTCTAATAATAACCCTGCTTACTTAAACTTACTTTTTTCCAAGTGGACCAAGGTGGACCAAGTGATTCCAAATCGGTTCTTAGTTTATGCCACATGTTTTAGATTTGTTTCTTGCATCCGGCACTTTAGATGTCCATTGGCCGAATCCGGATGCGTCACCATAAAGTCCACAATAGTTTCGTATTGTTTTTGGTTGGTATATAAAATTTTTTTGACTCACTCCTTTGAGATTGGTTGAAAATATTATTTTATTTTTTTTTCTGCAAAGTATTTGTATTAATTTACTTACAGTGGCTCCCAGCTATTTCAACCAGCACCTTTAAAAAAATTAAGCTCGTATAATTTCGAAACGAAACAAGATATTAAACAAATTTGAATAAGAGTTTATAGAATATGTTTAAAAATTAAAAAAAAAAAGTTTTATTCAGTCTCAAATATAAACTTACAATCTAAAAACCAAAAATATACATAGGAACCAGAGATCAGCAACGAGTATTCAAAACGATGAGTAGATTCGAGTCATACTTATAATTTCAGATACTTATACGCATTCATACTTATTTTAATATCATACTCGTACTACTCATATTCAAAGTTAGAAATACTCATCGTACTCATACTTGACAATACGCATGATGTTGTTGAATTCGACTCTCCATGATTCAACATATACACGAAGCACAAAATTAGTATGATTCGAGTACGAACACCACAATACTCGCTAGAAGGTTGTGTGTGTGCTTTGCTTGCTGTCTTTGTCTTTTCTTTTTTCTTCTTTTGTAAATGCAACACTACTACTGCTGTAAATTTTGATGAATGATTCGAGTGACTCGAATCATTCGTAAGTATTTGTAATAAACTCAACAGCAGTGTATGTATTTATTTTAATTCAATTTTTTTTCAAATTCTTTATTTTAACTAAAACACGACTTATTCTGTTGCTAGTTGCTTAGAGAGTAAAAATTCTTATTTTTAAATAATATGTTATACTTAAAACTAATAGCTCTTACTAATATGCAGTATGAAACTGCACAAAAGAAAATCGTGATAAAACCAGTATTTAATAACGGTAAACTTTTACAATGTTAATATAATAACAATTACTAAAATACGGCAGAAAAACAAATAATCTTCTTTTCCAAATTTAATAAAGAAATAATCCTTAACTTTAAAAGAATATAATCATGTTATGATGAACTACCTACATATACTACAGTATTATAAGTATTTTTCTAAATATATGAATCTGAATGAGTAGGCGTATGAATCAAACAATGAATCGAATGTTGTGAGTTTGCCGTCGACGTTGTACTCATACTCATTGCAACCTATTCTTATAAATCAATGTTGTAGCGAGTACGAATGAATCAGAGTAGTTGAATTTCAATACTCTTGACTCACTCATACTCAAAATTCCATGAGTACTTATGAGTAGCGAAAATACGATTCACTGCTGATCTTTGATAGGAACCCAATTCGTCACAGCTTATTTCAGCCACCTACTATAAACAAACAATTAAATGATTAATTAACTAATAGTTTTAATTTCAAAATTTAGTATGACCTCCTATTTGCTTAATTACAGCTTTCAGCCTTTTTTGCATTGATTCCACTTTCTAGTGGTTTGGGGAGTTATTTTTGCCCATTTCTTTTTCAGAGCTCCTATAAGGTCATTCTTGTTCGAAATCTGGTGTCGGCGGACGTTTTGATCACAAATTGCCCATAAATTTAAGACTGAATAAAACTTTTTTGTTTAATTTTTAAACATATTCTATAAACTCTTATTAAATTTTTTTTAAAGGTGCTGGTTGAAATAAGCTGGGAGCCACTGTATATTTAAAATTTATTATCAATTGTCACCAATACAATTGCTAACAAAGAATTTTCGAATATTTACTACGCTTTTTATGCTCGTTTTCGTAATACATATTTAGTTGTTTTTTGTTTATACGAAAAGAAAAAAACATTGGTCGCTCATTCGAAAATTTTCCGTATTTTCGTACTACGGAGTACAATTTGTTCGAATACGAACACATAAAAATGCTCTACTTTATTCAAGTGCTTTTTTGTATTCAAATGCTCTCTATTTGAATAATAAAAATTTGTTGAACTAAATAGAACCGAATATTATATAAGAAATTTTTCATTTCATGTTTTCTATACCATGTGAAAAAGGTAAGGCTGCATATAGCCGATCCAATACCGGCAGCCTAAGTGATTGAAACTAAACAGTTGCCCTTTCAATTGTTTTTATAAAATCGATTTTATTATAATACTTAGATGGGCCTTTCCCAGACTCAGTACCAGTATCCTCGAATCCTGGTCTGATAGGAAGCGGCTAGTCACAAGAAGTTTAAGAGTTTCTCATTCCGTACCGCTCTATGAGTTATCTTCATTTTGTAGCCTTTTAGATACGAAGGATGTTGTTGACAGAATTCTTCTTAGTTTAGATGGCGGCTTATAAGCACACTGGGAATGCTACATCCTAATTTTCCATATCTTCGGATATTCATGCCGCATGGACGTGTCTACGCGACCAATTTTGAATTACAGACTCTAACATCTTTTAACTCGTTTTGGACATCCCCTTTTATATTTCACAACTACGTCATTCGTAAATCGTTTACCGCAGTTTCAAAATGTGAAACCATGGTGATTAAGTTCTTTTGGTCATCAGAGTCTTATAGAGACGCCACTTTATATTTTTACAGTTGCTAATCGCCCGAACCTTATTGGTTATCTACTATTCGAGAAGAAAAGCTGGTCCAACATCTTCCAATTTCTGATATTGTCATAACTTTTAACAGTCTGACTTTATGTGGAGAGAAATTCTTTTGGTCATGTGCAATTTAGTCTGAGCAGAGCCAGTATTAACGCTGACAGTATTTACTTGAAAGCACTCTCGCCATTTTTTATGGGAAGGACATTATTTTTGTTGCTCTTGATGTGCTGAGTTCTATCCCAAGATTTGGAAATAACTAGGACTAGGACAGTTGCTGCCAATTAATAGGCTTAATGCTGCCATCAAGGCATGAACTAATTCTATATTTAGTCTGTCTTTTAAACTCTTTATACATAACGTTGAGGATATTTTTAATTTTTTGCACTTGGTACGTTTTCCTTGGTAAATCAATGTTTTTTGACGTTTACCTCTGTAGTAGCCTTTTCGTATAGTTATCTATTTTTTTTTCTATTCGGCAGGCTTCTGTAATTTTCGAGATACTTTTCAGAACACTTAGCTAGCAATTTTAACTTCTTAAGGTGCTTGCACTAACCATTGCACTAATTTGACCACTCTAGTTGAACATAGGTTATGTGCCAATAAATTGGTTGCATTCGCGACATTGCTTTTGGCTGCTTATTTCTGAATATTCCGTGAAGCTTCCGCCAATTAGCATATAGGCTGGCTTCCAATATGTTTACAATGAATGCTATTTCAAAACGTCGTCAATGTGTATTTTTAACGCAGTCAAAAAGCAATCAGGCATCGGATTTATAGTCGATGCATTGTCTGGTAACTTTGCATATCTACATAATTTATATCTTATACATACATAATTGATCATTACAACCCTTCAGTCAGGATTACGACCTAGCTTCTCACACCACTTATGTTGTGTGCGTTAATTTTATACATGAGTGGCGGGACCTACAGTTTAAAGTCGACTCCGAACGACAGTTTTTTGAGAAGCTTTTCATGGCAATTTTATTTACTCTCAGAGTTTTTGCCAGAAATCTGCTGAGAGGAAGTCGCCGAAGAAATATTTTCATATTTTCGTTTTGATGTCTGACCTGGGATTCGAACTCGGGCCTTCAGTCTAATAAGCCAACACACTACCTACTAGACTACGGCGACTTTATATCTTATACTGTGATTTAAATACCGTAGTAAGACTGCATACAAACTTTGTATTGATACATTTTAAAAGTCATCCATAATCTTGAGATCATAGAAATGTAATAAATAAACTTCATTACTTACTTACTTACTTAATTGGCCATAACAACCCGATTAACGGATTTCGGCCTGCCGCAACACATCCTTCCAGGCGCCTCTGCTTCTTGCGCGCCTACGCCAGTTGGTCACACCAATCGATGACAGGGCTTCCTCGATTTGGTCCTTCCAACGGATACAAGGTCGTCCTCTTCGCCGACTTCCGCAGATCCCCGCATCAAATACCCGTCTCGCTGGAGCATCCTCCTCCATTCGAACGACATGGCCGAGCCAGCGCAGCCGCTGAATATTAATACGCTGTACAACGTCTATGTCGTTGAGGAGCCCATACAGCTCACTGTTGGTTCGGATGCGGAAATCATCGCCAACTCGATAATATATACTTTGTTTTGCCCTCATTTACTGCCAGACCCATCTTCATTGACTTCCGTTCAATAGCACTAAAGGCAGCAGTAACATCTCGCTTGGTACGCCCTATGATGTCGATGTCGTCAGCGTAAGCAAGTAATTGGACACTTTTTTGAAAAATAGTGCCATTGCGCTGCACTCCTGCCTTTCGCAGAACACTCTCCATGACGAAGTTGAAGAGGTCGCATGACAAGGGGTCGCCTTGTCTGAAACCTCGCACAGTATCTAAAGGTTCGGAGAGGTCCATTCCTACCGTGACGGAGCTGCAGGAATTGCTCAACGTCATTCTGCATAGCCTTATCAGCTTCGCAGGTATACCGAGCTCAGACACTGCGGCAAAAACACGATCCCTTATGGGGCTATCGAAGGCTGCCTTATAGTCGACAAAAAGATGGTGCGTGTCGACTTGTTTTTCATGGGCCTTTTCCAGGATTTGGCGCAGTGTGAAGATCTGGTCGATGGTGGATTTGCCAGGCCTGAAGCCGCATTGATAAGGTCCAATCAGTGTTTTGACGAGTGGCTTCAGTCGTTCACACAATACGCCTGTAAGAACCTTATATGCGATATTTAATAAATAAATAAACTTCATTACCAATTTATATTCATAGATAGCCAAAGTAAATATATACAGTTTAGACTTGCTCAATTTTTCCTTACATTATTTTCTTTTTTAACAATGAAGTAGGTATATTTTGTTTGTTAAAAGCATATGGACATAAATATATTCAGACATTCAAAAAATCGTATATTTTCAATTTTATTATTTATTTATTTTTTATAATAATTGCAGAAAAATTTGACTCTGTTTCCCTCATGTACATTAGCACTCATTGAAACATAATTAAGCACACAGAAAAAGAGTTTTGAAACAAATTTAACAGTAAAAGGGTTAATAACATTAATTATTTATAAAAAAAATATTAAAACCCAAACTTGTAAACAGCGTAGGTTATTAGGAATTACGCATGAAAGAATTTTAGCTACGACAGAACATATGACAACATTTTATATATATACTAGCAGATTGTACCCGGCGTTGCGCGGGTTATGTAGTTTGGATTAGTTTAAAAAATTAAAAAAAATTATTATTGGGTCATTTTTGCATTAAAAATAACAATAAATAAAAAACCGGTTTATCGGTTTCTTAAAAAATGCAATTTTTCAAATTATTCGGAAACCGGTTTAACAAACAACCCAGTTTTTTGAATACTCTAAGTCCTAAATATAAATGCACTCAATTTTCCCGTTTTTCGCCCCTTTCCCCCTTTTGGACCCCTTTTGGTCCAACTTTATAAACGGAACACCTCCAATAGCTATTTGGGAAACTTAACCAAGCTAAATCGTAAAAAATGGCTTTAAACAGATAAAAAGCAGCATTTATGCATAAAGTACTAATTTTTGCCCATTTTTTCTCCCTTTGTCCCATTTTTTTCTCCTTTGGGTCAAAATTTTGAAAAGATTTATAGCCTATAACCTGCACCGACAAAAGCGATCTATATCCCAAATTTCAAGAAAATCGGTCCAGGCGTTCAGGCGTGATTGGCTAACAAACAAACCAACAAAAAAACAGACTTACAGAAAGATTTATAATATATATTAGGATAAATATATTTATTGTTGCTGAACTGTTTTTTTTTTCTTTTATTTGTCTATGTTACAACAATTTGAAATAATATACTTAAATTTAGATATATCGAGCCATAACCACAAAAAAAGCACAAGCGACAAAAACGAAAATTTACAGGGGAAGGTTTTTATTATTTATTTCTTGTTCAAATTAAGTTAGCGCAACAGACAAGAGTGCACTTAAGTTAAAATTTAATTTTGTTATAAATTCATAACGGTACATAGTGTGATGATGCAAATGATGCCAATGAATTTATTTATTACAAAAAACGATATATGAAGAATATGTTGCTTGAGCTTTTTTTGCGGTTATGGCTCGATATAGTATGTATGACATTGAGGAGTACACATGTACATGAAAACCCCAATTTTTTTTCGGAGTAGGCAGTTTTGTATTTGATTTTTTCATAAGCAACTCTAAAGAAGTAAAATAAAAAACAAAAATAAAAACTAAAATTTGAAAATTAAAACTAAAGCAGCAGAGGTGACAGTAAAAAAGGTGTTTTCCTTAATTATTTTAGCGTTTGTTTAAAAATGTTTGTTATCCATACCGTTCTCCTGCGAAACATTTGGATCCCTAAAAGCATCTATCATAACTTCTTATTTTTTCTTCAGTAAGAATTTCTGATATAAACTATAAAATAAATTCCGTTTTCTGTCCTCGAAATGGTGTTAACAGAGTTTGGAGTTAGAATCCCCTAACTCATTGTGGTAATCCAGTAAACAATTTTTAATTTTTCTTGACTAACCCAAAACAAATTACAGTAAGAGTGCAAATTCTCTTAATATGCAAGACAGTAACGTAATTAGAACGTTTAAAGCCTTTCTAGTTCAATTTAAACTCGTATACAGCGATATTCAATAATTTAAAATAACACGGTGCGACAGTGAAAATACACCCGAGCAACTACATAGTCTAAGTTGTTCAGTTAGTTGAGCAGAAATCAAAAATACTCTTTTTATATTTCTTGAACCCTCCAAACTTGTTTTATTTGACAAAAACGGTTTTTTGATCTTTTTACACAAAATTATTGACTACCCAAATATGTTTTAACCTATTTTAAAAATCCAAAGTTTTTTAGAAAGGGGAGAGATTAGCCTTTAAAACGGTATACATAAACGTTTGATCCAAACTTATAAGTTATGAGTTTTGATGGGGTAAACTTGGAAAATATAATTTTTTTCTTGTTTTTTCAAGTTTAGCTATCCTTAATTGCAAAATTTAATTAAAAAATATAAAATAAGTTATGACATTCTGAAAGTACATTATCTTGTGAAGAGATTAACACTTCGTCTGATCAAATCGGACAAAAATTACCGAAGTTATAATTTAAATAGTATAACGGTCGTGTTATATTTTTATATATGTATGTGATCTTATCAAAAGAACTTTCAGTTCAAAAATTTTCAAAAGTTTTGATGGATTTTGATTGTTTATCGCACAATGTGTCAATTTCACGTTTACACGACTTCCAGAAGTCGGATAATATTCTATTATTATATATTATTATATAATATTATTATTTCTCTTTGCGCAATCATTGGCCAACTTCTGGTGGTCGCTCAAACGTGAAATTGACACATTTTGTGATAAACAATCAAGATCCATCAAAATTTCTGAAAATTTTTGAACTAAAAGTTCATTTGATGAGGTGACACATATAAAAAATATAACACGACTGTTATACTATTTATAGAATAACTACGGTAATTTTTGTCCGATTTGATCAAACTAAGTGCCAATCTCTTCACAAGATAATGCACTTTCAGAATGTCATCACTTATTTCATAGTTTTTAAGTAAAGTTTGCTACTATGAACGGACAAACTTGAAAAATATGAAAAAAATTCGCATTTTCCAAGTTTACCTCATCAAAACTCATAGCATATTAAGTCAAATAATAGATATGTGTATACCATTTTAAAGGACCATCTCTCCCCTTTCCAACAAGATTTTGGAAATCGGGTCAGAAATGTTTGAGTAATCTAGAAATTTGTGCGTAAATCTAAAAAAAAACAGTTTTTGTCAAATAAAAAAGTTTGGAGGGTTCGAGAAATATAAAAAAAAATATTTTTGAGATCTACTCAACAAAACTCACAACCTACACTATGTCATTAGTCGGGTGTATTTAATTTTTTTTATTTTGTCGCATAGTGTAATTTAAAATGAATTTTATGATCATTATCATTTAAAAACTTTTTTTTTTTGCTACACATTGAATTCATAATTATTGTAATTTCATTGTTAAACAAATTTCTCTTTATTACGTAACGAAAACAAAAAACTGCATTTTAGTTAACTTCGACGTCAGAAACGCACTTAATGCTAAACAAACTTAAAAACCTTTGGTTAGCTAACTTCGAAGACAGAAAATGGGCATAAGCTCTTGATGAATATGAATTGAATTTCGGTATTAGATAGATGTGAGGAACTTTACTTATTGAGTCCAATTCGTTCGCTGGAGAATCAACGGTCAAGAATAGATTATTCTTTGTAATGAATTGAAGGCTCATAATGTTAATGTACGCCTTGATTTTTATGATTTTAAATTTAAAACTAAATTAATCATTAAGAAAATGATAGAATAGTAGCTTTCATTAGATTAATGTTAAAACTATTAAAAAAAAATGTGGTTGATATATGAGGAAGAAGTACAAGCTCGTGAGAGGTGAATTCATACATTTTGAATAATTTCATGGTGGGTGAATTACTCAATTCTGACTATTTGATTTTAAAACACCATTGATGGTGCAGAATTTTTTCATCATTTTGTATGTATCTACATATCTACGTTGCCCAGGTGGCGATATTGAATTATTGTTTTATTTTTTAACAATGTCCACTAATTCTTGTACTCAGTCAATGAAAAGTTGTCAAAGCATCAACAATTTGTCGAGTGAAATTATTTGTTAAAGTGAAATTAAAAAACAGAAATGTATTACTGTTCATTGCATAAAAAGCTCAGTCAATTTTACTAAACCGTAACGATATTCTACATACCTACATATATTATGTGTATTATATAAAATTTAAAATTAAAAAAAAAAAACAAAATAAACTGTTACCAACGAAAGGCAGATTTAAAATGGATTTAAAATTATATTTATTTTTCTTTGAAAAAGTAATATTATTCACGTTAACCATCAGAATAAAGGCCCAGCACACCCATATAAACCTTAAACAAGGAACGCTAGTTGGGGTAATTAAATAATAATCCATAAAAGTATATATAAAGAGATAACATACACTAGTGGAACTAACTAGAGCAACTGTCTTAATATTTTGACATTTAAATAAGAATGTAGTAAAAAACAAAACTGAGAATTTTTTTAAGATAGCTATTTCAATTCTTTAAGTTACTGTTAATTAATTTAAAAAAAATTTCAGTATATTATTATCGTAGTGACAAATTCTTAAGGTGGGCGTTTCATTTTTTACAAACGGGTGCATGAAAGTTCCAAAATATTTTTGTAGAGGTAGGAGTCCATAGTTTCACTAATTTAATACAGATGCCCGAATCCATTAAGTGAAAAACACACCCACATAATTTCGTTCTCACCACCAAACTTAACACTAACAATACTCAGAGCTAACCAGTTATTTTTAGAACTTTTCTAGTTAAATTTGGACTCATCGGAAAACAATATTTGTATCTATTCTTCAACTGTCCAGTGTTTGCTTTACAATTCTTATGTGAAATAAGTGATTGTTTTGCAACTTTACTGGAGCGTAGTTATGTTTTTATTGCTCTGTCTTCTACTTTTCATGCTGCGATATTTAATCCTAATTTGTTGGCAATATTTTGTCCTGAAACAGACGGATTATTTTGGATTTCGAATTATCATTTTCCTCGTGAGCTGGCGTTTTAAAAGCCGTCCATCACTATGAGTAGTTCCAACTAACTACTTGACAAAAAATTTTTAAAATAAAATAGGGTCAAGAGTCGGATGAACGAAATTTGTTCCTCCAAATAATAGAAGAATGGTGAATAGAAAGCGAAATTTTTAAATTGATAGCTCCAATGCCTCACAGATGAGCTGCTGGTTTGCAAAATATAGGATAGTTCGTTATTGTTAAGATATGTGGGAAAACGAAAAAAATTTAAATAAGTTGCTTTAGTTTTTACCACGTAAATTTGAAACTTTACAATTTTTTTTTTTATTTTTTGAACTAAATCAATTCATTCTATAATTCTTTTTTAATATATTAGCAGAACCTAAAAGATTTGAAATAGCTATCTTTATAAATTTTCAGTTTCGATTTTTACCTGATTCGTATGGAAATGTCAAATTATGAAGTCAATTTCTTTAGTTTGTGCCACTAGTGTATGTTTAATAAAGACACATAAAAATAAATATGATATGTGTATGTCTAATAGTACAAATTATATAGTCAGGTTTTCAAATTTCGTAAAACGTACATATATTTATCGTGAATTCGAAGTCTGCAATTAAAATAAAATAACTTATTTATTTCTGATTGATATTTACTTCTTCTTTATTTATTTAAATAACAACACACTTTAACTAATATAACTGCGCTATCAATCTTATTCACGATCCTTTTTAACAAAGATCAAACTTTTCGGTGTTCAATTCTTGCTTACAGGGTCACGTCTCAGCTGATTGACTGTTCACGTGGCAGGATCGTTCTTAGCATTATTTATACCGCTTTTCATTTCGATGTCTGGATTTTTGATCTTTGTTTTACAACCTTCTCGTAATTTCGTAGGTATTTGTCTGTGTAGTTCTTTTCACCATATTTCATGTAAATTTTGATGTCGTTTGTTGTTTTTGTCCGCGTAACAATATAAATAAAATAGGACACAAGTAGATAGTTCAATTAAGCCCTTGATTTTAAGACGAACGATGCAGACAAACGAATTACTAAATTACTCACATATTCCTGTGTTGTCCTTAGGCAAATTGTCGATGGCCTGAAGTGATTCGTTTTACAAAAATACGGGGAAATTATTTTATTGTTACAAATTGATACCGAAAACACAATTTCTTTTTTGCATTCTAATTCATGTTTCGCTCACATAAAATTTTTAGAGCGAATCATGTTGTTTCGAGTTTATTTCAACATTATTATTTGAAACTACCCAAAACACGAAGGATCGACTGTCTTCTGTAACTTTATTTAAAGTGTTATTGCTACACATTACCTGGAATATCTGCTAAATCTAAAAAAAAAATGTTAAATAAATGGTTTCAGGAAATCGGAAAGTAAAGAATGAAATATACATGTCTGTTCTATAAATCGACTCGTTTTGAAAAACGAGAGATTTTTTAAACCGAATAAATTGCTATTTGGTGTTCTACAAATCTCTCGTTTTGGTATAATTCGAAATTAACTACGAATTTTAGTTTAAACTTCAAAATCAGCTGTTGATTGAAAAATAAAAATATTAAAAAGTATTTAAAATGCCTGGAGGTTTGTGTTAAGTTATATAAATTGTATTAAAAACAAAAAAATACGCCAATTAAATATACTACAAAGAAGGCAATTGAGGAATGCATCTGATCCTATGAGTCTTACAAATTAGAGGTATGTACATACAGTAGAAATGCAATTTGTCCAGATGTAAGTTATTTTTCCTTTTTTAGATTCATTGAACTTTACCGCGTTAATAAGGAAGCCTTCGTAATGATATTGGACAGTATTGGTCACTTAATACAAGAAGGATCTATTCCTGCGAAAATTCAGCTCGCACCAACTCTTCGTTTTTTATCTGTTGGTTCATTTCAAGGTGCTCTTGGAAATGAAACACATCTTAGTCTTGGGCGTAGTACGATTTCGAAAGTATTGTGGAAAACAATTGAAGCTTTGGAAAACAATTTGTGTCCATTATGGATTAATTTTGAGCTCACTAGAGATGAAATCAGAGAATCCGAATTACATTTTTTTACAAAATTTGGATTGCTCATTTTTTTCGTACTTGGAACGAAAATATCAAGAAATTTTGGAATGTTTTTTAAATTAATTTATTTTTAATTTAAATATTTTGAAGTGTGTGTATTTTGACAAAACCCTGAAGGAAACATGTCGACAAGTGTCTCCAAGTCACCAGTTTTGTCGACTATATTGGTGACTTTATGGTGACGTTGTGATCGAAGCGTCAACAATTGTTTAATTTGCCTTTGATGAGAAAAAAATTTTCAATTGTCAAATTGTCAAGAAATTATAAAAGTTTAATAAAAAAAAGTATCAATGTTACATAAAAATAGATATAGTGAAAATGAGACAATTATAAGTCCAAGTGTGAATATATAGTTTGGGCGAGAAGATAAAAAATTGGTATATTGGACACAATTGTTAAACAAAAAGAAATTGCTTCAAATCTTATGGAATTTTTCCCTATCGACTCTGAAGAAAAACTGAGAGAATTTGATGCTATTTTGAAAGATTATTCAGACCCATACGTAAGTATTTACTTTTATTGTGGAACTACTTCAACGAATAAAATTGCATTTTTTGTTTGTATTCAATAGATTCGACAAATGAAATCACTCCTAATGCAGAACGAAACCTTCATGAAATATTTGGCCAAAATATTATCACGAATTTTAATGTTGATGGCTCTTTTGGCAAAAAGAGGTTGCTCGAATACTCAAATGTTTTTAAAGCCATAATAGGTAATAAACGCTTGTTTGTGTTGTCATAAATATTAACAATTTGTTTCGTGTTTTTAATATCCAGATGTAATATCAACTTTCAATGAAAATTCGGACAAAACACTTAGAGCAGCATTTCAGCGCCAAAAGAAAAAATATTTCAAACAAATGGGTCGCAGCAAAACCAAAAATAATGAAAATCGTGAAGAAGACGACTCTCCAAAGAGGATTAATAATTTTATTTAATTTTAATAAAACAAAAACGTTATTTTGATGTTTCTATATAAATAAGAGAGACTGAATCAATAGTACCTTTTTAGTGTTTATATTTAAATTTAAAAAAAGGCTGTAACAATGAAATCGTGCCTTTTTATTTTTTAAATAAAATCTCAAATATTTACAAAAATTTAAATTTTATTGTAGACTTTTACTACAGAAAAGTACAAAAAGTGTAGACTAGAACTGCTAAATTGTACTATTGATTCACTGGTTCCAATGTCTACATATGGTCCCAAAAGAAGTACCTAGTCAATAGTACTAACGTCAGTAGTAGATTTTCAATGACACGCACATGTTAAATGTCTATAGTAAAAAGCATTGCTTGTCATATAATAAGTCAGTAGTACTGGTGACTGTGTCAATAGTAAGTCAGTACAGTTTCACTATTGACATTTCCTGCAGGGAAATTAATAAAAAAGACTTCAATTTGTCTATGCAAACTTCTTTTTTCAAGTTTTTATGCAATTTATTAGAATAATATTACATTCGTTTTACTTTCGACAGGGTTTATTTACTCGGTTTTAAAACGAGAAAAATTATGTGAATTCGGTTTAGAAAACACCAAAAAATGTGAATTTGTTTTTAAACGAGAAATTTACTCGGATTCGATTTACAGAACGGACATAATAGTCTTTACTTCCTTTTTATTCATTCTGTGAAACTAAATTACTATTTAATTTTTTGTGTGCATTAAACGAAATTGTTGAAATGAAACACAAACTAGCCTTATGAATGCCAATTCACCATGGACGGATAAAGTTATTTTATCACAATCAATGATGAAACCTACTTATTTCAAAATGAACGAGTATGTAAACAAATGAATCGGACGATAACAGTCTACATGAGTTCCAAGAGCATCGAAAAATTCACTAGGCTGTTACGCCTTGGGGCCATATTTTTTTAAAACGACGTTGGCCAAGTCATCACTGTCAAGGGCGAACACTTTAGGTTGATTATTACCAACTTTACTCATGCCATCCGTTAAAATTTTCCCCATTTATGCGTCAGAGTTATGGAAAATTGGAGCCGTTGCGGATATTTGAACAATGTTAAGTTCCACACATAATAGTATCAACAGACCATTCATGTGAAAACGAGTTTTGGTGATATCCCACACACACTTTGTTTTATTTAAATTTTAAGATAAGAAGCGTTTAATAAAAGTATGTATGCATATTATAATATTCGACTGTTGGGCATGAAATCTTTTGTTTTGGAGTGAATTGTTTCAAAAACAATCTAAACGAAGGAACAAGAAATAAAAGTTGGCATGAAAGATTTGTGTCGGCTTATTAGACGTAAGGCCCAGGTCAGACATCAAAACGAAATTATGAAAAAAATATTTCTTTGGCGACTACCTCTCAGCAGATTTCTGGCAAAAACTCTGAAAGCAAATAAAATTGCCATGAAGAGCTTTTCAAAAATCTGTCGTTCGGAGTCGACTTTAAACTGTAGGTCCCGCCACTCACGTATAAAATTAACGCACACAACATAAGTGGTGTGAGAAGCTAGGTCGTAATCCTCACTGAAGGGTTGTAATGACCAATTATGTATGTTATGTATATTATGTATGTTATGTATGCATAATTGGTCATTACAACCCTTCAGTCAGGATTAGGTATGTATGAAAGATTAGTAAAAGCAGCGACTATGTCTATTTATAAATACATTGGTATGATGCTATCAGGAAAGGGAAATTTAAAACATTTAGTCGACATTCTGAGATCGATACTTTTGATATGATATATGCATATAATAACCGGAATACTAGTACTCCCTGATTCAACAGATTGTTGAATGAACGATTGTCGGTATTTTCGATAAAGTTTTCTATTGGTTTCTGTAGAACTTTCTACCTCGCTACAGAGGTAGACCCTTACAGGATTGTCTTATCGCGTGTCTGGTTAAATTTTTAATCCATTCTATGGATTTCATATAAATCTTACGTTTTTTCGCATTTTCACCATTTCACCAAGTAGGTGGCACCCTGCAAAATTTATCCGTTGATTCAGTTAGGAATAACTCATCTACTCCAACTGGTAAAACAAACGCTCATATAAATATGTAGACACTAAACATTTTATGCTCAGTTTAGACCACTCTGACATGGCTGAACATGCTGGTAGTGGTTGAATCACTACCGGCAGCTCGACTCTAATCATCTTTTTTACTTCGCATAACGACAAGGTAACTACTCTTTCGCGAGGATTACTTTTCTCTACACATTATTGGCCTTTACCAATCTTTAATCAAATTACGACATGTTTTCACCCTCCACCCATACTTTTTGTTATATTAATTTTATACATTAGTGTGCAGTTGCGTGCAATTGTTCACCGAAGTATATTAAATTCATTTATTTAAAATTAAAATAATATTTTCTATGAATTGATGTGTTCCTATGCGAAGGCAAGTATTTCAGATCTAAAAATTAAAAAACTATCTAGATTTAAGATTTACCTTTATAACTGCATAAATAAGCTTATAAATGCAGTGCTCTGCACTTGTTCAGTATCCCAAGTGTGCTTTGTATTTTATTTTAGAAAGTTCTAATTTCTCTACAATCTATTACATGAATTCGTTTTATATTTTACAATTCATTTATGTATGTATATGCCATATTGCTTATATAATTATGTATATTACGATATAATGTCATAATATCATCTAATGATACAATAAAACAAAAAATTAATTTAAAGTTTATTTATTACAAAATCAGCTTAAAGTATTTCCGGATTCAACTCGAGCAGCTGTTTATGCGTTCCTTGGTATACCATACGCGCAACCACCCATAGACGAGTTAAGATTTGCGGTAAGAATTTCTTATTCATTTAAATTTGTAAAAGTTTCAAAGATATTAAAACTTTTTCATGATTTGCAGCCTCCTAAATATCACATGGGCTGGAATAGAACATTACAGGCTATGACTTTGAAACCAGTATGTCCTCAACTTTCGAATACGATATACGATGAGGGTGCCACGGAAGAGCATTCAGCACGGATTACGGAAACTGCTGAAGACTGTTTGTACTTAAACATTTGGGTGCCAGAGGTTAAATTTGCTTTGAGCTTCTTTGCCATTTTAAAATTAATCCATTTTATTTTTTAGACCAGTTTACGATATGGCAATTTGCCAGTTTTAATTGTATTAACGGGTGAGGATATGTCATATGACTGGGCTCGTAATAGAATTACTGGTTTAGATTTAGCAAAGGAGGGAATTGTTGTTATAACAGTTCAGTATCGAACTAATATTTTTGGTTGGCTGAATATTGGAAATAACACTGAAATAAGTGGTAACTTTGGTCTTCAAGATCAGTCTCTAGCATTAGAATGGATCCAAGCCAACGTAAAAATGTTCGGTGGCAATCCAAATCAAATTTCATTGCTTGGTCATGGCACCAGTGGCGCACTGTGCGCTCTTCTTCAGTATTTACTAAATAATGTCTTGCGTCATACAGAGACCCCTCCTTTTAATCAATTAGTACTTATGTCAATTGGAAATATTGAGCGTAGCTTTAAATCAGTAATTTCAATACAACATGCGTCCAAAGTCATTGTTGGCAAATTAGGCTGCCAATTTGAGGAGGACGATAAGCAATTAATTTCTTGTCTACGTTCGAAAAGTATAAGTGACATATTGAAGGCATTCGAAAGTATTTTCGATCATGGAAACGGCACTCTTTACTTAGGACCCAGCGTAATTGAAAGCTTGAACAAATTTATGTCTAATACGACAATTCTGAACAACTTTCCTAACACTATAATTGGAATAACATCAAATGAGGGAGCTTTTCTACAGGATTTCTGGTTGGAGTTAGCTCGAGATAGTTATACATCGCTAAAATCCTATATAAATAACACAATATTAAGGAAAGTGATATGTGCTCAAGGCAACGTGGAAGATAACATTAATAAGCATAATTTAGATGCCCTAAATTGGCGTTATTTTGATAACGATTTTGAAGAGAACCCAATACACTTATTGGCTGCAATGGGTAGATTCTTATCGGAATATAATTATGAATTGCCTTTCTATCGATTACTGAATCAGCTATCAAATGCGACGGAAAACGGTAATCTAAATAGCAACAAGTTATACGCCTACATATATGATTTCACAAATTCAATGGATATACGTGGGAAAGTCAATTTATTTAGTGGTTCAACACATTCAGCAGAATTACCTCTTTTATTTGGTCCAACACTATTTCAACAAATAGCACGACGCCGCTTTAATGCTGAAGAGGAAAATGTGTATCGTAAAATGAGGACGCCTATTATTAACTTTATTAAAACTGGCAATCCTACACCACTAAGGGACTATGATAGTTGGGTTCCTTATACCTCAAAAAATAGGATTATTTATGATTTAGGACAAAAGTGGTCATTAACAGACCAATATGCTTTTGTTAAAGACAAGAAAAATATGGAAAAAATTTCTCAACTTTTACTTAGAGATCAAAGTACATTGACGTCGCACACCCGACTAAATCGTAATGAGTTAAGCAACTCTTATCAAATGCCAAAATATATTGATAAAAAATATTCGTCTGATAATATTATACAAAATTCGCCCTATACCATCCATTTAATGAGAGTGTACGGGTTTTGGGAATTATTTCTTCCCCAAATTATCTCAAACGATTATGTACAGGGCTCAGATGATTCTGCAATAACCCAGCATCTATTATTTTTGGAAGCTTCTGCCGATGCAGCACGTTTTAAACACGGTTTCTTTGTGATGTTAGGCCTGGTAATAATTCTATTGGCATTGCTTTGTTTATGTGTATATTTACTACGGCGTAATACTTTGACCCCATCTCCCCATTTTGATTGTGATTTATGACAAAAGTGGCTTAGCCGTCCATTTGCCTATTTTAAAAATTGCAGAAATTTAAATTCGCCACATAACGATCCAAGTAAACGATCAGTGATGAATGAAAAATGGTCCGGAAGACAATCAGAATTTTCTAAACAGCATCAGATTGCTTCAGCAAAACCACTTGAATTTAAATGTCGCCCTAGACAACTGGAACATCCGCCGGTAGAATTGTCTATGAAAAGTTCAAAGAGAAATTTGGCTGATGTAACTTTAAATTCAACTACATTAAACACTATTACAGAGTCAAATGAGCTTCACCAAAATCATAATATTCGACATAACGTGCAACATACAAATTATGTGGGAATTAAAAATTGGCAGTATCAATTGACGTGCAATAAATTGTAAAATAGAATCGTTTTTACGTATTTTAACCTAAAAACCTAACTTTTAACTTACATATGCTTTTGTTTTCCGTTATTATGTTGTATTCGTCCAAATAATTGTATATTTATTGTTTCATACAAATACAATTTTTATACCTTTTAAGTCTTAAAATTTTAAATCACAAATTTAGATATAAATAGTGATATAGTTTTCTAAAAACTTAAAGCGGACTCATAGCTTATGATGAAGCTTTTAAATCTTTTTCCGAAAATCATAAAGCCCGTCTATTATATCGATCAACATATCTATATAAGTTAACGCAAAATTAAATATTGTACCGGGTTATCCATTTCGTGGTTTCAAAAGTAAGCGTAAATAAAACACATATAAAATATTTTTTTCATGATATTTCTTTTTTATTGTAAAGTTTGAACGTTGACATTATGTGTGAAACACTACATCATTTAAATGACCTCCACGCGAAGTGTTGCAAGCATTGATTCTTTTGAGGTAATTTTCGACCACTTTTTGACACATATTGGGCGGTATCTCAGCCATAGCTTAACGAATGTTGGTTTTTAAGTGCTCAAGAGTTGAAGGTTTATCTGCATAAACACGGTTTTTCGCGTAGCCCCACAAAAAAGTCTAATGGTATCAAATCGCATGATCTTGGTGGCCAGTTGATATCGCCATGACGAGAAATTACGCGGCCAGGAAATGTCTTTTGCAATAAAGCCATATTCGCTCGAGTTGTGTGGCATGTGGCACCATCTTGTTGAAACCACATATTCTCCAAGTCGTATTCTTCAATAGCAGGCAAAAAAAAAGTCGGTTCTCATATGACCATAACGCTCCGAATTGACGGTGACAGTCGTTCCATCGTCGTTTTCGAAGAAGTAAGGTCCAATCACACCTTCGGACCAAAGAGCGCACCAAACAGTGACTTTTTCTGGATGTAATGGCCTCTCTTCAATTACTTGAGGATTCTCAGAACCACAAATGCGACAATTTTGTTTATTAACATACCCACCGAGTGTGAAATGTGCTTCATCGCTGAAGAAAATTTTGTTCGATACGTGGCTGTGGCAGAATCACCATTTTTGTAGTAGGTTTTGATAATTTTTATACGTTGTGTGATAGCAAAGAATATGGATATAAAGAATGCGCATTATGTAGAAGTAAAATTTCTTATGGCGGGATGTACCAGTACGACCCGCTCTCACCAAAATCTTTTTCAAAAATCATTTCTTGATGAGGGAAGGAAGACAGAAGAAAAATAAAAACAAACAAAGAGCGTAACAATGTGTTGCTCGCATCGTACGTATGAATATGTGTATGTACGATTATGTATGTATGATCGTTTTTATTGTTTGACCAAAGACTATAAATATATAAAGATGTTGCGCACAGTGTATTTAAAATTGACAAAATTTTGTGCTTCTTTATGATGAGGGGGTAGGTAACAGGGAAAGCTAAATCGTCGTTCTCACTCTCATGTTAACTGAGAGAAAGAAATCAAAAAAGACTCAGTACACTTATTGTACTCAGAGAACTTATTATACTTAGAGAACGTATTGCTCTCTTTTCTAAGCAATTTATTCTCATATGCGTGTATACGTGTGTGCATGTATGTATACATACATTGCCAAATAAAATAATAAACAAACTGAAATATTTTTTGTTTTCACAAAATGTATGTGCAAATAGCCTGTGGAAAAGAAATATTACCGTTTGTTTTACTGTAGGGTAAGAATATGTGTTTTATTGTTGTAGAAATGAAATTATATCGATTCGCACCGAATTATAATGTTATTTTTTAGACTATTCAATTATGTATGTATGTATTTACCATATGTGTCTATTTTTGTATAGAATGAAGTTGTAATAAAACGAATGCTTTTTTTGTTTAGTATTTATTAAATTTATTTATCATTTTAATGGTTCAAAATTTTAACTTTTTCCATACTGGATAATTTGAATTTGTATGTTTCCCATGTGGAATGCTTCCGTAGTAAAACAACAATTAGTAAATTAAGCATCTCCATTCTGTGTTTATAACATTCGTTATTTTCATCAAACCAAAAGGAATAAATTGTATTTTTTGTGCAACTTACGCATTGGTCAACTACAAATGTTTTTATGTTTTTTATAGATTTATTTTCTAAAAAAATTTTTTCGAAGACATGAATTTTGCAAACTTCAAAAAATAAATCAGATGGAGCGCACAAACTTCCAAAGTCGGAATCTTTTATATAATTTTTTGCATGAACGAACATTTCTGAAGGATATGACAAAATTTGCGCAGGTTTGATTATATCCACACGACATTTAACGCAAGATATTGGTTGAGCTATGTAACCAACAAAATATCGACTTGATGTTAATTCAATTGGCAGATTGTTGGACGTAAAACAATCGGTGCCTTCATTAAAATATTATTTATTTTCATCGTATATATCTGCGACATCTATATCAGGGGTATGGGTACTTTCTGATATATTTCCAGTCCTATCAATATCTTCTAAAAATATGATTTATGATTTTAATTATATATTATATTTATTAAACGTTTTGTTTGAGCATGCACTACAATTTTTAAATTCACACTTTTTATAAAACAATTTTTCAGTTTCAAATGTCAACACAAAATGTGAATTTTTATTTCGGTGCGAATCGATATAGTTTCATTTCTACAACAATAAAACACATATTCTTACCCTACAATAAAACAAACGGTAATATTTCTTTTCCACAGGCTATTTGCACATACATTTTGTGAAAACAAGACATCTTTCAGTTTGTTTATTATTTTATTTGGCAATGTACAAACACACACGTATACACGCATATGAGAATAAATTGCTTAGAGAAGAGAACAATACGTTCTCTGAGTATAATAAGTTCTCTGAGTACAATAAGTGGCAGTAGCCGTACTGCCATCAGAGACCTGCGCCGATCGGCTGACAGCCGGCTAAGCCGAGCCGCTGACAAAATTTAAAAGCCGCCGCCGCCGAAAATTTATTCGGCTTTAGTCGGCTTAAATTCAGCCGCCGTTTTATGTATGTAAAAAAATTAAAATATATGAAAATATGTTTTTAATATTGTATACAATAAATTTTAAATATATGTATATAAAATATGATATTTATATAATTTTGTTTTACTTGACTTAAATACATTATTGAAGTTTTTTTGTTCATTTTGTGATATGTTAATAGTAAAAATATTTAATTTTTTGATATGGTAATTTTGAATTTTTTGGTGAATGTGGTAACACTTTTAACTTTACGTTAAATTTTTTTAAGAGACATAAAAAATTAAAATGGAGAACCAAAAAATTGAAGTCCTTTGACAATAAACAGGGTACTATTTATACATGATATGTATGAATTTTTTAATAGTTTAGTTTAGACAAGAAAAAGATGATGTAAGTCTAAAAAAAGAGATTAAATGAAACAAAACTGCTTTCACAGTTTTTCATTTCGTGATCCTGTTTCCTTGTAAAAGGATTTCAAAGGAGGACATTTTTAAAAAATGTTTTAAAATACTTCTGCTTACTATGCCAAATTTGATATCAAAAGAACCAGAAGAGTTGGGAAATATTTTGTATTATTTTATACTGTCAGGTAAAAAGATGTTAAAAATTTTCAATATTATTAAAAAAAAATATTCCATAACTGGGTCCTTAACGCACTATTTTTTGAAAAAATAATATTGAAAACCTAAAA
This sequence comes from Sarcophaga caerulescens, assembly GCA_927399465.1. NCBI lineage: Eukaryota > Metazoa > Arthropoda > Insecta > Diptera > Sarcophagidae > Sarcophaga > Sarcophaga caerulescens. The sequence continues at coordinate 56,548,864 of OV656868.1, forward strand.
ATATATTAAAGAATAAAAATTCTAGAGGACATTTTTAACATCTTTTTATCCTGACAGTATAAAATTAAAATAATACAAAATATTTCCCAACCCTTCTTGTTCTTTTGATATCAAATTTGACATTGTTTGATCAGTAGAAATATTTTAAAATATTTTTTGAAAAATGTACCTCTTTAAAACTTTGAAGCCGTTTAAAAAGGACACAGGATCACGAAATGAAAAAGTGAAAACGCATTTTATCTCTATTAAATTTATAGTTTCTGACGTATATCATCCGGTTCGTTTCTAACGATTTTTTCTCTCTTTATTTTCATTATTTACAACATTTTTATAAAAAAAATTTTAATGTTTTTTGTTATAAGTGCAAATTTTTTTTTTTAATATATGAAATATTTTTATTTGCTATTTGAAATACATTTTATTTTTATCATTTTATGCAATATAATTTAATTGAATTAATTTATTATTTTTTAATATATGTATGTATATTTGTCAATTAAATGTATTTGTTAAAAATATTTTATTGAAAATAAAATATAACGATATTGATTGAAAAAATAAAACGGAAAAAGTTTGTCTTTAAAATTAGTGTTTTTATTTATGTCATTGCGGATCACAGCTGACATAAAGGCGCAGCCGAAACTTTACGATATTTCGGCTCACAGCCGACTTAAAGCCGCCGCCGAAACTTTTCAACATTAGCCGCCGCCGCCGACAAATTTGCTCGGCGCAGGTCTCTGACTGCCATCGACAAATTTGGCACTGGCAGTACAATGTATGGCAGTGCAACATCTTCATATATTTATAGTCTTTGATCCCATCGCGATGAGAGCAACGCATTGTTACGCTCTTCGTTTCTGTTTCCTTCCCTCCTATCTTTCCCCCCGCGTCATGAAATATTTTTGAAAAATATTCCAAAATATGTTAAAATGCACATTCTTTATACTTTATTTTCTTTGGTGATAGTTAAGCGATACATTTTCGTCAATGTCAGACTTTCAACTGAAAAGAAAAAAATTGGTTTCACAACTTAGTTTGAAACCACGAAATGGATAGCCCTTTATAATGCTTATAAAGTTGGCGTTGCGTATATACTTATGTAGTTACACAAAGTGCTGACACCATGTCTGAAGTTACACGGGCCAACATTGTAAATGAATGAAAAACCTGTGGTTACGTGTTAGGGTAGTTTTAACAAACACACAACAAAAAAATATTTTTTAAAAAATTTCTCATTTTAAAACTTTAATTTATACACCATATACTATAATTTTATAATTTAGGATCAATATCCATTTTGTATGTACTAAGCTTTAGAAAGACAAGAAAAACGCTTAATCAAAAACAGATCATGCAGGTGTTTGAAAAGTGATTGTAATTACGCATTTTATGATCATATTTTGCGCAGATAGATGATTAAACACTGCTTTTTTTATATCCTCTCTGTATAAATTTTCAATAATGTAAAAGATGGCTATGATATAAAGTACAATTTTGTTTTGAATAGAAAATTTTTCTTTATTTTCATGTTTATTTTTTAACGAAAAAAAAATTTGCTTTAAATAAACTTTGATGTCTGATGTACATACATCACGAATATAAACATATGTATGTATATTCTTTATTTGTTTCTTAATGTTCATGCGCACGTGATTTTTGAAATCGCGGCAATGTAAACGTAGGACTCAGAAAACCGACTAAAAACCACAGTGTAACCAGTGGCGACAATTATGACGTTTGAAAAACGCTTAAATCAGCAGTTTTAACCCTCCTCGTAGAGGGAGAAAAAAGATGTTAAAAGTTTTTGCAAAGCAAATGTGTTAGAAGCAACAGATATACAAAGTGAAAACTGGCGGATAAAGTGGAAAAATTAAATGTAAATAAACATTTATTTTGTGTTAAAAAAGGGCAAATTTGGAATATTTTTTAATTTCTTCAATGAAAATCTTAAAAGTTCTTAAATATTTAAATATTAATCGAAATGTGACTGGTTTTTGGTCAGAATGAATATAGTTTCTTGTGCAAAAGGTAAGTAAGCAGTTAAATACATCAAGATGAAATAAGACATATTGCTTATAAAAATTTTTTCTTTTAGAACTTTGGGTATATTAATAGTATTTATTAATTTCTTGAATGAAAAAGTTAAACTTCGGTAATTTTTTCATTATTAATCGAACTCTTAGCAATTTCCCTTCACACTGAAAAAGTTCCGTGTGCAAAAGGTAAGTAAAAATAAAAATATAACAAAATATATACTCATAACTTTTTGTTTCAGGAATTTGTGAATATACCTTTAAATTGGTTAAATACTAAGTCAGTGACGACCGATGAAAGCTGTCATAAAAAATAAATTAATTCCGAATTACGTTTCCCTAATAAAACGGTTCATCTCCTTTCAAAATTATTCTAATATTCTACAAAAATATCATAAATTTCTACCAAAATATAATAATAAAAATCCACCCCGAAATCTAAAAAAAACATAAACAAAACAGACAGGCAGTCAGAGAGGGACAGAAATACTTTTTTGGTAATATTTGCTGTCCCTTTCTAAGTGAGGGTTAAACGTCAAAACCGTGACGTATCTGTATACCTGTGCTAAAAACACTTGAATAGAATAAAATATATTTTGAAATACGACTAATAAATGACTCAAATTGTAATCATAAATGACGCAAAAAGGTGTCCAAATTAGTACAAACATGACTGATAAACAGCGTTGTCAACTCAGTGCTTTTAGCACTGTTTTTAGTGCTTTTTAAAACTATCGACGCGGAAAATTTTCGAGTTAGTGCCTAGTGCTTTCTTTAGTGCTTTTCTTTTCATGTCAGTGACACCAAATCAAAAATTTAAAAAAAATAATTTGTCAACTGTAGATTATTTAACGTTTCAAAAAGGTATTACTTTGAAATGCAACTCTTTATAAGTTACATATTATACCTCAATGTTTTGTTTCAAATACATTATATATTTGTTATATTATTTTTTTAATTTGTTTTTTATTTTTGTTATATTAATTTTTTATTTTTGTTTAATTTTGTTTTACTTTATTATTTATTTTAATTTTTGTTACTTGTTTTATTAGAGTTTGATCTCATTGTTTTGTTTGAAATACATTATATTTACAACCACATAAAAACTTGTTAAAACTAAAAAAGTTTTTAAAACTAATAAAAGAAATAAAAAATTATTTGTTTTAAAAAATAAATTAATACAAAGTATTAACTCAAATAATATTATATATGTACTTTTTAAAAAATCATATAATAAATAAACAAATAAATAAAACAAAAACTCTTTTCCTTATTATTGCTGGAGTTAAATAAATAATATTAATTTTGGCTTGTAAATTTTTTTACTGATTATATAAAATGGTGATAAAATTAAAATAAATATTGTAATGTTTTAGTGCTTTTTTGCCAAAATTACGCGTTTTTTTAACGAGTTTGGTGCTTTTTGAAAATTTATAGTTGACAACGCTGCTGATAAATGACAATTAAAGGACTCCTAAACCACAGCTAAGCAGTAACGAAAGCAATGACATTTGAAAAAGGCTTTTAGCGTAAAAACACTGGTCCAACTAGAGGGAGAAAAAAAATGTTATAAGTGTTGCGAACCAAATGTGTTAGAAGCAACAGATATACAGAGGGAAAACTGATGGATAAAGCAGAAAAATTAAATGTAAACAAACATTTATATTGTGTTAAAAAAGGGAAAATTTAGAATATTTTTTAATTTCTTCAATGAAAATTTTAAAAATTCGTAAATATTTAATTATTAATAGAAATTTGTGTGGTTTTTGGTCACAACGAATATAGTTTCTTGTGCAAAAGATAAGTAAGAAGCTAAATATATCAAGATCAAATAACACATATTGCTCATAAAATTTTTTTCTTGTAGAACTTTGTGTATATTACCAGTATTTATTAATTTCTTGAATGAAAAAGTTAAAATTCGGTAATTTTTTCATTATTAATTGAACTCTTAGCAATTTCTCTACATAATGAAACAAGTTCCGTGTGCAAAAGGTAAGTAAAAATAAAAATATAACAAAATATATACTCATAACTTTTTGTTTCAGGAATTTGTGAATATACCTCTCAATTGGTTAAATACTAAGTTAGTGACGATCGATAAAAGGTGTCACCAAATACGCTAGTTCCAAATTACGTTTCTCCAATAAAATGGTACATCTCCTTTCAACCAAGAACCCGTATTATGTGCATAATTATTCTATTATTCTACCACAATATCATCAATTTCTATCCAATAATAAAAATCCTCCCCGAAAACAAACATAAACAAAACAGAGTTACTTTTAGACAGAGACAGAAATACTTTTTGGTAATATTTGCTGTCTCTTTTACATTCGAACAGTGCTCCTGTCAAATTCGTTTCGTTACTGCTTATATTGTGTCCTAAACATACTGATAAATTACTCATAAAAGACTCATATGCGATTAAACGATGACTGAAAGACGACTCAAAAAAGAATCATAAACGAAGGTAAATAAGACTAATAAATGATCAGAAAGCGATTCGAAAATGATCATAAAACTACTAGAAAAAGGGTCGAAAATTACTCTAGGCCTCTATTGCGGTTGACAACTTTTTCAGTAGTTTGGTCGCCTTTCAGAAATCGGTATTGCCATTCTCAACTTAAATGCGGTTAACTTTTTGGTTGTGCGGTTGATTTTTTAGTTGTGTTTTTTGGTATTGCGGTTCACCACTTTGTATGAGTTTGGTTGACAAAAACGTTAAATATAGACAACTGCTTATTAGCAGTTGAGTCTCTGTCAGTTATAGAGTTCACTTATATATTTAATACATTTTCCTTTTAAAAATAATAGAAAAAAAGATAAAAAATGGAAAAATCGTAGGTAAGGTTTTTTCTGCTTAAAATAAATAATTAAATATTTAATATGCAGGAAATTGAAAGTAACAACCAAAGCCCAATTTGAGCGACCTGTGAAGTTGATGGAAAATAATCCAGAAATTTCTAAAGGAAAGCAAAAATTTCGGATGACCAAAAATAAGTGGAAAGAAGCGTGGGAAGGATTTTCTACAGAACTGAATAGCTTGGGTCCACCTACAAGAACCCCTTCCGAATGACAACGTGTAAGTATGCAGCATCTAAGGTGTAATATCCTTTCGTATTCAGGTAAAGGTGCTGAATTTTTTTTTGTGGAGACACAATGCGAACGTGCGTACCATCAACACAGCCCAATACGTCGGAAAATTATTCAAAAAACCATACTTTGGAAGCATTCATTTCGTCTTCGCTCATTTGTGTTTTTATCCATTTTCTACAAATGCGATCCTCTAATGCTGGTACCACTTGCTTTAAAATAAGTGACATTGTGGATTGAGCTACTCCAACATTGAAGTCATTTCCACTGCACTTCCACTTCCGTCGGCCAAAAACCGAAGCACAGCTTTAATATCGGTGGTATAGCTGCCATCAGTGTTCGAAAAAATACTGTACACTAACCATTGTGTACGTAACAGATAAAATACTTTTAACTTTCATTTAAGTGTTTGCGAACTCGTACGCAAACACATTACGTACACTAAAAAGATTGTACACAACGAAAAAAATGGGTTTTAGTGATCTTTTTTGAGTACACTAACATTTTTAGTGTACGCGAGAGTTTATATTCTCATTCAATAAGAGAGAGAGAGAAAAATGGCCAGTTTTTATTTGTATTCTTAAGCGAAATATGTCTATTATTCCTAAAGAATAATAAATGGCATCAAAAACCACAACGCGATCTCTAAAAATACCGAATGAGCTCTCGCGTACACTAAAAATGTTAGTGTACTCAAAAAAAGATCACTAAAACCCAATTTTTTTCGTTGTGTACTGATCTTTTTAGTGTACTTTGTACACAAACACTAAAAAATAGTGTTTGTGAACTCTGTTCAGTACGTTATGTTAGAGTTTACATACATGTTCACAAACATTAAAAAAGAAACGAAAAGCTTCGCTCTCGTTGTCGTGAATATGTTTGTGTTCTTTACCCACGACATTCAGTACAGTATATAAACGTTGCGTACTTTAGAGTATTTTTTCGAACACTGGCTGTCATACGCCATACATAACAAAATGCTTCTTTGTTCAGCAGAAAATAGCTAATAAATCTATAAAAAATCACTTGTTATAAATATTTGTTAATAATTTTGGACATTTCTTACTTTGCAATGGGTAGTTCAAGAGGATTTGAATCATCGCGTCATGATTTTCATCTTCGTAAAATAAATCCCCACTTAAATCCATTTTTAATTTACTTTTATTTCTACAAAAACTGATTTTAACTTATTTTTGCGTTTCTTTTCTTCTATTTCCAAATAAATTTCATGGTGTTACCAACATGAAAATGAAATTTCATACCGGCAACACCATAACAATTACAACTAAAAAACGTTGAGTTCCGCAATATCAAAAAATAATTTGGTTGAGTGAAAGTTGGGTTGACTGGCAGACGACCAAACTCAGTTGAGTTGAGAACGGCAATAGGGGCACTAAACTAATATAGAAAATGACTCATAAAAGACTTTTTCAGAAGAGTCGCTCGTAGTCACTTTTTTCTCCCGACAACAGAGCCTTTTATGATCAGAAAATGAGCGCATATTCTAGCTTTTTAATCGCGCAGAAGAATCAAAAAAGACTCGAATTTTATTAAAAATTTTCAAAAATGCTGCCTGGTGAACTGCATTTTTTTCTTTTTACCTGTAGAATACTTTAAGTACAAAAATCGTTGTGTTTTTACGAATTTATGAAATCTTATTTTTATGTTTTTAAATAAATGTATTAAAAAAAAATTTTGTTTTAGTTTTAATTAAATTGAGTGGGACATAATATAGTCTTTTAGTTTGTCTCTTATAGCGAAAGCATTTTTTGTTGCATTATTGCAAGTCATTCTGCCATGATTTTGCAACGGTTTCGAAACTTCACTCCGCCACAGCCCGTTCACAATTTCGTCGCCTTCAAAGCGATCAACATAATCAGGCGGACAATAACTGCTATCGTGGAATTTAACAAAATTGTGCAGAACTACTGCATAAATAAAGGAGATAACAAAACTGTCCAACGAGCGCATAAAATCCCAAAAGCGTTCTCAATCACTCTTCGGGCTCGTGATAGTCGTCTATTAAAAGTTTCCCGGTCAGGTGATAGACGCATTCCTAATTGCAAAAAAGAAAAAAATTTATAACTGAAGTTAAGCAAAAGTTTAAGTAAGTGTACAAACCCGGATATGGACGCATAATGCAGTTTTTAAGTGGAAATGCAGCGTAACCGACCATGAAATAGGGAAATTTAGTGCATGTTTCAGGTAGATAAGAATCTTCAGGCAAATCTAAGTTACCACTCAACAATCGCTGTCCAAGGCCTGAATGCCATAATATACCACCGTCACTTTGGGAACCATATGCTCCGATATCCACTGTTGTGAAGGTATAATTGGCATCGCAACTTGCTAAAAGCACAATGGAGTAATTTCCTTTATAATTATAGTTTCCAGAATTGGGTGCACATGATATTGTAATATGTTTTCCATCCACAGCACCAACACAATTCGGAAAATTCCACATAGTATTAAAGTCCTCAGCAATACGTTTCCATTCGTGCTTGTTTGGCGGAGACAAGTAAATCATTTCCAATTCCTCCCAAACTGCTTCACACACCTCATTTATAATGGTGGTTATTGTTGATCGTCCCATTTTGAAAGCACTAGCAAGTGTTTGTTTACTGTCCCCGTGTGCCAGATAACTACGAATAGTACATGTTTATATATATCTTATTAAATATTTTATTAAATCATATGGAAACAACTTACGTAAGTGTTAAAAATAATCTGCAGGATGCAGATATGGATGACCTGTTTGACATTTTTGTGAGACGTCTCTTTAAAAGTTCTAACAGCATATCGAAAACAGCAGGGCTCATCCGGACACTCTTTTGAAACTGCTCTGGATCTGCTTGATGCATTTCATTAAAACTAGTAGCGAAAAGCCCGTTGTAGTCTCGATCTTGATAAAGCCTTCGCACTCTTCGTGTATAAATTTTGCCTAACAGCTCCAATGCTTCGTTCATTAGCAGTACAATTATAAGTATGTCCAATAAATCCTCCAGATCCATTTTTAGTCTTTATTTAAACACAAAATATTAAAAGTAAAACTTACGCGCCAACCACTTTTAAAAGATAAACAAACAACGCGAGTGTTGTCAAAGTTTTTGTTGTGTCATACACCTTTTGCTTTACGCTTTTCTGTCAAAGTTATAAACGTCACGCAAAGCAACAAAGTTTTATCTGACACGGCCTTTATTAAGATTTATCATTTTTAGCAGGCGAAATAGGCAAGGCGAATCATATTTGACAGCAACAAATACACATGTTGTTTTTGGAACAATTAAAAGCGAAATGACTACTACTATTTTATTTATTTATTTATATTTTTATTTATTTTATTTTCAAATTTAGCACAACAAGATCGAAATCTTATAAATTAAAGTGCTAATGATTATATACAGACAATAAATTTAAGCATAATGTAATAGTTAAAATAAATACAAGTTAATTTAAGAAAAAAAAATTAAAAAAAAAAGATAAAAAAATTACAAATAATTTAAAGGATTAGTTTGATTTTATACAATACTTCAACTAGTTATTAACGAAAATATCTCAATAGTTCAATTTTAAATCTGTTTGCGTTGCTAATTATTTGAATTCTCTTCGGTAATTGGTTCCAAAGTCGAGTGCAATAAATAAAGAATTGACGTTCTGAAAAGGCAGTTTTATATTTTCGTTGAATCAATACCAGTCCTCTAGCCGATCTGCCGAAACTTATTGTTCCATACAGATAAGTCGGTTGTGCAGTGTAAATTATTTTATGTAAAAATATCAAACTCTTAAACTTCAAAAGATTTTCAACACACATATTGCAAATTTGGTATGAAAATACAGATATGGAATCACGTATTCCTCGATTGAAGATATATCTTGCAATATTATTATAGGCAACTTTCAATTTCCGCAAATCATTTGCATCACAATTCGCATAAATTTCGCATCCATATAAAAGGACTGGTATCAGATAAGTTTTAGCAAGCAGCATTCGTATTTTAAAAGGTGTTGAACATTTTACAGCCCAAAGATTTCTCAACATACCATAAATTTTACCTACTGCAGAAGCAATGTGATTGGACCAGGTCAGTTTATTATTAAAAATTAATCCTAAGTTTTTCTTAAAAAAAAAAAAAAAATCTCTATACTACCTGTATTAACAAGGCAAATTCAATGGGTAGTGTTATCAGCCCAGCTCAAGGCATATCCAATAGGTAGCAGCAAGGCGAATTGATTATAAGGTGACAGCGGCTCGGCAACAAATACAACAAGGCAAAAACAACATGCATTTTGTTTTTGTGAAGCTCCCGCACGTTTGTCAAAATCAGCTGTCATTTGTAAATAAAAATTTGTAATAAATATCAACAAAAATATATGTACCTATATTTGTTGCGAAGAAAATTACATTATAAGTAAAAAGGCTAAAAGCTGAAAGTAATACAAATATAGGTGTATTATCAAATATATATATTTTTTTATTTTATTGGACATTATTCTAAATTATAAAGAACAAAAACTTATATAAATTTCTTCAAAAAAATTAAAAAAATGCAAAAAACAAAAAATTCACTACTTGGACACTTTTGCACTGTTTGTGGGGTTTGTTGAAAATCGTTAATCATTGCCAATTTAGTATTTTGTCCAAAAGCCTTTATTTTTATTTACGTTTTCAATACGTTTTGTCATACTCTCCACCAACTTTTGGATGGTATCACGGTCAAGAGCTCGCCATTCATGTTGTATCCTCTCCCAAAGCTAGTCAACATTTTTTTGGTGGGATTTCATATGCTATTAGCTTTTTTTTTAACAATAGCTCATAAATTTTCTATAGGATTCAGGTCTGAGCTTTGTTCAGGCCAGCCATCGTCCCAAAAGTTTGGTTTTGTAGCCAGCTTTTAACTATTTTGGCAGTGTGCTTCGGATCCCGGTCTTGCTGGAAAACAACTTCTTCGGCTTTCTGATGGTGATGCCCGGCACATTTAACGTTTGTTACATCATAAGGCCACCAAAACACCTAAAAATGCTGCAAAGAGTATTGGTAAGGATGTCAGTTCCTGGACGGTCAGATGCGCATTAAATAGAATTGGTTTAGTAGCCAGTGTGAAAAAGGAAAAGCCAGCACTTTCCCATAGAAATGTGAAAGGGCGTCTTCATTTCTGTAAAACCCACAAAATTTGGACAGTAGATGATTGGAAACGGGTTATATGGAGTGATGAAACGAAATTCAACCGATACCAGTCTGATGGAAAAGAATATCTTTGGCATAGGGCTCATGAGCCCATCCAAAAACACCATGTGAAGGAAACGATGAAACATGGTTGCGGGAGTATTATGGTGTGGGGATGTTTTACTTGGTGGAATTTACACAAATTTTATTATTTTATATTTTTTTTAAAACTTTTCTGTAATTTAGCCACAATTTTTCCAGAATTTACACAAATTTTATTATTTTATATTTTTTTTTTAAACTTTTCTGTAATTCTGTAATTTAGCCACAATTTTTTCAGAATTTACACAAATTTTATTATTTAATATTTTTATTTTAAAACTTTTCAGTAATTTAGCCACAATTTTTTCAGAATTTGCACAAATTTTAATATCTTATATTTTTTTATAAACTTCTCTGTAATTTTCTGTTTTATTTCACCAATAAGTATTTCTTAGTTTTGAAAAAACGTATTTTAAATTCCATTGAATTTAATGACAGCTAAGAAATGTAAACAAATTTTGACAAACGTGCGGTTGCGGCGAATTACAGCGAAAAAGTCAGCTGTGCTTGTGCTGTCACCTATTAGTTGCATCATGGGTAGCAGCGTCTCTACAACAAATACAACAATGCAAAGCAACAGGCATTTTGTTTTTGTTAAAGAGTACGCGGAATGTCAAAAAAATTAACCCTCAAACCTCCATAGGAAATTAATAAAAGCAATTAAAAAACTAAATAAATTTTATATGTATATTGAAATTTCTTTTGATTTTTATGTCATGCTTAATTACGCAATAGTGGGGCACCTATAAATTAAAAAAAAATTATTCCATGCAGTCAATAACATTTCCACTTTATCTAAAGAACATGTTTTTATATGGCCATCGATAAAAATGGCAGATGCAAACGTTATTTGTTATTGGTCATAGTTTTGGCACCTAGTTGGAGAGACCGAAATCTTTTTATCGAACGTCCCCGGCCTCACACTAACCCACCCTCACCCGACCGCGGAGGGCTCGTCCCCATTACGTAGGGACACGTACACACTACAGTCCGGACTATAGCGGGTTAGGGAAAAGTAAAGGCAACGACAACATAAATCAGCTACAGAACTTAATCACAAGCTGAATAAAGTAACAATAAACCATAACTACCTAAGACAAGAACGAGAATATATTTTTCTATAATAATTTACAAATTAATGGCAGCATATAAGCTACGTTTAATATTATAAACAGTACAATTAAAATCAATAAAATCATAATACATGTTAAAATCATTACATAATCTACGAAAAGGAAAATTACAACCATAGTTTGTTCTATAAAAATCTAGGGAAAAAGGACGATAGTGCCGTGAAAATCTTGCTGGAATACTGAAATTTAGGTTACAAACCAAAAACTCGGAATCGATATCACCCTTAACCAGATTATAGACAAAACAAACGCCTAACACAGCCCTTCTACGTTCCAAAGTTGAAAGTTTTATCAGACCTAATCTAGCCTCATAAGATGGAAACCCATTGGCATAATCCCATCCTAAGCCACGTAAACAGAATAATAAAAACTGCCTCTGCACAGACTCTATTGAATCACTATGACAACGATAGTATGGATTCCAAATAACAGACGCGTACTCCAAAATAGGCCTAACAAGTGAAATGTATAGCAGTTTTGTTATATAAGGATCAGTGAATTCCTTAGCCCATCTTTTCACAAAACCAAGAACAGCCCGAGCCTTGCCAATCACCATACTAATATGATCAATAAAAGACAGTTTCATATCCAATAATACTCCCAAATCAAGAAATGTAGTCACAGTTTCCAAAGGGCAATGGGTCAATTCGACCTCCGGGTACTGTAATTGTCACAGTTGACAAGTACACGTCCTCTAACCTTCCAAAGGGCAAGAATTTATCACAGAAGTGGACGAAACTACGCCCCCGCGAGAGAAAACCATGCACTTACACTTTCTCAAGTTAAGATCCATCAAATTAGTCCCGCACCAAGTTACAAAGGAATCAATATTTCGCTGAAGACCAGTCTGACCATGGTCATCATCAAAAGTATAAAATAATTTAACGTCGTCAGCATACATCAGAAATAGCACAAGGAAGATCATTAAGAAACAATAAAAACAGTAAAGGACCCAAATGGCTACCCTGCGGAACACCAGAAGTAACATAAACAGTCTTAGATAATACATTCCTAAACAATACCCTCTGAGTCCTAAGGGAAAGATAGGAGCCCAGCCAACGATGAATAGTATCAGGAATACCGATCAATGACAGTTTATGAAGCAAAATTCCATGATCAACCCTATCAAAAGCCTTACTGAAATCAGTATAAATTACATCAGTCCGAGCCCTGGCAAGAAAACCCCTGAAAACATGGGTAGTAAATTCAAGAAGATTAGTGACAGTCGACCTACCTTTCAAAAAACCATGCTGGAAAGGGGATATTAAAGATCTCGTATTAAAAAAGAGGTAATCGGTCACCAGTTTCTCCATTAACTTGGGAATAGCACTGAGTTTGGCAATACCCCTGTAATTGGAAATATTGGATCTATTACCCGACTTATGCAAAGGAATTATAAACGAACTCTTCCAAATAGATGGAAAATGACCAGCCCTCAGAAGCCCATTAAATATAAAGGTCAAAGGACCACTCAATACAACAGCGCATTTCTTTAAAATGCAGGCCGGTACCCCGTCAGGGCCTGGCAAGTATGTAAGTTTCAGTCCAGACAAAGAATCAAGGACAGACTCCTCATCAAATGAATATATATTAGAAATAGAGACACTTCCCACTGAATAAGGATACGAAAAGCCGCAACTCAAATCAGGGGCCGAGTTCAACTGCCTATAAGTAGACTGAAAAAAGTCAGCAAACATAATCGAAATATCCAGGTAACTAGAGGATGATACGCCATCATAAAACATCTCCGTGGGAAACAAAGATGATTTACGTTTAGCTCGAACGAAGTCATAAAACGACTTAGGATCACTAGCGAAGTTCGACCTGACCTTAATCATATATTCCTCATAACAGTGATGATTCATCCTACGATAATCCACACGCGCCCTAGAGTAAAGAGCATAATCAATATCAGTACCTGATCTAACAAACTTTTTAAATAACCTCGATTTCCTGTTCCTCAACCTCGACAGTCTAGCCGAATTCCACGGAGGACCAGAACGCTCCAAACGACTATTCACAATTGGAACACACTTTCTAAAACATTTAAATAATACCTCATAAAAGCCATCCAAGATCCTGTCAAGTGAAAGAGAGTTATATGGAGGTGAAATAAGTACAGACGACCAATCTACAGAGGATAGTAGTGTATTTAAACGACTAAAATCCGTACGATGGAAATTAAAACGCCCCTCAACACCAGATGAGCGATCATCAGCCTCGTCTAAATAAATATAAATATAGTAAATCTATATTTAAATCTACATTTGACATTTCAAATGTCGTCAGCTGTTGAGAAAAGGCTACCTACTATGAATTTACCTTGATTGTGAATTTTTTAAAATTTGAAAGGTAAAAATTGACAGTAAAAATCTATTTTACTTAGCGATAAGGAATGCTTTATTCTGTGGTCTAGAATGCATAAAAATCCTTTTTGATTTTCTTCTGAATATTCATTAGCCATAACAGTTTTCAACCAACTGTTTACTCAATTTTAGTTATAAAGTTTTCTTGTGGCATCAATATTCAAAATTAGATCGTAAATGTTTACTTTAATGGTCTTATATTATTATGAAAATTGCTTTTAGCATACTTACACCATACTTTTACCATAATCACAAGACATATTTTTGTACATTTATTTTCCCACATTTTTTAATTGAAAATTTGTCGACCTTCTATGCATCAATATACAAATGGCGAACGATGCCCTCGTACTTGGTTGTTCAATTTGAACGTCAGTCAAACGAAAATTTGAACTCTCGAAACGCTTTGAACTCTTGAACGTTATAATTGTTGTATAACTTGAATAAGTTTACAACAAAGTAGTATAAAAAAATTCGGTTGAAATAAAATTGTACAAATTTAATACATTTTCCCCAAATTCCCAATTATTTCGTTTCAACACTATACGATTAAGAAATGGCGGTCGAAAATAGATCTCTTTGTCAATGGGACCATTCCTTTTTGTCTGAGTTGCTATATTTTTGCTTGCCCCAATGAACGGTTTGAAACTATTAACCAGATTCTAATAATATACTCTCAAGTATCTATAACTATCGTTTAAATTTAAATGGATCAAAATATTGTCAAACCAACATTAAGTTTATTTACAAATATTTTTCGTGTGATCAGGATTAAAGTTTTGAACTAACATTAAAAGTACAAAATTATCATCACTGTATAAACGTGCGCAATTCAACTATTTATTTGATACAACAACACTGAGAAAAACATAAATGACGCCGTTTATTTTCAAGCACTGACTTCAGAATACCTTTAAATTTATTGACGAAATCACCAAGTGAAAAAGAAACATTTTCTGAAATAATTTCGTTTTCCTAAATAGTTTTAATTTAAGCAAAAATGTCTGAACGAAAAGTTTTAAATGTAAGTTTTAGTGAGAATATGAGATTAATAACGTTAGTAAAAACATCTATTATTTTTCTTAGAAATACTATCCTCCTGATTTTGATCCCTCTAAAATACCCCGTATGAAATTGGCCAAAAATCGTCAATACACTGTACGTTTGATGGCTCCATTCAATATGAGATGTAAGACTTGCGGCGAATACATTTACAAGGGTAAAAAATTTAATGCTCGTAAAGAAGATGTGGAAAATGAAACGTATTTGGGCATACGTATTTATCGCTTTTATATAAAATGTACTCGTTGTTTGCAGGAGATTTCATTTAAAACTGACCCCCAAAACACAGACTATGAAATCGAAGCTGGCGCAACAAGAAATTTTATGGCATTAAAAATGGCAGAGGAACAGGCACGTCGGGAAGAAGAAGAGTTGCGTGAAGAGGAGGCAAATAATCCGATGAAGCTTTTAGAGAATAGAACACAACAATCTAGAAATGAAATTGAGATGCTCGAGTCTCTGGAGGAATTGCGCGATTTAAACAGGCGACAACAGACTGTAGACTATGAAAAAATGTTGCAACAATACAACACAAAAGAAACTGAAAGAGAACGTCTGGAAAGACAAGAACGAGAAGATGAAGAATATGTTAAGTAAGTACCAACTTTCTTCATTAATTTTTTTTATTAAGTTCGATTAATCTGGAATAGTTCTTCATTTTTACTCACTGTTCATAGTATATGTTAAAATATTTATATAATAGTGGTGCGTTCCATACTGACAAAATATGGAAATATGATAACAACGAAATTATTCACCTCAGGAAAATTTAGTTTGTAGAAATGGAAAGACATTATAGTTAATACAAAGCACCCGCAGGTTATACAATCTAAGAAACCCGTCCGTGAAGGAGGAAAAGGAAGTGCATAACTGGAACAAAAAGTGACAATGAAGAGAGTAAACAGAAGATACAGTTACGCAAGAATGAACGCAATTCCATAGTCTTAGTTAGGTCACAATTAAACACCAGAGAAACACATCAAGCCATATGAGTTGGAGGTAGAAAGAATAGTAGATGAGTGGTTCGAAAATAATCAAACAAAGACAGCTTGAATTCAGTTTCTGAACATCCTTAATCGCTCTTAACAAAACGTTCAAATCAATTGTATCAGTCATCTAGGGCCTGTTCGTAAATGTATCACTGCGCTGCATTATTATGCGCATCATGTTCATAAATGCAAACCTTGGCAGGACTGCAGCTGTCAAATGTTCGTAAATGCAACATTAAATCATATTATGCGCAAATAAACACTAATCATAAAAATAGCTGATGCATTGAATGAGTGAGAGAGAGAGAATGAGAGTTTTAACAATAAGTTTAGTTTTTTCTTCCTTAAATGTCTCCTTTTTTGTGCATTTAACAACATTTTGTCATTTGTTTTATCGTCCAGTTCAAAAATCATATTTATTAATCATTTTTCCATTTCTGCCGTCTTTATTCGTTCGTAAACGCAAACAAATAAATCAGCAAAAAGAAGCATCAGCAACATGTGATTAGCAGTGTGAGCGCAAAATAATAATATTATGCAGCGCAGTGATGCATTTACGAACAAGCCCCTATTAAGATGACCTTTAAGATTAAATAAAACAAAGTTTGCGTGAGATACATGTAATCGAAATGTTTTATTCGTTATGTGTGCAATATTCCATCATTCAAATTTCCGCTACGAAATCTAGAAAGCATCCGAAAGTCCAATTTTATATGTCTCTGGCATAAATCAGGCTGAATTTAACCGATGGCATGAGTTATATTGTTTTTGAGGAACTTATTCGTATACTTCTGCAACTTAATGAAATCCCACAAGAAAACGTCCAACGCTTCACATAACCAACAGTTCACATACCTTCCATGTAAGAGAAGATTATGTCTTCAAATCGCTCGTATAGAATATTCAATGTGGCGTTCGGTGTATGGCACGTATCGCCGTCCTGATGAAAACACATGTTGTTTATATCCAGATCTTGCAATCTACGCTAAAAGAATTTGATATTATCAACTTGATAACCCTTCAGTCAGGATTACGGCCTAGCTTCTCACACCACTCATGTTGTGTGCGTTAATTTTATACGTGAGTATAAACGAACGACAGATTTTTGAGAATCTTTTTCATGGCAGGTTTATTTACTCTTAAGAGTTTTTGCCAGAAATCTGCTGAGAGGAAATCGTCGAAGAAATATTTTTTTTTCATATTTCGTTTTGATGCCTGACCTGGGATACGAACCCGGGCTTTGCGTCTAATAAGCCAACACACAACCTACTATACTACGGCGACTGCAACTTGATAAACATCGACCTATTCACCGTTGACAGCTTGGCTAATGTCGCGAAGCCGCCAGCTCAAAATTCTTACCAAGCAGTGATTTTTTTGAGATTCATTGCCCGCTCTTGAATCTGATGTGGATTGGTATAGTCATAAATTGGACAATTTTGTTTGTTCACATACCCATTCATCCAGAAATGGGTCTCATCGCTGAAGACGATTTTTGTATGGAAATTAGTACCATATGTCGACACTAACATATTAAATAATAGTAACGTTATGCCAAATCTGTAGGAAATTCGATATTTACAATAATTATTTAAATATTTGTAGTATTTGCAGTTTGTTTTTAAAATGTAGTAATGAGAAGAGATGCAACATCGTTCATAAAAACATCGATGTTAATAAACATCGGTGACTTCAAAAACAAAGATCAATGTTAAAAAACATCGTTGCTAAGACCGATACATCGATGTTTTTTCGATCTTTAATTTTCCTATCATTGCATAATATAAAACCTAACGCATTTTAACAGATCTAACCTAGAAACAGATCTAACCTAAAACCTAGAAACATTTTAGCGCAACGCACCTACATACTCGTATCATCATATGATTTCAAAAAAGTTCTAACAAAAAATCTGCTTCTTGATTGGTTACGATACACAGTAGAGATGAGCGATCCAGTGATTTTTGAAGAACGTTGTTCTCAGTGAACGTGATCTGTTAATCACTGTTCTTTAAGACAGTGATTGTGATCACAGTATTCCAATAATAAAATAATGACAATAACGTATTTTATTAAGTCGTAAGAAAGAGACAACTAGATACATACTACGAAAAGACTACTAAACAAAATTAAAGTGGTGTCCAGTGTTGCCGTTTTTGGTTATTTCTAACCAAAATTAGTTATTTTTTTGTTCAATGTGTAGATGTGTAGATTTTTCCGGTTTTGGTTATTTATTTTTCTTATAAAAAGAGCTTTTGTTTTGTTTGTAGAAATGTATTAATTAGTAAGACTAAAATTTTATTTTGTTATTTTTTGTTTCTTTTCTTACTCTGTTGTATTAATTGTAATTTAAATTTGAAAAAAAATAAAATAAAAAAACTGCGAATTAGGTTTTGGTTATATTTTTTCTTATTTGGTGATTTTTTTCACAAATGTTGGTTACAATATTTTTTTTTCGTGGCAACACTGGTGGTGTCATCAATGTTATTATTTTTAATGTAATTTTTATTTTTATATGAAGTTTGACAATTAAGTTTCACAGAAAGTTCATGTGTAAAAGACAAAAGTAAATAATCAAAACAAAATGAAATAAATTTGAGTATGTAACAATATTGAAAGAACGACATTATTAGTACCTGTTATTTGGCAATTTCAATCACTGTAGTTACCAGGGAATTATCAATCACCGTGATTAAATCACAGGTTTGAAAATATCGCTCATCTCTAATGCACAGTAACAAAATACATATTCCTGTACAATTTACTCTTGTAATCAAAGAAGACGACTTTATGATCAAAATGTGGATTGATTTTTTATTTGAAAGAATTGCTCTCCTGTAACATATTTTTTAGTGTAATTAGGCTTTTATCAATTTATATGACAATACAAAAATATTCAAAATAAAAACAAAGTTTCTTACCAAAAATTATTAAATTATGTGCACAGTCAACCCTCCTATAACGCGGATCTGAAATTGCGACAGTCATCCTATAACGCGGTACTCTTACTCAACAACATCCCATAAGTTCTTTCCGCACAGCCTATGAATGACTCTAGTAACTAGATATTGTAAGAGTTTAATATCAGTTTTATTTTCGAAGCAAAAGCACAGCCGAGATATATAAATATGCTAGCTTATCTCATAGCTGTCTACAACATCGGTTTCAGTCATCTCAGAGCTCTTTCACAGTACATATGTACGTTATGTTGGTGACCAAGTCTTTCTAAAAAATTTCTGCAACTCATATCTGACAGTGAGGATGAATGTTGAAAAATTATATAATTTTACAAGTCTTTTTATTTTTATTGGAATAGAGTCTTAGTTTAGTTTTTGTTTCATTTTTTTTATCAATCCTTATATGAACTCTTTACATCAATAAAAATAATTTATAATTTATCTTGTGTTGGTCTCCATATAACGCGGTAGACGGTTTCCATAGAACGCGCTACGAATAAGCCTGGTTTGTAAAGTTAAATCCGAGTTTCTTATAGCGTGGTTTCCATACAACGCGGTACGCACTCACCCCGTTATAGGAGAGTTGACTGTATATGTATAAAGAAAATCGTTCATTTAAACAGTGTCTGTGGTTTCTTTGATAAACACAAGCCCTAAAGCACATAAACATGCGTTTTATGATGAACCATTTAAAAGTTTCTCGATTCGAACCTCGATATATCGTCCATTGAACGCCGATATATCGTCCATCAAAACATCGATGTTAACATCGAAAGTTTATGAGTAAAACATCCATGTTTAGAAAACATCAATGATAATCATTTTTAAATTAGAATTTATTATTTGAATATAATTTTGTTTGTACTCTATATTATTCGACATTGTTATATGAAAAATAATTCATAAACTCAATACCATTAACATATTTTTTTATCACCTTAAGGTCAATTTGTTTCAAAAGAAAAAATAACGATTCGACGTCATCAAAGAAAGTAGTAGCAGAGGAAATAATTGAAGAAATAAAGGATGACACATTACTGACACCAACACCAGCAAAACAATCGAAAGCAGCATGCATTAATATAAATAAACCGTCTATTGGAGTTGAGAAAAATAATATAGGTTCCAATAGCTTGGTAAAACGAAAGCAGCCTCTAGTTTTGGTCAAAACTAAAACAGTTCAGAAAACGCCAACATTAAAGGATACATCTACAAGCGCAGACAATGAGACAAAGACAGTATCAACTAGTGAAAATGGTAACACAGTTGGAAGTTTATCAATGCTAGCTGCATATTCAAATAGTTCTGAAGAATCAGAGTAACAATTAAATTGTATACAATTGATTATAATTTAAACATTTTGTATTTATATAATTTGATAGAAAAAATAAACTTTATTATTAAGAAAAAATAATTCTTTTTTTCAGCATATCTTTGTTAGAAGTTCAAAAGCTCCAGTGCCATTCTTTACTGGCAACCCTACCATCAATCTACTAGATGGTGATTTAAGTTCGTCTCCATACCCCGCTCCAGCGGCATTTTTCAAGAATTGTAGACATGATTCAAAAGACATCTGTTGAAGAGGAGACGCCGAATGCTCCATTCCTTTTCTTGACAGTGGCTGAAAAGTCCCATCAAAAGTCATATAATCGGCAATAAGCGACAAATGGCGGCGATCTACTGTAATACCATATACTTTAAACACGTTAGTTACTTCTTGTACAATGACTCGGGCAGCCGCTTCAATGCCATAGGTACGAGCTATGGCATGAATATCATTTGAGTATAGGCGATTAATATCAAGAACTTCGTTGTGTTTGAACATTTCAACAATATTAATGCCGTCTGTTTTCAGCGTTTGTTCGTTATTGTTTCCTTTATAAATTATGGCTCGTTTAATCTTATCCACCTGATGAATTACTGTTTTTTGAGCCAGCTCTTTAATAATGGATGAAATATTAGGTTGTTTGTATTTCATATCCAACTGTAATAAAATAAATTTCGTTATTCTTTTTAACTTTAAAGTTATTATTGTGTATAAAATTCAAACATGTATTAGACGCTGTTGAAAATTAAGATTACATTATATAGTAGAACAGAATACGACAGACATGATTTTTTCGTGTCAAATTGACTTAAAAATCGTCGCAGAATGGCGTGGAATTGATTATCTGATAACTCATTCCTTACACTCTCAAATTAAAACTCACTATCTCCGTAACATGTTAACAATACTTTTACGAAATCTGACGAAATAAAATCTATAAAAATCAATAAGGGTGCTAATTGACTAATTGTTGTTTTTCACTTTTCCTTAGTTCTTATTCCACTTCTAGTTTTGTTTCATATTACATCATATTTTCTTATTTGAATAATTGCAATAGATCCCATAGGTCTCTGGGTGAAGACGTGGAACCGTGAATACAGTGATGCGCCACCCTTCCAACCTAATCTAACCTAACGTAATGGCTCGACTGCAGGTGACAACTGAACTTCAATTGCATTGTCAGTTGAAAATACAATTACAAATTATATTCTAATTAATAAATAAATAATAAACAAATTTCCGCCTGAAATTATACCGTGGGTGTCGAATATTAAGTCAAAAATTAATTTGAAGAAGGTACATTTCATCCCGTAAATCTTTCACATTTGAATATTTCACTAAATTATAGCACACACTAAACAAAATCCGATATTGAAAAGATGTAAAAAAGTTAGCTCTTTAAAGCAGTTTTTCGTAAAAATATTCATTGATGAATTCATTGAACAAGTATAGTGTTTCGATTGTCCAGTGGTAAATGTAAAAAAATGATTAAAATTTTGTTAATTAAAAATAAAAAACTTACATTAAACGTCAGTTTAGCCCATAAGTGATGTTTTTTATCATAAACGTAATTTTCTACCATGGCATTATCCAGGATTTTTTCAATTTTTTTGTCTCCCTTTTCATTTTCTATATCAACCGGTTTTTCCTCAACGGTTTCGGTATCATTTAGGTCATCATTTAATTCTTCATCCGCATTAGCTGCAATAAAATTTTTTAAAATATTTAATTATTTACTTCATTTAGTTTAGTCTAATTAAAAAGGTAAAATTTTTAGTGAGTCGATTATGGGTGGCACCTAAACTGCAGCTGCCAAAAGTGGAATAAATTGCCATCGTCTGACCGAAAGTGCGTGTTTGAATGAATAGAAATATAAATAGTTGGAATATGATATTGCGGCTGTATTTTTCGATTACCTATACACTGGCTAATTTAATCCATGACAATCACCAAGATTTTTCTTAGTATAGGACTTAAAACCTCCAAGTACATTCACTAAAAGCGGACTAGCCATATATTTTGTTCTAACAATTTGACATAAACAAAAGTGACCTTTCTATTTTTCTACGGCATTTAAATTCATTTTGGGTATAGAATTAAAAATTGAAAAACAGCGGAACGATATTTCCGAAAACATTAAAACACTTAAGCAAGGGTAAAAGATATTTGATCTTTCATTCGAAATTAATTGAATAAATTGTGTTCACAAACGACTTACCATCCAATAATTCTTCGATATCATCAGGGTCATCATATTCAGTTTCATCTAGTTTACGAGATTTCAATTTTATGCCAGTAGCGTCATCGCCATCATCATTAGCTTGTTCTTCGTCAGATGAATCATTATCATTGTCATTGGAAAGATTTGATGTTTTTCTTTTTTCAGTTACGTCATTTGCTTCATTATCATCACCATCTAATTTCTTATCACTATGTTTGTCATCCTTTTGTGTTTCACCCAATTCAACGCTAAATTTAAGAAAACTTATCATAATTACTAGACCTCAGTAGATAATATATGTGCTTACACAGAAACTGCTGATTTATTAGATTTTATAATGGCGCGGAAAAGAAGAGTAAAGAATTTATTACTCATAAACCTTAGAATTTGCTTAGGTTTAATGCAAAAATCGTCACTGTATACTTCACGAGGTAGAAATTGGAAAGTGAGTTCATATTTTTGCGACCTTGTAGGCTGCTGAACTAACTGAGTTTTGACGTTTACATCTGAAGTGAAATCAAGAATTTTAGATAAATAAAAAAGTTCTTATATCTTTGATTAATAAACATACATTGTAAAACATCTGCTAGAGTTACGCGATTTAAAGATATTCGTAATTTTTCAGCGGCTCTTTCTTGATTGGCTTTAATGGGGATGTCCATTGATGGAGTCTTAATGTTAGCGGAAGCCATCATTAGAATTTCACGTAAACGGGGGATACCTAAAGTAACGTTCATTTCACCACGACCAGCAAAATGGAAAGTGTTGAGTGTCATCTGAGTGGATGGTTCACCGATTGATTGGGCAGCTAGTAAACCAACAGGCTCACCTGGCGCTGCTAAAGCTTTTACGTTCTTAATGTACATTACGTCTGTGACTGCATCCTTTCTACTTGGATTCTTTGCAATGTAATCTTTTATAACTTGTTCAATTCTTTCCGATACGGAGCCGAATGTAGTGTCCTGACTAAAAATTGAGTTCGTTGGATCCGGACAGCGGCTAAATTTCTTTTGGTACAAATTTTTACTTTCATCTTCAGCCTTGTACCATAATTTGATTATAGCCTCGTCTTTACGACATCTGCCAGTCTTTTCATTGATTTCATTAGGGTCTTTTACTTCAATTTCATTCTTAAGTTCAGCAGAGAAATGAGTAAAAGGTGAAATGTGTCTCGTATGTGGTTTAATTGAATTGGTATTTTTCTTTAACCATGAACATAATTTTTTATTATGACGTTGGATCTTTGATAATTCCTCTTCATTTTTAATACTGGCCAATTCTTTAGGATGCAAAATTACGGAAGCATTTTGACTTAAAAAGGCTGTACTAAATTTGCTGTTAAAAAACTTAGATTTTAAAATATCCAAACCGTCTTCTCCATACAGATATTGAACTACAGTATTGTCACTGTCACGTACAGTTAAGTCGTAATTTATAGTGAGGCCTTCCAAATGTTTTATAAGACAACGTTGTAAATAACCAGAACGAGACGTTTTTACCGCCGTATCAATGAGACCCTTTTTCGTAAAATTTTATAATTATTGTACATATTTTATATAAATATTGTAAGACATACCTCTCGACCTGCCATACAATGGAAAAAGAAATCTTGTGGCTGAATACCCGTCAAAAAACGTCCGTCTATGTAACCCCCTGATTTCGGGGATGTTTCAAAAGAAGTGAAACTGGGTAATGATTTGCCAGAAATCATTAGAGGAGGTCTTTTACCCTCCAATTCAATTTGACCCAGCAAGCAAGAAATTTGCATTGTATTTACCATAGATCCTTTAGCACCAGACAAAACCATTAGTTGAAGATTATTGTTGGGGAATTTTGTTATTAGTCCATTAGGAAGACATGTCCTGCAAAGAAAAGTATCAATTGCAATAACTTCTGTGTATTAAAAGCCAATCTTATTTTTACTTATTAATATCGTTTGTGTAATTGTCCAAGACGGATTTGTATTTTCTATCTAAGACTACACGAAATTTGGGATCTTTTATATAAGCTTCCTCCATTTTCTCCGATAAAATATCCAAGGAAGGAACATCTTCCAAATCCAAAGCCGATGACAAAACTGTATTTCCAATTTCTCTACTTTCTTGAATAATTTTGCGTCTCTTATTATCAGCTTCATTATTTACTAGGATGTCTTTTACACCCAATGTAAAACCTTCCCGTTGTAAGAAAGAGGTAAACACTTTTGTAAAAGCTGTTAATAGACGTGTGGAAGTTTCTCCACCATACAACTACCAGAAGAAATAATTTTAATTCTTAAAATATTTAGTTTTAAGTCCTACATACTTCATAAACACAATGTATTAATCCATAGGTGGTAGCACCGTACTGTTGCTTGTCTAAAACTCCTGCTAAAAGCTCCCCATTACGAATTATTACTGCACTTTCCGACATTTGAGCCTCTTGTAGCTGCGTGCCACCAGCAACAGCTGGTCGACTTTTAGCTATAGTCCAATGCTAAAAAAAAACGTTGTGTAATTTGGATCACGTGCACATTAAAAGCATTATTACTGACCTTTGCACTAATTTTCGCTACAGAATTTAATGATATTGGCAAATATCCCTCAGGAATCAAATTTAGAATTATCGTTGATAGTACCTTCAACAACAATATATATTAAATTTTATAAAAAATAAGAAATTATTTCTTTTTACCTGCTTACCAGACCATAACTGTATGGGTTTTAGGATTGTGGGTGGCAATAATTTGATGTTCTGTTTAACATGAGATAAACCCTGAAAAACTAATTGTTGGTAGTCTTCTCGATTAAAAAAGCGTCCACGTAATGATAATTTTACACCCGATATAACATGATCTTGAATAAGGCCTCCGAGAGGTGTACCATCCTTTGGAACCAAATAATTATTTGCAACATTGACTGAAATTATATGCAATAGACAGATATTTACGTTAGAAATTTACATGTTCTACTTTGTTTTAAAAATATTTTTACCTAAATTATAAGCTTCAGAGCGTGCTACTTCACTTTGAGGTAAATGAGCATTCATTTCATCACCGTCGAAATCAGCATTATAAGCTTTGCAATTTGAGTAATGAAGACGGAAGGTTTTTTCCCCTTGCAAAATGCGAGCTTTGTGAGCCATAATGGAAGGTCTATGCAGAGAAGGCTGACGATTTAATAGTAAAATATCCCCATTTACGACATGGCGATGTACAATCTTAATACCTTTTTCAGGATAATTAAATAAAAGTTTTGCCATACTTTCTCGTTTAGCAGCATTATCAGCAGGAATAAGAGTGGTATAACCTCTTTCATCTTGAATATAATTGGCGCTGCAATTAAAAAATTGTGATAATAAATATTAAAAAATAATATAACCTTTGGTTTAATATAATATATACCCAGGATGTACATTTGGGCCGTTCATAACCATTTTTCGTAGTTCGGCAACGTTCCATGGTGTTACAGGTACCGGATAAGACAATTTCCTTGCAAATATGTCTGGAATACCAACTTCTTCTACATTAATGTTAGGATCAGGCGTTATGACTGTACGAGCGGCATAGTTGACGCGTTTTCCCATCATGTGTTTACGTATTAGACCTTCTTTCTTTTCAAGTACTTGTTTTAAACCCGTCGATGCCGTTGCGTCTCTCGACATGTTAACGTCTAGTAAAACATTAATTGATGTTTGTAAATTTTGCCAAGCATTGTAAAGCTTTTCATAAGGGGTGTCACCTTTAGTCCCACTAAATACAGACTAAATACAGTAATTTAAATATTAAATTATGTTACTATTATTAATTTTTTTTTTTAATATTAATATGCAAACTTTATGTATTAAAATAGAAGAATAGAAAATCTTGCTAACTTTTCAAATTTGGTAACTATTTTTTCGATTTAGATCAATACACAAAATTCAAACAAAATATTTCTTATTGCTTAGTTAAACGCGGCTATAACTCTTCTTTTTTAGAAACGAAGAACATTTTTAAATGTTGTATTTAATGATACCTATAGAGTAGAACTCAACACACACATAAAAAATTAATGTACCTCATAATTCGAAGATAGTAACTCTTAAAACGCAATATGTATACTTTGAAATACAGAAGATTGGATAAAGTAAAGGAACCCTAATCCACACCTTTTCAAACCAAAAATAATGATTGAAAATTTTTATGAACAAGTATATGTCCTTTAAACTAACTTTATAATATGGAATTTTTTCCTTTAGTCCAGTTTCAAAACCAGGAAAATATATTATGACGTACTTATACATATAAACCAATTTAAACAAATAATAAAAATGCGTGCTAAAATTACTTTGAGCATCTTCCTTGAAGTGCGCATAATTATTTTTATTTACCTCCGTACTTGTCGCCTCAAAATTAGGAACATTTTTCTGAATAAATCAACCAGAATCACAGTTCGTATTCACAGAGTATAATTGGGACATTGAACGGATTCTCCCTTGATAAGCGTTTGTCCGTGAGTATACCTAACATATCAAAAGCAGTCAATTGCATCACTCTAATATCAGATCCTCTCTTAGACTAACGTCTCCTTGGCATGGATGCCTGAAGAGGCTTAATGCTACATCAATGGCTCTAAACATGACGATAGGACGGGAATGGAGCTCTATATGAAAAATCAGGAACCATTCTTCGTATTTCAGCAACAGGAGTACAGTTTTTCAAACGGAAGGTCTTGCGGTCGGGGAAAATAAGTACTTGAAAACTTAACTAATTCTTTAAAATAAACCTAATCACGACATACTAAAGAAAAGATTAATTTTTGATTCATTTGTCCGACTAATTTTTCTTCCAAACATTGAAGGTTCCCGAGACCTTGTTTATTTCCAGAATATAAGAAATTCTAATGATACATATTGTATAATCTGAAGCTAGAAGTTATTTTCATAAAATAATTCTCGTTCTGGCGACCTGTTAGCAAAGAGCCTAATAGGACACAATCACCCTTATTCTGGTTGTCGTCGTCGTCGTCGCCGTCGTCGTCGTTACCAAAAATGATGTCGATAAAATCAGAGTCGACAAAATCAGAGTCGACACAACACAATGTCGACGGCATATTGACTCACAGAATACCAAATGTGTGTCCGACAGTCATCTATAACATAGATGGGCACTTTGCAGTACCAGTAAAATTTCAGTAAAAATTGATTTTTACTGATTACTGAAAAAAATTACAGTTACAAAAATGAAATCTAAATTTCATTACCAGTAAACATTTACTGAATACTGAAAAGCTTAATGCATTAGAATTATAATGCAGTATGCCCATGTATGATCTATAACTGTCAATAACGACAAACAGAATACCAATTTTAAACTGTCGACGCAAGACAACGTCGACGGCGACAACCAGAATAAGGGTGAATGAAAATAAATTTGTTCGATTCGGTACCAAAATATGACAGAAAGTTTTATCTTTAAATTATCGATATCGAAATTTGTATCCATATTATTATGAACAAAACAGCAAATGCTCGTAAAATACTGAAAGTTTAAAGAAGATACTCTTAATGATTACCGATAATTTTAACGTGCATTAAATTATCTAAGGAATATGGTCTAAAGTATAAATAGAATTAGAGATCTAATATCATCGAAAATTTAATAATATTTATGTTACCTTTGCTTCTTCAGATAATTCATCTATATGTCCCTTAATATGTTTCATAACAACACGTAAGGCAGCATTATTTTCAATTATGCTACGATACAGAGCAGTTTGTGAATGTTCTACTATTTGATTATGTAAAACATTTGACGGTCTAGCTTTTGGAGGTGTTACTGGTATAGTGTCCATGAAGAATATATCAACCGGCTTAGGGTTATTATTTTTGGTATTTACGCCTAATTTTACGACAGGACACAATAATTGAATTAATTCTGGATTGTTTTCATATGCCTGTCGTAAAAATTTTCGGCACTCATCAGCAAATATCACTTTGTGTTGTCCACTTGAATCTTCAATATCTTTAAATCTTAAAAATAAAATTTATCTTCATTAGAATTTATTATCATTCAAAATACATTTCAATATTTACTTGCTTTTGATTTGTGCGATGCTCATATAATATACCAACTTACGATGAAGATAGCGAACGTTCCGCAATGGTTTCTCACAGTGAAGACATTTTTTTGAAATTGGACGTTGAAGAGCCGAGTTTATAATAGCTGAACGCAAAGCGCAAGAAGTTTTAGTCACATTAAATTGATTACTTTCTCCTTTTTCAAGTAATTGGTACATTTCAGCAATACGTGGATGCGCATTGTTTCCGTTTTCTAATTTCACAAAAGTTTCGACGTTATTCAGAACTATTTCCGATTTGTATATTTCCAATTCTTGAGCCTCTACGATATATCCTGCGTCAATAAGTCGCAATTGCAATAAAAGTATCTCTGTTTCATGCTCTGTAAATATCCATTAGAGAGAGAGTTTTTAAATAACGAATGATATGTACAAAACAAAATTTCAGGAAGGACAAAAGATCTTTAGCTATCTATATATTATGTATAGATTTTAAATAGCTTATAATATACATAAATTCATTAAGCTAATATTGAGTGACTAAACCTTTACCTTTTTGTTGAAATTTTTGACAGTGTATACAAAATACATTGCAAAGCTTTTGCACCAATTTAATAAAAAATGGATTGTACACCAATGCATTTAACTCAATATGGCCTAAATGACCTGGGCATGCCTGAATATTTAAACATGTTGTACAGGGTTCCATTCTTTTTCCAAATGTTCCCATTTGACTGTCGTATAGTCCACCAGGCAGTGGATGGCCCAATGGATCAAAAGTAAGACCAGTAATTATTTTCACAACACTAAGCTGCTTTATTTCTTCACTGGTAAACACAGAGAATTCTAAATCACTTGGGAGCAAGTCTATATCAAATGTCTTCATGGTTCCCATTATGAAGTTGGTTTCAACACAAATTAATGTTTTAAATTAACTTATTACTTTATTTAATTGTAAATAGCAATATCTTTGAAATTAGATGTCAAAATTACAGATAGTAGTCATCTCAACTAAGCACTGTCAAACACGTGCATGGAACAGTGTTGAAACCTTTAGTACTTTTGTATTTTTTTCAGTCCTTTTTTATTTCAAACATACCACAGTACCCCCGCCAAGCTTTTAGTACTTCTTTCTTCAAAATCGTTTTTGTTCGTTCAAAAAATAAATCATCATATATATTATCATATATATTATTTCTAAAGCACTTTTTTTGTCGGTTGCAAATATCTCCTATACCACCGCATCAAATTTAATGAATGATATCTCATTTTAAAGCTTATATCTAATAGGCCATTTACACTACAGCGAAATCTAGTACTTAGAAGATTTCGAGCCAAATCTAGTTGACTTTAACTAGATTTCCCATACAAAACAAAATCTACTTATTTAGTAGATTTCGGCAAAATCTACTCAAAATCTAGTAAAAATAGAAATTCAACTATGTGTTTTGCCAAATAGTACTTAAAAATACAACGCTGCGCAGAAAAAAAATGACAGTTCAATTTAAAAACATGTACCCATTCCATTCTGCTAAAGGGTCCGCCAAATAACTTTTATTTTTAATAATGGAAAATAAATGATTATGCGTTTTCGCTTCGTTAAGTGGGCCTGCGATCGACTTACAGAAGATGCCGATTTTGGCAAAAAAATCATCTTTTCAGATGAAGCTCATTTTGATCTTGGCGGGTATGTAAACAATCAAAATTGTCGCATTTGGGGCACAGAAAACCCGCACGCATACATTGAAAAGCCGACGCACCCACCCAAAACGAGTAACTGTTTGGTGCGGATTTTGGTCCAGAGGCATAATTGGGCCACCTCGGAGCTGCGATTTGACACCGTTGGACTACTATATTTGTGGGGTGCATGTCAAAGATAAGTGTTACGCCGACAAGCCAGAGACAATTGACGCTTTAAAGGACAATATTCGTGAAGCCATTGGTGAAATACAGCTGCACACAATCGATAATGTGCTTAAAAATTGGACCGATCGTGCATGGCCAGCCGAGGCAGCCATTTGAATGAAATTATTTTCCATTATTAACCGGAAGGATTGTACTTTCAAATAAAAAAAAGAAATTTGAGAAAATATTCAGTAGTTTTTTCTAAAGCATTTTCAAAAAAAAAAATTTATTTGGCGGACCTTTTATTTAGCAATTGTATGTAGTAATACATTTACATTATTTTTAAATGTTATATTCTACAAATGCTGACGTTTTTTTTTTGCACCAACATTATTTCTGATTGGATCTTATTTGGTCTTGATGAAAACGATACTAAATGTCCTATATTCTTCATTTTTGTTTGGTATTAAACTAAATTTGGAAATATTCTTTTCTTTTAAATTTCAGTCAACTGTTTTTGTTATTAAAATGAAATCTTGCTACTGTCAAATAAATCCAGTGTAAACGATCTAGATTTTGAGCAAGAATTTGAATTTGAATTCTTTATTTGAGACTTTCTTCTTTCTTGAATACAATTTCCAAATTAATAACAATAACGATATGTCAAAAATTAGAACTATTATAGTCTTATTCTAATTTCTATAATAAGAATATGCTACATGTTTAAATGAAATTTTCGTATTTGTGGGAAGGCACGAGGGTGAAGGAGAACTGAAGAGTTGCTCAATTTCTTCCACTATTACTTGCAGAGAAGATCCGCATAAATTAACACTTAAAACTAAATAACAAAATACTACTCAAAAGGCAGTAAAACTAAAAGTCACTTCAAGACGACCATATCAAAAAATATTATCTTGACAACATTCTTAATGTAAATACCACTAACATTAATCAATATTCAATCCAATGTCAAAACGAAATTACATCAGAGAGAATAGTATCGTAGGAGTTAAAATGAATCCTAGTCATATAGACCAGAATTAATATTCAAAGATATAGATATAATAAAAAATAAGCACAATCCGTAGATTAAATATTAATTAACATATCAACTAATAATAATCGAGTATACAACTATATACATATATACAATAGAATTAGAGAGAAAAGGAAAAAGAATTCTTTTTTTTTTTTTTTTTTTTTTCATTTTTACAAACAGAAACAATTAATATCAACCCCTGTGGGTTCCAGGGGTAATTTTCTCATAGAAAGCCGGAGTCGAAAAGGGATTCAAATCATCAATACTCTCGTTCAGAATGCCCACTGGTGATAAGAAGTACGAATCCGCCCAGGATTTGTCTGCCTCAGCGTTAAAGATGTCAGTCATCAAGTTGTTGTCATGAACCGCAAGCTTCTCAACAAACTTTCTTTGAAGGGAGAGAACATATCTGCCAAAAGGTATAACATTTGCTGATTTATAGATATATTCGTTGGAGAACAGTTTAGTGGGATTTTGATAATGCTTTCCAATACACCTTCTAAGAATCTTGCGTTCAAAAATTTCCAATTTTTTAATAACAGTCGGGGAGATAGTAAACCAAATGGGAAAACCATAGCTCAGTACTGGGCGAATAGCTGTCTTGTAAAGAAGCAATTTGGTTTTCTCAGGGAGGTATTTATTGCACATGAGACTGCTCAGAGAGGCTGATATGCGTTTAGTTTTCTGCAGTTTCAATCGTCCATGGTTATTAAATTTCAGCAATTTATCAAAGGTTATCCCCAAATATTTCATTTCGCTCTTAAACGGGATCTCGATACCATCCAGGGATAATTGAAGACATTTAATTTGTGGTACCACATACTTCGCGCAATTACCGGAGGAATTCCTTACATATTGCTGTAGATTTAGAAGCGTTGATATTTACACCCCATTTTTTATAGTAAGAGCTGATGATGCCAAGGTGGAGAGCGGCATTATCTAAGGCAACAATAGGTGACTGGTTATGAGAATATAAAAGGCAATCGTCGGCATAAAGAAGAGCTGTTGAGTTAGCGGATGTGTGTGGAAAGTCATGTAGGAAAAGATTGAACAGAAAAGGGGCTAACACGCTCCCCTGCGGTACACCACTTTTCACTGCACCAAAATCCGAGTAGGAATTATTTATCTGCACAATAAAATTCCGGTCAAGCAGAAAGCTGTCTAGTAACTTTAACATAAATGGATCGACTCCCAGGTCAACTAGCTTGTACAGGATGCCTTTATGACTAACTGAGTCAAATGCTTTTTGTATATCTAATGAGATCGCCACGGTGCATATTTTACTTCTTAGGTTTTTAGTTATATCATTGTGAAATTTAAGTAGGGAATGACAAGTTGAATGTTCTCTTTTGAATCCAAACTGGAATTCAGATATAGGATCAATTATGAATTCTCTATCTAGTTTTGACTTTAAAACATGTTCAAATATTTTCCCTACATTTGACAACAGGGAGATAGGTCTAAATTCGTCAGGTGCTATACTCTTAGGATTTTTCTTAATAGGGATGATTTTCGCTATTTTCCAATCCCTTGGGAAATAACCGTTGTTGATGCAGTTGTTAAATATTATGGTGAGGAATTTTATGACTTCATCTGGAAATTTTTTCAGGATATAATTTGATATGCCATCAATGCCGCTGGACTTCTTCGAGTTTACATTCTGAATTAATTCTCTGACCTTCTCCACATCAGTGAAGTGGTATTTATCAGGATTGTCTAAGGCGTTAAATTCATCATTAAACGAATAAATATTATTGGGACTCGAAGCAAGGTAAGATGCAGTTCTAGTGAAGAAATCTCTTACAGGATATTCAGGAATATTTTCTTGAAAAACTGTTGAAAAATGATTACGAAAGATTGAAGATATTTCTAGGCTATTGGAGATTATGACGTCATTGTGTTTTATCTGTTGGCAAAAGGAGGATTTTTTTCCTATTTACAAGTTGGTAAATTTCCTTAAATGCAGATGGGCCAGGTTTGATGTTTTTAAGTTTGTTATTAAATATTCTAGACTCCTCCAAACAAACTAATTCTTTTATTATGTTCTTCAGAAGCTGTATCTGCTTAGAAAGTATCACATATTCATTACTCAATCTATTTCCGGTTCGGTGAAAAATATTTTTTAATCTTTTTTGCCACTGATGTTTAATTTTGAAGAACTTCTTAATATTATCTGGTAAAGGAAATTTGTGATCTTTTATTTCAATTACTTCTGAATGAGAATCGTGGACGGTTTTAAATGAGGACTTGAATTCATCTATAAAATGATCAATTTCGAAATTGAGTAGATTTCTATTTGTAGGTGGCTTTATACGGATACAGATGGAGCTCATATCGTTTCTAAAATTGTCCCAGCTAGTATTTTTGTATGACGTAATTAGCTTCGGTGTTCTAAGTATCATGGTTGAAGGATCAAGATTCAATACAAGTTTTAACGGGAAGTGATCCGAAAAGGTTGGGAGTGTTGATATGTAATTATTAAAAATATGATTGTTAATTAGATTTGCACTTATGAGGAAATGGTCCAAAAAAGGATGCTCCATTAGGGTATGACGGTGTGGTGCTACAAAATCTTTTGACATCCAAAGGATTATCTAAGAGCCAATCATAGAGTTTCCTTCCGTTCATATTATCGACTTGATCACCCCAACTTGTGTTCTTAGCATTAAGGTCACCTCCTAAGATGAAACCACTAGAATTTGCTGATTGCTGAAGAATACTTGTAAGACTACTCTGAAGATCCGTGGGATTGAAATTACTGGGAATATACAAGGATCCCAAAATATACTTTTTGGTAATATTGTCAGTTTTCGACTCTATTTGTATAAAAATGTTGTTAAATTTTATGTTATTGAAGGAAATTCGTTCATATTGAATGGAATTCTTAATTAATATAGCCACTCCGATAGTTGAGTAATCATAAATAAAGTTGTATCCTGTTATTTTAATTCTTTGCCTTTTATTTAGATGGCATTCCTGAATAAAAGCGATGTCAATATTATTAAAATGCAACATATTTGCTAGATCTATTTGTCTGGATAAGTCTATAAGTGATCTTACGTTGAAAGTAATAAATTTCATGAATCTATGGCCCATAAATAGATTTAACCTTATGCATAAGACGTAAAAATTCCTCTTTGGCTTCAGCTCTAGGCATACTTCGAAATTCCTTCAGAAAGATATTTATCTCTTGCTCAAGAGTTAATTCTTTGTCGACTATAAATAAGTTAGATAATTTTAAGAATTCATTTATAACTGAAGGTTTAGAAGTTTGTACATTCTGTGTGTTAAGTAGACTTGCATAAGTTTTACCTGGAGTGATATATGAAGAAGATGAAAGCGTGTGCCTTATATTTTTTGCCGCAGTTTGCTTTGCTTCAATAGCCTTACGGATACGATCTTTTCTATTTTCAACATATTTCTTGAATATTGGGCAACCTTTCCAGTTTGCAGTGTGACCTTTTTCGTTGCAATTTATACAGTAAGGTTCCGTGTCATCTTCTTTACTTCTTTTGCAGTCACCAGGTAGATGTTTCTGATCACACTTTACGCAATTATACTGTGATCCACAATTCTTGGAAACGTGGCCCCATCGCTGGCATCTAAAGCACTGAATTTCTGAAGAGTTTTTCTTGCGCTTTTCCCAGATAATAGTTTGATTTAATAGATATTTTATCGATGAAACATCACTGAGGGATTTGCCAGGATGAAGTACCACAAGCAATAGGCCAGTATCGTATTTCATTTTCAGTGAGTGAGGAGTTGTAAATTGTACTACTTTTGCCACCGTTTCAGGAACTAAATCATCAATAGCCATTTTTAATTTATTTACGTCGATACCGTTATATAAACCTCTTAATATAAGAGATACTTTCTTTAATTCTTTCGGAGTGAAAGAATAAGCCTGAACGGAATGATCACGTAAGGTCTGCAGCATTGCTAAGTGCGCTGATGGGTCTGCAAAATAAAGTTTACTTTTAGTATTACTTATTCTTTTAATTTTAAATATCACATTAGGAGTTTTGGACTGGAGTTGTTCAACTATACTTTTAATATTAACGTTATGAAGAAAAATTGGAGGGCAAAAAATTTTTCTTTTATTCTCCTGCGTCAATTTGACAGCAGGATTACTGTCGATACTTGGTTTCGGTGTACTCGTAGTCGTTGTTATGCTCTCTACTTCGAGGCCTGCAAATAAGGCAAATCTATTTTGATTTTTAGGATCATATTTCATATTAGTCAAGTCGACATTTGCCGCCGAAGAATTTACTTCAAGCCGAAGTCTTTTTGCCGCCATATTTTCCACGCCTTTATCAATGTCTGGTGGCCGAGTAGGGGCTTTAGGTGACACATCCTCGTTCATAATGCACAAGACGTATTATAATTGTTTTGAAAAAAAAACACTTATCAGTAAAATTTGTTTTGCTATTGCCAATAGTTTAGTCACTTTATAAAATTTTTTCCCAATTTTTAATATTATAAAAAATGTGCAGAGAAGAATAACTGTTTCTGTAAACCCGTTTTCTTTTTTTCCGTCGTTTGAATCTTCTCTTTAGCCTTTTGAACTGTCGTCTTTCGTTGATTCATTTTGAGCAAGATTTGAAATCTAATCTACTAGATTTCGCTGTAGTGTAAATGGGCTATAACACTAATGACGAAAAATATCATCATCATCATATATATTATTTCTAAAGCACTTTTTTTGTCGGTTGCAAATATCTCCCATACCACCGCATCAAATTTAATGAATGATATCTCACTTTAAAGCTTATATCTAACACTAATGTCGAAAAATAATTAGAAATTGGAAAATTAATATTTTCATTGATAAAAATTATATTTTATATAGAACTACATGATAATACTGTTGTCATTATGATTATATGTTTTTGTTCAAGTGTGGTAATACAGGGTCGCTTAATAGTAATGCAGTTCTACATAATATAGTATGTATTAAAATCCATTCTGGCAATACCGCTATTTACTATAATGCCGTTTATTACTAAGTCAGTTATATATAATATGCATATTAAGTTGTAAAAAGCTGTTTTGGCAATACTTTGCAGTAGTTGTTAGATCAAGTGCGGTAAACAGGGTCGCTTAATTGTAATGCTATTCCACATAATATATAAAGTTGTAAAAGCCATTTTGGTAATGTCGTTATTGTCATGGCATTGTTTGTTTTATGAAGTGTAGTAATACGGTGTCTTTTAATATATACATATATATAGTGTCAGCTGATATTTAACAGTTAAAAAGGTTTTAAGAAAAATAAGAATAAAAATAACGTGCAACGTAAGAATATAAATAACGTGCATTTAGATTAAAACAAGTAATTGAATTAAAACATCTTAAGATATTTTTGTTTGTATTAAGGATTCGTACGGGCAAAAAGTTAACGATGATCATGTCATTACCTCTAACATTGTATTCAAAGAAGTATTATAAAAGCATTTAAACATATGTATGTATGTATGTAAATATGTATGATATGTTATGATTTCTAATATTTTTATACTTTTAATAAAATTTCTATTAATTATTTTCATTTTATGTTACAAAAATGACAACTAATGGTGCGAAATATTCGCACGCAATATTCGTAGTTACAAGTTAAAGTAGCCTTATTAAATATAGACGCCCAACGGCCACTGTTCAACTCCAGGTCAGACAAAACGAAAACAAAAAACATAACGGCGTAATATACATATGTATGTATGTGTGTGAATGTTGTTGGTTGAAAAAGTAGGTGGTAAAAAGGTAGTTTTAGTTAGTAGTGTTAGTAAGTTCGCTCACCAAAAAGAGGCCAGGTTCAACCCCAGGACAAAACAAAAACATAATGGGATGGATGTTGCGTTTTATAAACAACAAGTTTGCTCGCTGCTGGTTTTAAAGAAAAGCAAAAAAAATTAATTTTTTTTAAGTGTGACGAATTTTGTAGTTGTGATGAGTTTCTAGTGTGGTGAGTTTTAACAAAATGTAGTGAATTTATCCAGTGCGGTGAATAAAACAGAAGTATGGTGAGTTCTTCCAAAATGTGGTGAACTTTTCCGGTGTGGTGAATAAAACAGAAGTATGGTGAGTTCTTCCAAAATGTGGTGAATAAAACCGAAGTATGGCGAGTTTCTAGTGTGGTGAGTTCTTTCAAAATGTGGTGAACTTATCCGGTGTGGTGAATAAAATCGAAACTCACCAAAGTGCCGTTATTCGAAATGGGTACTGTATTACTATAAATACATGTAATGTACATCGTGATTTGGACGGTGCGTATCTAGAATAAGTAATTTTCACATCTGTTAGTGGAGGCATTCACCGATATGTCTGGTTACTGCATGAAAACAATATTGCCATTGTGTCATTCTATTTAAAATTCTAAAAAATTAAAATTAGAAAACTGCATACAAAAAATAATTGAATTTAAATTATTTTGTAAATGAATTTTTAAATAATTGCTTTCTTTTAGTTTTATTCACAAAATGCAAATTAGAAGTTTTCTATTTATAATTTTTTGTATATATATACTGTTTTTTTTTTGTATATGAGAAACATGTATGTAGTTAGGTTTTCTATTCCATTCCGTACATAAGTATTGTGGGGGTGAGCGGGGAAAATAAAATAAAATATTTTTCGACAGAAATAAAAATATAATCAATTAGATTTTATATATATTTGTTCTATGTACATTCAAACGTACCTTTGTGTTCGGGGGTGGATTTTATCATAATAAATCTCTTTTCGTTTTACGTTATAACACTTCTGTCATATAATTAAACAATTCACAATCATACAACCACACGGTTGTACAAAATCTTAAGTTAAGCTTAAAGTTAAGGTGGCCAGCGTGAACATCCCGCCCCTCTTGCAACAGTGCAACAAGCGGACCGAGAAGTCACCTGGCCAGAGATAAATAGAGTTTACAGTTCAGGGTAATTCATATACAGTGGCTCCCACCTTATTTCAACCAGCACCTTTAAACAAAATTAATAAGAGTTTATAGAATATGTTTAAAAATTAAAAAAAAGTTTTATTCAGTCTCAAATTTATGGGCAATTTGTGATCAAAACGTCCGCCAACACCAGATTTCGAACAAGAATGACCTTATAGCAGCTCTGAAAAAGGAATGGGCAAAAATTACTCTCCAAACCACTAGGAAGTGGAATCAATGCAAAAAAGGCTGACAGCTGTAATTAAGCAAATAGGAGGTCATACTAAATTTTAAAATTAAAACTTTTAGTTAATTAATCATTTGTTTGTTTATAGTAAGTGGTTGAAATAAGCTGTGACGAATTGGGTTCCAATATTTTTGGTTTTTAGTTTGTAAGTTTACATTTGAGACTGGATAAAACTTTTTTTCTTAATTTTTAAACATATTCTATAAACTCTTATTAAAATTTTTTTAATATCTTGTTTCGTTTCGAAATTATATTATATTATATTATTAGCTTAATTTTTTTTTAAAGGTGCTGGTTGAAATAAGCTGGGAGCCACTGTATATATAATTCATAGTAATTCATAGTAAAAAAAAGAAAAAATAAAAAATAGATATAAAATAATTCAAAGGGAGTACTAATAAGAAAAGGGGACTATTTGCCTAGTACGTTTATGACGATGGTGGGCCCCGCTGTCGCATTAGAAGCAGCTACAACATTCTCATTGCTGGTGGAAGGCTGATCTGCACACGCACACTTCCTCTTGAGAGCTTGGTTGTGGGTTGCACTCTTCTGGTTGCTGCTGTGCTTCTGCTTATTGGTGTGAGCAGTTTTTGTTTTACGTTGGCGTTTTCTACGGTGGCTTTTCTTGGCTGCGGAAGCGTTCTTCCTTCGTTCTTGGTTGCTATCAACTCGCCGATGGAAATGCAGCATTGTATGGTGCTCTTGTAAACACTCCATACATCTTTCTCTGCTTTGACACTCCTTGACGAAATGAGAGTGTGCCAGACAATTAATACAGTATTTGAGCCTTTTTACGATGCTCAATCGTTTGAAAGGACTCATACGACGGAATGTGGGGCATTTACGCAATGGATGATGTTCCGAACACAATCTACATTTGGAGTTGGAGGCAGCAATAACGTCGTCGAGGCTTCCATTCTTGGGACGTTCCACGGCTAGTCGACGGGCGCAAGTTCGGACATCTGTAAATACAATCAAAAACGGGCAAAGGGATAGAAAAAAAAATTAGTTTTGTTTTTGTTTGACAATTGGCCGAGTTAAAATGCCATTGGCGGTTCGAACATCGGCCACTCGCACCTTCGAATCGGGGCCTAGATAGACCCGTTCGATCCGACCTAGTTTCCATTCGTTAGGGGGAAGATTGTCATGACGAATGACAACAAAATCATTTACAACAAAATCTCTTTGAGGAACCTTCCATTTGTTGCGTTTATGCAATTCGGCCAAATATTCGTCCTTCCAACGACGCGCAAACAAATGGTGCAAAATTTTCAGCTTACGCCATCGATTAGCATAGCTTAGAGATTCATTCGAAAAATTAGGTTCTGGCGGGGAGAGTATGGCACTTCCTATAAGGAAATGTCCCGGGGTTAAAGGGTTGACGTCAGACGGGTTATCAATCATCGAACTAAGAGGTCAAGAATTCAAACAAGCCTCTATTCTAGTCAACATAGTCGAGAATTCTTCATACGTGAAACTCTGGGCGTGGGATATCTTTTTCAAATGGGTTTTGAAACTCTTCACACCTGCCTCCCATATGTGGAGCTCCAGGAGGAATAAAATGCCAATCTACCAACTGAAAGGCATTCTTCGTGACAATCTGACATTTAAGATTCTCAAGGAACTGAGTTGTATCCTTATTCAAAAGATTAGCTGCTCCAACAAAAGCAGAACCATTGTCAGAATATAGGTGGGAAGAACAACCGCGACGAGAGAAGAATCGAGCAAAAGCGGCCAAGAAACATTCGGTGGATATGCCGTTTTAGCCTCCAGATGGATGGCTCGAGTAGCAAAACAAACAAACACCAATACATATCCCTTCGTTATTCTACAACCACGCCCTATATATGACTTTATGTTAAAGGGACTAGCAAAATCAATTCCGCCATGAGTAAAAGGGCTGGTAAGTGTAGTTCTTTCGGGCGGCAAAGCAGACATAATCTGCTGACCGAGCTTCTTTTTATACAGTGAACACACTTTGCAATTGTGAACAACTATCTTAACCAAATTCTTCAATTTAGGAACCCAAAATTCCTGTCGCATAAGACGAAGCATCAGAGAGATATCCGCATGAGCTGAAAACTTATGAAGATGTTCCAGATAGAGACGCGTATAACGGCCGTTATAGGGTAATAACTTCGGAAAACGTTCGTTGTAAGTCAAAGTAGGTGATTGAGAGAGTCTACCATTAACCCGTAGAAATCCACTAGAATCTATAAAGGGGTTGAACACGAGTAGTGAATTCTTAGAGATTAAGGTAGCGCCATTCTTCAGAGAAGAGTATTCGGGGAAATGGGTGCTTTGGCAGAGAATGATCAAACGATCCATTGCCAACCTAACCTCACTTTGACTCAACGTATGAGATAGAGGAACTTGAGACGACCTTTTTCCGGTGTGTAACGAGTGATAAAAACGAAATATGTGACATAACTCGCAGGGCACGAGGTAAGTCCGAATATCGACTCAAGAATTCTTCGGACGTATCCGTTTGGGCAACGTTGACCTGTACAAACGCGTTTCTAACTGATTGATGGGTTTAAAAGACGACAGTGGCCACTCAGACTGTGGGCGAGACAACCATTCAGGACCTTTCCACCAAATATCCGAAAGAGAGAGCTCCTTAGCACTCATACCACGACTAGCCAAGTCAGCAGGGTTATGATGAGATTCGACGTGATTCCAATTGTCAGTGCCTACCTGGTCCACGATATACGATACTCGATTTGCCACAAAAGTTGGCCAATGGCACGGGGGTTTTTGAAGCCAGGACAGAACGATAGTCGAATCTGTCCAATAGAAGGCTTCCGATCTGGTAAGATTCAGCTCCTTACGAAGTGAAAATACCATTTTCGCCAATAGAGTTGCGCCGCAGAGCTCTAAAGGGGGTAAAGTTTGCACTTTTATAAGCGCAACTTTTGTTTTGGCAGCGAGTAAGTGGGTGACAAAGTCTCAGTCATTTTCTTAAATTTTTATTAGCTCTATCAAACGAACGTCCAACCTCAAGAGGGTTTTGGTGAAAAAGGTTTTTTCACTTCGTAACGAGCTGTATCTTACCAGATCGGAAGCCTTCTATTGGACAGATTCGTAAACGAGAATAAAATAAATATATTTTTATAAAACTAATATTTGATGCAAAAAGGTACTCTTTCAGTTATAGTTTAGTACTATTTCAAAATTTCAATTTTGCAACACTGGCATGAAAGCATTAATGGTAATGCTACCAGATTTAATTGAGAAGAATATAAGCAATGCAAAATCATATGTTCCTCCACATTAGGACGAAATGCTTTATTTTGATAAATTCTACAGAAATGTGAAATTCTATAGAAATGACAGAGTCCTTAGGAATTTTATATTTCCTATAAAGAAGTGAAGAACATGAAAAGGTTCGGTTATATTTAAAATTATTAACCCTAACTTCGTTTGAAAAATTTTAACCATTTTCAAAAAAAAAAAAATTTGTAGGAAGTTTTTAAAAAGTTTCAAATATGTTTCTTGTATGTAGAGGTATTTAATAGTGTCCTTAATATTTGGTTATGTTGAAGCCTTTGTAGGCCAGGTATTTGTTTATTTCAGTTTTTATTATTTTGGTTGTAATAAGACAATAACAAAAAAAAATAATAAATCCAGATTCAAATTTTAACACCAATAATTTTCGGTTTTCATTCAATAGTAAGAAATATTTTGTGTAAAATAAAACTTTGACTTAATTTTAATATATTGTGGAATAATTATCTCGTGTAATAACATTCCTTAGCTTGACACGCTTTTGACCTTTTAGCAACACAAGATACCAATAAAATTAGTAATGACATTTTACTATCTCGATATCACTTCCATAAGCATATATAATGTTTATTAAATGTACATATGTATGTATATAGTAGAGGTGTGCACAAGACATATAAAATTGCACAGTATTGCATTTTTCCCAAGACCGAATATTGATTGTAGCTGCAAATATAAATAAGTGTGAAGCAAGGATAGAGAACAAAAAAACAACTGCACTCGTAAACCATTGTACAACAGTATAAAAGAGAGTTGTGTGAAGAGTGCAACAAAAAATATTGTACTCTTCATAGAGTCACAACATGCATTTGTTGTTGTTTGTTTTTTAACAACAATGAATAATAATGTTTTGCTCTCGGGAACCGAACATCTTCGTTGACGCCTTCATTGCCTGTAACTTTTTTAAACTTTTTATTTCGGGGAAAAACCTTTTTTATGAGTTTATGGCGAAAGCAAAGAATGTATAGAAACACTTATGTACACATATTTTTCAATATGGCAATACTGAAAATGTAGCTTCAGTACATGGTGAAATTACTTATCAGGTGTGGTTAGGTCGTCAGCTGATTATGTTGTTGTATAGAGGTTGGGATTGTCAAATTATTGTTTATTTATATTTACTTTCTGACAGTTTAAATTTAAATTTAATTTAAAAAAATGCATATCAGGGAACACACGTAAAATACAAATGTTTATAAACATTTAAACGAATAATTCAAAATCAGTGATGGACAAATGCTCTTCAGTTTTATTGTTTATTACTAGCATAACAAATTTGAAATTTTGGGGCCACTCAGAACATACAATTACAATGCCTCTGAAGCTGTTATAGCATATGACATCCAAGTCTTGGGCAGACAATTGTGCCCCTTTTTTAGGCAGCCATACCTTCCACCCGGTGGTGTTATATACATTTTGAGCACATTAGCTAACACCTCACCATCTTTAGTTATACCAATGCCAATTTTATTAGCATAACAAATTTGAAATTTTGAACAGAACATACAATCTTTCTGTGCATTTCAGCACTTTACGCAGGTTGGTTAAATTGCAGGAAGTCCATCCAATTAAAGCTAACGCATCACACAAGCGAACATTTTCCCTTTTTGGGTACAAACTCATCTTTAACGGAAATGCGTGTCGCACCATGCTTTATACATTACTTGATCATCTTTTAATGTTTTGTGCGAGTTCCTTGTACAATGATATGCTGTATACACATTTATATAAACATATGTATACAATTTTATTATTGTTTTCATCACTTTTTTATTTATAAAAATGAATATTTAGTTTGAAAATCAATTTCTTTATGTTTTTATTTGTTTTTGTTTATAAATTTGCCTTCATGGTGAATTTTCAGTCAGGTGATTTTGACAATCTCAGCCAACCAGAGCAACAACAAATTTCCCTGTTGTTTTTGGTTTGTTGTAGGATTGCTCACACCTCTATAAGTTATTTCACCATGCTTCAGTAGTAAAATATGCTCTTACAACACAAAGCATAGTTCCGTTACTTCACAGACAAACGAGTGCTGTTGTATACATTGAATAAATGAGAAATACACATTTCAGTGCACTCGTAAAATCAAGAGCAACAGAAAAGAGTACAATACAGAATTGCATTCGGTGAAGGGTTAGCTAGCAGAATGTCTTGTGCACACCTCTAGTATATAGCATTAAGTGCAATACATTATACCAAAGAATATGGATATAAAGAATGCGCATCATGTAGAAGTAAAATTTCTTATGGCGGGATGTACCAGTAAGACCCGCTCTCACCAAAATCTCTTT
Source organism: Sarcophaga caerulescens (assembly GCA_927399465.1). Lineage (NCBI taxonomy): Eukaryota > Metazoa > Arthropoda > Insecta > Diptera > Sarcophagidae > Sarcophaga > Sarcophaga caerulescens. Next base: position 56,592,990 of record OV656868.1, read on the forward strand.
TAAAAATCTTTTCTTGATGAGGGAGGGAAGACAGGAGAAAAATAAACACAAACAAAGAGCGTAACAATGTGTTGCTCTCATCGTACGTATGTATATGCGTATGTACGATTATGTATGTATGATCGTTTTTATTGTTTGACCAAAGACTATAAATATGTAAAGATGTTGCACACAGTGTATTTAAAATTGACAAAATTTTGTACTTCTTTCCTATGAGGGGGGTAGGTAACAGGGAAAGCTGAATCGTCGTTCTCACTCTCATGTTAATTGAGAGAAAGAAAACAAAAAAGACTCAGTACACTTATTGTACTCAGAGAACTTATTATACTTAGAGAACGTATTGTTCTTTTCTCTAAGCAATTTATTCTCATATGCGTGTATACGTGTGTGCATGTATGTATACATACATTGCCAAATAAAATAATAAACAAACTGAAAGATTTTTTGTTTTCACAAAATGTATGTGCAAATAGCCTGTGGAAAACAAATATCACCGTTTGTTTTATTGTAGGGTAAGAATATGTGTTTTATTGTTGTAGAAATGAAATTATATCGATTCGCACCGAATTATATATTACTATTCAATTATGTATGTATGTATTTACCATATGTGTCTATTTTTGTATAGAATGAAGTTGTAATAAAACGAATGCTTTTTTTGTTTAGTATTTATTGAATTTATTTATCATTTTAATGGTTCAAAATTTTAACTTTTTCCATACTGGATAATTTGAATTTGTATGTTTCCCATGTGGAATGCTTCCGTAGTAAAACAACAATTAGTAAATTAAGCATCTCCATTCTGTGTTTATAACATTCGTTATTTTCATCAAACCAAGGAATAAATTGTATTTTGATCTACTTATGTAACCAACAAAATATCGACTTGATGTTAATTCAATTGGCACATTGTTGGACGTAAAACAATCGGTGCCTTCATTAAAATATTCTTTATTTTCATCGTATATATCTGCGACATCTATATCAGGGGTATGTGTACTTTCTGATATATTTCCAGTCCTATCAATATCTTCTAAAAATATGATTTATGATTTTAATTATATATTATATTTATTAAAGGTTTTGTTTGAGCATACACTACAATTTTTAAATTCACACTTTTTATAAAACAATTTTTCAGTTTTTCAGTTTCAAATGTCCACACAAAATGTGGATTTTTTATTTCGGTGCGAATCGATATAGTTTCATTTCTACAACAATAAAACACATATTATTACCCTACAATAAAACAAACGGTAATATTTCTTTTCCAAAGGCTATTTGCACATACATTTTGTGAAAACAAGACATCTTTCAGTTTGTTTATTATTTTATTTGGCAATGTACAAGCACACACGTGTGCACACACATGTGTGTACATATGAGTCTAAATTAGATAAGAGAACAATACGTTCTCTGAGTATAATAAATTCTCTGAGTACAATAAGTGGCAGTAGCCCACTGTTACCAACTATTTTCCAAAAAATATCGCTAAAGACGACTAAAAAATAGCTAGAAAATAGCTAAATTTTAAAATTTAGCGATAAATCGCCAAAACAATAAAATTTAAAAACTTTTTAAGAAAATTTACTTAAAACATAGCTAATATTTTGGGAATTTTAATATTATGTAAAAAAGACAACGATTTATCGCTTAATTCTGAAAAAATACTCGCAATAAATTTAAATTCAATTTTTTTTTTTAAATTATGTACATATATTTAATGTATGGGTCTCTAAAACGTTTTTAATTATTGCAGTACATTTGGTTCTATGGACACGGATTTTATTGGCATCATCAAAATTGTTTTTACACATATCACTAAGGTGATCAATAGCATTGTTCGACGTATGTTGACATACAAATTATAGATAAAGCGGCTTCTTGCATTTTAACGTTATCAACAATATTTGCATTTGGGGAAATTCCAATTTTTTCCAACATGATCCCCTAAGCGATGAGAGATTTGAGTTTTTTAGTTTCCGCGTGACTTAATAGGTCGTAAAGTTTTCCAGACAAGGAGCATCTGCAATACTTACAGAATCCTTTTGTTTCGTCTTGAGCCACCCACGTTTTCAATTTTTCGTGATTTAGCCACTTACAGCAAAATTTTTTGTTATATTTAGGCCCCATTCCTTAAGTTGTTATAGTTTTTGACAATATTATTAAAAGCTTACAACTTCATTTTATACTTTAATTTTCATTCCCTTAAACACTTGTCACAAAAATACACAGTAGAAAGAATTCGCGTTGTTTGTTTATGTTTTTCTTTTCTTTAAAAATCGTTATTTGAGTGTTACTTTGTAGCAACATAAAAATCGCTAGATTTATAGCTAATAGCTAAATCGTATTTTTTCCCGCAAATTGGATTTAAAAATCGCTAGATTTGACGAGAAAATAGCTAAATTGGCAACAGTGCAGTAGCCGTACTGCCATCGACAAATTTGGCACTGGCAGTGCAACATCTTCATATATTTATAGTCTTTGATCTCATCGCGATGAGAGCAAAGAATGAGAGCAACGCATTGTTACGCTCTTCGTTTCTGTTTACTTCCCTCCTATCTTTCCCCCCGCGTCATGAAATATTTTTGAAAAATATTCCAAAATATGTTAAGATGCACATTCTTTATACTTTATTTTCTTTGATTATACACATTCAAGCCAATCAAAATTTGTATCGGCTGTCAGTAATCTTAAACGGTTTAAACTCATTAAAACATTAAGGGCGAGTTTTTGAATACAAGTTTAAACTCGAGATTAAGTTAATCTCCAGTTAAAGTTAATCTCTCGTTAACTCAATTTTCAGTTTTTGAATGGTAGTTTAATCTTCGTAGGGCTACCATACTTATAAGCAAAAATTCTTAGTGTTTCACAACAATTTGCTTTTGTATAAAATAAAAACAAACAAACAAAAGCTGAATACTATGATATTTATGTTAAAAAATTATTTTATTAAAATAATAAATAAATTAAGGCTGTCTATTGTCAATTTGTGTTTTATATAATTCGTAGCCACTTAAATATTTGTCTTATTCGGCTTTCTCCCACTTAAAAGCTTTTTTTTAAATAAAATTTGTCAAATACTTTTGATAGTTAATCTTAAGTTTAAACCACCAAGGTTGGTGGTGTTTAACCATAGGGTTAAACTTAAGATTAAGTAAATTCAAAAACTCGCCCTAAAGAATTCAGACTACCGACTTTGAATATAATACATGTGTGCATATGAAGTGACTATGTATGCATATTCACGGCAAGACATGATTCTATTTTTGTTGCTGAAAATGAATAGATAAGTACTGTTAATATTTAACTGTGTGATTATTCAGTTACATAATTATTTTGAACATAACTTCAGCAATATAAATAGCTGATATCAAAATATGTATGTATATATTTGGATGTACAGTTCTGTATTTAATAAATTAACATTTTTCTAGTATCCATAATTTTTCCTCCACAGCAGGTAATCTAATTACATACTTGTAGATGTTTTACATCTGAACGCAATCTACAACTTGAGAAATTTCGATAATAATCTACTGTATTTCAACAAGATTTCCCATATAAAGGAAAACATAATAAGTGACGAGATTTCATCGAAATGTAGTAATTTAGTGACGCAATTCTATACTATAACAAATTCTAGGTTTTAGTAAACAGAGATTGCTTCTCACGATGAAATTTAGAAACACGAAGAAAGGAGAAACGTGAAGATGAGACAGTTCTAGAATCTCATCAACGTCCACTACCTTTATTACCAAAATAGGAAATGTGAGATATTCTAAATTCTATATCTTATCGTTAAAAAATTATAGATTCTTAAAACGAACAAAATAGACCCACCCGTTAGGAATCAAAGCATACCAAAGCATTGTCAAAAAAATCAATAATAGCCGAATTTGTAAGTTATCGTGCGTTTTCTGGGAAATGCAAATTTTCTCATAAACACCTGCAAAAAAAACTCTCATGATATTCTATTTGTAGCAACTTTCCTATATGCCGGACTAAAGTTCTGCATACTAAAAATCTGTGAAATTTTTATCAACAAATCTCTTTGAATATAACATACGCGGTGTGATAAAAAATAACCGTTATTTTCTTTTTTTTCAAAAAGTATTTATTTATTTATCAATAACTATCTGGTCCCCTTCAAAGTAACCCCCCCTCAGATATAATACACTTATGCCAGGGTTTTTTCCAATCCTCGAAACACTTCTGAAACGCGCTTTTTGGTATCACCAATAGCTCCTGTTTCGATTTTTCTTTCTTTCTTTCTCCTCAATCGTAGCAAAACGCTTTCCTTTCATCGGTGTCTTCAGTTTTGGGAAGAGGAAAAAGTCAGCGGGATCCAAGTCCGGTGAATACGATGGTTGAGGCATGTTTACGGCTTTGTTTTTGGTCAAAAACTCACGCACAAGCATCGATGTGTGGGCTGGTGCGTTATCATGGTGCAAAATCCATGATTGGTTTTTCCACAATTCTGTGCGATTCTGACGAATTGCTTCGCGAAATCGGCGCATAACTTCAAGGTAGTATTCCTTATTGACCGTACGACCTTGTGGCAAGAATTCATGATGCACCACGCCATTGCAATCGAAGAAAACAGTGAGCAAAACCTTCACATTTGACCGAAGTTGACGTGCTTTTTTCGGTCTTGGCTCTTCTGGACGCTTCCATTGGGATGATCGGGCTTTGATTTCAATGTCATAGCCATACACCCATGATTCGTCACTAGTTATGGCCTTTTTGAGCAAATCTGGATCCTCTTTGAACATCTCCTGAGCGATGTCCATGAGACGTTGTTTTTTTCAAAATTTAGCAATTTTGGAACAATGCCTAAAACATCCGTAAAAATTGCTTGGCATGAGCCGAACGATATGCCAACATCATTAGCAACCTCTCTACTAGTGATTCGACGATTATCCAAAATCATTTTCTTCACTGCTTCAATGTTTTCATCGGTTGTTGACGTGCTCTTGCGACCAGGAAGAGCATCATCATTGACATCTTCTCGGCCTTCCTTAAACCGGTTATATCACAATTGAACTTGTGTTCTGCTCATAGTAGACTCGCCAAACGCCACAGTCAACATTTCAAATGTCCTTGCACATTCAATTTCATTTTTTACACAAAACTTAATACTGTTTCTTTGATTCATTTTTTCGAATAGTAAAAGATCGAAGAGCACACCAAAACACGACTAACCTTTTTATCTGTCAAAAACAAACTGACAATCCAAAATGGCTGATATTGTCAACATATACATATAACAGACATGTGTACCAACATAACAGAAAAAAAAATCGAACATACGTAACTCACGAAATTTAAAAATAACGGTTATTTTTTGATCACACCTCGTATATAATATAACAATATTCATGTTAGTAATATAATTTTCTTTATAATAATTATTAAAAAATGATCTACCCATATTTAATATTAATTTCTATGTTGAAATTTAATTCATATAATAATCTTAGGCGATCTATATAAGGCTAAGAAAAAATGTTATTAGGAATATTACCACGTATTTTTTAGTTCCACTAAAACAAGAAACAGTTTACAAGCTTTTAAAATTCATATTTCAATAAAATATTGGTTTGATTTCCAGTCACCAACAAATACTTTGATTTAAATAAATTTTCACAAGAGTCAATCCAAAATTAATCTAAATCAATCGAAATCGTTTATTATTTTTATTAATATATTCTTTAAACACACAAGTTTAAAAATAAGTTATATTAAAAATTACATAAAGCTTTCATCGTCATTGTCAAAAAAACTATCTGTTTTTTTGGGAATACCGCTAAATCTGATTGGAATTGTGGTATCATTTCGATTAACAGAACTTATACGCCTATTAGGCTTATCCATTATATTTGAGCCTTCACTCACATTTGAGTTCATATCGGATTCAGTACGGGAGGTATTACTCAGTTTTCTGTTTAAGTTATTTTCAGGAACATTTTCAAAGCTCACCTTTTTAGCTGTCTTTTCTTCCTCTTTGGAAATAGAACGGGTGTTTTTATGTTTTACTAGTTCAAAAGCACACGTGTAAAGGAAAGTATATTGTGCCAAAGTCTGTACCATTTTCATGCGCTGGAATCGTAATTTTTTAACAGTTTCGTAAATATTTATTTTGGATTCATTCTTAAGACGCTGCATAATTATGTCGAGACCAATAAATGTGCCAGTACGACCAACGCCAGCACTGCAATGCACTACTATTGGCGAATAGCTGGGAATTTTCTCAGCTTTAACTTTGCGAATAAAGGTAATTAAATGCATCGGATCCGTAGGACATCCGTGATCTGGCCATTTCTTAAAGTAAAAGTGCACAACCTTTTGCTTCAGTCCAAATGTTTCATGCGTAACAGACAATTCAGTCCTATCGTAAAGATCGAATGAATCTCTCTTTTTTACATTGACGTTAATGCCTTTTGATTTAAATGGGAAATATTCGTGACACTTTATCTACAAAGGAAAGAAAAAAATATAAAATATTAATTCATTTCTCCCAGTGCCCATTATTTTCGCATACAATGTCGCCTTCCCGAAACTGTGTAACCATTACTATAACTCGTACGTTATGTTGTAATATCATACGCCAAAAATCTTTAGTACTTTCAGGTTTAGGTCCTTGTGTGGCTATATATTCTTTTCGCCTTCGATAACCCTAAATAAGAAAAATATTTAAATTATGATTATGGTTATGAATGTGTTAGTTTACGTCTATAAAAGAAGCGTTAATATAATCCGAGCCATCAGCATCAATATCCAAAATGACACGATTTTTATCATCTAAAATTAAATCAAATTTAAAATGTGTTCGCATTTTTTTTTTTGTTTTGTAAATTTTCTTATTTACAGGGAAATATATCGGCATATCGATTTTTATTGTAACCCATTTCGGATGCCGAATAACTTAAATCTAAAGCAACAGCTGTCAATTCTTTGAATTCTCGTGATATTTTCTCTGGCTTTGAGAGATCACGATAGAAAATTGCAAAATTTTTAGCCATTATATCACCAAAAGAGTCTTCAATTCCATGACACGATTCGCGTTGCCTTTAAATAAAAATTTTAAAATATTTTTAAATACGATATTTCAATAAGTAAACGATATTTATACCATTTGATTCGTTTCGTGATCCAAAGATAAATAAACCCAGCTATAAAAGCTAAGAGTAAACAACTTGAAACGCTTATTAATATGATAGTTAATTCAATTAAGGCATCTGTTCTGAATTCTAATTTAGCAGCATCATTGTAGCCGGACCTCGTAAAAAGACGAATAATCAAATTGTATTCGGTGTCTTAAACGATAACATTTAATTCAGATATTTTTTGTTTTAATATTTTCATAAAATTACCTGGTTTTAAAGGACCATTACAATATTCGCTTGATGATCCAACACAATCTTCTGTTCCGATTACAAACTCTATATCTTCATTTGATTTAGATGATTTTCTGGGGGGTTTCCATCGAATTGGAGTGGTTTGATATTGTGTTATACAATCAGAATTTTTGTCCTCATGCGCTTGATTCCATGATTTCGTTCTGGGCCATTCCAAATTCGTATTCATTGCGCCATATTTCAAATCAATATTTTCACAACCCTTTCAAAAATAAATATCGATGCATAATTAACAAGACTTTTATACAATATATTTCATATTTAAAATGGATCTGATCTAGTATTCTGTTTCTTTCAAAATACATATGTTAAAGGACAAATAATTCTTGACAAAATTAGAATAAATTCATTTAATTAAACGTTTTGTTACGTTGTATTCTATTTTATTTTGTAATTTTCTGACAGTTCAGAAAATATAAAACCAACACAAACAATAATCACAAAAAATCACATAAAATGAAAGTGCGTTAACAAAAATACCTATAACATATACAACAAATATTTCGACCTCCGGGTAATGTACTTGTCTTAACTGACAAGTACACGTCCTCTAACCTAACCTATACAACAGTAAAAAATATGAACATTTCAAAATCAAAAATAATAATATCACAGGTTTCTACAGTTCTATGATAATATTGACAGTATTCGGGTTCCTAGATGGATACATTTTTCACCTTCAGCAAGAATTGAGTTTCATGACTTTTCAGGTGCTTCTGAAAAGGCATACTCTGCGATTTTATATGCACGAGTTATACCCTTAAACGGCTAATATTTGTTAGTCGTTCTCTACGACAGTAAACCCAAAACTATATATTCACTCATCCTACCTAGGACATTTTAGAAATATTTTCTAAATGATTCAAAGATCCTAGAATATTGTCATATATCAATCAATTTTGTGATCGTGCACCATCTATCGAATAAATTTCGACATGACAGCATAGTTCTGGATCGAAAAACCCACAATCTATTGACGAAAGACTCAATAGATTATTAACCCACCCGAGTATTGAACTTGATTCGCATGAGATCAAAACTACCAATGATGGACTGATAATTCTTTGTCAGACACAATATTTCGATGAGGAAGGTAATAGTTTAAAAAGATCAAACCCATTACCCGAGGGAAACAATTTCTACCCTTAATAATCACCCAAACACTCGTTACATACCCAAATTCTTACCCAGAACCCCACAATTATTATTATTCACCCAAAGATTTATTTGAGATCCCACCCGACAAAAAGTTATGGCCGATTTAGAGGTCGAAATTGATGTTTGCATCCATGGGAAGACATCGACAACTCCAGTAAAAAACTTAATACCCATTCGCAGGTTGCCAGCTCGGGAGAATGTTCACACGAGTGAATAAATTAACACAACTCTAACTCTGACATGGCACCCCAAACCATCACATTACCACCATCATGTTTTAAAGTTGGCTTTTGATTGTTTTAACTCAAGAGCTGTATTTTCTCTACGTCATAAAAATCTACTGCCGTCTGATCCAAAAAAAATTGAAAAAATTGTTCGAAGGACCAATGATTTTACGGGTTATAGAACAGATTGAAAATAAAAAAATATTCTCTCCTTATATACTACACTTATGTGTAGTTTACAACAAAAGTGTTTCAAAAAAAAAATCTTTTAATTTAATATTAACTTACCTTTTGTGATAACAGCAGAGCTACATATATAATTGTGCCTGAATCAGAGTTCAAAATATCATCGGGAAAACGAACTATGGCTGTTTTTGATGGATTACTATTTTCATATGCTTCAACACGAGATCTACTTACAACGGATGCATCCAGTTTTAGCGGAACTAATATTTCAGAAAATTTTAAAAAATATTAATAATAAATTAAGCTTATTCACTTTACTTACTTCCAGCCGGCGAATCGAATTTATCCTTTACAGCATCACTTAAAATAAAAACATCTTTCGTTTTCACAAAAACCTTTACGTTGTAATTGTATTCAGGCATTAAATTTGTTTCATTGTATATTACAATACCGTCAGCATTAACATTGGTGGCGAATTCACGCTGAAACTGTAAGGTGCCTTGATCTTGCCTACTTCCCTCGAATTCCAACAGAAAATATTCAATTATACCATTTGATTTACATGGTGAATACCATGTCACAATGACATATGCTTTGTATTCGGAATCTGTTTCGGAAGGACCATATGGCACTGCCTTTAGATTTGTAACCGGATCTGAAACTGGATTATTTAAAAATAATAGTAGACTATTAATAAATTTAGTTAAGGCAGATGATATTTTTACCCCATGGATTAGTAATTATTACATATGGAGGCGTATATTCTCCTATACCAAACTCGTTCTTAGCAGCTACTTGTGTACTATATCTGGTGTATGGTCTTAAATCTGTAAACAAAAGTTCTAACACTGATGATTCCCGACTTACTGGATCTGACGTAAACACACTGCACCTTTGTGGAACACTATATCCAGCCTCAACATATTGAAAATACAGAATATACAAATTTATTATACCATTTGGAAACTGTGGAGGTGCCCATGTAAATGATAGTGTAGAATTTGTTAAAGTTTTCACTTTTAAATTTTCAGGCCTATTGGGAACTGTGATAACGGATTAAAATGTTTTTCAAGCAATCACGATAATAAAAATACTCACAATAGGATTGAGTTTTCTGCACAAATGTTTTATTAGTTGACCAGCCAGCAATATTAAAAAAGGAAGTACTGCACACATATTCGGTAAATGGAGATAATGGACCTATTTCCGCATTAAATACTATGACAAGTTGGCCTTTAACATATTTTTCAGCAATCTTTAAACATTAAAAAATTAATAACAATTGTATAAATATGCAGATTTATATTTGTATTAGTCACTGAAAAATTATCTACACACACATACATACATATGTATCAAGTGATATTAAATAATGTTATACTCGTATATCAAAACAAAATTTAAAATCTCTTTTATCAGACAAAACAAAAAAAATTACGTATGTATACGTATGGGTGTAGGATATGTAAACGTTGACACCCCAAGTTATTGAAAATAAGTTAAAAAATATAATAAAAGATATGATTAAGAGACATATTAACGAGTTTTTTTTAGATTTCATTTTTTAAACAAATACGAAAACAAATATTATTTTATTGTAAAGCAAATTGGACTGCGTGACTCTAGTTAAATAGATAAATTGCTAATAAAATATGAATTAACGATTATTTAATACTTTCCCAAATATGTCTTCTTTTCACCAATATTTTTATTAGCGTAAATCAATTGGGGTAGTGTTGAAAGTAAAATGAGATAAATAAATAATTTTTTATTCGACTTTTTGCTCTTTTTTTGTTTTGTTTTATAATTTAACACACATATGCATATGCGTGTATTTACTAATTTTAAATGAAATTCCCCTCTTTTATCTTAAATATACAGCCATGTCACAGAACGCAATTCCGATCGAAAATGGTTTCAATTCCGAAAGTCGAGTCTTTAAAAAACGAAAAATTTCTTCGGAATGAAACCACTTTAAATTTTCAAAGTGGTTTTGATATTTCTGATGATTTATTAAAGAAAAATATTAATAAAACTTAGTCAAACTGAAAGACAAAATGGTATGTTTTATTATTACATAGGTTTTCTAAGTATTTAGTTAATATTTATGCTTAAGAAATTTAATTTTGTAAACTTGCTGAGCAAAACAAAACAAAGTGATGTATTTTTTCATCGAAGTATTGCATCCCTCAATGCATTTCGGTGTACTTTTTCAACAACGATTTGTCGTCTCCTGGTTTCAACAATAGCAAAAATTGAAATCCCCGGCATTTTTCATATAAAATTTTTAATTTTTTTGATTTGAATTAAATTTTTTTTTGGTTCTTCTTTTTATTCACTAGTAATGTTTTTTTTTTCTTTTGTCATGCACTAAACTGTCATACTTTATTTGAAAAACAATAATAATATAATTTTTTGAAATGAACAAAATCGTTCGGAATCTGAAGAACCTAAAACAAAATCGATCGGAATCTGTGACATGCCTGTTAGTAGTATATTATATTACCGTAATTGGTGCAGGGGTTCTTGCAACGCAAACAATACGAGCAAATATTATTGCACATTTATTATTTATATCAGTTTCACGCGCACTGATAGCAATTCTTTCGGGATAAATGCCAATAATTTGTACGTCTGGTGCAACAGATACCATGGAAGCAGTTTCATGTTCAATGTGCAGCAATTCGCCGTCCATAGTTTTTGTAGTTGGAATGATTTGGATTGTGTATGTCATGCATGATTTCAAACCATCAATGTATATAGATGTATTAGAAGTAGATTTATCAAATTGTGGAACCATTTTATTCTCGTCGTCCCATCCACACAAACGATATACATTCAAACACAAATCTCCATATAAAGGTGGTTCCCATGAAATATTCAAAGCTAAAGGTTCCGCAACTATGTTGTAATACTGTACCGCCGAAGGTTCTTAAATGAGATACCTGCGTTATTTGAAATTATATTTTTTAATAATTTTATAGTATTTATACTCACTTCCTTCCAATGTCTCAAAATGATCACTGTAAATTTCACCCAGTGACCCATTTTTGGACTGTGGAATGATAGAAAAATTGTATTTTCCACAAGGATCCAGATCCTCAAAAGTTGTATAGATGTCTTCTGTTACTGTGTTCAAGATCTTCTGTTCTGGCTCTAATCGCTGCTCAGGACCTCTTACTTCAACTTTATATAATTTAACACACCTCGTATGTTGAATAGGTGGGTTCCATCTCAATGTTATGTACGAGTTACCAATGTCTGTTGAAATAATGGAAACCGCACTTGGAACTATAAAATATAAAAAATAAATTTAAAAAAATATTAAAATTTCACACACATAAATAATAGACATAAATTACAACAGAACTTCTCTGGTTGCCAATTTTACCATATCGTTAGTCTCATTCGCAAAAGTGTTAAGTCCCTTTTTTCAAATTTTACAGGAGACACAAAAAACATTGTAGCTTTTTCAGTTTTTAAAATTTCTAAACTGTTTAAACACAATTATTTTTACAAAATAATAATAATATTAATATCAATAACTAATAATGTTAATTATTATTAACTAGCTGTAGCGCGTTGCTACGCCTCCAACTAAAACAAATTTGAATCATTTTATTGATTTTGTTCATTAAAAAAAAAAATTGACATAAACTTTAAAAATATAGAGGTTTTCGATTATGAACATTTATTGAAGTGCTGTCGGAAATTGGTAATACCAACTTATAAGCCTTCGTCGGATCATGCGCAACAACTTTGCTAAGGATCATAACATAATCAAGTGCACAGTTTACGATTTAATTCATTTTTAGTAATTCTCAGAGGCTCTACCTGTCGGAAATTGGTCATACCAACTTAGAAACCTTCCTCGGCTCATGCGCAATAACTTTGCTAAAGGTCATAACATAATCCAATGCACAGTTTACGATTTAATTCATTTATAGTAATTCTCAGTGGCGCCACCTGTCGGAAATTGATCATACAGCCTTCGTCGGCTCATGCGCAATAACTTTGCTAAAGATCATAACATAATCAAATGCACAGTTTACGATTTAATTCATTTTTAGTCATTTTCAGTGGCTCCACTTGTCGGAAATTGGTCATACCAACTTAGAAACCTTCCCCGGCTCATGCGCAACAACTTTGCTAAAGATCATGAAATGATCAAATACACAGTTTACGATTTAATTCATTTTTATTAATTTTCAGTGGCGCCACCTGTCGGAAATTGGTCATACCAACCTAGAAACCTTCTCCGGCTCATGCGCAACAACTTTGCTAAAGATCATAACATGATCAAATGCATAGTTTACGATTCTATAAGGTACATACAAATATACATTCATTTTTATATATATACTAGCTGTACCCTGCGCGCGTTGCTACGCCTCCAACTAAAACAAATTTGAATCATTTTATTGATTTTGTTCATTTAAAAAAAAATTGACATAAACTTTAAAAATGTAGGGGTTTTCGATTATGAACATTTATTGAAGTGCTGTCGGAAATTGGTAATACCAACTTATAAGCCTTCGTCGGCTCATGCGCAACAACTTTGCTAAAGATCATAGCATAATCAAATGCACAGTTTACGATTTAATTCATTTTTAGTAATTTTCAGTGGCGCCACCTGACGGAAATTTGTCATACCAACCTAGAAACCTTCCCCGACTCATGCGCAACAACTTTGCTAAAGATCATAACATGATCAAATGCATAGTTTACGATTCTATAAGGTACATACAAACATACATTCATTTTTATATATATAGATATATATATATATATTACTAATTAATTAATAATATTAATATTTTTCGTAGTTTTGTGGACTTAGGGCCATTATTACAACTTTCCGTTAACTAAAGGGAGGATTTTAACGGGCAGATAAATTGTTTTTCATTATTATGAGTACCCAATAAGATAGAAGTGATCGTTAAGCTAAAGGGAAGATCATCCTACCTTTAACATTTAAAGGTCACTTTATGTTTGAACTTACCATATCATATACTATTTTCGATATGGCAGCTTCAAATTTAAACAAAATGAGCATATACAACAAAAAAACGAAGTCCGCTGTTGCCACTGCGTTAAAAAAAACTTGTTTAATTGAGCAGTTTTATCGACTTTGCTCCGGCACTGCCATATTTTAATTTTATTTTATCTGTAAGTTGTAATAACGAAAATAAGTTAAAGGTAACTTTGCCGTTCACTTTAGCTAAAGGTACCTTTAACTAACCCCAACTTTAACGGGAAGTTGTAATAATGGCCCTTAGCGTTTTTGCAAACCACAAAATTACAACAACTTTAAACTATATAATGACATGTTTTTTTGTTGTAAAATATGTATTATGTATAATGTTACCGTTTTGCATTAAAATATCAATTTTGGAAAAAAGTGGACTTAGCGTCTTTGCGAATTATACTAACGATATTATGTTCTAGTTTTTGCATACAAAAACATTTCGTGTAGCTTTAATAATGGTTTATGCATTTTTAACAGAATTATCATAAAAGGTATGATTAATAAATCTTTTATGAATTGACTTTTTGTTATGAATACAGGGTTTGTTTTTTATTATAATTACTATTACATTACATTATTACTATTACTATACAGAATTGCTCTTTTTTTTTAAATAAAAAAAAAATATTTTTAAACTGTTAATTTATTATGCTTTCATATTATATTCGCATTACTAATCTGTTTTGAAGTCGCCGTGGTCTAGTAGGTAGTGTCAGTGTCCCAGTGAGACATCAAAACGAAAATATGAAAATATTTCTTCGGCGACTTCCTCTCAGCAGATTTCTGGCAAAAACTCTGAGAGAAAAAATTGCCATGAAAAAGCTTTCCAAAAATCTGTCGTTCGGAGTAGACTTTAAACTGTAGGTCCCGCTACTCATGTATAAAATTAAGGCACATAACACGAGTGGTGTGAGAAGCTAGGACGTTGTACAATTGGTCAATTCGACATCCGGGTACTGTACTTGTCACAGTTGGCAAGTACACGTCCTCTAACCTAACCTAACCTACTATCTGTTTCTAGCTGCTGACAAAAATAGAAATTTCCCTAAGTTGGTCAGAAACAATTTAGGCTGTGGTGTTGGCCTACACAACTGTTTTACTGCTTTCTGTCGTTTAAATTAAATAAAAAATTATAAACGTAACATTTACGTTATGAAAGGAATACTGCAACACTCGCACATAAAAATGTTGACGTACATCTTAATAGGTGTATAACTTTACAACTCTACATAGAAGCAGAATAATTACAAATGTTGAAATTAAATAAATATGAAATACATAAATCGTCATAAGTTAAGAATATAAAAAAAATTTTTTTTCAAAGAAAGCTAGAGCAATAGATTTACAGTAATCCTTCGATTTACGTCGCCTCGATTAACGTTGTTTCGATTTACATCGTCAAATTTTTTGTTCCCTCTAACTTCAATTTGCGTCGTCATTCGATTTACGTCACCTTTTTTGGAACCTACTGCGACGTAAATCGAAGGATTACTGTATTGTAATATATTATCCATAAACGATCTATATATAATATGTATAATAATAATACTTGCCTTGTTCCGGAGAAGTAAATGTTTGTTCAGATTTAAATGATTCATTGTTGTTAATGTAGAATTGGAAAACATACAACTCGCATCCTTGTAGATCACCCATTATGTATTCATTTGTTGTTGCATCTGTTAGGTTTGCCATCCACTCGCATTGAACTTCTGATACAAAATATTATAAAATAATTTGTATGCATACAGTTTTATCCAAAAGTAAAGCACTTACTTGTTTCATCTGTAGTATTATTAACATTCGTGTCGTCGGTCTTAAGATTACGGGTATTTGTAACACTAACGTCAGTGTAGTTGCAATCTTTAATAAACCACTTTAAATAAAAAAAATTAACACATGTTGTATGCACCAAAGAACCCCAAGCCACTTTCATTTGCCCATTTTCATATGGAGAAATACTTAATGTTACGTTTCCCGGTTCTGTAATGGAATTTATATATAATTTCTCTTGTTAGTTTTTTAATTAGTGAAATTATTATTTTGTTTCAAATAAGGTGATTTATGAAAAGTTTCAAAATTTTTTAAATTTCATTTTTAATTTTTTTTTTCAAATTTTTTTATTTGCAATCTATTCTAGAACTTTAAGCAAATGAGATAATTATTTAAGAAATTCACATAAGTTATTGGTTTCCAATGAAATCAATAACATTATTTATACTTAAGTGTATACATAGTATATTATTTATATGTACTTACATACATATTGACATATACATATGGGCAATTTCGTGTCAAGTGACCCAATTTTTAAAATCGATGTCTTCCGATTTGGATGAAATTTGCACCAAGGTTAGTACTATTGGATAGTTGGCCAGACACAAATTTTCAGCTTTATCAGTCAAGAACTGTCGGAGTTAGAGGGTGTCAAAGTTGGACATTTTGGTCATACAGGGTTTTTTTAAAATGTGTGTAACTTTTCACCTATTAGTCCTAGCAAAAATTTTCCAAAGGATATTAGATAGCTATTTCTTCAATCTTTCCAAAAATATTTTTTTATTTTATTCGGAGTCAGTTTCTGATAGCAAGCGCATTCTCTTTTGTTGGGGTGGCTCAATTTGTTAATAAAACCGTGTTATTTCAAATTCGCGTAAAAAAAACGTGTAAAAACAGGTTTGGGTGTACGTATTCATTTATTTGTTCTAATCGGATGAAAATTTAAAAATCTTCATAAGGTCTTCGGGTCAATTTTAACCCATTTTTGAAAATAAATTGATTTTTTTTTTGATACTGATTTTTAAAGTCTTGATATGTTTTGGCTTTTATTTCGCACCTGCATAGAAAAAAAAATATAAATTTTTTTACACTTCGGTCTTCGGATCAAATTTGACCCGAAAAAGATTACTTTTAAATGTACCAAAAATGAAGATGGGTGTATTTTTAATAATGATTGGACCGAAGTTAGCGATACGGAAATGTTCGCATTTATTGGTACACTTTTGTTAGCTGGAGTGTATTGATCAAATAATGAAAGTACAGAAAGTTTGTGGAATTCGGACAAAAGCATACCAATCTTAGGAGCAATTTAAATATTTTTCGAGAGCAATAAGGTTGGATAATAAAGATACTCGCAGTGAACGAATACTTATAGACAAATTTTGGACCCATACGTGATTTCTGGAATAAATGGATGCACATATTGCCTAAACCCTACAATCCATCAGAAAATGTAACAGTCAATGAGTAGCTGATGGCACTTAGAAGAAGAAACCCATTCCGATAATTTATATCTTCAAAACCATTTAAATATGGCATAAAATTTTGGGTGCTTTGTGCTTATAGTTGTGTCTGGAACATACAGTCATATTAGGTAAAGAAATATTAAATATGCCTGAAAAACACGAGGTATGCGTGTTGTACCTATATTTGTTAATACCAAGACGGTGACTGTATATAGTATATACTTGCCTTATATTTGATTATATGCAGAATTTTCCGTAAGATTTGTGTATTTAATAAAGCGTTTTTTATAAATAGTATTCCTATTTGCAATGCATTAATTTTTTAATCAAAATACCATTTGATTTTTCTTTGCAGGGAAGTATTTTTCTTGACCTTTTCCTATAGATTTTTATTGCCAAGGAAGCATGTTTCTTGACCTTTTCCGAGGGAATTATAAGTAAACGTATAAACTACAGTTTGATTTTTCTTCCCAAGGAACCATTTTTAATTTTTCACCACCTTTTCGGGGGGAGTTATAAGTAAACTATTGGGTGACGAGTATACTCGGCATGAACAGCTTTAGAAAAATCCAAAAGTACATAAAGACATAATTACTGTGTTTGTATTATGATACTAGGTTTTGGTAACGAATTCAACTTAAAATCTTATCATGAAAAAATGAAAAATATTTCGCTTGAATTTTTTTTGCGGGCTCTATATATTATTTATGTTTTTTGTATTTTTATTTTCAACTGTCAGAGAAACGTTCTTAAATCTAAAATTATTTATATATAAAAGTTTCTGTTTGTAGATTTTGTATTATTATTGTTATTTTGTTTTTGGTAATTTCCGCCCTGGGGGGTTCCACATTAAGCTTCAATTTCTAAAATTACTATTTTCCGGGTGCCTCAAGTTTTCCAAGCACAAGTTTTTTAAGTGGTAAGATAATGGAAGTCGCTGTGGTCTAGTAGGTAGTGTGTTGGCTTTTTAGACGAAAGGCCCGAGTTCGAATCCCAGGTCAGACATCAAAACGAAAATATGAAAAATATTTCTTCGGCGACTTCCTCTCAGCAGATTTCTGGCAAAAACTCTGAGAGTAAAAATTGCCATGAAAAACTTCTCAAAAAATCTGTCGTTCGGAGTCGACTTTAAACTGTAGGTCCCGCCACTCATGTTTAAAATTAACGCACACAACGCGAGTGGTGTGAGAAGCTAGGACGTTGTACGAGTACAATGGGTCAGTTCGATCTCCGGGTACTGCACTTGTCACAATTGACAAGTACACGTCCTCTAACCTAACCTAAGATAATGGTTATTTTATCATATACATAGTTGGGCAATTGTCCAACAAAGTTATTGCCACCATTCCGATGAAAAGTTTGCTAGTACTTTTATGAAGAGCGCAAATTCAAAAATAGGGGTTCGTTTAACAGTACATAGGTTAGAGGACGTGTACTTGTCAGTTAAGACAAGTACAGTACCCGGATGTCGAATTGACCCACTGTCCAAACAGTACATAAATTATAGGTTATTCAAACTTCAAATCAAGTCATCTTTTTAAAACAATGTTCGGTAATTTTTTCACACTTCGAGTTTTTCCAGTTTCCAGTCCAGTTTGAAGAATGTTGAACTATGGTTTGAATTGTTGCATTTCATTGTTTGGGTTGTTCATGTAGGTTAGGTTAGGTAAGAGTACGTGTTCTTGTCAACTGTGACAAGTACAGTACCGGGAGGTCGAATTGTATGTAGCTTTTACATATTTATATTTCCAATAAATTTAAATGGTGCAAGCCGTAACTAAAATAATTACATAACTACAAATTTTTTCAAGTTTAAGATTTCTTTATGCAAGCACAATTAAATAATTTCATTATAGGATAAGCTATTAATCTAATTGAAATACCATAGTCTCTCAATAGGCGTGAAATTGCTGAGATACATTTACAATTCTTTATTCGAATGAATATTTAGGTTAATATAAAATGATTTATGTAAACGTACACTCAGGAGGCATATATACAATATTATATAATTATTTATAATATAATTAGAATAAAATTTAGAATTCTAAAAGCACTATAAAAACTAAAGAATTTTTAATAGATGTAGTTCAGCTGTAATATTACACTCACCTTCGTATTCTGTGGTAGTTTTATTCGTTAGAGTTGAAATAAGAGTGTTATTTATATTATACGTCTTCAACGTAATAGTGTATTCTCTACATGGACTTAGTGGTTCCATTAGTTGAGAATTAATGTCATTTGCTAACGTATATTGAAACGTATTGCCAGCTGTTACAGCTTCAACTTGGTAATTGAGGACGCATGTTCGATGCTCTGTTGTCCAGGAAACATTAATAGATTCCGTAAATGTTTCGATCTTGTCAATCAACACCACAGGTTCTGCACAAATATGTAGAAGAGACAAACAATGTGTTAAAATAAAAAAAAAATACTTTATAATTTTAGTAAATATTTTGTCAAATAAGTATTTAATGATATCGCATAGTTTAGACGCTTAAAGGAGCAACTACATAAAAAATTTGTTCAGTGCTTTTATTTAAACTTTCTAATATGAATTGCCTCTGCAGAAAGGATAAAAAATATAGTTAAGTGTCATTGTATTAATTTCCCACAGATGAAAATGTTTTCTCTTTATTCATTTTTCTTTTTTTTTTTTGGATTAACTTTTTTTAATATTTATAAGCTGTTTCATTATTTTGATAGCATTTGTAGAAAAAAACTCCATGTTTTAAGTATTTTGCATTTATTTGAACAAACTAGGTTTTTAACAGTAATTTATTGGCACAAAAGAGTTTTAAAATTCGTTACGATTTAAATTTTTTTTTAATGTTTTTAGAATAACAATTGCTTGTACCATATAAAATATTGAAGTCGTCGTAGTCTAGTAGGTAGTGTGTTGGCGTATTAGACGTGACACCTCAGTTCGAAACGAATTAAATTAAAATTCTCAACAGTCTTCTGGCAAAATCTCTGAGAGTAAATAAAATTGCCATAAAATTTTCTCAAAAAGTGTAAGAAGCTAAGTCATAATCCTGGCTAAAGGGTTGTAATAACCAAATAAGTATGTAATATAAAATAATACCTTTATATTCAGTTTTTTCATCTCTTGTGATTTCCATCGTTTGTTGGTTTTCATCATTCAATTGTTTAATCGTCAGCACAGCCAGATACGCAGAGCAGGGTTCAAGACCTTGACTACAAAAATTAAAATATGTTAATGGATTTAGTCTGCTGTTATTTACATTTAAAGCAAGTAATTAATAAAAAAAAATTACAAATACGAAAACAACTGAAGTAAGTTTCATAAATACTAAGATTTGAACATTTTTTAAGCCGTGGATTTTTCAATATGTTGATGAAAGGCATCCAAATGGACAACATCTGGTGATAATTTAACAGAAAATTTTAACTAATGAAGATTAAACACACCCTATTGTTACAAATTTCATGTATGCGAGTACCATATCCACAATACAACTTTTAACTCTTTAAATCAATTTTTTTTAACACATTTAAATCAACAGGATGAGTGTGAGTTATAATCGCAAAATTTATTTTTAAAGAATAAGCGGAACACTTCTGGATTAGGATAAATAGGAAAGTGGACATAAGATATATAATTTTAAGCAATTAAAATCATACATAGAATTGCGTTTTTCACGATGACTTTTTACACTGAATTGCCATTCTGATTTGTTCAATATACACTCTTCTAAAGAATCCTTTTCTTATGCATCTGACCATATTATGAATAAATTCTTGATCTTATAGAAATATAAAATTTAATTTATACGTGAATTTTTAATTCAATGTATTATCATTATTCGTTTTTAAATTTGCTAAATTGTTACGAATCTTTAATAACATCACCACTAGGTTTCAAACAGATTTGCATTAGTAAGATTAACTGCGATGATTCTTTATAATAAATATCTTTCTAGACTGACATTCTTTTTAAAATTTGTAAAAATATTATAAGCCATAGAGAAAGAATTCGCAATAATTTCATCATAACATTAATATTGTCAGTTATCATATATTGTTATAAGAGAATATAAATTTATTATAAAGTAAATATTTTATTTATTATCCCGGTAAGTGAATAACTTTACAAATTTTGTGATTCATTCTTAGGAATAATGATTAAATAAATGTTTTTTTTTTTTTTTTTTTTTTTGGTGAAACCAGCACTCAGGGGATGGCCCCTACTCATGCAGTGCATTGTGCAGGTTTTAGGAAAATGGGTTATAGGAAGGTGGAAGAGAGGGAGTAGTGTTTGTGGACATCTCAAGATGCGAACGGAAAGATGCGAAGGAAACGAGTTGCTGCTAGGTGACTATAAAATGGCCAGTGCTATACCTTCACCATTAGACAGTCTACAGCAATCGTCCCCAAGAAGCCCGCACCCTTCAGTCCTAGCTTCTCACACTACTCATGTTGTGTGTGTTAATGTTATACATGAGTGGCGGGGCCTACAGTTTAAAGTCGACTCCGAACGACAAATTTTATTGAGAAGCTTTTCATGGCAATTTTTATTTACTCTCAGAGTTTTTGCCAGAAATCTGCTGAGAGGAAGTCGCCGAAGAAATATTTTCGTTTTGATGTCTGACCTGGGATTCGAACTCGGGCCTTCGGTCTAATAAGCCAACACACTACCTACTAGACCACGGCGACTTCTAATTAAATTAAATCAATGTTATTAAAAATAAAAATATTTTTATATTGTATTGTTTCTCCAGATAAAAGATAAAATTTCTACTCCACAACTCTACTAAAAGGATGGCGATAGCAAAGCAATATTAATATTTTTCTTGTAATCTGTGCTGATTTCAAAGTGCAATGTACCGACTGAGAATATATGGAATGAACGTTAATATAAGGAATGGATTACTTGGTTATTGTTAACAGAATGAAATTGCTTGATGTTGCGATCATAAATGGCATTTAAAAAACTTGTTGAGTAGTTGGAATGTATCAAGGAACTGTTCCTTTTACGCTAGATACGCTAGATTCATTGTTGATAAGTTGATATTTGTCTTTAAACGCAAGGAATGCATCACATTGTTAAAAAAAAATAAAAATTGAACGGTTAATTGGTCGTATATAAATCGTCACACAATAAAAACCAGCTTCTGAAAAATATAGCAGAGGATATACTGTATAAAGGAAAAACTTGGTCTTGGAGGATTGTACCGACAACTCTTACAATACCACATTTTACATGGTACTATTGTATACACACTCATCTTGCTATGGCTTATCGAATTCTCACACGCTGATTGTCAATACTAATTCATAAACCTAAAGTTCTAAAAATTTGGTGCGCTATTGAGATATTCTTACCAGCTTAACAATCATTACAAATTCTATGAGCACCACAAATTGCATCATTCAGTATTAAATCGAAACTAAATGTTTCCGTATTAATAATGGATTTGATGTCAAGCCTATTTCCTAGTATCATCATCTGTCATCAAGGAATACATAAAAGTGTAACGTTTATTTATTACACAAAAGATCTTGAAAATTTACTTCAAATAAAAACAAAAATTAAATAACAATACATAATAAAAAAAATTAACTAAACATATAAGAAAACACTTTCAATAAGCAAAATCAACACATTTTTCAATTGCGATCCTTTTTGCACTCTTTTGGCATTATTGCTATGACGGGAATTTCCCCCAATTTATATTTTTGACAATTTACCTACATACGTGTTCTGAAAAATTTGAATACCCATCAATGAATGAAATCAAATGATTAGTGAGAATTTTAGAAAATTCAGATATTAAACGACACACATGTCTGTACATAATTTTGAAATTGAACCCTTTTCAGATTATTAGCATGACGGGAATTGCCGATAATTAATTTTTTGACCTAACTGTATTGAAAAATATGAATTTCTGTCAAAGACTTAAGACAATGGATTGGCGGAAATTTTGATAATTGAAACGTTAAAAATACTAATATATACATAAAATATAAAGAAAAATATAAATCTAAATAATAGAAATTTAAATTTATTTATACAGTAGTTTTGACTTACCTGCACAACTAACTTTTGCAAGAATTTTTGTGCAGATAATCCAAAAATGCAGCTAAATTAAATGTTTTACCTGGAGAAATAAAGACACGAAACAAAATTTTTGTGCAGGTAAAGGCAGCTAAATCAAAACTACTGCATATTCTCTAATATATAAAATTCTCGTATCACGGTGTTAGTGGTTAAACTCCTCCGAAATGGATCGACCGATTTTCATGAAATTTTGTGTGCATATCGGGTAGGTCTGAGAATCGGACAACATCTATTTTTCATATCCCTAAATGTTAAGAAATCGTTATTTAGGTACATATTGATCGTAGACGAATAAAATTTGGTGGGCAAGTTCGTAGAGTCGACATCGACAATCCCACCAAAAATGGGTGTGACAACCCTCCCCCTTCAAGTGATACCTATAACTCTTA
This sequence comes from Sarcophaga caerulescens, assembly GCA_927399465.1. Classification (NCBI taxonomy): domain Eukaryota; kingdom Metazoa; phylum Arthropoda; class Insecta; order Diptera; family Sarcophagidae; genus Sarcophaga; species Sarcophaga caerulescens. The sequence goes on from OV656868.1 coordinate 56,616,721, forward strand.
AACTACTGAACCGATTTTAACCATTCTTTTTTTATTCGAAAGCTTCTCAGGTTTAGATGGTTTGAAAAAAAAATTCGATATAGCAAAAAGTAGGCGTGGGAAACCTTTAAAATTGAATATTTAGGGACATAGTGATCGTAGACGAATGCAATTTGGTGGCTAAGTTCGTAGAGTCGATATCGAAAAACTTACCGAAAATGGGCGTGGCAACCCTCCCCCTTTAAAAGATACCTATAAGTCGGCTAATTCGATGGTTTATAACTACATATGTACATATATAACATGTTTTTGTTTTGGAGCGAGTAAACAACTACAACTTCGTCAGCGCTACCCATGATTCGGACCTCTTATTATTCTTTGTATGTCTCACCTAAATAACGTACCGACTTCGATTAAATTTTGAACTAGATAGATAGATCCACATACTTATAATAAGTTAGTTATTTTTATATAACTGTTTTATGCAGCGTATTACAATTAGGGATGCAAAATGTTATCGAAACATCGATGTTTTACACATAAATTTCGATTTTCAACATCGATGTTTTTATGGACGATACATCAGCGTTTACTAACGATACATCGGCTTATGCTGATGGCCAAAGAAAAAGTAGTCAGTTACCTTAATAAATATGTTCGAGAATATAATGGTTCTCACTCTTCTACGACTTCTAATAATGACACATCTGATGATGACGAAAATGATTTACAATCTGATATTTGGAAACGAAACGGAAGTACAAATGTACCTACCATCCATCCATTACCATCCCCGGTAACACCAATAAAAAGCGACACAATCGTTATTTGGGAGGACATGAAATCTTTGTTTCCAAAACTTTCGCGAATTGCACTTCAATATCTCCCAATTGTTGCTACTTCTGTGCCAAGCGAGCGCTTGTTTTCGGAAGCTGGTGCAACAATAATACAAGAAAGAAATAGACTTTTGCGATCTAGGCTTTCAAAGCTACTTTTCCTATTATTTCATCTTTTATAAAATATATAAATTAAGTAATTATTTGTTCAACTAATTATTAACTGTGGAAATATATGTACGTATACAATTTGTTTTTTAGCCTATGAAGTTGTTTTGTCTTGTTTTTTGCGATGTTGCCAACATCGATGATTTTCTTAACAATGTTGCATCCCTAATTACAATAAATATATAATGTGACTTGTTTTGGGCAATAAAAAAATTAATTTTTGGCGGGACGGAGTTCGCCGGGTCAGCTAGTATAAATATATTTAAAATCAATTTTGTTTTATTTAAATTTTAGGAACTGATAAACAGACAGTTTTAGAATAGTAAATTTGAAAATTCTTAAAGCCATCACTGACTGATGCACCTATGTACATGATTACAATCATACTCGTTTGATTATTGCAAAACAATCTTTCATCTTTGCACAGAAAATATATTTTGCATTAATGCATTTTGGTTTTTGGTTTCGATCAATCCAGACAACGCAAAAAAATGTCTGTTTCAAACGAGTGCCAGTAGAACATTTGCATAATACTCGAATGCGATATGTGCGGTCATTAGCAGTAAGACGTTCGAGTGTTCTGATTGATCGTGCATAAAAATTTTGTAAAGGGGCCCACACACTACACCAGCATGCTGGCGCAATCATTTGATTGTGCCATGAAGCTCCTACATATATTACACAAGCATATATTGTACATACACTCCGTTAACATAGAATAGCCTCACTTCATAATTTTAAAGAATTGTAAAAATTTTGGTATTTCTTTAATAACTAGAACGTTTATATTAAAGTTGTTGGCAAGAGGGTACTCTGTTGTTATGTTGACAAAAATTCCAAATGGGTCGGCAAAAGCTAACGGGACTTCCCCACATGTTTTCGTTAGTATCAGCAAATATCTTAATATTTCAGTGTCAACTTAGATTAGCCTCAGTGCAGATTTTTTAAATTTTTTGCGAAAATTTCAATTAAATAACGATCAGTTTTGATTAATAAACGTGTTATTTATTATTATAAATTAAATATGGGAAAAAGGTCGTCGCTCAGTTCCGAGGAAATCGCAAAACTTGACGCGTACCACGATCTAGGGCTTTCTAATCGTGCCATTGCCAGAAAACTCAGTCGAAGTCCAAAAGTTGTGAATAATTACCTCAAGAATCCATCGGAATATGGTAAACGCTTTAAAGGAAAGACATATAAAAAGGTTTCAGCTCGAGATAAACGCAAAATACTTCAAATTGCTTCAAATTCAAGTATGAGTTTAAGTAAAATTGGAGATGCTGCCGGTGTCCAAGTAAGTAAAACTACAATTTATAACATTATAAAAAGCTCGGAACACCTAAAGCGTCGAAAACTTCAAAAAAAGCCACCACTGAAAGACGTACATAAGCAACAGCGGTTAAAATTTGGGAAAGACCACATGTCGTGGATAGTTCAACAAGGGCATCAAGCGAACGACTGGAAAAGAGTAATTTTTTCCGACGAAAAACGTTTTAATATCGATGGCCCAGATGGATATAATTATTATTTCCACGATATGAGGAAAGAGGAAAAATTTTTAAGTCGCCACCATAGCAGAGAGGGTGGCGTAATGGTCTGGGGCGCTACAACGTATTATGGAGCTTCTAGTTTAGTTTTTGTAGATGAACGAATGACCGGAGATGGTTACAAAAACCTGCTCCAAAATGCGTTTTTGGAATTTAAAGATATTTTTGGCCCCCTTCCTTTCATTTTTCAACACGACAACGCCCCCATCCATACTGCTCGCGTTGTAAAGAGCTGGCTTCAGGAGCAAGAAGTTGAAATATTACCATGGCCACCATATTCTCCTGACTTAAACATTATCGAAAATGTTTGGGGATGGCTAACTCGTAAAGTTTATGAAGGAGGAAGGCAATTCAGTACAAAGGAGGAGTTAAAAGATGCCATAAAATTGTCCTGGTTTGAAATTTCATTAAATTATTTAAAATCTCTTTACGACTCCATGCAAACCCGAATTTTTGACGTTATTTCAGCAAAAGGAGGGTATACAAAATATTAAATGTTGTAAAACAATTAAAAAATTTAAATATTATTAAAAAATAGTTAAAAATAACATTTAAAATTGTGTTTTATTTGTTTTTAATAAGGTGAGGCTAATCTATGTTAACAATAAAAGCCACTATTTTTAATAGCGTTTGCGAAAGCGCATGGAAAAATAACTTTAACTTTAACCGACGTAATTGGTTCTTTCGTCAACTAATAAATAGACTATAAAGCAGCATTCCGCATTTTCATATTAAAAAAAAAACTTGTGGCACTCTTAAAATTTCTAAAAATTTACCCAATTTTTATGTGAGGCTATCCTATGTTAACGGAGTGTATATTGTACAATATTCATTTAGTTCCAAAAAATTTCCGAAACTAGTCGTTATGAATAATGAGTCAGTTTGTGCCGCAATAATTATTGCTATTATTAAAAAGAAACAAAAACATAATGGAAGAAAAAAGCATATTTGGATAAAACAATGGCTGAAAGATAAGGAAAATTTAGGTGATGTTAAACTCCTTAAAGAACTGGAAACCAGCGCTGAAGATGATCTTTGTAATTTTTTAAGAATGGATACAGAATGTTTCTATGAATTGTTAAGCAAAGTATCGCCAATTATAGCAAAGAAAAAAACACTAATGAGAGACCCAATTTCACCACATCAACGTTTAGCTGTTACTTTGAGGTTTTTAGCTAGCGGAACTAGTTATGAGGACTTAAAGTTCCTTACAGCCAGTTCCCCACAAACAATTGGAAAAATTGTAATAGAAACATGTGAAGCTATAAATATTGTACTCAAAAATTGCATAAAGGTACGAAACAGTAAATAAAATGAAGGCTAGGCAAAACATTTTTTATATATTTATATTTTCCAGCTTCCAAAAAATACAAATGAATGGAAAGCCGAAGCTAACGCTTTTAATGAAATGTGGAACTTTCCACATTGTCTGAGCGCTATTGACGGTAAACATGTGAACATTACAAAACCCCCCGGCTCCGGTTCTTATTTTTTTAATTACAAAAAGAATTTCTCTATTATATTAATGGCTATAGTAAATGCCAAATACGAGATTTTAATGTTACTATAGCACTTGCTTTTTAATTCACGATTGTAATAATCAGAACTTTTTATTTTCCATAGACATGGCATTGATTCGTACAAGTCGAGAAATTCTTCCCAAAATTTTTCATCTCTCAGATTCATACCACACAATAATTATTTTTGGCACAATATTTACAACTTAAAAATTTATATTGTAAAAAGTTTTTTTTTTTACATACAAATACACTACACAAACCAGCAAACTTGTGTAGTGTATGGGCCCCTTAAGCATGAGTAAATCAACAAAAATGTGATTTTTGTAGTTTTCTGTTCTGTATATACATATGTACATATTTGGGTGATTCACAACGTGTACTATCACCTCCTATTGTCATCCTATCTTTTTAAAATGCTTTAAGAATATTGTTATTGTTTTTAATACAAAAAGCTTGTTATAATAACAAAACGTTGTTTGCTGTGCTTATTATTCCGTCGTATTTAAACAGCAGAGATCTGTGTCGGCTGAGCCGAGACGCAACAATTTTTCTAATAAAAAATTGTTGTACATTTACTCTAGTCTGCCATCACAATATCCAAAATGTATTTTTCGTTGATTTAACTTTAAAATAGCAAACTGAATTATGAGGGGTTGTTCACAACAGTAGTTTTTTTTCATGCTATTATTGGACTAATGATTTTACGACACTATGTGCATATCACAATTGTATTTCCAGGAAAAAAATTTCATCAAACTGCATAATAATATAGTATTATCTCAGTTTTTATATCGACGCCTCCATTCTATAACGTTCTAAATATACTTAGAACGTTTTTAATGTTCTTGCATTTTTAACTTAAATACTGTCAAAATTTGGTTAAGATCCGCCGATCCGTTCCGAAGTTATAGGGAAAAATCTACTTAGAATACACATATAGTTGTACGTCGCGTGAAAACTTTGAGAGCTCATAACTCAAAACACACTTTTTCGACTTAGAATGTTATAGAACGGAGGCGTCGATATGTAATATTACCAAGATTTTGGGTCATCTCCATCTATTTCAATATTCTTTATACTTCGGCAAACGACATTTTCCAATTCGTAATTTTCTGTATCAACAACGAAGAACGTCAAACTATCAGCAGTTTTTTCTACTCGTATTTCTATTGCATCTGAAATTATATAATAAACAATAATAAATATTAGTCACAAAAGTAAATACTTATTAGTAAGAAAAGTAGTAAAAGTATTGGACTATTAAAATATCTCTTTAGAGAAGGGTATATTTTGCTTCAGATTTATATTCCTAAATAAAGTCTTAATTGTTGCAAAAAATTGTAAACGAGTTGAAATTAGAGATACTATAATTATAGTTCTTATAATAATAGTTTTCTTCAAAGCATGTAATGGATGAATTATTCAGAGGAAGTTCAAGAAAACAACGATTAATTTTTTTGCAATATACACCCAATTCTGTTTTTACACGGTCTTTTTTTACACGGTTTTGTAATAACACGGTCTAGAAAATAAAATTAATTCTGTTTTTACACGGTGATATTTGATATAGCACGGTTGAGAAAAGTTTATGAAAATTTCAACGTAATCTGAAATCTTGTATGGCTCGTTACTATGAGCGTTATACAAAGAGCTGTTCAAAACTGAATCACAACGGCTAATAACCGATATTGTTATTAAACGCAGTGTTGTCCAATCGGAAACTGAAAATGCTAATCTTGTTGGAGTTGATAGCTATTCTGAACCAACCTTACGTAAGAGATCACGTATGACATCCGATGATGATAGCGAATAGAATTCTGTTATTTTCATCATCACATTGACTGTTTTTAATTTTTTATTTATGAACTTTTGATGATTTTTAATTTGTTTAAATTACCTTTAATGTACCATTTGTTTATCAACTTATATTATTTTTTTGACTTCCTGAACTACAATAATTTTAAATTTACGTTACTTTTTTTATAAGATTTGAATCGCTTTTTATTTTATGAAATAAAATATGCATTAATGCTTATAAAAATTTTATTTAGTTATTTATAAAGACTCTCGTATCAGTTTTTTCCTACGAATTATTTTATTTTTCCTTTTTTTTTTTTGAAGGATATGGAACCAAATCCTCTTTTTTTCTATGTACTTCATGTCTTTTTTTACACGGTTTTTTCTGGAACGTATCTACCGTGTAAAAACAGAATTAAGTGTATACATATAATAATAATGCCTTGGTGTGTGTTGCCGTTATAAATAATAATCTGAAATTTTCAAATTTTCTCCGGCCTTAGTTAAGTTAAAAAATTCTTTCCGAACACTTTTATTAATTAATGACTTTTTTGAATAGATTTACTTAAAAACTTTCAATAACTATAATTCAGAAGTCCAACATGATAATGAGCGGAACACTTTTAAGCAATTTTAGTTCTTTACATTTTATTATACTTTCGTGCAGTTTTGTGTTAAATTATATTCTTTAAGTGTTGCAGATTAAATTTAACATGTATGCAGTGTTGCCAAATTTTTTTCAAAATTTCCCGTCAAATTGGGCTTTAAAAATCGCCAGAAATCGCTAAATTAAATTTTTACAAAACCGTCAGAAACCCGTCAAATAAATAGTTTAAAAATTTTAAATTAACGTTAAAACAATTAACAATTGCGTATAGTCTGTATAGTGTACTATTTCTTATATGTTCGAAAATGGCCACTGAACTTCTAGAGAATTTTCATATATTTTTCGGCCAAAAATCGATTTTTTTAAATTTGAAAATCTCAACTCACAAAATTAGTTCAGCTATCCCAATACCACGGTTGGAAAGAGCACCCTCTGGACTACCATTTGCATATAGTCTGTACGGTGTACTATTTCTTATGTGTTCGAAAATGGCCACTGAACTTCTAGAGAATTTTCATATATTTTTCGGCCAAAAATCGATTTTTTTTAAATTTAAAAATCTCGAAACACAAAATTAGTTCAGCTATCCCACCACCACGGTTGGAAAGAGCACCTTCTAGACTAACAATTGCGTATAGTCTGTATAGTGTACTATTTCTTATATGTTCGCAAATGGCCAGTGAACATCTAGAGAATTTTTATATATTTTTTGATTGATTGATTTTCGATTTTTTTTAAATTTGAAAATCTCGACTCACAAAATTAGTTCAGCTATCCCACTACCACGGTTGGAAAGAGCACCCTCTGGACTACCGTTTGCATATAGTCTGTATGGTGTACTTTTTCTTATATGTTCGAAAATGGCCACTGAACATCTAGAGAATTTTTATATATTTTTCGGACAAAAATCGATTCTTTTAAATTTGAAAATTTTTAATTTAGAATTTAGCTTTTTGAGACTTTTTAAAATATTTTAATAAAAAATCTATATAAATTTAAATGTTTGCGTTAAAAGTAAAAAAGCTAAAAAACGCTAAAGCGCTGTAAAAAACTCCATATTTCACGCTAACCGCTAAAAAGAATTTTTTCCCGTAATTGGCATTGCAAAAACGTCAGATCTGACGGGAAAAACGTCAGATCTGACGGGAAAAACGTCAAATTGGCAACAATGCATGTATGTATGTATCAGAGAACTGCATGATTGTGAATCAAATGGCATAGTTTTGTATTTTCTAAAATGAATACTGAGCTAGCAATTGACAGTAAAAAAAATTTAATATTCTAATACATGATTCATATTATCGAGCCTGTTGTCAAGAATTGCTTGTCACTGCTTGCTACTTCTGTTTATTTATATGATTCACAGAAGCAACGAATCAGTATGAGTGTTTTGAATACTTTTTAAAAAACTCTTTTAACAAATATTGTTTTATGTAAAATTTTCAAGTGAGCCGAGGAGTTCTATTTTATAATTTACTGCAATATTAATATTATTAATTAATGCAAAATATATTTGAATTTTTATTTTCTTATTTATATTTCGGAAAAAAGAAGAAGTTACATAGGTATGTCAGTAAGTTATTTACAGTTTGTAGACTAATGCGATTACGCTTTTCGGTGATTATGTTACCTGCGGCGGAAAATACGCGTTCGGAAGCTGCAAGTCTTGCGGGAAAACTCAAAATTTTTTGGGCAAGTTTTTATAAACGAGGGTATTCCGGAGTGTGGTTTTGCCACCATTGCAATACATCAAAGTTCATATCAATATTAATTTCTAAATAACTGTAACGATTTACTTCACCGGATATACTTTCCGTAGCGGATAGGTTTGTTTGAATAAAATTAGAGAAAAATAGTTGGAAAACTAGGGGTGGTTCATCAAATGTTGAATAATGAATTGGACTTGAAGAAGGCGATACAGACTTCCTAATTTCGGAAATACAAAACGCTTTTACATACATAATTGGTCATTACAACCCTTCAGTCAGGATTACGACCTAGCTTCCCACACCACCCATGTTGTGTGCGTTAATTTTATACATGAGTGGCGGGACCTACAGTTTAAAGTCGACTCCGAACGACAGTTTTTTGAGAAGCTTTTCATGGCAATTTTATTTACTCTCAGAGTTTTTGCCAGAAATCTGCTGAGAGGAAGTCGCCGAAGAAATACTTTTTGTATTTTCGTTTTGATGTCTGACCTGGGATTCGAACTCGGGCCTTCAGTCTAATAAGCCAACACACTACCTACTAGACTACGGCGACTTCAAAACGCTTTTACTCTTTTTAAATTAATTTCATCTAGGCAAGAATTGGTTGGTGGACACAGGAAACAAGCCGTGTAGTGAATAATACTTAAATTAGCAACGTACTTATTTTTAATTTCTTTCTTTTTACATGGCAAACTCCATTTTCAACATTTCTTAATAATTCTGAATTCATTGTATTGAATTTTCTAAAAAGACTTTCAAATTGTTTTTTAATGTCAACTCAAAATTTCATATGAGTTGTGAGTTATTTGATTTCTACACAAAACAATCAAACAACAGTAAGAATTTTTTATTTATTTATACTAAGGCTTTACGATCAATAACAAACGCTCCTTTTTATATAACCAATAAATCCTTACATAATGGCCTTAACATGCCTTTTATAAAATCGGAAATAAAAAGATATAGCTCCAATTATTTAGCTAGGCTCAGTAACCATACAAACGTATTGGCAATTACATTACTAGATGAGACTGATGAAATCAGAAGACTCAAAAGAAATCATATCTTAGATCTCCCTTTTATTTAATAAGTTTATTATAATTATTTACTAATTTAATTAATTTTTCTTATTTTTTTTTTGTTAATTTTATTATATTATCTTTAAAGTTAACTGTACATATAATTTATATTATTGTTTCCAAAGGGATTCAATAGGACATGTTATTTTTTCAATTTATCAAATTTGCTTATTATTGGAAAATAGATTGTAAATAAATAATAAAAAAAAAATATTTATACTAACAGTACTTAAAAAACAAAAGTGAGTACACTAGAGCCTCGACTTGCGTCGACCCGATTTGCGTCGTTTCGATTTGCGTCGCTTTTTAAAAATTGACAAAACTCAGCTTGCGTTGTTGCAATTTCAATTCGCGTCGATTAAATTTCCGTCGTTTCGTCCCCGATTGGAGTCGATTCGATTTGCGTCGTTTGAATCCCAACTTGCGTCGTTTAAATTTCGACTTGTGACGCTACATACGTTTAATTTTTTTCTTGCAGCATTGAGTACTACCATTTTAGTAATTGTATTGTGGTACATATTTAGAATTTTTGTTTTTGTATTTTAAAATTCTTGCAACTTCTGTTTATTGTTTTATTATTTCTTTATAATAATTAAAAAACATTTGTTGAACTAAATAAAATAATGAAAAATGTTTTCATTATTCATTCATTTTGCTTTCGTTTGAATTCTTGGTCCCAATGAATTAAATTTCGATGCATTTGTATAGAAAAAGTTGTTTCGATTTGCGTCGTTTCGATTTGCGTCGCAATTCTCCGGTCCCCATTAACGACGCATGTCGGGGCTCTAGTGTATATTACATTCAGTTGTTAGAGAATCCACACTGCAAGCAATATCATTAAAACATATTGATGTTAAACAACATAACAAAAGCAAATTACATGTGAGTGGACAGTGAAAGTGAATCAACTCATGCAGTTCTCTGGTATGTATGTATGGTATATGTATGTATGTTTGTTATCAATATTATCATGTTACGTTGCATATATTTTAAGAAAGAGTTATTTCCTGTGATTACGTTGATTTGTTGTTCTTTATTCCTTTAAATAAATTCTTACTTATTGAAACTAATTAATTTAATAACACCGATATCAATTTTATTACCCGATCCCTTAACTTAACTACAGCATGTACGTAATACAGCAAAATTTATACATCTCGTTTTTTTGCTACAACTAATTGGGAACGTTTCCCTTCACTCCACTTATACCTCCTTTGATTTCGATTAAACATCCTCCACACGTTACTGCTAATTTATTGTTGTTATTCATTTGCTTCTATCTTTCGTGGACTAACTAGTCTGTTTTGTTAGTACCTAATTTATATTAGTGTTAATTCCTTAGTGTACACATAACATAACATTTAATATTTTTAAAATACGATATTTAAATAAAATAATGTAAAGATAAAATAAAAATAGATATTAGGGAACTCACCAGTAACATTTTCACTGCTTACATATTCCAAAGCTTTCACGTTAAAGGAGAAAAATAGGATAATAAATATGATGAATTCCAGTAAAAGAAATGGAGGTTTCCAATGTAGTTTTAAATACAATTTGATCGCCATTACAGGATTCCCATTGTGATACTACAAAAAAAATATATTATTTCTTTTATATGTACACGATTTGGTTTATTTATAAATTAAAATCAAAAATTAAATAATAAAATATGAAAATCAATATTTCAAATTGTTTTTTATTATTTACAGCTGAAACGTCTGCCACAAAGGATTCACCGTTTTTAATAAAAAGGTATACAAATTTGTAGCTTCAAATAAGTTATTTTAGAATTCCATTTACTATTTACCTATTTTTCAGGAAATTCTAAAATTACTTTATCATGTAAAAATTCTAAAAAATGCCTTTAGATTTTGAAAGCATGCGTCACATAATTTTGTGATTGATTAATTAGTTTGCAATAAATATTCATTAAAGTTCTATTTTATGCCAATCGAAAGTACACTTAACTCCCTCTAAATACTACGTATCAATAAGTTGGAGATATCAATTTTTAAATACAACGTTAAATATAACGTTCATATTTTAATTGATCGTATTACTGTCATTAAAAGTTTTTCCTAGGGCTAGTGTAGAATAAAATTTTTGTTTTAGGCAAAACAGAGTTGCAGTTACTCTATAATGATTGAAAATTTTATTTTTTTTCTATATTTTATTTCTGCTATAGTGCAAGTAGAGTTTTAAAAATTTATTAAAATCAACAGCATTTATATATTAGTTGATATCTATTATTTACAGTCTAAAACATTCTGTCCTCGGGTTGGCTAACTACCCAAGGTTTTTGATTTGATTTGATTGTTTAACATAAAGTTTCTGTTCATGAAGTTAATAAAATGTATATTCTAACTCCAATTTATTTATGAATTAAGCAAGAAAAATAAAAAAAATTATACGTGGTAAATTAGTTAGAGCCCTAACACAAAGGTAATGCAAATATGTATGTATTCCTTTAAGTTCGACGATATAAAATGGTCATAAATAATCAATTTGCTATTAATTTCAACTGTTGTAATCAGGGACCGTAACTGTTATAACTTTTATCGTAAAAGTCAGAAAATAAGAATTATGTTTCGATCTTTATTTTTTCGGGTGTAAATAAAAGTTATTTTTGACTTTTATTTTTTCGAGCATAAATAAAAGTTATTTTTGTTTTAAATCATGATGAATTCATAATATTTATTAAAAAATTCTTGGAAACAATTAAAGTAAATTATGTTAAACAATTATTAGAATTAAGTTTTGCAATAAATATTATAAATTTATTATGAATTAAAACAAAAATAACTTTTTTTTCTGCTCGAAAAAAAAGTCAAAACATAACTTTTATTTCTGCTCGAAAAAAATATAATATTTAATATAAAAATATGAAATTCAACATATAGGGTCCTAATTAAACTCATTTCTATATGAGTGTACTTTTTGGTACTTTTTCATTCTACAATTGGTACTTTTTGCAATTTAGGTAATATGTAACTTAAAAACAGGAAATTCAACATATACGGTCCTAATTAAACTTATTTTATAAGCAAAAAAATAAAACTCAACAAATAATTATTATTTTCTAAGTGAAAAATAAAAATCCGAAAATAACCGTTATTTTGTGAATGAAATATAAAAATCACATAATAACTATTATTTTCTGAGCGAAAAATAAAACTCTCACAATAACTGTTATTCTCTGAACAAAAAATAAAACTCAGAAAATAATCATTATTTGTTGAGTTTTTTAATAAAAATTAAAAAATAAAAATCATTGCATGATTTCTTTCTCTAGAAAATTTATCAATAACAATTATTTGCAATCCCTGAAAATAACTGTTGTTTCCACCCGAAAAAATAAAAGTCAAAAATAACTATTATTTCTGCTCGAAAAAAATAAAAGTCAAAAAATAACTTTTATTTCTGCTCGAAAAAATAAAAGTCAAAACATAACTTTTATTTCTGCTCGAAAAAATAAAAGTCAAAAATAACTGTTATTTCCACCCGAAAAAATAAAAGTCAAAAATAACTGCTATTTCCACCCGAAAAAATAAAAGTCAAAAATAACTATTATTTCTGCTCGAAAAAATAAAAATCAAAAAATAACTATTTTTTTTTTCTAAAAAATTTTTTTTAAAAGCATTTTATAAAAATTTGGTCCAAGACGATCAAAATGGTATACTTGGTTTTGTTCTCCGACATTTCCTTTCAAAAATAACTGTTATTTTCGGTCCCTGGTTGTAATCTTAAAATATGATTAACGGACAATGTTTTTAAATCTTAAGAAGGTAAAAAATCTATTTTAGATTTAGACTTTGAGTGATGAAACAGAATATGTCTACCACTGCAAGCAAAACGCTGTCAAAAAGGTGGCATTTAATAAAATCGACAGCCGCAACTTTGCAAATTACATTTTGACATACATATGTCCATTTCCCTTTCTGTTTTTATGTTTGTTTTACTTTTTATATTTTTTTTTCGGGTCAAGACAAGAACATATGATTTTTGTTTACAAAATGCACAAATTTCAGAGAAAGTACAGCAACGCCACATAAAGATAGTGAGCGAACAATTGTAAGAGTAAGAAAATACGCTAACAAAATAAAATATGTAGATAAATTTATGTCAATTTGTATGGAAAAAATCGTCATGCCCCAATTCTGTTCCATCTCTAAATTTTAATTATTTGAAATTGAAATCAAATGGTGTATTTGGCTTATTATCTTATCTAAATCTATTGTTGTTAACGTGAAAAAAATTGAAATTAAATTCAAAGTTTATTAACATAGCACGTTACAGTAGTAACAATTACGGCATATTTTTAAACTTTTCCAATTAAGGGCCATTATTACAACTTTCCGTTAAACTTGGGTTTAGTTAAATGTACCATTAGCTAAAGGGAACTGTAAGTTACCTTTAACTGATTTTCGCTATTACAACTTACAGATAAAATAAAATTAAAGTATGGCAGTGCCGGAGCAAAGTCGAAAAACTGCTCAATTAAAGAAGTTTTTTTTAACGCAGTGGCAACAGCGGACTTCGTTTTTTTGTTGTATATGCTCATTGTGTTTAAATTTGAAGTTGCCATATCAAAAATAGTATGATATGGTAAGTTCAAACATAAAGTGACCTTTAAATGTTAAAGGTAGGATATCTTCCCTTTAGCTTAACGATCACTTCTATCTTATTGGGTACTCATAATAATGAAAAACAATTTATCGGCCGTTAAAATCCTCCCTTTAGTTAACGGCAAGTTGCAATAATGGCCCTAAGTGTTTTAAAACAAGAAATATAAACACACCCTGTCAAACACAAACTAAATTATGTAGTCTGCCCTTTCAGTTAAAAGAAGATAAACTCAAATAATCACGATCTTTTCATTTTATTATTATTTTATAATTATCAATTTTATTAGTATTATTATTAACATTACTGTTATTATTATGGATTACATAGTCACAGACTATGCTAAGTTTCACGGAGCGCGGTTAGAGCTAAGTTTACAATCTGTGATTTTATTTATCCAATTATATTGTCTCTATTATTGATTTTTGCACATGTCATCTACAGAGGTCTTGTTCTTATAGAGCATTTTTTTTCCACAGAATTATATAGTGAGAAGAATTATATAGTGAGGTAATTGGTACTCGCTATTTTGATTACCTCTCGAATTAAAGGTATTTTGAGATCCCTGTGGATGTTAAGGTTTCTGACGTACCATGTACCTCGAGTAATTGTTCTAAAGATTTTAGACTGCCGTCTTTGAAGCTTTTCCACGTTGGAAGGTGAAGCTGTCCCCCACAACTGAATACCATATAGCCAAATAGGTTTCAATACTGCCTTGTTCAAAAGCAGCTTAAGATCTAAGGCAAGGGTTGACTTAGTTCCAATAAGCCAGTAAAGCTGAGCTGTTTTGAGTTTTAGCTGGGTTGTTTTGGCAGCTATATGTTGGGCCCACGTTAGGCGACGATCAAGGTGAATACCAAGATATTTCACACTATCGTGTTCAGGCACTCTAACTCCGTTAATTGTAATAGATGGGCAATTTCCCCTTCTCAATGTGAATGTTATGTGCACGCACTTAGTAGCGTTGACTTTTATTTTCCACTTCTCTAGCCAGTCCTCTAGCTCACTGACATGAGATTGAAGTCTTTGGGACGCAACAGCAGACTCTTTATTAATACTTAAAAATGCAGTATCGTCAGCAAATGTAGACATGTGAGTTACTGCACTCTTAGGCATATCAGCAGTGTACAATAAGTACAGAAACGGTCCTAGGATACTCCCCTGAGGTACACCAGCATTTATTCCTCTACGTGGAGAGGTTACGGCTTTTGATTTTATTTGGAAATGCCTGTTCCATAAATAGCTTTTCAGCAATTTGTGCACGTTCACAGGCAACAATCGTGTGATCTTAAATGAAAGTCCTTCATGCCAGACCTTGTCGAAGGCTTGAGATATGTCAATAAATAGGGCTGAGCAGTACTGCTTCTTCTCAAAAGCACTTCTTATCAGATTTGTTATTCTGTGCACTTGTTGTGTGGTACTGTGTTTCTGCCTGAAGCCAAACTGATGGTTGGGAACTATAACGTTGGCATCAATATGTGTGACCAAACTGTCTAGCAGCATTCTCTCAAACATCTTAGAAAGTATGGGCAAAAGACTTATTGGACGATATGATGATACTTACGTAACGTCCTTACCCGGTTTAGGTATCATTACCAAATCTGATATTTTCCAAGAGGCAGGAAAATAACCTATTCTCAACATAGAGTTAAAAATAAATAAAATAAAACGCACAGCAGAAACAGGCAAATTTTTAATCATTGTAGCTGATATTCTGTCACAACCAGGTGATTTATTTGGCTTCAAGCTTTTAATGGCGGCAATCACTGCAGGAAGCTGGAACCTGATTGGACCTCGATCCACATCATCAATAATAACAGGAGGAATACTAGAACCAGTACTATTAGGCGTAAAAACATTCTCTATATGTGAGGCAAAAGCATCTACTTTCTGCTCTGGATTTTCTGCCCACTCGCCATTAGGCAGTCGTAAGGGGGGTTCATAAGTAATAGGTGGCTTCATTTTCCTTACCGTCTTCCACAAGCTGTAGTCTGACTCCTTCGTTGCGTCTAATTTTTCTAAATATATTTGCAGTCTCGACTCTTTTTCCTTCTTCAAAGCAGCACGGAGGAGCCTTTGATACTGGTTCAGTTGTGATATAGAGCATTTTGGTAGTAAGTCTACTCGAACCCAATTATGCCTGTCCTTAATATGTCAAACTAATTCTGTATATTTGTTTTTCTTTGCGGATATTGTTTTCTGTATATTATTGACATACAATACTATAAAATCGGATATTTCCAGTTGCTTTTTTTATTTATTATTTTATGTATTTTCTATGACTACAATAGGTAATCTATTGCATGCAGTATTACAGATGGAATTATTGACCAATATTGATCTTTTCCAATAACAAAAATATGAACAAAAAAGAGAAATATCGAATTACATTATCATAACAATATAGAGCAGTGTTGAAAAATTCAGTACTTTAGTACTTTTTTCAGTACTTTTTCATTTCAAAAGTACCGCAGTACCCCCGCGATGCTTTAAGTACTTTTTTAATTATTACATATTTTATGTCTTGCGTTTTTCAACTATTAATGCATTAGCAACATGTTCTACGTAGTGCTAAAGGTAGAATTAGGCTTTAGCCCCGCTTAGCCAAACGTCCATGGAACGTACATTCGTTTTTAGAACACAAAAAGCAATGAAAACGCTTGCCGAACCGTAATGTAATTTCGGTAAGCATTTGTATTAGTTTTCATATGCTAAAAACGAACGTAAGTTACATTACGTTTCTTCAACGTTTGACTAAACGGGGCTTTTACGTTTTATTTCTTTCCGAATCTGCTGTTCTTGTCTTGTATGTGAGGAACACTTATAAGTCGTTAGTTTTTCTGTTCGACTTCTTCTAGGAAAATCTTTTCTAAAGTGGCTCGGAACAAATCAAGGCATATCCAATAGGTAGTAGCATCTGTACAACAAGTACAACAATGCAAAAATAACAGGCATTTTGTTTTTGTTAAAGTGCTAGCGGAATGTCAAAAAAATTAACCCTCAAACCTCTATAGGAAATTAATAAAAGCAATTAAAAATGCTAAATAAATTTTATATATTGAAATTTCTTTTGATTTTTATGTCATGCTTAATTACGCAATAGTGAGGCACCTATAAATTAAAAAAAAAATATTCCATGCAGTCGATAACATTTCCACTTTATGTAAAGAACATGTTATTATATGGCCATCGAGAAAAATGGCAGCTGCAAACGTTATTTGTTATTGGTCATAGTTTATGCACCTAGTTGGAGATACCGAAATCTTTTTTGGGTAATTCATCACTCTCGTCTAAATAAATGTAAATATAGTAAATCTAGGTTGTAGTTTAAAAGATATGTGTATAGTGTTAAAGACTTAAATATTATCTCATCATCATCATCTTGCAAAAATTTTAATAAAATTGGCTTTGAAATAGTAATCCTGAAGAATTTCTAGAGTGCGTATCGTTAAGGATACATCCGGTACATATGAGGGTTTATAAATACGAAAATGGTTATCGAAACAAAACACAAAAAAAAACAACAAAATTTTGACATTCAAAAACGCGTCAGCTGTTGAGACGATGCTACCTACGAGTATTGGATATGCCTTGGAACAAATTTAAAATTAAATTAATTCACAATTTTCAATTCTCAATTTCAAAACTGTGATTTAAGGCGGGTTCACCCACAGGCTTCTGAAACATTTTTGATTCGCACAAAAATCAAAAATCAAAAATGTTCCAGAAGCCTGTGGGTGAACCCGCCTTAAATCACAGTTTTGAAAATATCGCTCATCTCTAATGTGTATAACCCAGAGGAAAATTGTTAGTAATTATTATTTCAAGCAGTGTTCGCTAAAGAAATCGAAACGAAGAATACCAAAATTGTCAAACGAAATGCAGAATAGAAGTGCTTTATTTAAATTAACAACATACTTTTATTAATAACATTCAACTATCAATTTTATTTATTATTTTCATCACAACTCTCTGAAAGCTGATAAGTGATGGACAATCAAATGCATCGCAAAAAAGCATCAATAGTACATCGATATAAAAGTTTATTCAATCTTTTTATCACTCGGTCTCGTTTCGAAGGATTTCCCAAAATCAAAAAGTTTATTGGTACTGACTTGGGGACAGTCAAGGAGAAAACTGTCAGCGATTCGATTTGTCAGAGTCGTAATTTTTCCCGTTGTGTCTCCCTTTACCCTTGTCGTAGTCTCCATGGCTTCTGTCTTCACTATCATAAGCAACAGGCTAAAATCCAACAGAGACAAGCAAAGGTTAGAGGAAGTTCTGATTATCAACGGAAGCCCTTCTCTATATTTTATGCATCAGAGCTGTTTTCGAGAATGTGCTTACAAACCGTTTGATTACATTTATGAGTATGAAGTTTTTAATTTCGATGCATAGAATAAAAAGCATGATCAATACGAAATATATCGAATTGTTTCGATTAATCGATAAGTTTACATCGAATGTTTTTGAAACTTCGATGGAAATCGTCCACCCCTACTACTGACTAGAAGTAATTATATTCTGCATTTATTTTCTTATGCTTACAACTTCGACTATGGAATATTTTTAATTTTTCTTTTTTGGTCTTTCTTTATAGTAGCTGTCTCATTGTAAATCAATCTTTGTTTCCCCTTATTTTCGTAACTTGATTGCTGTTTTGTAATTGCAATCTTCTGGTATCTATAACTTTTTTGTTGATTTCGTTTGGTTTGTTTGTCTCGTTGTTTCTCATAAAACAAAAACTTCAGTGTTTTTTTTATATTTTTACGTAGCTCTAACTGTATTCATTTTCAGGTGTATACACTTATGACAACATCATTCAATTGAAAACGAAATGGAAAAAAAAGAATTATTAGTTTTGCTAAAAATAATGAATTCCATACGCATTTGTAAGAACAACAAATTAATTTTTCGACATTATAAAAAACAAACTGTTATTTTCTAATGACTAATTGATTTGTTTTTCATTTAAGTTAACTGTGAACATACATATGTTCGAGACGAGTATGTATACCAACATTAAAAGTCAAATTGACGTAGCCCGCGAAATTTCAAAATTCACCGTATTTTTTAAACAGACCAAAGACCAAATAAAATGAATATGTACTTTCAATGAATACTTTTAAAATTCATTGAAAATTAGTATATCGTTCGAACTATAAACTTACGTTATATTAAAGTATTTGTTGATAATTATGAAGGTAAACAAAAGGATTTATTTATTACCGAAATTTTCATTAATATTTCACTTACTTATTGTATTATTATCACAATTATCAGTGATTTCACGCTACTTCACTTGACACTATCGAAAAATTGAAGTGTTTAATGCGCATAAAAACAAAGATAATATGCTTTCACACACAAAAACACAAAAACGAAATACAAGTTTAAGTTGTATGTATGTATGTATGTTTGTCGGCATAAGTTATCATTTGATTAATAGAGGAAGAGAAATATTTCGTTACAAATAAAAACGATAACAATTAAAGGCAAATTAAATATAAACCAAAATATAATTATTATAGACACAAGTTAAAGCACAGGCATGAAATTCATTAGATAAATAAAATAGTTTATTGCATGAATGTAAGTCATAAATTGCAGCTTAATTAAAAAAATTAACACTTATTGCAACAAATAATGCAGACTCACAGCTTTATTCAAATTCATTCGGATTAACTCAGTTAATAAACATAAAACTTTTGAATTTTTTCGTCTTCGGAAGCAAAATTAAGCGCTGTTCGTGAAATATTTTTTGTCACAATAAAATGCATTTCTTTTCAATATACTATTTTATCTATATTTACTCATATTTATTTGTCATACGAGCCCTAACCACTATTAATTCGTACACTAGGTATTTTTGTTTGATATACCAATTTTTAAAGTTCAATATTTTGGACAATAATATTGACAACGCGTTGAGAGTTACATTTCCTGAAAGGTAATTTTATAATCTTTAATTTAATATAAAATAAGTTTAACATATTCGAAAGCACGCACTACAGCAAAACTTCATTGTTTTCAGACCAAAACTATCTCACCACATTAATTTAGCAGGGTGTGCAAATTCCTGCCAAAGCGGTTTTAAAAATTAAATTAGAAATAAATATAATAAAATTATAAAAATATTAGAACACAAAAAAATTGTATTGCATACGTAACCACTATTGGTTCATACACAAAGCGCGTTTTAATGTATCAATATTCAAAATAACTTACATATTTTAGAGAATAATAATGACTGGGTCTTAAGAGTTACTGCTTCTGAAAGATAATTTTGTAATCTTTAAATTAATAAAATATATTTGTATATATTGGGGTAAATATTTTGGAAACACAGCCTGAAACCAAAGTCCATTATTTTCATAAAACACTGTTTGACCACCATTAATTCGTACAGTGTATAATCAAAGAATATGGATATAAAGAATGCGCATCATGTAGAAGTAAATTTTCTTATGGCGGGTTGTAACATTACGACCCGCTCTCACCAAAATTTGCTTAACATTACGACCCGCACAATTGTGCAGAGAGAACTCACACGCATTTTGTGTTATTTGATTTAGTTGTCGATCAGACTGCGACAAGAACACGTGTGTAGCGGATGCGTTATCATTTTATTTCAGAATAACACTCAAAAAATATTTTATGTTAAAAATGTTCTGTCATTTAATTTTTTTATTTTTTCTTCTAATAAAAAATGGGTTTTTTTATTTTTGTTTATCTAAAAAAAACTAGGTATAATTTTTAAGCCAAAGATGGATAGCTTTATGTTCTTTTAATAAAAAAAATGGATTTTTTTATTTTATCTTTATTTATCTAAAATTATTAAGATAGATAGATGGCTTTACATATGTATGTTGATGAAATGAAAATCAAAGTATCGTATATTATTGACAGTTTTCTATGGCTGTAAATAAATAAATTCTCTCAACTTATTTTCTCTCTCTTGCTCACTAATCACAACCAGTGTTGCCGTTTGCCTATTTTTAACCAAAATTTCCGGATTTGGTTATTTATTTTTCTTATAAAAAGAGCTTTTGTTTGTAGAAATGAATTAATTTGTAAGACTAAAATTTTAGTTTGTTATTTTTTGTTTCTTTTCTTACTATGTTGTATTAATAATAATTTATATTTGAAAAAATAATATAACAAAACTGTGAATTTAATTTTGGTTATATTTTTTCTTATTTGGTAATTTTTTTCACAAATGTTGGTTACAATATTTTTTTTCGTGGCAACACTGACCAGAATAAGTGATTTCAGAAAATTTAATAAAAAAGTGGTCAAACAACAAAAACGCACGATGAGAGCAACGCATTGTTACGCTCTTCGTTTCTGTTTACTTCCCTCCTATCTTTCCCCCTGCGTCTTGAAATATTTTTGAAAAATATTCCAAAATATGTTCAAATGCACATTCTTTATACTTTATTTTCTTTGGTATAATTTAATTCTTAAGTTAATTTTTGTGATGTTTTTGCTAAATTATAACTAAGTGAAATGTACCGTTATAATAAAAATAGAGAAATGTTAGATGGTAGAAGAAAATAGTAAGTTAGCAATGGTCAGATAATTTTGGTCCAAAAACAACGAAATTTTGCTTTAGTTTATATTTTCAATATTTTTTATCCAAACGTGTATAACTTATTTTATGCAGAATTAAAGATTCAGAGTTACAGAAAATGTAACTCCCAAGGCACTGTCATTATTATTGTCCAAAATATGGAACTTTAAATATTGGCATATCAAACAAAAATGCGTGGTGTATGAATTAATAGTCGTTAGGGCTCGTACGTTATGTATGAAGTGGTCGCACAATTTTCATAATTTATTTTCATTATTTTATAGGAATATTAAAAGAAATATTTCTTTCATTTGCTCAGTATAGATTACAATTAAAATAATAATTCAAAGCGTTATGTATTTAACGTATTCCATATCAAGTGCTGTTTTAAATGTTTATGTATTCTTAATTTTATTTTATTTATTAATTACAATACAATTACAAATTATTTTTATTTATATACGAGCTGAGTAACTTCGACAATATGCTCGGTGTAGTGTAACAGACCAGAGTCTCTGGTGGGAATCGAATCCACAACACTTACGCTAATAGTCTAGCACACTACACACTATAGAGCCAGGGCACCCAACGCTTTTATTTTATGATAACAGGTGAAACAGATATAAGATTTTCAATCTTATTGTCTTATTTAACAAGATCTAATTAACTTTTAGAAAAGCAAAAAAAGAAAAGTTTTTATATAAGACAAACAAGGTATGCATGCGGGTGTTACAAGAGATATTAAGATTTTATACCTTTCAGTCCAAGTTTATATTTTTAGTCCAATGATTATAATAGTTTCCTTCGTTGTAATTGACTTCAAAGTAGTATTGAAAGTAATTATAAGAGGTGTGTAGTCAGAGCTTAGTTCATAAATAGTGAATATGTCAAATAGAAATTTCAGAGAAGACATCATCTTAATCTAACCATTGAGTATTTTTCTCGAATCTGTAGGCCAATATGTTAAATTTCCCATTTAGAGGACAGAATGATTACATTATGCGACAAAATACAACAAATTTGTAGGGTTCGAGGAATATAAGAAAATATTTGTGTTCTACACAACAAAACACACAACCTACACTATGTTATTAGTAGGGTGTATTTTGACTGTCGCACCGTGTTATTAATTTTTAAAGTTCACAACCCTAAGTGTTCCCACAGAATCGTAGGTATTTGGCATTACAATTCCTCCCAAAAGTAAATCTTGAATTTTTATTTATTTCATGAATTGGCATTTATGTGTTGATGTTATTAAAATTTCTGAGTCACCATGAATTCTATCATGGGGATGGTTTGTTCTTATCAACTTATTTCAAAAAACACTCTGGTTTCTCTGACTTCATCATAATTAATTGCATAATGTAATAATTAAAACTGTCATCATATATTTTATTGCAATTTGTTAGTAAATTTAATTTGATTTTGAACTAAACTTTTTAGCTTATTAAGAGAATTTTTTTTAATAAATTTTGGATTTTTTCTTTTAAGCTTATTAATCTTTGGTATAATTGACAATTAATGGCCTAATCCACATTTAACGCATTTAACAGATTTCCTACAGTAGGCTTTAATGTGTCCAAATTATTGTCAACGGTGGCATCGTATGAGGTCATAAGTTCTTTCAGACGATACTACATGAACAATTGCAAAAAGTTTTTTTTTCATATTTACATATTTTACCTATTTGACACTGGTTCTAATTCTATGGACCGCATAGGTAAGGAATCTTTAGTTATTCTGCTTGGAAAAACAGATACTTTGCAGCAATGCTAAAGGATTTTTGTTGTTGTTGGTATTTTGTTGCTTATTGAAAAATATTTTGGAAATTCAATTTGCTTTACTGTTCTTACTTTATATACTACTACTACTTTATATACTATTCCTGTAGGAGACTACAAAAATAACCAACTTTAAGTTAGCTTTTATTTACTAACTTTAAGCTAACTACTACTCAATGCAGAGTTTTCATTAACTGAAGTGTATATTTTTATATTTTTTTAAACAAGTTCGTGGGGTTTTTTTTTGTAAAAAATAATTTTTTCGTAAAAAATAATATTTAATAATAATAATAATATTTTTCATATTTCGTTTTTGATGTCTGACCGAGGATCGGGTATCGGGCATAAATGAAACTGAAATTCAAATTGATAGCGTTATTAATGCTTCTTATGAACACTGTGCGGAAAGAAAAACGTTAAAAGAAAAAATTGGTAGTTGGTACTTTAAATATAGGCTATCCCGCGATTGTTTTGAAGATTTATTAAATATTTTAGGTGAGGAAAATATAGAAGTGCCTTTAAGTGCTAACATACATACATAATTGGTCATTACAACCCTTCAGTCAGGATTACGACCTAGCTTCTCACACCACTCGTGTTGTGTGCGTTAATTTTATACATGAGTGGCGGGACCTACAGTTTAAAGTCGACTCCGAACGACAGATTTTTGAGAAGCTTTTCATGGCAATTTTATTTACTCTCAGAGTTTTTGCCAGAAATCTGCTGAGAGGAAGTCGTCGAAGAAATATTTTCATATTTTCGTTTTGATGTCTGACCTGGGATTCGAACTCGGGCCTTCAGTCTAATAAGCCAACACACTACCTACTAGACTACGGCGACTAAGTGCGACTTTAAGTGCTAACGCTTTTACTAAAAACCGTGAAAAAATATGTTTAAGCATAAAATGTACCCAAATCAGTAAAAAACCGGAAAACGTATTCTTCAATGCCGGGTGAACTTATATCTGATGCCGATTTTACATCAAGAAAGTACCCCAACCATCATCAAGTAAGATTGCGTTTGAAGCAATCTCCATTTGAAGAGCTTGGTCTGGGTATGATGACTCAAGTTCCCCTTGATCCAATGCACCCAATAGATCTTGGAGTTGTAAAGAAAATGCTAGTTCGATTAAACTTAGACAAAACTAATTTCAAAATAACTAAAGAAGTTAAAGAAGACATTTCTGCACATCTCCTGGCCTTGAAAAAGTACATCCCACGGGAATTCTCACGATATCCAAGAGAATTGCAAGAGATATGTAACAATTTTTATTGTACACAGGCATACTTGTTTTAAAGAATAGAGTTCATGAAGATTTCTACTTCATTTTATAATTTGATTACTAATTAATAGATATTATTAAATGAATAAAAACGAAAACAAAACAAATTATATATTTATTCATTCTTAAAAAATATAAGACGCAGAGGTTAAATTACAGCTACATACATAGCTACTAAAAGTCAACTAAAAGCTAGATACAAGAAGTCAATTAAAAGCTAACTACAAAAAGTCAACGAAAAGCTAACTTATAAGTAGTCGACTTAAAGCTAACTTATAAGTAGTTAACTTTAAGTTAGTTGAAAAGTAATGCAAAGAACAACTGACTACTGCCTAGGACATCACAATGTTAAAATAGTTAGTTGCTGCCATTGAAAAGTAATCCAAGTAGTAGTCAGCACTAGTTGCGAAATAGTTAGCTTAAAGTTAGTTTAAAGTTAACTATTTTTCCGACAGGGATTTTTTGTATTTTAAATATAAATCACTTTAATGGTCTTAAAACTTTCGAATCATAATAATAATTCTTAATACTAATAAGAAAATTTATGTTAAACTTATGTACCAAGCCATGCATTGTCAAATATCTTGTAAAATGTCGATAGGAAGATTTTCCCTTCCAATGACCGTTTTATGACATGCACCAATCTGTATGATTGTTCAATAACATTTTGTTTATTCCCAACATTAATTTTTTCAGTTTTTGGAGAAGTATTGACACTTTCACTAATAAGCTCGTGGGCCAGCCGTATGGTTTTTGCCAGGTTTAGTTAACATTTTAAATAGTTAAACCTTCGATTCTACAAAGTAAGATTCAACTCGTAAAATATTTAGCTTATTAAAGAAAAATGATAATGCTGATGGAATAGCTCTACAAGCTTTTTTATATTACATTTATCTCTAACAGGAGTTTGCGGCAACAGCGGGCAGTAAATTGATTGCAACATTGCACAAATTTAAGTATGTTAAAGACTTTTCTCAGATGTCAATAATTAAGTTCTGCATCATTTGTTGCTCAAATAAAAGTGGTTTAACATATTTTTAAGATACCTAGCAGAAGCCACAATAAGTAATTTGACTCTGAGTTGGTATCGAAACTTGCTAAATATGATGACGTTGACGTTTTTTGCTCTTCCAGGAATTTTTAGAGGCGTTTTGTGATTTCAAAATTTCAGAAACCAGCCTTTCCAATTCTATTGTGAAAAATTTGAAGCAATCCTTTGCATAAAAGTTTGTTCACTCCAAAGTCGACAACATCTGGACTTATCAGTTTTCGGGAGGACTTAAAATTGGTTGCTTATTCTATATGAATTCCAAATGCATTACAAATATTGTAGCATATAACACCCGGTGTTATATTTAACGTTATAATGTCTCCTGCCAAAAAAAGTTCTTCCAGAGAAACTTTGATATCGGTCCTCAAGGAATGAAAGCCTAGGAAGTCAGTAAACAAATTATATTTTAAAATTTTTAAGTTTATTTCCTGAATAAGCAGATTTTTAGCAAGCCCTTTCAATCCTTCCCAATCATCGTTTAATATAGTAATGTAGGATGCATATTTTATATTGAAATAGCTGGTCATATTCCCCAAACTACTACACATTATCCGCTACTATACATTGCTAGCATTACGACAACGGAAATTTAAGTAAGGAACTTCTTTCTCTCTCTTCTTTCTCTGTTAGAATCGGTTCTTGCGTTAGAACAGTATTATTCTTCAAAGCATCATCATATGATATATAGGTTGTTATGATGTTGAATGGTTATGTTGATACTTTAAATCGCATGATACGCAGCTAAAGTTTGGCGGCAATATCAAAAGATAATAAATAAGTTAGTTATCAAAGGTTGATAAAAGAGTCCTGATCGCTAAAGGAGTTCCAAACTGGTGACATTTTGTGTATATAAAGGGCTATCCATTTCGTGGTTTCAAAAATATGGGACTGGAATTCGACATCTGTCAAACTAAGTTGTGAAACCAATTTTTTTCTTTTCAGTTGAAAGTCTGACATTGACGAAAGTGGATCGCTTAACTATCACACAACGCATAAAAATTATCAAAACCTACTACAAAAAAGGTGATTCTGCCATTGCCACGTATCGAACAAAATTTTCTTTAGCGATGAAGCACATTTCACACTCGGTGGGTATGTTAATAAACAAAATTGTCGTATTTGGGATTCTGAGAATCCTCAAGTAATTGAAGAGAGGCCATTACATACAGAAAAAGTCACTGTTTGCTGCGCTCTTTGGTCCGAAGGTGTGATTGGACCTTACTTCTTCGAAAACGACGTGGAACGACTGTCACCGTCAATTCGTAGCGTTATGGTCATATAATAACCGACTTTTTTTTGCCTGCTATTTAAGAATACGACTTGGAGAATATGGGGTTTCAACAAGACGGTGCCACATGCCACACAACTCGAGCGAATATAGCTTTATTGCAAGAGACATTTCCTGGCCGCGTAATTTCTCGTCGTGGCGATATCAACTGGCCACCAAGATCATGCGATTTGACACCATTAGACTTTTTTGTGGGGCTACGCGAAACCAGATAAACCTTCAACTCTTGAGCAATTAAAAACCAACATTCGTCAAGTTATGGCTGAGATACCGCCCAATATGTGTCAAAAAGTGATCGAAAATTACCTCAAAAGAATCAATGCTTGCAACACGCGTGGAGGTCATTTAAATGATGTAGTGTTTCACACATAATGTCAACGTTCAAACTTTACAATAAAAAAGAAATATCATGAAAAAAATATTTTATATGTGTTTTATTTAGGTTTACTTTTGAAACCACGAAATGGATAACCCGATATT
Organism: Sarcophaga caerulescens; assembly: GCA_927399465.1. Classification (NCBI taxonomy): domain Eukaryota; kingdom Metazoa; phylum Arthropoda; class Insecta; order Diptera; family Sarcophagidae; genus Sarcophaga; species Sarcophaga caerulescens. The sequence goes on from OV656868.1 coordinate 56,644,044, forward strand.
ATTGTTTTTGTTCCTTTTGTATAGACGTCAGTAAGTTCAAGTGCCACACTAAACGGATTTTGAAGCTTCCTATCGGTTTCTTAACTATAGGGTAAACTTTTCTCGTATTAACACTCTGCTTAAATTCATTTTAATTTCATCTGTTTTTATTATCTTTTTAAAATTAAATGACATATACATATATTTTATGTCATCCATCATTTTATTCATCCGTTAGATTATTCATTTTTATTTTTTACTTTTCTTTTTCTTTAGATATCTTAAAATTGAGATTTGATTTTCTACACTCAAAGAACCATTTTTTCCTTTGTTAAAATTAGAAAAGTTTCTATCAACACTTTTTCTCGGTCCTTTGGTCTTGTGTAGCTTTAGTATTTGTAGTTGCACTTGCAGCACTTAATAACAATAGCAGGGAGTGCGGTGGTCCTTTTTTAACCCTTCTGCATCCCTTGGATATGTGCCCTTCCTATGATCCTTTGGGTCAATATGACCCAACGTTAAAATGTAAACAAAATTTCATATTTAATATAAGAAATTCATTTGTTTTGTTGTTTTTTTATTAAGTATAATAAAAAATAATGATAACTAAAGTAAATAAGTCATATATGGCGGGCTTTGATGGAATGTATTGCCAAAAACTGCACCGACCTCGAAATGGAACCAATTGTTCATCTACAGTAACATTTTCATGAGGATTTTAAAAAACTTTGAGCTGATTACTCTTGGGATAAGTGGAGATAAAGAGAGAGTGCTAGTTTGTCACGAAGTCTTCTTTCTTCTCTATCTTCAGAGCTGTCAAACCGTAGACACATTGATATGCTCGCAAATCGCTTGAGACTCATTGTTGCTCGAAAAACAGGTCTTCCGTTTTTTCATTCCACAAGCTAGTGAGATTTTCTCTATGAGATTTATAAACCCCTGCCATTATTTGTAATCCAATATATGCATCAAGCTCTATCATATCAATGTTTTGCCAATTATTTTCATATAATTCTACACTTTTTTGATTTGTCATTTGGATCACAATATTTTTTATATTTTATGATATAAACTAGTCGAACGAACACTTTATATCTGTTACCATAGATGTTGCTCTTTTGGTAGATCCAGGCTTATTCAATAAAATTTTAATTTTTCGGTAACCTGCCTGTTTGAAGTGGTGGTAGTTCTTTCCAAAATACACTTTTGTCTTTTGATAAATAAGTGCTGCGATCTATTCCTACCGCATCTTCCACCACCACGCTTTCAACGCTACTATTTGATGATGAATATGGTTCGCCTTCTGCATCGCTATCGGATGAAAAAATTTCATCACTATCATCAAAAATATCATCATTTTTGTTATTCATTATTTGTTGCAACTGAAGATCACTAAGAATCTGAAGCAATTTCATTATGGAACAATCAAGTATTAGAAGTATTTGTGACACCCGTGGAACGTGCGAATTCACACCCATGGAACGTACGAATTCACACCCGTGGAACGTACGAATTCACACCCATGGAACGTGCGAATTTACACCCATGGAACGTACGAATTCACACCCATGGAACGTGCGAATTCACAACCACGGGACGTACGGATTCACACCCATGGAACGTACGAATTCACACCCGTGGAAAGTTCGAATTCACACCCATGGAACGTGCGAATTCACACCCATGGAACGTACGAATTCACACCCGTGGAACGCACGAATTCACACCCATGGAACGCACAAATTCACACCGAAATATTCAAAGCGAAATATTTTTATTTCATATACTAAACGGAGAATCACCGAATTGCAATTTGAATGAACTCTTTTGTGTACACAGTTCAAGTGTCGATGCGTTGGCATATAATCATAAAACAAACTTCAAGAGATACCTTTGCGAGATTCTCCAAATCCTCACTTTGAGTATAATAAAATTTTGAATGAAAAAATATTAGTTGAAAGCGATTTTATTGATTATTTGACTGAAAATATTATTGATCGATGATTCTGAATTGTTAACTTGTAATATCGCATGTTGGGTCATATTGACCCAAAGGATATTAAATGTGTGTAAATCGTGTTTTGAAATGTGGAGGGGGAAGGATAAATTTAAATTTTATTGTTTTCTTTTAAAAGCATAGTTTTTGTGCCTGTGATGGATAAATTAAAGTTTCACGATCATATCTTATAATTAAAGGGAAAAATTTTGCGTTTGAAAATCAAAATTGGGTCAAATTGACCCAAGGAGTGCAGAAGGGTTGATACAAAAATTATGTATAAATTTACGCTTTTTTTCAAATTTACGCTTTTATGTAATTTCAATTTAATATTTGGTTTAATAGTTTCTATTTAATTCTGGGTCTAGAACGTTTTCATTCCTGCCATTCCTGGAAAAGTATGATTGAATGAGCTGCAATCATTCTTTGTAAACGGACTTACACAATACACAATACAGTTCATTATGTACATATTTACATATTATTCAACAATTTTTTTTTTCGTTCGGTATCCAATATTTAAAACACATCCGATACACTTCAAACGAATAAGTGAATTTGACATATTTTTATTTTTTTTTTTTTTATTTTAATTTTATCTATTCATATAATTTGTTTGAATCGAATTATTGGACATTTTAATTAAAATATCACATTTTCAATATTGTGATAGTAATTGTATTTATATTTTATTTTCCCTACACCACGAACTAACATAATATTTATATCTCTCTGATGTATAAATTCAATATTTATAATTCGTTGTGTATGCGTTAAATTTAAAAATTATTCAAGTTGTTGAAAAATTTTGATATATTTATATTGGTTGTGTATTAAGAGAGCAGAGTCTCTGATAGTAACCAAGCCCATCAAATTAAGACAGAGGTAGCACTTGGCTGGTATTCCAAATTATTTCATAAATTTGTTTAATTTTTACTTATAATATATACAACATTTATATACAATGTATTGTAAAAATTGTGCAAGTTTCTTTGTTTTTGTTTTCTTATTAATATTAAGTTAACATAAAGCATTTATTATTAAAAAATTATTTCTTTGTTTTACGATAACTTCAATTGTGACAATGACACTTTTATTTCATTTACGACAACAGTACTGTGCGTATGTGTAACTTTGTAATTATTAATCGAAGAGCACTAAAAATTTAAAGAAAAAAATTGTTTTTTTTTTTTATAAACTTTAATAAATATTATGTTTCTGTAGATCCAAATTTACTTGCTGTTTCTATACCAAAAGGATATAGTGTAATAATCAACGTTGTGATTTTAATTTTTTTATTTAAGAATTTTTATCTTAGAAGAGGTTATTCAATTTCTAAATATATCACATTATCATCATTGACAATAAAAATTGATATTAAAAGACTTCTACATAAACACAATTATCGCATTAAATTTTTTATCAACGCAACAGAACAATAAAATAAAAAAATACAACTGATCTTGACATTTCTGGTGGTATATCATTGAGGAACATTTTCGTCATACACACTATAGCATTTATCAATAATTATGTCTGTCCACACACTTACATTACTTTAATGAAATTAATTTTGTTTTTCTTTCGTTTATTACTGTATTGATTCCGTTTTCTATCGCAATTTCCTTTTCAATTTGTTTTTTTTTTTTTCGGAAAACTTTCAACCGTATTCACCGAAAAAAGTTCGCGAACTAAACGGAGCGTAGGAAACAAAAGACCAGTTACTCTTATTTCAGTGATTATGAGCGAAACGAGTTATAAATATCATATTTGTGTTGTATTTATTGGAACCAACAATTATGATAAGAAATTCATTTAATTATTTGATATAAATTTATACACTGTGAAAAATATTATAGTTGTCGATTGCTAATAAGCTCTTAGTTAGCTTGAACCTTAACATTTTTTATTTCAAATTTTGGGAATATCCATGTACCTAAGTCTTTCTATTACATTAGGAAATTTTTCTTATAAAAGAACGTTATATGTTCTTGAACTACGAAATTCTACTCTGCTTTCTAATTCATAATTGTCACACTGAAGTTTGCTGTACTAAATTCTCCTACTCACAGAACGGTTGGAATGTAAACATGAAAGAAAATTCGGACTCACAGAACGGTTGGAATGTAAACATGAAAGAAAATTCGGAGATTTCCATTTAATTGAAAAATCTTATGACTTATGATTGTTATGAATTATAGTTATATTGGCACTTATCAGTAAATTGTATTGAAGATAAAGAGTTAAATAAATAGTTAAAATAAAATTTTACACAAACATTACATCTACGTTTATAAAGGGTCCGCCAAATAACTTTTTTTTTTTTTGAAAATGCTTTAAAAAAAACTACTGAATATTTTCTCAAATTTCTTTTTTTATTTGAGAGTACAATTCTTTCGGTTAATAATGGAAAATAATTTCATTCAAATGGCTGCCTCGGCTGGCCATTTAGTAGCCTACACGATCGGTCCAATTTTTAAGCACATTATCGATTGTGTGCAGCTGTATTTCACCAATGGCTTCACGAATATTGTCCTTTAAAACGTCAATTGTCTCTGGCTTGTCGGCGTAACACTTATCTTTGACGGCACCCCACAAATAATAGTCCAACGGTGTCAAATCGCAGCTCCGAGGTGGCCAAACGACATCAGCTCTGCGGCTGATAATGCGATCTTCAAAAACAGGGCGCAAAACATCGAGTGTAGCTTCGGCTGTGTGGCACGTAGCGCGGTCCTGTTGAAACCAAATGTTGCCAATATCGCCATTGACTGTAACGGCCACTCCTTGCTCATTTTCGAAGAAAAATGGCCCAATTATGCCTCTGGACCAAAATCCGCACCAAACACTGACTCGTTTTGGGTGCGTCGGCTTTTCAATGTATGCGTGCGGGTTTTCTGTGCCCCAAATGCGACAATTTTGCTTGTTTACATACCCGCCAAGATCAAAATGAGCTTCATCTGAAAAGATGATTTTTTTGCCAAAATCGGCATCTTCTGTAAGTCGATCACAGGCCCACTTAGCGAAGCGAAAACGCATTGGATGGAACCATATTCGTTCAGCGGAAGGATAAAACTAATTATCTGTCAAATCAGACATGAGCTAAGTGTTACCATTCACGAAATAAGCACTAGTTGAAAAAAAACGTTAGATGGCGGAACCGATATCAGTATTACCGTACCTTCTACTTGTAGCATATATGTAGCAATTGAAAATTGATTCTATTCTACCGACATGCACGATGCACTTTCATTTATGACGACGAATTGCTTTCTGATCGTTTTTTTGTTTGTTTTTTTTTTCAAAAATTGATATTTGCTATCAGAATTGACCAGAACATTTGCGGAATGTTCTTTAAAATTCTTTTCATATGCTAATAGTTTTATTACATACATATCTTCAATAGCATGTAAACTACCAATAAGTATTTTTTATTTAATTAGATCCAACCAATGCCTTTGCTTTTGTTTTGTTATTGTGATGGTATATTAGATTGAGAGCAATAGTGAAGGTTCTATCCATTTCGTGGGTTCAAAAGTATGGGACTGGAATTCGAAATCTGTCAAACTAAGTTGTGAAACCAATTTTTTCTTTTCAGTTGAAAGTCTGACATTGACGAAAATGGATCGCTTAACTATCACACAACGCATAAAAATTATCAAAACCTACTACAAAAATGGTGATTCTGCCACAGCCACGTATCGTGCGTATCGGCAATTTTTCGAACAAAATTTTCTTCAGCGATGAAGCACATTTCACACTCGGTGTGTATGTTAATAAACAAAATTGTCGTATTTGGGGTTCTGAGAATCCTCAAGTAATTGAAGAGAGGCCATTACATCCAGAAAGAGTCACTGTTTGGTGCGCTCTTTGGTCCGAAGGTGTGATTGGACCTTACTTCTTCGAAAACGATGATGGATATGATAACCGACTTTTTTTGCATGCTATTGAAGAATACGACTTGGAGAATATGTGGTTTCAACAAGACGGTGCCACATGCCACACAACTCGAGCGAATATGGCTTTATTGCAAGAGACATTTCCTGGCCGCGTAATTTCTCGTCGTGGCGATATCAACTGGCCACCAAGATCATGCGATTTGACACCATTAGACTTTTTTTGTGGGGCTACGCGAAAGACCGTGTTTATGCAGATAAACCTTCAACTCTTGAGCACTTAAAAACCAATATTCGTCAAGTTATGGCTGAGATACCGCCCAATATGTGTCAAAAAGTGATCGAAAATTACCTCAAAAGAATCAATGCTAGCAACACTTCGCGTGGAGGTCATTTAAATGATGTAGTGTTTCACACATAATGTCAACGTTCAAACTTTACAATAAAAAAGAAATATCATGAAAAAAATATTTTATATGTGTTTTATTTACGTTTATTTTTGAAACCACGAAATGGATGACCCGGTATTTAACTCCATAGTTTATTGTCGCAGTTCTAACTAATAGCACGTTTATATCTTTATGAATAAGAGAGTCTTTATTAAACTTCGGTGAACCAGCGTAGAAATATTTTTAAATTTGAGACTGAGCAGCTTCCAGCACCATATTGGCTTCAGCAACGATTATTGCCCTTCTTTATTCTCTCCAGGTTTAACCATTCCTCTAACTGAGTGATCCTGTACAATTTGGGATAATAATAGCAAAAATAATAATAGCAGTTAAAGTTAAAGCGTGAATAAAATTGACTGCCGTCATGTCCGATATCCAATACAGTGTGTTGGAGCACGCAATTACATACTCAAATAACCTGCATCCGAAATGGCAAATTCTGACCAAAAGTGTATAAATTTTAACTGTTGAGTTTTCATTTAGTAGCATTTAAATACAATATCATCCGTTATTTAGTCAAAATCTTAAGAAATTTCAATAAAAAGCGCACTCGATACTTTTCTTACATAAAGATACTGCAGTTTTCTCTAGTACAGAATTACATCGACGTCGAGTTCCGGTACCCTGTCTATGACGCTTCCAACAGTCGCCGCAAAATATCTTTCAACAGCTTTTTACTTCGTTTGTAACGCCTTCAGCCTCCTTTGCAACTCTTTCAGCTTCCTCTGGAAAGCCTTCAATTAAATTTAGTGTCTTTTCCGACGAATTTGATTATGTTTTAAACTCCTTTGAATTCCTGGATTATCCTATCTACCACTGTCTTTTTAAATTTTCACAACCTCATATCTATTTTGGCTCTCAACTCTTCTCGGCCAGCTTTATTCAGTTCTAGAAATTCCTTTATTGCAGCTAACATGTTCGCAATGTCTAAATTACTAGCCAATGAGCGGGTGATACTGACTTTATTTTCCTCAACTTCATCGAAGACATATATAGGTATTGATGTCGATAACTTATTGTTGGAAGGGAAACATATGCAATTGAATGTTGTAAGTTATTTATCCGTTTCAGAACTTGTTAGTGCATATTTTTGTATTAATTGCATTTTTTTTCATATTTCAGTTTAAGAGCATATTTTCGGATCTTTTGCTTCTTAAAGAGCATATTTAATATTTTTTTTTTAATTCCATATTTCAAATTGAAATTTAAAATGAAAACCTTATGAAATATATTTCTTCGTTTTCTTTACTTATCTTCTATCTTCTATATATATAAAAATGAATGTATGTTTGTATGTACCTTATAGAATCGTAATGACCAATTTCCGACAGGTGGCGCCACTGAAAATTACTAAAAATGAATTAAATCGTAAACTGTGCATTTGATTATGTTATGATCTTTAGCAAAGTTATTGCGCATGAGCCGACGAAGGCTTATAAGTTGGTATGACCAATTTCTGACAGCACTTCAATAAATGTTCATAATCGAAAACCTTTACATTTTTAAAGTTTATGTCAATTTTTTTTAAATGAACAAAATCAATAAAATGATTCACATTTGTTTTAGTTGGAGGCGTAGCAACGCGCGCAGGGTACAGCTAGTATTAATATAAAAAGGGCCAATACACGTTGCTACTTTATTGAAAATCATGTCAAAATCAATTACTTGAACATTCATCCACATTGTCGGTTACCAATATTAACCAAAATATGTCAAAAATATTTATGAGAACTGCTTGGATAACATACGCAAATCCATTAAGAGGCAATACCTTTGGACGTCAGGTAGGTGAAGCAACTGATATCACTGGACAAAATGTCGCAAATGTTAATCTTCATTGTGACAACGAACTAGCAAGCCAAAAGCTTTTAATAAAGACAGTTATTTTAGACAAAACCAATCACTCCACGATTGCTTAACTGTTTGACGATTCAATAAACATATTGGATTTTTATGACAGACGCTCCGCCCTATATGATCAAAGTTGTCAAAGCCATAAAGGGCATTTTACCCTAAAATAACGCATGTTACATGCAAAGCTCGGTGGGGTGTCACAAAGCCATAGGACATAAAGCCATAATGGCTTTATGTCTCAATCCAAACGGACATAAAGCCATAATTTTGATATGATCTTAAGTCTCATATCAATTTTAGTGAAATGGAACATAAAGCCATTATGGTAATATGTCCCATTTGATGTTTTGCGTTACAAATGCTTTATTTCACTAAATATGCCTATTTATCTATGAAATTAATGATTTAAAAAAATCCAAAATTTCTAGGCTCCAGGAATTACAGCTGCAAACATTTTGTGAAAGGAAAAATCCTTAGTTATCATTGGAAAACATTTTTTTATTCTTGTGACGCACGCAGGAAAACTTTATTCAGCGAAGCCACCTGCCGCGTCCTATTGGAGGAAAAAACCCCTACTCGGCCGCAGGCCGCCACGCAGACAAACTTTATTATGCGAAGCCAGATTTCAATACTTAACTTTAGTGTCTCTGGAACTGAAATGAGAGATAAAGCCGCTTTCTAATATTGCTAATGTGAGCTAAGGCCATGAATGCAATCATTATTAAAAATATGGCTTTATGTCTCATTTTCGGAAAAAAATTTGCCCTTTTGTCTCAATGGAATGGGACTTAACGCCATATGGCTTTATGTCCTATGGCTTTGTGACACCCCACCGCAAAGCTCATGGTCTTCATTGTATATGCGAACGTATTAGAGAGCAATAAAGCAATGTAAACATAGTTGAGAATGTAAAAAAATAAATTTTAAAAGCTCTCAATAGCTCTCATTAAAAGAAAAGAATGTTTTTAGACTCGGCCGAAGCAGTTATAACTCATTGGTGAACTTTCCAGCATGCGCCAGCATGCTGCTGTAGTGTATGGGCCCCTTTACTAACTGAAACCGTTCAGAATATTGATAAGATGAAATATGTATGTTTTGTAAGCAAAGCATAATATGAAAACTAAGTTGAAACAAATTGTAACAAAAAAAGAATGTCTTAATGAAGTAACTTTTTTATATCAACATTTTTCAAAAGAGATAAAGGCATCTTCGTCTAAACCTAGATTTAAATATGATTTAAAAAATCATATTCGCCCATTATATCAGTAGACTTCAAAAGAACATTTTCAATGTATAAAAGTTTATTTGGGTGTAAAAGACAACGCTTTCTCTTTGAAAATCATAGCCAATATTTTGCTGTTTTGCAATAGACTATTATCAATGAAAAAACTACTTCCTTATTTTAAATTAAAACTTTAACTTGTATGTGAAAGATCTCCTTTAAAATTGTAGAACAATTTTTGTCTTTTTATTCGGTTTCGTTGATTCTTACTTTGTTTATTTTATTTTAGTTTAAATATGTATGACATAAAACACTTTTTAGAGCGTATTTTTGTTTTTGTGTTTATAATTATAAAGTCGATCATAGTGTAATCGTTGATTTAAGTTTAAGAATCTTAATTTGTGTTCGAAAAAAATCAAATAAATTTTTATGTTGATGAACGCCGTTTACGATTTAAAAAAAAAAACAATTTTATGAAGTAAAGTTTGCAGGAAACATAAACTTCATTTTCAGCATTCCAGTCATTGTGTTAGTCAACTTGTTTTGTTATTTTCCATTAAAATATTTTTTTGACAACTGCTTTAGTGAACCAGTGAAATCCATAGAACCCGGTAAGACTTAGAATATTGATTGGACCACATAGTTAAATACTAAAGTAATAATAAGTGACCGAACCTTAAAAACTTAAAAAAAATAAATATTTTTATCCCGTAAGCACGATGTGGATATGAGAGCAGTAGAATCCACTGAGGATATGCATACATACATATATATTTTTTGCACTGTTGGCACAACGAGAATTCTATACATGTTCGCTTTAAAATCAGACGTCGGCACAAAGAGAACTTGATAAAAATGTGAGTGTATTTGTGAGAAGCATGTGGATAACCGAGAGGAAAATTGTTAGTAATTAGTTAGTAATATTGTTAGTTATATTGTGCTAGTAATATTGTGCTTTTTGATGCCATTGGTATTTTTCGCACAAGTTTTTATGGATTTGTAATAAGAGTCATCATTACATATTGCAGGTACCTTAAATTCAATATATTTAAAGCAAAAAAATCTGTTTTCGAGTTTTTCTTCGCATTTTAATCAAATTTTTCTTTGGGTGTACAATTGATACACAAAAAAATTTCAAAAAGAAGCGACGAGAACATGGCGTAATCATTCAATAGGTGACCTTATGTCTACAACAAGTACAACAATGCAAATACAACAGGCATTTTGTTTTTGTAAAAACTTCTTCGATTGTCAGAAACAGCTGACTGAAGAATGACAATAGGAAGAAAAATAAAAAAAAAAGTTGTTAAAGTACACGCGGAATGTCAAAAAGATTAACCCTCAAACCTCCATAGGAAATTAATAAAAGCAATTAAAAAAACTAAATAAATTTTATATATTGAAATTTCTTTTGATTTGTATGTCATGTCATAATTACGCCAAAGTGGGGCAACTATAAATTAAAAAAAAATTATTCCGTGCAGTCAATAACATTTCCACTTTATGTAAATAACATGTTTTTATATGGCCATCGAGAAAAATGGCAGATGCAAACGTTATTTGTTATTGCTCATAGTTTAGGCACCTAGTTGGAGAGACCGAAATCTTTTTTTGGGCAATTCATCACTCTCGTCTAAATAAATATAAATATAGTAAATCTAGGTTGTAGTTTAAAAGATATATGTATTTATTGTTAAAGGCTTAAATATTATTAATCTTCTTGCAAAAATTTTAATAAAATTGGCTTTGAAATAGTAATCCTGAAGAATTTCTAGAGTGCGTATCGTTAAGGACACATCCGGTACAAATGAGGGTTTATAAATGAGAAAATGATTATCGAAACAAAACACAAAAAAAACAACAAAATTTTGACAATCGAAATGTTATCAGCTGTTTAGATACTCCCACCTGTTAAATGATTATGCCATGGACGAGAACCTGCTTCACTGAAAGCTGACAAGCAGTGTTGCCAACTTAGTGCTTTTCGCACTATTTATGGTGCTTTATGAAACGTCATACGCGTAAATTTTTTCTTATAGTGCCTCTTTACGGAAAGGCACCATTATGGTGCTTTTCAAATTTCATTACAGTGCTTTCAGTGCTTTTTGTTGATTTTTAATAGCTATTATATTGAAATAACAAAGAAAAATGTCCCAATTTTTTAAGTGTAAAATTTACAACGCGATATGGTAGCTTACTAAAAAACCTTCATGAAAATATTCAAACTCCTCAATGGTGATGCGGTGAATCCCATCAAGATTCCACAAGTATCTAATACTAGATGGCTATCAATTGAAAAGGCGGTTAAATATATTTTGAATTTGTGGCTGGAACTTAAAACACATTTTAATATTCTTAAGGACAATGGGTATGTTTCACTTTTAATTATGGATATGTACAATAATAATAACAATTTTGTATATCTCACGTATTTAAGTTCCATTTTGAGAGAGTTTCAATGGGTCAATTTAGCATTTGAAGCAAAACCTGCAGACCACGTTAAGTTGTATAATGATTTGTATAGATTGCTACAAAATCTGACTAACAAATTGATAATAAATTGTGAAAATTTTAATTATATAGAAGGTGATATAGATAATAATTATAATGAATTTTGCTACCTTGGTTATAGTTTTGAAAAGGACTGCAGTGAATACCAAATAACAGAAACCGAAGAAAATATTATTAACCCTGGGCGGTTACTCTTCGTCGAATCGACGAAGCTCATTCACACTTTATCATATAACTCTTTTATGGTTGACCAAATTTCGCTCTTTTTTTCAACATCATTATTTGATAATAAAAGCTTGCAGTCAGCAAACAAAAAAAAATTCTTTTTGTTCGTCGATTCGACGAAGAGTAACCTTACTGTATAAAAATGACCATCCAGGATTATAAAAATGGGTGGCCCGGGTACGTTTACTCACTACAAGCTTTCGTAATCAATCAACATTGTTTATAAAAAGAGTGAAATTTGGTCAAACATAAAACAATTATATGATAAAGAGTAAATGAGCTTCGTCGATTCGACGAACAGTAACCAATTAGGGTGAAAGTGTTCGTCGATTCAACGAAGAGTAACCTTAATGTACAAAATAGAAGAGTAACCGTCCAGGGTTAAACAAAAATGTGTTCTTTTCACTAAACACCTTATTTATGAAATTAGAGCTAGACTTCCTAGCAATTTACAAATTTTACAAAAAGTTTCCTTATTCAGTGTCGAAAATATATTAAGTGCCATTATTACAACTTGCCGTTAAACTTGGGTTTAGTTAAAGGTACCTTTAGCTAAAGGGAACTGTAAAGTTATCTTTAACTGATTTTCGTTATTACAACTTACAGATAAAATGAAATTAAAATATGGCAGTGCCGGAGCAAAGTCGATAAAACTGCTCAATTAAACAAGTTTTTTTTTAACGCAGTGGCAACAGCGGACTTCGTTTTTTTGTTGTATGTGCTCATTTTGTTTAAATTTGAAGTTGCCATATCGAAAATAGTATATGATATGTCAAGTTCAAACATAAAGTGACCTTTAAATGTTAAAGGTAGGATGATCTTCCCTTTAGCTTAACGATCACTTCTATCTTATTGGGTACTCATAATAATGAAAAACAATTTATCTGTCCGTTAAAATCCTACCTTTAGTTAACGGCAAGTTGTAATAGTGGCCCTAAATGATGTAATATATTTTCAACAATAGAAACTTGTTTAGAAAATTTAAGGAATGCTAATTGGGAAAACAAAACTAGAACAGATCTTTTTTGGATAGAGGTTAGTGAATTTAAAGACTCGTTAGGAGAAAAGCCATTTTTAGTATTAGCATAGTTTGTTCTTCGAATATTAAGTTATCCTTACTCTAACGCAGAGGTTGAGAGAGTTTTTAGCTCCATGAATTTATCAAAAAATAAAATTCGAAACCGACTATCATTAAACTCTGTTAATTCAATTTTACACATAAAATATGGACTACGTAGACTCAATTTTTGCTGTAATAATTATGCAATACCTTCCGAGGTCTGCAAAAATATTTCTTCAAACAAAACTTACATATATCAAGTCGAAGTATTATTTAAAAACAGTATTGTGGCCAAACGTGGTTGAGGGGGAGGAAAATGCAGATGATATCAGCGAAATATTTGTCGAAGATTTAAGTAACATTATTTAAAACCTTTCTAATAAGGAATTTTGTATAAGGGTCGTATACCCATATTCTTAAAATTTTTTAAATTATAAATGTTAATTTTATAAACTATACTGAAATATTTATAATTTATATGAATTGTTTTCTTTTGTTTTGTAACTATATTTTATTAGTTTAACCATAATATTTACTTATCAAATAAAGAATATTAAAAAAGTAAAAGTTTTATAAACGATTTTTCTTACTAAAAAAAACGGTAGTGCATTTTTACCCTTTTTAAGCTCAAGAAATACGCGTTTTTACCCGTTTTTTAATTTTTTTTTGCGCGTTTTGATACACAATCGTTGGCAACACTGCTGACAAGTAACTGAATGCATTTTTATGCTCTTTTTAACGAACATTGTTGATGTTCGTGTCCTATGTGTGTAAAAAGCCGAAGAAGTTTGACCCCCGGGGATCATTTGTTGCCGACCAGAGAACTGCAACCGGTGATTGAAAAACAATCATGATTTAATCAGTACTCGAAAAACATGATACTTTCACTCAACGAAGCAAATATGCATTAATACTCGTTGTAATCGTTCATTTTCAAATCAATCGAAACAATGATCGTATGAAAACTTTGTTGATCAAATCATACACCGCATTCAAACCGATCATTTCGAGTGTTATGCAAATGTTCGATTGACACTCGTTCAACACTTGTTTGAAACAGACCTTTTTTTTCGCGGTGTCTGCATTGATCGAAACCAGAAACCAAAATGCATTAATGCAAAATATCATGATCGATTGATACTCGTTCAACAATCGTTTGAAACAGACATTATTTTTGCGGTGTCTGCATTGATCGAAACCAGAAACCAAAAGGCATTAATGCAAAATATATTTTCTATGCAAAGATTAAAGATTGTTTTGCATTATTGCAAACGAGTATGATTGTAATCATGTAGCTGCACCAGTCAGGGATGGCTTTAAGAATTTTCAATTTTACTATTCTAAAAAATTTAAATAAGACAAACGTGATTGTAGGTTAGAGGACGTGTACTTGTCAACTGTGACAAGTACAGTACCCGGAGGTCGAACTGACCCATTGTACTACGTGATTGTAAATGTATATAAATATAATTTAATTTTATATTTTTATGTTTTTTTATATTTATATATTAGTTTTTAACGTTTCAATTATCAACATTTCCGATCATCCATTGACTTAAGTTTTTGACAGAAATTCAAATTTTTCGATACAGGTAGGTTAAAAAAAGAATTGTTGGCAATTCTCGTCTTGCCAATAATCTTAAAAGGGCTCAATTTCAAAAATTACTACAGATTTGTGGGTCATTTAATATCTAGATTTCCAAAATTCTCGCTTGATTTCATTCATTTATTAGCGGGTGTTCAAATTTTTCAGAGCAGGTAGGTAAATTGGCAAAGAAATAAATTGTAGAAAATTCCCGTCATAGCAATAATGCCAAAAGAGTGCTAAAAGAGTCGCAATGGAAAAATGTGTTGATTGTGGTTATACTACCTACCGTACAAGTATGACGTCACACAAAACAATTGTTATTCTTACTGAGAGTTTTCTGTAGCGTGATTCACTCATTATTATTGGTCAATAGCTCTATTCATGTTTTTTTCTGGAGAAAAACATTCGACTTACAGCATTAGAGTAAAAATTTAAAATATAAATAAAACACTTCTTTTTTAATGAAATATTACATAACAACAAAAATATAAAATATTACATAACAACATAACAATAAAAAATTCCAACTAAAACACTTAGTACAATGGGTCAATTCGACCTCCGGGTACTGTACTTGTCTTAACTGACAAGTACACGTCCTCTAACCTAATTAAAACACTTAATTTTTCTAATTATTTTAGAACACATTTATTTTTGTTGTTGTAAAATGTGTGTATGATTGGTTTTACATTCTTGAACGAAAAAGACTACAAGTTCGTTTTTCCTTTAAATATCCATAAATGCAAATATGCACACTCGTTGATTTAATGCCTTTTTGCAAAACTGTACTATGATTTTTATGATCATTGCTTTTTCGTTTCGATCAATCCAGACACCGCAAAAATAATGTCTGTTTCAAACAAGTGCTGAACGAGTATCAATCGAAAATGATATTTTGCATTAATGCATTTTGGTTTTTGGTTTCGATCAATGCAGACATCGCAAAAATAATGTGTGTTTCAAACGAGTGCTGAACGAGTATCAATCGAACATGAGATTTTGCATTAATGCATTTCGGTTTTTGGTTTCTATCAATGCAGACACCGCAAAAATAATGTCTGTTTCAAACGAATGTCGAACGAGTGTCAATCGAACATTTGCATAACACTCGAAATGATTGGTTTGAATGCGATATGTGCGATCATTAGCAGTAGTCGTTCGAGTGTTCTGATCGATCGTGTATAAAAATTTGTGTGCATGAATAAATCAACAAAAATGTGATTTTTGCAGTTCTCTGGTGCCGACGTCTGTTTATAATACTTCGCTTTTTTTTCTATATGTGAAGCTGAGACAGTTCTCCTCAATTGCATAACATAACAATATGGTGGTTTAAGTAAATTATTCAGTTCGAAATTCGAATGTACAGTCCAGCGTCAGAAATAAATTTTTAACAATTATCCAATATATTGAAATGAGTTTAACCTTCTCATGTTTCTACTCGGAATTTTCTAGTTAAATTATCAAAATATTTTATGTGCGATTAATGATCCTTGTTTATTTGTTCAGGCATGTTATTTTGTTAACAGCAATGTTATTTTTTTTTTCCTTCACATATATTCTTAATAATGTAGTAAAAACTATTTACATATTTACAATACCCAGTTGCCAACGATAAACTAAACGGGAGTATCATTATTAGGGACGATTGCGACAACCGATTAACAATAGAAACGACACAGCTGAATGTGAAACGAAGGCATTTTGATAGGCCCTTATTGTCCATACTACATGTGTAAGGATGTGTCTATACCCCATGCGTGCAATAAGTATGGAGACGCCTGGCAAAATAGACATGAATCAAATAATAAAAGCTGATATACATTGTAGATGATGTCCGACTAAATTACTAAAAACTTATTGCGCTAGTAAGACCAATATGCTACATGCTACGTTTAATGTAATTACATTCCCTTTGACATTCTTGACTCTCTTGAAAGGCTTTAGACTCTTTCGTTCTGATACAACAATTATTATTAATAGTATTAAGGCGGAGATGTGACATTAAAGGTAAAGTAAAGCTAGAAACTGTTACCGATAACGAAATTAAATGCAATTTATAGATGTGATTACCGAACAGGATTGAAAAAAATTTGTGCATAAGGAAATGCCGATTACTTCTCTACTGATTATTTTGGAGAACATATCTGTTCAATACACTGACGTTGTTGACTTCAATTAAACAAACTTATCAGCTAGCAATCCACTTATTGATCCGATGATACCTCTTGTCTTAACACCAGTTAAGATTAAGTATTTTGAAGTCGATGCGTTTCGAAAGTTATTTTTGATAGTTCCGTAAGCTATCCCTGCCAAAATTATTCGATACAGATTGATTCGAGATCTTCCTACTTTTCTCGCAATAGCACACTGTTAGAGAGATTTGTGTCTTGAACATCACACAACGTAATAATTTTCCGGGACGCATTTAAATATTTTTTCAAAATTTATAGAAACAAAAAAAACTCTAACTAATAAAGGTAGTACAATAATTATGCTTAAAAAGAAGAAACACAAACTTTTGTGATAAAATAAAACTAATTATACAATTTTACATTTAACTGTAATTTGTTCTTCTCTTTACTAATTACGCCGTAGAAAAATCATTAAACAGAAGGACTTATACATGTATTAATTCTGTAAATTTTTCAAAGAAGATTATTAATGTTGAAATATTACCTGAAACTACTCAAAGGATCCTGATCTGAACAAACTGGAAAATATACTTAATAATGCTTACACTGAAAAAGAATATAATTTTCAAAGGGCAATGTGTTTTAATCCTTTAGTAATTTAATATCGAAATATATTAGCGGTTTTCACTCTTTGTTGTATATTTAATACTCTATTATATTTACTCATACTTTTGACAACAAAGCCCGAGCACCTTTTTTCATCTATTGTAAACTTACATAGTATAAGAAATATACCATGGTAAACTTATTTAAACAGCTGATTATTGTTATCCCGTCAAATAGCTGTTTAGTTTTATATTTTCCAAGCTTATATACTAGACCTTTTTTCATGGTAAATTTAATAGAGCGTTGTATATTTGAAATAAATGCTATTTGTTGTTGCGTTGATGTAAATGTATTATTTATACTATACCTACCATACTTACCAAGCCTACAAGGGTACTTTACTACCAAGAGTGAAAACCGCTATTGAATTTTGATAGGAATCGCTGTCATGTAAGCGTGCATATGTTTCATATATACAGTGGCTTACAGCTTATTTCAACCAGCACCTTTAAAAAAATTAAGCTCGTATAATTTCGAAACGAAACAAGATATTAAAAAAATTTGAATAAGAGTTTATAGAAAATTAAAAAAACAGAGTATATAAAAATTAAAAAAAAAATTTTATTCAGTCCCAAATGTAAACCTACAACCTAAAAACCAAAAATATAGAAACCCAACTAGTCACAGCTTATTTCAACCACTTACTATAAACAAACAATTAAATGATTAATTAACTAATAGTTTTAATTTTAAAATTTAGTATGACCTCATATTTGCTTAACTACAGCTTTCAGCCTTTTTTGCATTGATTCCACTTTCTAGTGGTTTGGGGAGTATTTTTTCCCATTCCTTTTTCAGAGCTGCTATAAGGTCATTCTTGTTCGAAATCTGGTGTTGGCGGACGTTTTGATCACAAATTGCCCATAAATTTGAGACTGAATAAAACTTTTTTGTTTAATTTTTAAACATCTAATATATAAAATTCTCGTGTCACGAGGTTAGTGGTTAAACTCCTCCGAAATGGATAGACCGATTTTCATGAAATCGTGTGTGCATATCGGGTAGGTCTGAGAATCGGACAACATATATTTTTCATATCCTTAAATGTTAAGAGGGCGTGGCAAATCGTTAAAATTTAATATTTAGGTACATATTCATCGTAGACGAATAAGGTGGGTAAGATCGTAGAGTCGATATCGACAATCCTACCAAAAATGGGCGTGACAACCCTCCCCCTTCAAGTGATACCTATAACTCTTAAACTACTGAACCGATTTTAACCATTCTTTTTTTGTTCGAAAGCTTATCAGGTTTAGATGGTTTGAAAAAAAAATTCGATATAGCAAAAAGTAGGCGTGGTAAACCTTTAAAATTGAATATTTAGGGACATAGTGATCGTAGACGAATGCAATGGTGGGTAAGTTCGTAGAGTCGATATCGACAAACTCACCAAAAATGGGCGTGGCAACCCTCCCCCTTTAAAAGATATCTATAAGTCGGCTAATTCGATAGTTTATAACTACATATGTATGTATATATATAACATGTATGTCTGTTAGTTTTTGTTTTGGAGCGATTACAACAACTACAACTTTGTCAGCGCTATCCATGATTCGGGCCTCTTATTGTTATTCTTTGTATGCCTCACCTAAATAACGTACCGACTTCGATTAAATTTTTAACTAGATAGATAGATCCACACACTTATAGTCAGTGGTGTTGTGCTAATTTTTTTTTACCGGAACGCGTATATATATGTAATTATATAGACAGGGCCGATCCTAGTAATTAGTTCGGGTTCACGTATTTGTTTCGGTTCGGGTCGAGTTCCGGTTCAGCAGAAAAAAACGTTCCGGACTCCGGTTCACGGTTCGGAAAAACAAGCCGGTTCGTTCCGGTTCGGGTTCGGTTCAAACCCTTGTTTATCAAAATACATATAAAAATTCGTCAAAAATTAGAAAAAAAAATCAGCAATTCTTTTTAATTTTTTTTTTTTTTCAAAACGTCAGCCAATTCTCGTTACCAGAAATCATCTTTAGTTCCGGAACGCGTTCCTGTCTAAAAAGGAAGTACCGGAACGACGTTCCGGAGCGTTCCGGCTCGACAACACCACTGCTTATAGTAAGTTATTTATTTTTATATAACTGTTTTATGCAGCGTTTTACATATATAATATATAATGTGACCTGTTTTGGGCAATAAAAAAATTAATTTTGGGCGGGACGAACTTCGCAGGGTCAGCTAGTATTCTATAAACTCTTATTCAAATTTTTTTTAAAGGTGCTGGTTGAAATAAGCTGGGAGCCACTCTACATACATATTGCCAAGAAAATAGAAAAAACACTGATGAGCTTATTCGACATAAAAGAATAAAACAAGCCAATTTCAAAAACAACACGCTAAAGAATTTACAAGATTAGGAACAAGCAAAGATTAGATTACAATAACAACACTACATAGAAAGATCGCGAAAGGCAGAAGTAAAATGGAAGTTACTAGACGAATAGAACAGTTGTTTTATATTCTAGGATTTTATTCTTTGTATTTAAAGAATTGTGTAATAAATTAAAGTCGCCGTAGTCTATTAGGTAGTGTGTCGGCTTATTAGACGTAAAGCCCAGGTTCGTATCCCAGGTCAGGCATCAAAACGAAATATGAAAAAAATATTTCCTCAGCAGATTTCTGGCAAAATATTAAGAGTAAATAAACCTGCCATGAAAAAGTTTCTCAAAAATCTGTCGTTCGGAGTCGACTTTAAACTGTATGTCCCGCCACTCATGTATAAAATTAACGCACACAACATAAGTGGTGTGAGAAGCTAGGTCGAAATCCTGACTGAAGGGTTGTAATGACCAATTATGTATGTATGTATGTTGTAATAAATTGGTTGAGTACAGTTTTGTCAATAAAAGTGTGTAGTTAATTTTAATTAAATTAAGGATTTTTACATATTTAAATAAATAAATAAAAAAGATTAAAAGATAAGAATTTCTTGTATCATCATCGAATCTACAAAAGGAATCGTTTTAAAAGTAATTACGTAACAGTGCAAATTATCCTAATTCATAACAGAGTAATTTTTTCTTTTAAAACATAGTGCACTAGAAATGGATTAACATATTGCAATTTACTAGAGCTTAAAACGGAAATTAAATGGTATGACAGCCATGAAAGAACCTTTACATAACAAGTTTAATGATGTTTAGCAAAGGAATCGGTCAACCCCTGTCACCGGTAGGAGAATTCCGACGGAATTTTACTTCAATAGATGTATTCCAATCACTAAAACTAGTAAACAAAAGTTAATTTAAATGACCGACTTCCTAAACGCAAGTTGCAATGCATATTTACAATGCATACACTTCGTAAACGCATTTGTAAAGTTATTGGCAACGTCTAATGTTCCTAATCGTTTGGCAACGCATTTTAATGAGTATCAGCAGTCAAAATCGCTATCCTTTTTATTTTGTATGCAAACACTTGAAGTGCAATGGCTGAGTAAGTATTTTCTTTTCTATATTTAATATGAAATAATTAATTAATATGAAATGTGAATAAAAAATGTCATTATCCATTACTTCAATGCATTTCTCAAAATTTTTATTTTTTACCACTTTTCTTCTTGGAATTTTTATTGTCCTTAATAAAAGTTGTCTCATCTTTTTTTTCTTTTTAACAAGTTTCTTTAACAAATCAATGTTTTTTGAAGATATAGTCTGAGATAATTCCTCAGCATTTGCCAACAATATTGGTAAATAATTTTGCGTTCCATTTTACTATAAACAAAATTTCAATTTAATAACATATGTTTTATGGATGAGTTGCATAGCGACGTTCCTAAATGCCGATACAATGCAAAAAAATGTATGAAATGCAAGGTTGCATTTAAGGTATGTTTTTCATTGCACACGCATTTTTTAAAATTATGAATTGTAACTTGCGTTTAGGAAGTCGGCCAATCTCTTTCTGAGGTGCATCAGTTAAGCGTGAATTAAGAGTTCAGACTTTAGTTATGAAAACAACAAGATTGTAGGTGAAACGGCTGTTAAGGCTTGATTACTCAAATGTCTACGTAACGTACGTATAATGATTTTTCTTTAATTTTTTCATGAAATAACAATAAAAAAAATTATTTTTTAAGAAATAAATCGTTATTGTTGAAATTCTATTGTCCACAAAAAAAATTTAAATAATAAAAAACAAAAAAAAAATACATCGAATAGAACAAAATGCGATAGCGAACTTATGTCTAAATATAATAAATATTGACCCAGATTAATTTAAAAATGTAATATTCCACATTTAAACAATAAATATTTATAATAACATAAAATGTAAAAAGAAAATATATCTTTCTCCTATTAAGGCGTAATTGCTATTTTTTTAAATTTACAACACTCATCACTTACAACACCATCACTGTCCTGAAAGTAATAAATTTCGTTTGCATTGTGTCGTGTTCGTGGGTGTGTTTTGCTTTGTATTCTGTTTCGTTTTTATTTACATTCTCCGTTGACTGATATGTATCGCATTTTTAACGCTTCTATATCTACAGGAACGTACGTATAATAACGTACGTTCCGTTTTTGCGATTTCTACGCTTGACTAACAGAGCCTTTGTTCTACGAAAATATGGACATCTTGTAAAGCTTAATAATAGTCATGTAATTAAACGCTATGTTGGTGAATTAAACGGTATAAATATACAAAGACGTAATTCTGTTCCTGATGTTGGTCACAAAATGGACCAAATGGACAAAAATAATTATCAATATTACTCACGTCAACAACAGAGATCAGCAACGAGTATTCAAAACGATGAGTAGATTCGAGTCATACTTATAATTTCAGCTACTTATACGCATTCATACTTATTTTAATATCATACTCATACTACTCATATTCAAAGTTAGAAATACTCATCGTACTCATACTTAACAATACGCACGATGTTGTTGATTTCGACTCTCCATGATTCAACATATACACGAAGCACAAAATAAGTATGATTCGAGTACGAACACCACAATACTCGCTAGAAGGTTGTGTGTGTGCTTTGCTTGCTGTCTTTGTCTTTTCTTTTCTCTTCTTTTGTAAATGCAACAATAACTACTGCTGTAAATTTTGATGAATGATTCGAGTGGCTCGAATCATTCGTAAGTATTATAAGTATTTTTCTAAATTTATGAATCTGAATGAGTAGGCGTATGAATCAAACAATGAATCGAATGTTGTGAGTTTGATGTCAACGTTGTACTCATACTCATTGCAACCTATACTTATAAATCAATGTTGTAGCGAGTACGATTGAATCAGAGTAGTTGAATATTAATACTCTTGACTCACTCATACTCAAAATTTCATAAGCACCTATGAGTAGCGAAAATACGATTCATTGCTGATCTCTGGTCAACAATCTCTTCCAATCAGAACATAAGTAATTGAGAAGTTCAAGATATCAAGACATCAAATGTGAAATACAGATTTGAGAAGCTTTTCACGGTAATTAGTTTAGATACAGAGTTTTTTCCCAGAAAACTGAAGAGAAGGGGTCGCGAAAGAAATATATTTTTTTGGTTTATATTGTTTTTTTCTAGACGTCCGGTAGCTGAGGTTTTAATTAACCAGTCCTCCTTCAGTAATGAAGCACACTATTCAGTAGACTACGGCGACTACGCTATGCTTGTATAGAATATTAATTTATACTCTTTTAATATTCATGCCGTGAAGTGTATTATAAAATGAAGTAATAATTCATTTCATACAACATTGTATGTAAATAGTGCCCTTTAATTATATTTTATTTTAGAATTTAAATCCTAAAGATTAGATCAAGAAATAATAAAATATATTACAATTTGTACTCTCTAAAAGAACAATTTCATAACAGCACCAAATAAGTGCCAAATATTTTGTAAATATGTAAGATTTTAAACTTTGTTCATATAATTGTTTGCACTATGTATGCAATCAATCAGAACATATGCAAGAGTATCAATTTCAGAAAAGTATTTTGTCGATAAAATCGCAGAGATATGAAATTTTGTTCATACACATTGTTTGAAAATATACCTTAATATCCCTTTCTAGGCTTGCAGTGTCAAAAATACAAAAAATCAAACTTTATTATAATAAATATTATAGAATATAATAAAGTGTGAATAAATACATAGCTCAGCCGTTTAGTTTGAAATATACGTTTCCATTTCGTTATTCTGGTGACGTCGTCTAAAAGTAATATTGGTCACAGCGCTGACATCGCCGAATTTCAAGCCTGGTCTTCTTAATTTTGACATAATATTAAGGTTTTTACGTTGCCAACATGTTATTATTTTACTATGAGTTGCATTATCAAAGAAGAAGAATTATATATTATCTGAAAATTTTTTGCGTTTGCCTGTGAAAAAATCAATTGGTAGTTGTGATCTTTGGAAAATTTGCGTAGTTTATCTGTTAAAATAAATAATTAACTGAACTAATAATATTAACATGTAAGTAAAGAAGAGTGTTAACGTAGTTCAAAATAATTTCAGAAGCAGAATACTGAAACTGTGAAAATATGTTACCAAAAGCTATGCAAATGACATACGATGTATAAAAAACTTTCAAAGAAAATTATTTATTGTTTTAACTTTTGTGGTACATATACATATGCGATGTTTATTAATAATAGTTGCTTAATCCATTATACTGTTCCTGCTATGTTCTTCGCATTATCTAAGGATTGAGCTCTTCGAAATGTTTCTCCTATTTTCATTTAATTTTTTTTCTCGTTTATTCTTCCAAGATGGCCGTTCGTAACAGTTTTGTGGTGTCTACTTTGCTTTCTACTTTTTTATTTTTGTTTGCAAATAAAAAAATTTCCTTTTAACAAAATGTGACGTTTTGACATTTGTCTTTAATCGTATCCCACTCTTAAAAGTAGATGGATAAATATACTTTCATACATTTAGGACTACAAAACATACTTTGTTTTAAGAACTGGTAAGGATTTGGCTATATTAATTTTAATTCGTTACTTTGTTGTATTTTGTATATGTGATTTTCTCATTCAAGATAGAATTGATTATAATTCTTTGCTATATTATTGCTTTCTCATAACGATGACACATCGCGAACGTAAATTCAAGTGTATACATTATGTTCGTACGTATTGTTGTATACCGAGTATGATACACTTCAGCTCTCAAAAGATATGTTAAAATTGTTGACTTTCGTTCAATTCATGTGTAGCTCGATTTTTTTAATCCAACATTTTGTAAGTTTTCCCAAAGAAGTGGGTTTATTTTGTACTGGTTACATTTCCTTCAAAAAATATTCATACTAAAAGATTTTTTCAAGTTACAGAGAATAGCAAGTTATTGAATTCAAATTATAATTATTATTATATTTAACAGATAGTTTCTTCTATGTATATCGTCGATATGTAGCAAAGTTTTCAAATCCAATATTACAAATGGTAATTCGTCAAAATATATCAAAATATTTAAGTATGTAGTACCAAAAAGTAAATAATGTTGGCATATATTTACTTTTTGTAAAGTAAATAATGTTGGTATATATTTACTTTTTGTCGGTATAATTTTCGTAACCTTTTAAAATATAAAACAATATTATCAATTTATAATTCATGTCGTTAAAGTATGTTGTTAGGCATGTTAGTACGTGCTGTGGCGTAAAAATATAACTATTTTACAGGCAAGATTTGGAACAATAGAAATATGTGCTAAATTTGGATTAAAGAAATTGGTTTATGGTTTCCGGCCTAGCTTCATGATGTGTTTGCCAATTTTATCAATGAGCGGCGGGACCTATATTTTAACGTCGGATTTGATAAGATCATTCTTAGCAATTAATTACATTCAGAGTTTTTACCAAAACACTGATGGTGGAAGAAGTTACAGAAAGAAATATTTATTTTTCATACACCTTTTTCTTCAATTTTAAATTGTTCAACTAAAAAATAATATGAAAGTTGTATCATATGCTGACGACGATGTACTTAGAAATTGTCAATATCTTGCCGGGAAAACAGATAGGATCGAAACTCTTTTCGAGGATTAATGGCATCACCCTAGAATTCAAGTTTTTCGAAACCTTCTAATATTTGTTAAATTGTCTTATCATACCGAGATCGGTAGCCTCATTCAGACTATTTTAGAATGGTTATAAGAAGTCTTCTCTGAAGACCCGTTTAAGTCTTTAACAAGCATTCCACTGCTTTTCCAATTCGACCAAAAGTTCTCCATTTCAGAATAATTTATTTTCGATATTACGTTTTGCAATCATCCACATGTTCTTAATCATAGCTGAGATCGGAAGACTGCGGTGGCCCATACAGAATTTTTTAATTTGACATGATCAATAAAACAATGAATATAATTAAGAAATAAAAATAATTAAAAAATAAATAAATTATGCAAACCACATATGTGTGTCCTATACTGTATATAGCTTAAAAATTTCAGGTCAAGTCTAGTTGTGGACACACAATTAAGTCACTTATGCAAATTTTTCATTTTTGTAAAAATTAAAAAGATTTAAGAAAAATGGAAACAAAAACAACTAATTTTTATTAATTTCATATGCTTAATAATTAATTAACAACAAAAATTTAAATAGTTATTCATTATAAAAAATGTTTTCGTACGGAGTTGATATCAGACTTAAAATTGAAGTGAACATATACTTAAGTCATCTCAAAAAAAAATTGAAAATTTAATTTCATTGCTTTATTTTTCACCCAAACTATTTTGAACCTTTAATATTTTGTGGGGTACCTTTTTAGCGTATTATTTCAGTACATCTTTGTGGCATTGAGTTGATTAAATTGCGATACTGCTCAGGACTAATATTATTCCATTAGGCTGGATAAGTTGCCAAAGTGCTTTTTTGCTGCTAAGTTTTTTGACTCCAACTGCTCGTGAAGATAGACTCAGAGCCAGGATGAGTAAAGCTGACCCATTCCTCACATCTACTCAGATAAGATCATGCATTGAGTTGGAATACGCTGTTAAATATCGGCAAGGACCGTAAGAAGACGCTTGACTGAAAATAATCTCCATGGACGTATTGCGAGAAGAAAACCTAATGTGTCCAACAAAAATATTCAGCAACGCTTTCGGTTTGCCAAAACCCACCTCCATAAAGATGAAAACTTTTGGATATTTGTCGTATGGAGTGATGAGTCCAAGCTTAATATCATTGGAAACGATGGCAGACCCTATGTAAGACGTCCTGTCAATATACAATTAGAGCCAAAGTACACCAAAAATACCGTAAAGCATGGAGGTTCGTCAGTAATGGTTTGGGGTTGTTTTACCTCATCCGGCGTTGATCCACTGGTAAGAATCGATGGGAAAATGACTGGGGAAATGTATAAAAACATCCTACAGAACAATTTGACTAAAGATTATGAGGACGAATTACCACTAGCGTGGATATTTCAGCATGATAACAACCCGAAGCATACATCTCGGGTAGTTAAAGCTTGGTTACTGAGGAAAAAATAAGGGTTCTTGATTGGCCAGCTCAAAGTCCCGATCTGAACCCTATTGAAAATCTTTGGGGGTCGTAAAACAAGCAGTTGTAGCCAAAAAACCTAGCAGCAAAAAAGTACTTTGGCAGCTTATCCAGGCAGAATGGAATAACATTAGTAGTGAGCAGTGTCGCAATTTAATCAACTGAATGCCACAAAGATGTACTGGAATAATACGCCAAAAATGATACCCCACAAAATATTCAAGGTTCAAAATAGTTGGGGTGGAAAATTAAGCAATTAAATTTTCAATATTTTTTTTCAGATGACTTAATTACAGTGTTGCCAAGTATGGACAGTCAAAACGCGCAGTCCCCGGCTCAAAAAGCGCTGAATAACAACTTGAATAACTGCTTGTTATCATAACGCGCCGTCCTCTGGCTTAAAAAGCGCTAAATAGTGTTAAAACCATTAAATTATAATGAAATATTCAATATTATATTTTATTTGTTAAAAATTATTATTAAAAGTAAAGGTAACAAAAGAATACTTAAACAACACAATTTTTTTTCAAAATTTACATATTGTATGTACATATGACATCAGGAAAAGTAAAAGGATATATGTACATAGGTGCACACAGTTTTATAGAATTTAAATTTTTTGTATTATGAATTAAATTATTATATATTCATTCATTCAGAATTACAAAGTATTTGGTTTTAAAAAAATGTTTTACATAAATCTTCAAAATTGACATGAAGTAAAAATTTATAAAGTATTTACAAAATATTTAAAGACAACATTATCTACAAAAATTACATTTTTATTTAGAGAATCTTGTTCGTCTTCTTGCCAGAAAACAGTTTTTATCTAATAATTGGAGTTTTCATAAGTACTATTTTTATTAATTTTTGCACATATCTTATGTAGGATATTGTAATTTTCACAACATAAGTTTTCATTTTGGAGGCCATATTTTATGTGAATTAAAGAATTTACTATATTAAGAGACATTCTATTTCTTATTTTAGACTTAAAAAATTCATTACGCTAAAAGCTCTTTCTACTTCCGCTTTTGAACAAGGAAGACTAAATAAATTAATAACAAATGCCGACAATTTTATAAATGGGTTTTCATTCAATGAATTTTTAAAACTGCACTTCAATCCAAAACGGTTCAGTATTATGTTTATTTTGCCATTGACATAATTTTGTATTATTTAGACAATTTTCCATTTCATCAATGTCATTTTTAAACTATGCTATTAATCTAATAAAATTCTGTCTTTTATTAGAAAAAATATTTTCGACACTAAACAATGACAATTTTTCAAAATTTTAATATTTGTTGGCAATTTTTAACTTATTTCAAAAACTAAGGCTTTAGTAAAAATAATTAAATTTTTCTGTATTAATCTTTTTCAAATATTTCGATACTACTATCTCGACAAACTTTTTCAAAATTATAGCCCAAGTAACTATAATCATTCAACACTGGATCTATATCACCTTCAAAATAATCAAAATTTTCAATTGGTATTATAATTCCATTTATTAAATCTATACAGATCATTAAATAATTTTTGGGATTCAAATGCCAAATTAACTTTTTGAACTTCTGTTAACACAGAATATGTTAAATAAATTAAAATTTTGGGATCATTATACATAATTCTTAGCTGTAACGTTTCGAACGATTTGTCATTTACGACACCAAAATCTGTTCCCAACTCCAACCACATTTCCACAACCGTTTTTACGGCTTTTTCTATAGAAAGCCATCGACTTGGTGCTGGCATAGCAATCTTTTTTTGCTGAAAAGCGCCGACTTAGCGCTTTTTACAAATAAAGCGCTATGAATGAAAAATGCGACTTTTAGGTAGTTGAAAAGCGCTAAATCTAGCGCGAAAAGCGCTAAGTTGGCAACGCTGCTTAATTATGTGTCCACTTCAATTTTAAGTCTGATATCAACTCCGTACGAAAACATTTTTTATAATGAATAACTATTTAAATTTTTGTTGTTAATTAATTATTAAGCATATGAAATTAATAAAAATTAGTTGTTTTTGTTTCCATTTTTCTTAAATCTTTTTAATTTTTACAAAAATGAAAAATTTGCATAAGTGACTTAATTGTATGTCCACAAGTATACTATCTGTACTTGAAATACCATTAAGATTGATATCTTTTGAAATACTCTCGAAGCGGTTAAATCGAAAAATCACGATAAGAATGGAGAATCTGTTTGGAATTACATTGCTGAAAATATCAGTGTGGTGATATATTTTTATCAGCAAGTGGTGGCATGAAATCTTTATTGATACTCTTATTACAAGCTCAAATATAATGTTAAAATAGTCCTTGAAGAAACAAATTAATGTTAATTCATATTTATTATACATATATTGCACTGGTTCCTCTAAACTTAATTTTTTTACGAGAAAAGGATATACAATCATAACGACTACCTACTGTAAAAATTTTACATAATCTTCTCTAATCTTTCGCCAAAAAAATACATTGGTAGGGTTTTAAACTAATATTAAAAAAAAAATTTTTGGTCCTACTGATAATATTTAAATTTTGTGTTGAGTCACTTTAGAGAAACAAGTGCGATATTATACATACATATATTATGTACATTTGTATATTATGCGTACATATATCATAAATATTATTACACATTAATATCCTAAAATCAGAAGCAAATGAATTTAAAAAGGCTTTAGATATTATTGGAATTAAGTAAATTTATAACCGTTCCCTTAATTTTTCTTTATACATTATTATGACCATAGCTTTGAAGAAGCTTTTGACTGAAGTAGGACGTAATTACTTTTTAGTAAGTAAAAGACAAAAAATATGCATAATTCTTGATATTCTTAAATGAAGTACTGAACATATTGATAGCTTAGAATGTAGCAAATATTAATAATTTTGCATCCCCTTTTTTAAAACTAAATATTAACAAATATGTAAGTGCGCATGACGATTAACAAATTAGTCTACTAAAAATATCTACTAGTGACGTCGTTTTTACTCCAGAGTATGTATATACGTTCAGATGTTATTGATTATTTTAAAGTTGTAGATATGGAACAAAACATAATAACGATAAAAAATATTAATTTTTCATTCAAATGTCCACAGACTTTTGATTTCATTACTTAGTAATTAATGTGAAAAATCATTCTATTACGTATATCCCATAAATAAATTTTAGTGATTTGATATTTTATACAAAGAAATAATCTGTGTTAAAAATTAGATTCAGTATTCGAACTATTGAATTATAAGTGTTTATATGTCTATGACTCATTTAAATCAACTGTGTATTCTATGGGATTTGATTCGTGCAAACAAAAGACTTAACAAAAAACTTTTAAAATGTTAAAACAAGTATAAAACGTGTTTTTCTTATTTATTAAATTTAAACTGTTTTAAACATCTATATTTATAAATTTGTTTCACAAAAACTTACACAAGTGGCGTAAAATTAAGCGGTAACTTAACATCATGTTCAACATCTTTTGAACTTCTTCATTTTTAGTCCATTATTTTAAAGAAAATGTAAATATAGTGATATAGTATCAATACAATAAGTATATAACAGTATACATATAGGTGTATAAAATAATAAATAATATTTTCTTAATAAATATATTTTCTTCATGGTTAAAGTGTTCGGTTAGGAATTCAAGTAATACTGGTTCCTAAAGCCTGGAAAAGACGAAGAAATCACCATTATGGTTTTATAATTTATGAAATGAAGAGACTTTAACCCCTCAAATTAATCCATTTAAAAACCCCCTGATGCCTACTCCCCCAAAAAAGAGCAGGAATCGCTACACTTGCTTAGTTAATAAACATGGTTACTGAAACTGGAACAAAAAAAAAGAAATAATGCGAAGACGAAGAATACAATGTTTATAAATTAATTGATTTTTTCATATCAGAAATCATATTATAATTTATCTACAAAACATTGTTTTATTAGAAAAAAGAGATGTGAGCTACAGAGGACTTAGTTTAATATTGCTTACTGGCAGCCGTTTGTAGGTGATTGGCTTGCTCGTATTATCTGCAAAGTCTCCATGTGCAAGTTACATATTGACTTTAGCAAATACATACAAAAATATATTGTATTTTTTCAATTATTTATACAAATGTAAATAGCTGGTAGTTTCTAAATCGTACGCATCGACAATTCGAAGCCGAGTACATATTTTAAACCTAAACGCTGACATCGTTGTATTGTTTATATTCTTATTTAGATTTTTTTCTAAGGTTTTAAACGTTTTATAGTTTCAGCTAACAATAATCCAGCATGTTGGTACCATATTTTTACAATATTGGACAATGTTTTAAAAAATTAAATGATTTTATATTAGATTTACAGCTTTTATTTATTTGCAGACTCAAGAGAAGTGCGACGCACTCGACAAAAGATTCAAAGGAATTTATAAAGACGTATATTTTCCTGAAGTTGAAAAGTAAAAACTTGCTTTAAGTTAAAAACAGCATGAAAATGGTGTTGTCTCAGCGGCAGCGCGAGGAGCTGTAAGAAATTCATTTTTATTTTTAATTTTTACTTTATTAATACAATTTTTAAATTATGCAGTAACCAAGCGATTGCCGACTATTTAGGCAGCAATGGGTATTCAGAATCATTAGAAGCTTTTCGTAAGGAAGCTGATCTCAGTGGTGAATCAGAAAAAAAGTTTGGAGGACTACTCGAAAAAAAATGGACATCAGTAATACGTCTACAGAAGAAAGTTATGGAACTTGAGGCTAAACTTTCGGAAGCAGAAAAAGAGGTTATAGAAGGTGCTCCATCTAAAGCTAAAAGGAGTCCTGGCGAATGGATACCAAGACCTCCAGAGAAGTTTTCACTGAGCGGTCATCGTGCCAGTATAACACGAGTAAATTCTTTTTTTTTTTTTTTGTCTAAGAATTAAATTTTTGATGTAAAATGAAAACATTAATTTTTATATTATTATGTTTTAGGTTATATTTCACCCAATATATAATCTAATGGTATCAGCTTCTGAAGATGCAGTTATAAAAATATGGGACTTCGAAACTGGCGAATATGAACGTAGTCTTAAAGGTCACACAAATTCTGTGCAAGATATTGCGTTTGATGCTCAAGGCAAACTATTAGGTAAGGTCATTTTTGTTAGCTGTCATTTTAGTTAAATCAGTATTAAATTATTGTCCTTCAAAAATAAACAACAGTGTTGAAAATGTTCAAATAATTATGGTAGGTGTTTTAAAACAGCTGTATAATAATTTTTTAACTGGTTTTGTAAAAGAAAATATAGAAAATTAACTAAGTTAAACTCAGTTAAATTTAATTTTGTATTGTCAATGGCTAGGAAGGGCGGTGCTTCCTCGTTACGAAAAACCACACAATGGCCACCTAGTACCCAGCGTAATTCAATCTGATAATCTGACATAAGGCCGCTTAGCAGTCTTTTACACTCCCACACATGTCCACTCAAAGCCTTTAGTGTTGCGTGATTACCCACACAATTGTAACTCTTGACCTCTTTATATGTGTATCCTGTGCAGTTCGGTGGCCTTAGGTTAGAGGACGTGTACTTGTCAATTGAGACCAGTACAGTACCCGGAGGTCGAATTGACCCCTTGTACCATTGGCCTTAACAACCTTTAGAATCTCCGCCTGAAAAATACTACATTATGAGGGGAACCTGTAGAAAACACCGAAATTTGTCCCAAAAATGAAGTCCCCTGCACCCGTGCTCATCTCCACCTTAGACCTGTAAGTGAAAACAACTTAGAGTTTATCCAAACCTATCTAGACCCTATCAGGTTCAATCTCTTTTGGTGTATCGCAAAAGTGAACTTTTTCAGCCATGTAATCCGTCATTCTGATATAACCACGCAAATTAGTCCCCACAAATACTCCTCAATCGGGAACAAATGAAGAATGACATCTAGAGCTGCCTGAAGCGTGCATTCACTGACTCTTGGAATGTCCACAATTACACTCCTCTGTACCTTAGAAAGAATGTTCCTATTGCTCCTAGATGTCAATGCATTCCACCATACTGTGCATCGATAGGTAAGAACAGGTCTAAAAACCGAGGTGTATAGCCAGTTTAGTCGGTCTAAGATCCCAGTTCCTACCCATGGAATTCCTGCACATGTAGTATGCATTAAAACCTTTTATAATCCTTTCCTAAATATTCAGTATCCACGACAACTTAGAGAAAAGTATTACTCCTAAGTATTCCGCCCTATCTGAAAGTCTTAACATCATAAAGAACCGGCGATCTAAATCTTAGTCCCGACTCCAAAACCTCACTAATTGTGTGTCAAA
Source organism: Sarcophaga caerulescens (assembly GCA_927399465.1). Lineage (NCBI taxonomy): Eukaryota > Metazoa > Arthropoda > Insecta > Diptera > Sarcophagidae > Sarcophaga > Sarcophaga caerulescens. The sequence continues at coordinate 56,677,386 of OV656868.1, forward strand.
AATTTCCCTCTGAATTGGACCATATGCTACAATCTTTCTTCCTTTTCTTTCAAATTATCTCAACATTACTTTGACCGCAAGTAACCAAAATAGCGGCTGCGGAACCTTGCCTTGTGGTGTTCCCCGAATAACAAGCTTTTCCCTCCCTCCACCATCCGACTTATCAACTCGACTAAAAGGGGTTGAGCACACAATGATTCCATTGCCTCCTTTATCGCTTCTATCTCAAAGCATTTAATAATACTCCTTCGATATCCAAGAAAGATGCCAACAACCTCTTGGAGCATTTAAACAGACATACTCTCTTACCTTGTTCTTTGTGGTAAACCCACCTACTATCACTGGTTCATCTTCATATCCAACTGTGAGTATAAAGTCTCCCGTGTCGGTTATTTCCCTATTCTCAGCTATACAGCCAGTAAAGAGAGTTTCGCTTAGTAAGTCCAGAGTTTCAGAGCCTGAATCCGATCATGAACCGCTGTATATGTCTCGGTACCGCAGAGTCCTTTAATAATATACGCTTAAATCTTGATAGCTCATTTACGGAATCAATGGATTCGTAGTTTTGTACTCACGATATCCTTTTTGTTCTCCTTATATTCCTTTTGTTTTTATTGAAACTCTCCCTATAGCTGTTCCAATCCACTTCCCTATGTGCTTACTTGGCCCTGTTGAATAATCTCCAAAAGTTCGACTATCCACAATTTAGGCTGTTCACGCTCACCCGGATAAACAAGTGGACGGATAAACAGAAGATTCCAATTAGTCATCCTAGTTTTCTTTAAGGTTTCCTTACTGACCAGCTAAAGCTAATAGAGAACATTATCCTCCCATGATCAGAAAAGGTACAATCATCTGAAATCCCACAATCCCTTACCAGATCTTTTCTATTATTTGTGAACTGTGCTCCTATCCTTAGCCACAAACTCGGTGTCTGCCCCTGCTGTAGATAAGTAAATTGCTACCAGTAATAGAATTAAAAATTGACTCACTTCTTATATCCAAGCTACTGCTTCCTCATTGGTCATGATGTGCATCAATATCAAGTTAATGTTGTTCCGACTTGCATACCCATCAATTTTCCGCATATTTCCGCTTAGGGGTTTAGCAGATTCAATGGGCGTGTAGATAGATGCAATTGCCCATTTCCGGGTCTTGGACTCGACTATTGCCATCACTAAAAGATTGACACTTTGAATTAAGTTCCTTCTTCGTTAGTATACATGTTCTCACCTTGTCCTAACCCGACTGGGTGAATAGCGTATATCCTTTGACTGCTAAACCGCAAGCCCTATTTCTATTGATCCAGAGTTCCTGGATTAGGGGAACATCCTCCTGTGATTTGGGGAGTTGCGTTGTTAGTTCGGCTACAGTCGCTTTACAATGATGCAGTTTATCCACTCCTCCCGCAGCGTCTTTCGTCCTGTTAAACTTCGAAAAATTTAACAACTCCCTTCACCTTATCCAATACCTTGTGTTTTGTGATCCACAGCGAATCTAAAATCTCTTCCTTCGTTCTCAAAGGTATATCAGATGCGTGAATTACCTTCAACTTAAAATTGGGGCAAAAGTCGCCACAGCTGCTAACCACTCCACCTGTGACAGAAAATTATTAGATTTCTCGCATTTAACAACTTTGATGACCCCCTTTGACCAATCAGAGCCATCCGGTCAATAAGTCGAGTTTCTACTTTCAGCTTTAATTCTGTACTAATCCTATCATCCGGAACAGATCGATCTATGACAGCTGCCATTAGTCCCTGATCTACACTTGTTATTTTTTCGCCTTCTGAGATGTAGTAGGTTGGCTATTTCCAGACCTGGCTCTCTTAATGACCTCTTGATGCTATAATCTGGTGAGTAGTGTCCGTTACAACATCATCAGATTATGGTAGGACTTTAGGGACTGATCTAACCAAAAGAATACTGGTAGGACTGTAAATTCTTACCAAAAGAATACTGGTGGGACTGTAAATTCTTTTAAAATTAGCTACCACCTTCCTATGCTTCCTGAAAAGATGTCGTTCCTTGTCTGAATCTAGCAAAGGGTGCTTCTTATTATTATTATTTTATAATATCTTATATAAGTTAACTTGTATAAGACAGCGTCTTTGCTTGCTAATTCCTTCTACTTTTGTGTCAATGACAGTGCGTCCTACCAAACAAGTTTAGGAACAGATTTAAAGTTTGTCAATGAGCCTCCTGGTTCCATAGAGGGAATGGAGAATTCACTAGTGAGTTCCTGATCTGGAGAAGAGATCATAGTGATATCATGTGTTCCTCCTCGGAGTCCAACGATACATCTCCCACAGAAAGTCTCTTGGCAGACCCGAAAGTTCTTCCTCTACTTCAGTCAGTAACTGTCCTTGCTGATGATGTATGCCTCTGTATGCCGTCATTAGTTCGCCGTCAAGGTCTTTCCTAGAAGCATTAACAGTCTTTGTTCAATTTTCGATATTCTTGCCCTTGTTTGAAACTCTATCGTCGCCCTATTGTTTTAAGTCCGTCGTTCTCCTATCTCCCTTTGTTTAATTTTTCGACGAATCTTCAAGAAAATGCACGTAAAGGAAGGGGGTCCGCGTGGAGTGATGACATGCGCGGACTAAGCAACGAAAAATTACAGCCAACCCGTGCCCTGACCTATTACAGCTTTACAATACCCATCCACTTTGCAAAAATATTAACAAACTTATAACAAAAAAAAGTTATTATCTTAATTTCAAATTTTACAAGCAAAGCTAATTAAGATACTCTTTGAATAAAGTACAGTATTTAAATCCTTACTTTAATAACTAAAAACTATGGAACTAACTAAAAGCTATGCTGCTAGAAGACTTGTTGATATTACCAGTTATAAAGGCACAATACAATCACTCCTGGTCATGTTGATAATTAGGTCTTAAAAGACAAGGATAAAGTTGTTTTCGTGATGCATTGTATTGATTGTAGATAACGCTCGGAATTCAAAAGAATTCTGTAATATGAGACGGTACCCATAGAATAAAAATCCTCTGGTCAAGGTTAAGTATTTTTATGGCATGGCTATAAATTCCCTTTTTGTTTTGTAAGTAGTTGTGCCCTCACGAAAAGAATTATCTGTGTAAATTGTGATTTCCGAATCGAAAGAAAGTATAATTTCTCCAGACATTTTCAGAATATTATGTGGTTGTTGTATTTATTATAAAAACTTAAACTTGAATCTATTATAGCATAGTTGTTGCCACCAGGTGTGGTGTTATCAATTTAAGATTATGAAGACTGTCTTCTGCAATAGGAGGTTCTCTCGATGCTAGACTGATTGCACTCTTCTCCAAAATAGTCTCAAAGTTTTGGTTGCGTGCTTCAGATCTTAATCGCTCCAATGAAGACGCTTTTAATAGACCCAATGCAGTTCTAAAACAGTTGTTAACAGCGGTGTCTAATCTTTCACATTATTTTCTGACGTTCAACCACACTTCATAAGACTCGGGTTGAGAGATACCAAACATGAGCTATAATTATAATTATCATTTGGTTGGCAACATCAATCGCAGTGTTTCTAATATATACAGATCCTGTGAAGCATCCTCTCTTACAGCAAGCGCGTAGGGGTTCAGTTTTCTTTGCTGGTATTACTGCGTCTCTGCTAGCTGCCCAGTTAGGTATAGTTCTGTTTTTCACATAGTTAGTTTTTCACAAATTTAATCGTATGATATGATGATATTATCTGCATAAATTTCGACTTAATATCTTCCGGTAGCTTTTGCTAAGTAATTAGCATAAATTGTATATAGTATTACAGTCTATGGTGAACCTTGTGGAACGTCATTGTCTTGCCAAAACCCTGCGACTTGCAAGAAAAGATGCCAACAATTCTAAAATGCAGTTTTAAAATGATAGGAGCCATTTTGACCGTCCTATAAGTTATTTTTTTCGAGCTACTGTTGACCCTATTAAAATTTTCATTACTTCATCCAGTTCGGAGATCAAGACTTTCTCCGCTAAGTTATAAAGTTGATCACCCAATTGTGGTAAACTTTAGAATCGAAAGCAAAGTCCGAGTTTATTGATGTCCAATAATCAGCAAAATTTTTAGCAGTTTGCTATGACGGAAATACTAGAATAAAATTAATTTTGCCTGTTCTTAGATTGTTTACTTTATTCCATAGGTGTCTCACATCCATTGTCGGGTTGAGAGAATTAAAAAAGTTATCTTTGAGCATTATTGCTTTCCTTCTTAACTTTGGCGCTTGTTTTTCAATACTATATGATATTTGCTTGTCTACGACATTTCTTAAAGTTCCTCTAAGTAAGTTGTTTTAGACTTATTTGTGGAAATTGTAGATTGTATCTGTTAGGTAGTGTTTTGGCTTATTAGACTGCAGGCACGAGTTTGAATCTCAGGTCAGACATCAAAACGAAAATATTAAAATATTTCTTCGGCGACTTCCTCTCAGCAGATTTCTGGCAAAAACTCTTGAGAGTAAATAAAATTGCCATGAAAAGCTTCTCAAAAATCTGTCGTTCGGAGTCGACTTTAAACTGTAGGTCCCGCCACTCATGTATAAAATTAACGCACACAACATAAGTGGTGTGAGAAGCTAGGTCGTAATCCTGACTGAAGGGTTGTAATGACCAATTATGTATGTATGTATCTGTTTTTGAAAGCTTGGTTTAAAGGGACATTTTCATTTGTTTCCTTTCTTATAAGACTTTTAATTTAGGCAACCTCTCTATTAGCGTTTGGTGATATTGGGAATATTTCATTTAATAGTGATACAATTTTTCGTAAAGAGACCATTGTCCCCTTTTTTATAATTATACGTGGTATGAACTGTTTTCCGACAATATCGACGTTGTTCGAAATTTTTATTGAAATATGGTCATTTAGCTGTGGGTTACTTGTATGGCTATTATGTTCGGTTTATGTGCAGTGACTAGTATATGCAGAGCGTATTTGTTGTTAAGGAATCGAATATTCCACTAGAGGATAGAAATAATCGCCGAATCGTCGTTGATGTCCAAATTTATATTTGAATCATTTACAAAAATGTTGTTATCATTTCTTTTTGTTGCACTAAGTATTGTTATTGTGGTTGTATTAAGAGTTTTAAGGTCTAGCTATAAACTGCTAATCCAGTTTCGTTCAACTCTGTCAGAACATAACATGTTAAGTTTTCGTTAATTTTTGCCAAAAAAAATTCTTTAAGTACATAACGAAACTGATCGCAATGCTTATGTACGTACAAAAATAACAAATAGCAAGTTGTAATGGGTGGCGTTTATGTTGAGAGGTGTTTATGTTAAAGGACGTGAGAAATAATTTTTATAATCTTTTTATATTTACTCTTATATTAATAGTACAAACAAAAATTCAAAAAAGTACAAATAGCCACTCAAAAGTCTTAAATACTTATCCACGAATTTAAAAGACTTTTCGTTAAATTTTGACAGGAATTTAGCATATTACAGTTTGGCTTTTATGTTGCTTTGGAGGAGTAATTGATGTAGAAAAATAAATTTCATTCTCTTGAGCAGACTTTCGTGTTGTGATGGTTTGTTTTACCGTTCTTTCTGTTTTGTTGTCATGAAGGGAATTTGTTGTTCCGGTTAAAACTTTATTTTGTTTAGAATGTTTGTCATCTTTTGAAGTAGTGGGTTTCGTTGCTAAATCGTTTTAGTTGTTCTGCAAAGAGAGCATTTTTGTAACGTTTTTCGTATCGTATGAAAATGTTCAGATTGCCTTTGTTTATCTACATATTTTGGCATGTTTTTCATAATTCTTGTGACAGGTTTGAGGGTGTTTAATGTGGGATTGTAATTGTAAATTTCCCATGCTTCACGATATGTGCATCTTCTTGATAGATGCAATTGGAGTCGTAATATATGTGAGTTTCCACTTGGTAGTTTACGCAAAACTGTGGTGTTATGGTGTCACAGATTACTTGCAAATTTCCATATTACGACAACGTTTCTTTCTACGGACAAGCTCTTGGCAATTTTGTCATTTCACTGGATGTAGAATGTATTCCTCTACGGAAACGCTTTCCCAAACCATTTTCAGACTTTCGGTACGATTAAAAAGCTCAAAGGTCATAATTTCAGCTCCTGTTTCTTTGACTTTATTACCTTCAAGCTTTGTTATTTTGCGAACTTCTAATAATTTTCGCGAATTAAGTGATTCAAGTAGTTCCTCTTCCGACATGTTCACACTGAATGGTATTTAAAATTTTATGAAGGTTTTATTTAATTGGTATACAATCTGTACATTTCGCTTTTATGTACTGCTTTTGGTTCGGCCCTCTCTTATTTCAGTTACTTTCAACCGATCTTTATTGATAAAGTTATCTCCTTGTTCCATTGACATTCTATATTGTAAGTGGAGCTATTTCAAAGTCAAAAAGTTACCTGGATGTAAACGTTTGTTCCTGCTTGTAGTAATACTGGTTATCGCAAAAATAAACTTTAAAAGTACAATTAGATAAAAACGACTAAATAATATTGATGACATAAAGATGAAAATTAAATGTCAGACGTATCATTATTTATAAAAAAAATACTCAATCTCAATTATATAATATAATTATAAAAAATATGTATATACTGATTTCAGCTTCTTGTAGTGCCGATTTATCAATTAAACTGTGGGATTTTCAGCAAAGTTATGAATGTGTAAAAACTATGCACGGACATGACCACAATGTATCATCGGTTGCTTTTGTACCCGCTGGAGACTATGTTCTCTCAGCTTCTCGTGACAAAACCATAAAAATGTGGGAAGTAGCAACAGGGTTAGTATTTTTGGATCTTTATGAAGATCCAGCAAAGGACTTCATAAGATTTAGGTATTCTAATTGAGTTAATTCTACATTTTAGATATTGTGTTAAAACTTATACCGGACACAGAGAATGGGTGCGTATGGTTAGAGTTCACATGGATGGTTGCATTTTTGCATCATGCTCAATTGATCACTCAGTTCGTGTTTGGTCGACTAATTCAAAAGACTGCAAAGTGAGTACATCGGAGAATTGTCTATAAAACATTTAAATTAAACATGCTTTATACAGGTTGAATTGCGCGATCATGATCATACAGTTGAATGCATTGCTTGGGCACCAGAGGCATCTTCTTCAGCTATAAACGAGGCTGCTGGAGCTGATAATAAAAAAGGCCATCATCAAGGACCATTCTTGGCATCCGGATCGAGAGATAAGACCATTCGCGTAAGTAAACATTAATTATATAGATAAGAATAAAGTACATTAGTAAAAGTATAATATATATATTCATATACATATGTATAGTATACCATAGATATCGTAATATTTCAATACAATGATAAATTACTTTTAAATGTTCGTAAAAATTTTAAAAACATAAATTTTATAAATACCGCAATATACGTCTTTCTTTTGCTACATTTATTGAAGCGTAAACATTTAGGTTTCGCAAAAAAAAAGATGCAGGCGGCTAATTTCGTCAGATATCAGACTATTCACTACTATAAATGTGAATATCCCTTAAGTGGTTATTCCAAGAAGGAGTATCTAAACCCATGTTGAAAGGCGATAGCTTAGTTTCAATATTATTCCGTTTTTTGTGATCATACTATTTGTATGATCACTATTATTTGGAGTTACACAAACCCATGGATTTGGATGGGTGTCGAGCTTCTTTTCAACCAGCGGTACTTCTTGTGTATACATATTTCGCTTATAAACATTTTATATTATGGATATTTGTCGGAATCATTTCCTCTGATAAATGGCATCCCACAAGGCTCCCCAAATCGCATTCAACGAATTAAGCAAAATTATTAACAGGATCCCAGCTGTAGACCACTACTTGTATGCGGACGATTTGTATGTTCTTTGCAAAAGAAATAAGAACGGTGAAACAACTACTATACTAAGGAAAGTAATCCAGGACATCAGTGATTGGTCAGAGTACTCAGGCAGCAAAATTTCTATTAAGAAAACTAAAAAGCTCCATATTTGCAGAAAACACAACTGTGATGCAGATAAATACACAATTTTACACAATGGGCAGAGCATTCCAAATGTCAAGCAAATTAGAATTTTAGGGATTATATTCTCCCATAGGTACAACTGGAGGGAACATTGTGTTCAGTTGAAAAAGTCTCTTTTGCACAGAGGTAACATTGTGCGCTACCTATCTACTAAAATTTTCGTCCACATCAACACACTCATATATCTAACTAAGACCCTCGTATTAAGCAAAATAGATTATGGATTGTACATATATGGCAATGGCAGCAAATCTGACATAAATATCTTTAAAACCGCTTACCACATGGCGGCAAGAGCCTCTGTCTTTGCCTTCAGGACTACCCCGATTTCCAACATCCTTACTGAATCCAACCTTCCATCTTTAGAAAACAGAATACAAGAAATGAAGGCAAGAATCATACCAAAACTCCTGACCAGCACTAACTCTATTATTGAAAAAGACGTACAATCTGTCATGACTGCAAAAAGACGACAACGCATAAAATCTGCTATAGCCCAATCCCTAGAGCTAGCCCGAGCAATAGAAATCCCCCTTATCCACTCTAAAAAGATAAGCAACAAACCGCCTTGGAAATACAACACTGTCTCTGTAGACACTTCATTAACCAAATTAAGGAAAAACTACTCCACCAAAGAAGAATATCTAAGCCTCATCGCAGAAAAGAAGACACGTCTAAAACAGCAAGGCTGGAACTTCTTGTATACCGATGGTACCAAATCCTCGCGTAACATAACATCATATGCAATAGTAGATAATGATGGTAACTGTCTGGTTCTCCGAACACTTTACAATTACTCCTCTGTGTTCACGGCAGAATCTTGTGCTTTATTAAGAGCTGTCCAGCTATCTATTCACACCAAGAAGAAAACTGTTATTTTTTCTGACTGCCTTTCTGTGCTGAAAGTTATTTCCAATCCACTAAACAATAACTGGAATATATTAATTAAAATCAGAGATGCCCTAATTGGAAATGAAGAAAATGTTAGAATACACTGGATCCCTAGTCACACTGGCATTCTTGGAAACGAAAAGGCCGATGACGCTGCAAAGTACACTTCCTTTGCGCCTGTGTTCTTGGAACCACTCTTTGAAAAAATTGATCTTAGACGACATATAGCCGAACACATAAAAAGGAAATTTAAAGAAATTACACCTAAACATTATCACTATTCTGTGATAAATCCGAACAACATTAGCCCATTATATCCAGTGACAGTAGAAAAAGACAAAATAAGGACCTTCTCCAGACTTAGACTTGGTCACACAGCTTCCTCTCACGAATTCCTTATAAAAAGATCAAACAATCCAACTTGCAACAGATGTAAAACCAACTTAACTATCAAACATGTTCTTGACGATTGCCCAGGATTTTCCCACTTAAGACGTACACACCAACCAATTTCCAGATTTACCAATCTTCTCAGGAAAACAAGTATTCATAATATTAATACCATTTACAACTCTATTAAGCAAACCAGACTTCCGATTTAAAAATCCCTAAAGCCGATAGATAGCCTTTGCAGCTAGTGCTTTTTTTTCTTCTTTTAGTTCTAGAATTTATTCATAGAACTAAAATAAATAAATAAATATGTAATATTTCACTCTTTGTAATATAATGGGGCTGCTGTGACTATTCGTATTTTTTATACTTTTAAACTATCACTGTTTGCATCTGAGTCAGTAGCACATACATAATTACCCGCAGTCTTATTTGTGTTATTAAATTTTATTTTTCTTTTTTTTTTTTAAGGTCTGGGACGTTAGTGTTGGGTTATGTTTGTTCGTGTTAACAGGTCACGACAACTGGGTGCGCGAGTTAGTATTTCATCCTGGTGGTAAATACTTAATATCAGCCAGTGATGACAAAACTATTCGAGTTTGGGATTTGCGTAATAAACGATGCATGAAAACGCTTTATGCTCATCAACATTTTTGCACTTCAATTGGTAAGTACTAATACCTAAAATTTTTTATTTAATGCTTTTGTACTAATTTATTATGTCATTGTTAGATTTCCACAAAACACATCCATATGTAATTTCTGGTAGCGTAGATACAACGGTTAAGGTATGGGAATGTCGTTAAGCCAATACTAATTAAAAAATAATGGGGCGATACATTTTGCAATTCTTAATTTGTATTCTCCAGGAGATAATAGAAATATGCATAATATTTAAGAGCTATAATATACTTCGATTACTGCAAAATAAACACAGAACATACACACAACATATAAATTAAAAATATTCTCATATTTATTGATTCTAATTTAATTTGAAAACAAAACAAACTAAAGGCGAGTCTTAAGATTCGTCCAAATTAGTTATTAGTTTACTTATTAATTAACTTTAAAATGGCAAACATTTATTTATGTATTTGCTAAAAACAAAACAAGAAAAAACGAAAAGTGCAAAATTAAATATTTGGCGTAATAATGTTCACTTGGGACGCATGTTTTACTGATCGCTGCTTTCATAAAATAATTCGAAAGCTAGTTTATTTTTTTTTTTTTTTGGCAATATTTAACATATATATACAGTAAAGGAAAAAAGTCTACATACGCCATAGTATCCCACTAATTTTTAAGTTTTACCCCAATAGTTTTCATGTTTTATTTTTTCACAATTTTTTTTATTCCAACATTCTTAATTTTAAATGCCTTAAACAGCGCTTTAACATTTTTCTTAATTTTCGTCAATAATTCTCTAAAACTTTAATATAGTGTATGTAGACTTTTTTACTTGTATATATGGTCAGCAAAATTCTTTTGTTTCTTAAAATGGAATAAGTATTGAGTAGAACTCGAATTATATTTAATTTACGCCTCAATTGTAATCATAAACTCTCTTATTTAAGATTATTTTTTGCCTACTGGATATTTTTTATTTTTTTTTTTTCAATCATAATTATTACATACAAATTATTATTAGACTTATGGTTTTATATGAAATGCATTCTGCTTAAATTCAATTTTACGTAGAAAATTTAAGTTAATATTAATTTGTTAAAAAGTAGAATTTTTCCATAAGGGCGAGTTAGCATACCCAACTATAATAATAATCGCGTTTTCGCTACTACTTCAGTTATTAATAATTAGATGAAATAAAATTGTATGTAATTATAAAACTTAAGTAGAATCTATCGCTACACAAAAAAAAATTCTTTCCGACTTACGAACAATACAAGAACCAACCAACAAACAATATTTCTTCTAATATAAATAAAATAATGTATTAAATTTTCTTTAAATATAATGTACATCTATATATTAAACACAACAATGTTTTTTAATTATTTTCTTTATTAAGTTAACATTAGATATCATTACGAAATATTGTGAAAGTATTTGTTTAAAATTTATCATCTATATTCAAAGTTTATATATTTTATGATATTATATAAAATGAAAAAAAAGTACATACTACATAATAATTTATTTGTTCTTGTGTTGATCTGCTAAAAATAATTAAAAACTACTGATATAATTATCTAAAATAAAAGAGGAAGAAAAACACAATATATTTTGTTTTGTTATGTTGAATCTTAAATAGGTTAGAGGACGTGTACTTGTCAACTGTGACAAGTACAGTACCCGGAGGTCGAACTGACCCATTGTACAAATCTTAAATAGGTATTAAATGTTTTTTTTTTTTTGTCCTATTGAATTATTAAAACTTTTCTTTAATTGAATATTTAAATACAAAAAAAATAATAATCAGCTATTATGCACCATCAAAATTGCTTCAAAACAAATATTCTTTCGCCGCTTATAAAATTGCTTTATTACTTGAAAACCCTTACGGATTACGGTCACAGAAGCTATAATTAAATACGTGCAAAGTGAATTAATTGCTAAAATTCATAATGTATTTGTTTACATTTAAACTTTCAAAAATTATGACTAATAAATACTACAATATATAAATGAAATTAGTAAATAAAATTCTTTGCATGTAATAAAAAGACTAAGAAAAAAACGTCCAATCCCATATTAAAATAAAATTTGATGATTAAAATAGTAACACAAAACATTTTTAAATATGTAATAGAGATTTATTTACCGAGTCTTCATTATCTAATGAACTAACAATAAATTCTAAAATCTTAAAACTATGAGATAAAATCACATAAAATGGAGCTCAAATATCTAGGAATAATACAGAATAGTCAAGTAACATGGAAGGCTCATATAGCACCTTAGTAGAAACCAAACATGTCAGATAACGGTATGCAAAAGGCTTGGAGGAAAATCTTGGGGAATTATGCACTGAATATATACTATGACGGTCAGACCAATAGTGACTAGGGCAGTTGTCTAGTCTCACAGAAGGAATCTGAAAACAGCTCAATTGGTATAACAGAGTCAATGAGAATCTGTCTTACAACAGCGCTGGATGCTGTGATAGATTTAAATCCACTGTAAATGGTAGACAAGACCAAAGCTTTAAAGACTATGGTTAGGTTGATAGGAGACAAGTCATTATGAAATTCATTAGATGATTTCGGGCCCTAAGAATTGATTGGCTTACAGCTCCGTCCTTAACTGTCGCCAGGGCAGAAACTGTAGACTTCGATTTCGGAAACAGCTTCGCAACAAAACTTAGTTACAAAAAAGAATGGAGTAGTCTTCTTAAAAGAAGGTCTATTTTGTGGATGGGTCGAGATCTGATCTCGAAACAGGAGCAGTTTTTGGTCTCAGAGTTATATATTCCGAGCTCATGGAGCATCTTCTATGCTATTGAAAGATGTGCTCAATTCAACTTGGATAGTAAGTACAAAAGTCAGGACATGGCAATACTATCTGACAGTCAGGGCGCCATTCATACTCAGCAATGAGCAAGCAGATCAGCTTGCGAAGACAGGAGCTTTCCTTTTGTAGATTGGGAGCGGCTGTTTGGAAAAGGATGCACAACGAAAGGGAAGATAAAGAGAGGCAAAGCTTCTCAAACCAAGCGACTTTAAATTCAAACTATGTGCTAGGAAATTACTACAAGAAGAATTGCTACTGAATTATGCATTATGCGACTTTCTATCGTTCGGAATCGACATTAAACTGTGCATAAAACTAATACTCACAACATGGGTGAGGTGAAAAGCTAAGTCGTAAGCCTAACTAAAGAGTCGTAATGTCCAATTAAGTAATATATTATTATACATATGTATATATTCGGTTGCCCTTCGTAATCAATAAAAAATTAATTGAAACACCTATTATTAATTAGTCTGGTATTATAAAAAAAAAACACTAAAATAAATACGCTTATTGCGAGTTTAGTTTGAAAAAAATATTTCTATAATTGAACTTTAAAATTTGTAGTATACATCAACTAGCAAACCTATCGTAAGGGTTAAAATCTCTTGAAACAACACTATTGCAAACTAAAGAAGTAAGTTTTTTATAAACTATTTTTAAACAAGTCTAGGTTTAATAGGTATTTACCAATAGAATATACAGTTCATGTTAACTGTCAATGGGTTCGTTAACAGTAGTAAGTCCGCAAAAAGTCTGATAAAAAAATACTTTCACAAACTTTTAAATATTGCGGGAACACAAAAACAAAAATAATCGTCAAAAAGTTACAAAGAAACGACTGATAAAAACTAATAAAAACGTTAAATGAACACCCCGCTTTTCAACACCAGAAATGGTCGTATATCTAATTAAAAAGTGTATAGGAGCAAGCATGTCATTTGTAAATTATTCACTTATATGTACCTCAACACATATTTAACTTGTTGAGATGGAACCTCAAAAATTCGTAGAAGTAGGAAAAATTATGTCTAAATATTTTATTAATTCAAAGAAAAAAAAAATTATTTAAAATACAAATTACTTATATTCTTTAAACAATTTTCAACAAGGAAAGAGATTTAGAAGTTGAGTTATTAATAATTAATATTTTTATTTGATGAAATTATTCTCCTTCCAATATGAAAAAGAATTTTAAGAATTAAAATATTATTCAAAATTATTTTTAACGGAATTAGTTTCGTTTGTTTCACTGCTTTGATCATTACTTTTTTCTACTTGATTTTGATTTTTACAGTCCGTAATATTTATCGTTTCTGCGGTCTGATCTTTCACACTGGAATCACTACTTGACTCTTCACTCGTTATTTCTGTATTGTTTGAAACGGATATCACACCTTTTGGCTTTTTCGACAGGCGTTTTTTCTTTTGACGCTTTGCCCGTTTCTTTGCAGTTTTTTCTTCAGCACGTCTACGATTTTCTTCCAACTTATTTCTATAGTCTTCGTCTAGCTGCTCTTGTAGACTCTTGGATTGTATTATTTTTTGTCTAGCATATTCTTTTCTCCGCAAATGGCGATACACATGGAATTCACCAGATCCCGCTCCGGCACTGGAACCCATTACATTACGAACAAATGTGGGAACACTTTGAAGAAAATCTTTTTCCTTTCTGTATTCTGGTATGATTACTGGTTTCTCCTAAACACATGCAAATTAGATAAGTCACAAAACGTATTCTCTTATTTACAAACATACAATAATACTACCGGATTTTTCATAAGTTTTTCCAATTTCAAACGCTGCAAGTCAAGTGCAGATTTTATTATTGGTTTTTGGTTCTTGTTGTCAATATCGCTTTTATTTGCAGAGTCATCTTTACTTTTTTCTGTAGTATCCGAATCTTTTATTAAATTCTTAATTAAAGACATTGCATAGGTATTCTTCAATTGTATACTTTTAATGTTAATGTTTTTAATTCATGTTTACATTTCTTTTCATAAGAAATTTCAAGTTATTGAAACATTATGGAATGAAACAACAGAATAAACTCACTATGCACTGCATTACCAACGGTTATTTTTAATAATTTTTCCTGATGTTAAATTTAGTTCCGATATGCCTTTCGAACAAAGCACAAAAATTGTAAGTTTTCCACAAAGAATATCCAATTTGTAGTTTTTTTTTGCAAGCATTTTAGATAATACTAGCTGACCCGGCGAACTTCGTCCCGCCCAAAATTGATTTTTTTATTGCCCAAAATACGTCACATTATATATTTATTGTAATACGCTGCATAAAACAGTTATATAAAAATAACTAACTTACTATAAGTGTGGGGATCTATCTATCTATCTAGTTCAAAATTTAATCGAAGTCGGTACGTTATTTAGGTGCGGCATACAAAGAATAACAATAAGAGGTCCGAATCATGGGAGCACTGACGAAGTTGTAGTTGTTGGACTCGCTCTAAAACAAAAACTAACAGACATACATGTTATGTATGTACATATATTGTTATAAACCATCGAATTATCCGACTTATAGGTATCTTTAAAGGGGGAGGGTTGCCACGCCCATTTTTAGTGAGTTTGTCGATATCGACTCTCTGAACTTACCCTCCAAATTGCATTCGTCTACGATCACTATGTGCCTAAATATTCAATTTTAAATGTTTGCCACGCCCTCTTAACATTTAGGGATATAAAAAATAAATGTTGTCCGATTCTCAGACCTACCCGATATGCACACAAAATTTCATGAAAATCGGTCGATCCATTTCGGAGAAGTTTAACCACTAACACCGTGACACGAGAATTTTATATATTAGATATATATAAAAGGAAGAAATTATTCAAAAATTAATTTACAAAATAATTTAAATTTAATTATTTATATGCAGTTTTCTTAATTTTAATTTTTAGAATTTTAAATAGAATGACACAATGGCAAGACTACCGTACTCGTTCGTTGAGTGTACGTACTTCCTTTTATTTAGTGTTTCACTAATCGAGATTAATTATCCTTAATCCAAACACAAACTACACCGTTGATAATGCAGTGCATTTGGTAACCAGGTATGTCGGTGAATGCCTGTGCTAACAGAGGCGGAAATTACATATTCTAGGCATGCACCGTCCAAATCACGATATACAGTACATTGATCTATGGTAATACAGTACCATTTCGAATAACGGCACTTTGGTGAGTTTCGATTTTATTCACCACATCGGATAAATTCACCACATTTTGTAAAAACTCACCACACTAGAAACTCACTACAACAACAAAATTCACCACACTTCAAAAAAATTAAATTTTATAATTATTTTGCCTTTTCCCCCTCTCCGTCCGTCGTATATGGATGGCCAAACTCGAACAACAACGAGAGCGGGTGGGGTGGCGTGCAGCGGCATTCACAATTTTACATACAACAACAATACTACACTACCTACCCTTTTTTTCCCCTTTTGCTCATTTTCTTTCTTCTTCCCCCCTCCTTTCACACAAACAACCAGCAGCAGAGAAACAAACAACTCAACCACCAACAACAAACAAAACACACACACGCCATTAAAACAAACGGGGCTTAATTTTTACTTATATAAACCGGAATCGGAAAAGGAGTATGCGAATTATTAACTTAAAGAACGTTTGTTTTTTTGAACTAACAAAAACGATTTTGCACCAGTGTTCCCAGGAAGAAACTTTAAGTTGCGTTGAACGTGTTGCTAATGCTAACGAATAGTTGAAAAGCGCTGGACATATAAAATATGTAATAATAAAAAAGTACTGAAAGTGTAGCGGGGGTACTGCGGTATTTTTTAAGTGAAAAAGTACTGAAAAAAGTACAAAAGTACAGAATTTTTCAACACTGATCCATCCTACCTGTAACTTTTTAAGTTCAGTTTATGTTTGAACATTATTTTCAATAAAGCAACTTCAAATATAAGCAAAATGAGCACATGCAACAAAAAAGAAGCTCGTCATTGCCACTCCGTTTAAAAAACTTGTTTAATCGAGCAATGTTATCGACATAACGTTATTTTATTTATTTATTAATTAGGTTGTAATAATGAAATGAAGTTAAAGGTGACTTTAAAGTTCACTTCAGCTAAAGTTACCTTTAACTAAACCCAATTTTAACGGCAAGTTGTAATAATGGCCCTAAAAATCATATTTTAATCACGCTTTTGTCCCATTGTATGTAACAACACTGTATATGCATATATACTTTCTCAGTGTAAGCCATTGTGATTTTTATAAAACACTGTTCTTGTCTAGTATGAATTAAGTTGGCAACACAACCATTCAGACAAATTTAATAAAAAACGGAGTCGGCAGCTTACCGCATGAAATCGTACGGAATATTTTAATTATTAGCGAAATCAAAGATAAATTGAATATATTGTTTTAAAACGTGCTGATTGTCGAAATTCATTAAAAAAGAATATTGAGCATCAATGTTATTACAATAGAACTGTACAAACAGCTAATGAAAAGTTTAATTCAATTTTATTTATTTCCATTGGCGAAGTAAGAACACAAGAGAAGTTGTGTAACATTATTTTTTTTTTAGTACAAAAATACAATTGTCCGTTTATAATTGACTAAAAATTCCAATAAATAAAATGGCGTTAGAGAATGATAATAAGGATTCACCCAAGTCCAGTATAATATCATCGCAGGAGGGAGATAAAAAATCAATGAATGAAAGTCCTGCAGGGCTAAAGGGATTTGAAAAAAGTACTTCAAACAAGAAAGGTTGGTATTTACTTAACTATTGTCACAACAGTCGACGGATCCATCATTATTGTATCTTAGTATATTTCACTACGGATTCTTTAATAATCGAAAATTAAAAACAAGTGTTCTTTTATTTCATCAAAATATTTATATTCTAAATTGTGTACATTACCGACTATTGAAATTTGGAATACAATCACATAACACCAATTACGTAATTTTCTCTTATTTTTTACAACCTCGTGCAGTCTAGTAAGAAATGAATGAACAACTTTTCAGTGATTTTTTGAAATTAGTTGTTCTTACACGTAAATGTTAAAATGAATCTTTTTTTTTTGGAAACTATTTCATTAATGATTTCATAATGTTCGCCGGCTACATATATGTATGTATGTATATGCTCGTAAAAACCTATAATATATGCAACGACATATCTGTTGAAGAAAAACATAACTGCACAAGTGTTTTTCTGCCGTCTTCTAGTTTAGCAATTTAAATTTGAGTTCAAAATCAATATAATGCTTTTGCTAAGTTATAATAGTTTAGGTTTTACCTTAGTAACTGAAAAACTGAACAAAATTGGAAGAACGTTAATGGGACTTCCAGCATATCGAGTTCATTTTATTGAATTGTATCGTCAGTGTATTATATTTGTTTAACCCAACGGTAGCACGTGCTATTTGGAAGTTGGATACATTTCATTTCCATAAAAATTCTTTTTAAGATAAACGAAAAGATATGGTGTGTTTAATCATAGGATTGAATTTATTTAAAAGGTATCGTAGTAACCTGGAATTTTATGTCAAATTTGCTAAACAATTTTTTTCTCTTCCTTTTTGAGTACAATTTGGAATTATAAACAAAACTAAATTTATTGTGCTATATATTTGTGTTAAAATTTTTGTTAAATGATACCGACTCATTACATATTTCAACTTATCTTTCAATTAATAATTACAAAAACCTATGATAAAAAAAGTGGTGAGTGATGAAGGATATCAATATGTATCGTCATTAAAATACAATTTTTTTTTTATATTTTGTTATCGTGGATACTGGAATAATGCTCATTCTATAAGATTACTCCTATAATATTACAAATAGGTATATAGTTTCATTTTCACTTTTTCGTACTATGCATAGTTACATACACTTCAACAGTGTAGAAACAGTACCGGTAGGAAGCACATACATATATGTACATACATTATGTATAAGATAAAATATTCCATAAGAAGTAGAAAAATCAAGTACTTTTCAGTAAATTTTCTAATATTTGTTTTGGCTAACGGCGCTCTGAGATCCTTGTGTACCTATATTCGGCAGCTACAGCTGTAATCATAGGTATGCAGAACTTTGTTTTGTAGAATTTAACTTTTTTTCATTGGAGAAAAAAAGAATACATTTAGCATTTAGGAATGAAATCTGTTAATACGTTTAATTTTTCAGAGATAAATTTTATTAATGTTGTAATTTGATGTGCATTAAAATTACCTTATGTATTGTCTAAAATGGATTTATAAACTTCATCGCTCATAATTTCACTTACAAACTTATTTGAAGAAATAGAAGACGTTTTGACATTTATAAGAGTAGTTTTAAAGATGTCATTCTACCTTTCACTGAGGATAATATGCTACACATAATAACCGTTGGACATAATAAATTAATCTTTGTGTCCCCACACATAGATTAATTCATTGTTCCTCTTAATACGATTTAGGCTGCTTGGTAAATTAAAATCCTTTCATACATCCCGTATCCTGACAAGCGAAATTTTTTTAGGGCTGCGACCCAATTTCTTTAAGTTCTTTGAGTTGAACACTTTTAACAATACTTTCGGAGCATTTCACAGCCCGAGCAATTTTGTTTCTACTTTCAACTCTATTTCAACTTTAAAGCCATTACTATGGAAAACACACTTGACTAAAAATTTGAGTTAGTCACATTTATAAAGTCTATACTTTTTGGAATACTTTTTTGCAAAAATTAAATTTTTTCAATATAAACACAAAATAGTCATTAATTTTTATATTTGAATTTAGTTCTTTATTTAGTATTTCGCAAATAAGAAATTAGGATAAGAATCCTAAGCTTTTGCCGCGACATTCCATTATAGTGAAATCGAATTTGCTCCAAAGTTCCCGGCTAAGCCATGTTAAAGACAACTTCTGCAGAGTTAAGGGGTGGCGTATGTCTTAAAAAGAAAGTGAAACGAACGTAAAACTTTTCAGAAGGAAGACTGTAAAGTTTATAAAAATATTTAATTGGTCAATTCACAGGACTTTGTATCGTGTATGTTGTATTGAATACACTTTTTGTTTGTGAACGCTCAGTGTTACGCTGTATTTCGTATTCCAAACGTCAAAAAGCGATAAGGAGAAGAGTATACCAGTATTCATAATTTGATTTTCAAGCAATAAAATGAAATACATATATTACGGAAGAAAGTAAACCAATTAATTGTTCATTCAAGTTACATAGAAAATATTTTGTGTTTTTATTCTTCTTCTTGATTGCTGGCATTTACATAAATAACAAAATACAACTTTTAAAAACATATGAAAAAAATGTGTGTAAGTGTATCGGATTTTTATATGAAAATTATCAACAACAACCATACACTGTTGTATATTCGTCCAAAAATACACTCAGTACAACGATATAAGGGCTTGTGTGAATTGCCCAAATATTAAATCAGAATGTATTTAATACTATTTTGGCAAAGAAGTTTATCTGCAATTTAAAAGTATTTTAAATACTTCTAAAAAAAAAATTATAGGAATGTCAGGCAGCACTACCTCATGAGACAGAGGAGGGACTCAATAAGCAAAAAGTTTATATTTTAATTAATACAAGCCCTTAGTGGGCTCTGTTTGTAGGCAACGATGGACCTGGTATCATCTTAATACCTACTAAAGACGTGCACAGTTACAACTGTTCGAACATGTTGTGTGTCTTTGCTGAACTGAGTGTGTATAGATAAATGGTTCTGCGTTGCAGATACAAGTTGGTATGGTTATTTTTTGTAGCAGTTAGGGTATGAATGGATAAAGAGAAAATGAGAGTAACATATTGGTTTTCCTATATTTCTCACAAGCAAATACTTGTAGTTGATGGTGGAATACAATAAGTTACTTATTGTACTATGCGAATAAAATTTTGTATGTATAATTTATATGATGATTGCTGTACAGTGAAGGTAGAAATGAATAATTTTGAAAAAATAGGGTAAAAAAAATTTTTGGGGGCAAAAGGAGGAATGGAGTAGGTAGGGCCTGGAGACATAGTGATGTGAGTTTGGCGGGCCTAGGTTGAGGAGAAAGTGTTTTTCCCCCTTAAAGTGTCGGCGGGTCAGTTGATGGTGAAAGGTTCTTCCATCAATTGTTGGCCTCGCGACGGTCTATTGGTGGCCTTTTATCCGAGGAAGATTGATGAAAGCGTTCCGGAGATAAGGCGGTTTCAGTAAATTGTTTACTGGACGCATGCCTTGTTGTTGTTAATAATATTTACTTACAACACCAAAGTTTACTTGTATATTTTTGTCACCATAAATATTTAAAAATACCTAATAAGTAAATCAAAAATACTTGTAGTACAACAGTTATTTGAGAGCAAGAAACAAATACAATACAGTACTCAACGCAAAACCATAAAGAACTGTTATTATTTTTGTGAGTAGAGTAGATGAGTAGAAGCAAAAGCAGACAATATCAGTTACACTCATTCTCTCATTTATACCAATAGTATATGGTATCTACCATGGTGTATTTGTTTTACAAATACTTTGTGGTGTACTACTGCACGTCTTTAATACCTACTACAAAAGTCCTCGCTTTGTGTAAGCCTTGATTAATGAAATTAATAGAAAAAATATTAAGACTGAGTAACTGCTTTGTACAGCACTATGTTCCGTAAAGAAACGGAAATGTTATTGCGCGACCCAACTTCACATTGCACCAAACTCGATAATTGTTTGGTTACAATCTTAAAGAAAAACAATTTTGCGAAATTACTATATGTTTCTAACAAAAAAGAAAAGATATACATACATACCAAGTTTTATCTAGTAAAATAATTTGTTTTGTTCTTTTAATGTATTTTCAGGTAAAAATTTAAAAAATGAAAAGAAGTCCGATGAACTAGCTAACGGTCATAGTGAGGAAATTAAAAATACAAAGTCCAATGGATCATTGGAATCCAATTCCGAGTTGGGATTAGATCGCGGCGAGAAAGTAACAAATGATAATGATAGCGAAAAGAGAAAGGTAGATAGTAAATCTGAAGGAGAAGGCGAAGAAAGCTGTGAAGAAGGCATCGATTTAGATGCACTGCATGACAATGGAATAACCGTGCATATTCAAAGCCCTGGTACTAACTTGCTTTCTGTACAATTGTCTAGTATGGAACTTGTACAAGAAATCCATCAGTTGTTAATGGATAGAGAAGATACCTGCCATCGGACTTGTTTCTCACTACAACTAGATGGTGTAACATTAGATAATTTTGCAGAACTAAAATCCATTGAAGGACTTGTACACGGATCGACAATTAAAGTTGTTGAAGAACCTTATACGATGCGCGAAGCTCGAATTCATGTTCGTCATGTCCGGGATTTATTAAAGAGTATGGATCCTGCTGACGCTTATAATGGAGTAGAATGCAATTCGTTAACTTTTTTACATACAATAACTGAAGGTGATTTGTTGGAAAAGAAAAAATCACGTCCCGATTCGGTAGATTGTACCCCAGCCGAGTATATAATGCCTGGAGTAAAGGAAGCACCATTAACTCCACTACAGCCTGGAGTTAATAAAAATACTAAAGGACCGCAAGCTCTTAAGGTTCTCACTACATCCGCCTGGAATCCACCACCTGGTCCTCGTAAATTGCATGGGGATTTAATGTATTTATACGTTGTTACTATGGAGGATAAACGCTTTCACATTTCTGCATGTCCAAAAGGTTTCTATATAAATCAATCGACTGATAATGTATTTAATCCTAGACCAGACAATCCAAGCCATCTTAGTCATTCTTTAATTGATCTATTGTCTCAAATCTCACCATCGTTTAAGCGTGCTTTCCAACAAATGCAAAAGAAGCGTACATTGCGTCATGCATTTGAACGCGTTGCTACACCATATCAGGTTTATCAATGGACCGCACCTCAATTAGAGCATACTATTGATGCCATTCGCGCAGAGGACGCATTTTCTTCGAAATTGGGGTAATATATATACAATTTCAATATTTCATCAATCAGTTTATATGTGTTTACATGTATATTTTTAATTTTATAGATATGAAGAACACATACCTGGTCAAACTCGTGATTGGAATGAAGAATTACAAACCACTCGAGAACTTCCCAGAAAAACTTTACCTGAACGTTTATTACGTGAACGAGCCATTTTCAAAGTACATGGTGATTTCGTAATAGCTGCTACTAGAGGAGCGATGGCTGTAATAGATGGAAATGTTTTAGCTATTAATCCTGGAGAAGATCCTAAAATGCAAATGTTTATTTGGAATAATATCTTCTTTTCTCTCGGCTTTGATGTTCGTGATCACTATAAAGAACTAGGTGGAGATGTAGCTGCTTTTGTTGCACCTCGCAATGATTTGCATGGTGTACGTGTCTACAGTGCCGTCGATATTGAGGGCTTATATACATTGGGAACTGTAGTTGTTGATTATAGAGGATATCGTGTTACTGCTCAATCGATTATTCCAGGCATTTTGGAAAGGGAACAGGAACAATCTGTTGTATACGGAAGTATTGATTTTGGCAAAACAGTCTTGTCGCACCCTAAATATTTAGAACTGTTACGAAAAGCTGGCAAACATTTAAAAATATTACCTCATTCTGTTTTAAATGAACGTGATGAACCCGTCGAACTTTGCTCATCTGTAGAATGTAAAGGTATCATAGGAAATGATGGCCGACACTATATTTTAGATTTGTTGCGTACTTTCCCACCAGACGTCAATTTCTTAAAACTTGATATAGAACTTAGTACCGAATTAAAAGCAATGGGTTTCCCAATAGAACATAAACATAAATTGTCTTGTCTGAGACAGGAGCTCTTAGAGGCCTTTATTGAAGATCGATACGTAAGTTTCATACGAAATGCTGCTCAACATTTACAACAGTTGAATTCAAATAGAAAAACAGACGATAGTAACGCAGCTGCTATCACCGAGAAAGGCGAAGAAGAGAAAAAATCATTAAGCGATTCTACCAAAGATGATGAACAGAATAAGAAAACTGAAGGGGAAAAGAAGACTTCAGATGCCCTTGAACATGCATTTGATGCCATCAAAGAAGCTCAAACCAATGTTGCTACTGCCGATGAAAAGCAAGCTGCTGAAGTCGTCAAGAAAGCTTGTGCAGCAGTTGGATCCCTAAAGGAAAAAGAATTTGATTTCCGTTTTAATCCGGATGTGTTTTCTCCCGGCATTCGTCATGTTGACGATCCTAACGGTCCGAATTCGCTGGCAAAGCAGAAGAAATTAGTGCAAGAAGCTGCAGAATTTTTGGTTTTAAAACAAATTCCTGCTTTTATTAAGGAACACATGAATCATACATCGCCACCTATGGATGGCACAAGTGTTACTGAAATACTGCACAGTCATGGTATAAATGTGCGCTATTTGGGTAAAGTTATAACAATGCTTGCTCAAGTACCTCGAATGGAGTACTTACACAGAATTACGGTGCTAGAATTAATTGTTCGTGCCACAAAACATATTTATTACGCTTACATGCAGAATACAGATGCTATGCATTTATCGGCTGCAATAAGTTACTTCTTAAACTGCTTTCTCTCATCAGGACTTGTTAGTGCAAATACATCTAACGATGAACTGCATAAAGTCAAACGAGGAAAAAATAAAAATAAAAATGGTGGTAAAGGCAATCAGAAAAATGGTGTACAAGTAGGAAACGAAAATAATGATTGGGCTCTAATCACTCCAAAATCCTTATGGCAACAGATTAAAAAGGAATCCAAGGCATATTGGGATTATGACTTGGGTTGCGATTCTATTGAGGCAAGCATTGAGAAATATGGATTCCAACGCATTAGCATTTTGCGTGCTTTTTGTCATAAGGTTGGTATTCAGATATTGTTGCGCGAATACAACTTCGAGTCGCGTAATAAACCAACATTTGTAGACGAAGATATCTTAAACGTCTTTCCTATTGTAAAACACATAAGTCCTCGTGCTTCTGACGCATATAATTTCTACACCAATGGTCAGTCGAAAATTCAGCAGGGGCTTTTTAAAGAAGGCTACGAATATATAAGTGAAGCGTTGAATTTGTTAAATAACGTGTTTGGAGCTATGCACTTTGAGAATGGTTCATGTCTTCGAATGTTAGCACGTCTTAGTTATTTACTTGGTGACGCTCAAGAAGCCCTAGCAATACAACAACGAGCAGTAATCATGAGCGAACGAGTCAACGGAATTGACCACCCATGTACAATATTAGAATACGTGAGTAAATTAAAAACTATTACTCTTCGTTTCGTTTTTATGTAAATGTATTTTTTAGACACATTTATCTTTGTACTGTTTTGCTAATGGACAAATAAGTACCTCCCTCAAGTTGTTGTATAGAGCTAGATATTTATTGGTTTTAATTTGCGGTGAAGATCATCCAGAAGTGGCTTTAATTGACGTAAGTTGTTTCGAAAATAGTAATTTAGATCTTTTTAAATATATATATATAGACTAACTGATTTGATGATTTGGTGTTTAGAGCAATATCAGTTTAATTTTACATGCCGTTGGAGAATACGAATTATCTCTTCGTTTTATTGAGCATGCATTAAAACTTAATTTGAAATATTTTGGAAATAAATCGATGAATGTTGCTGTCAGCTACCACCTAGTAGCACGAACCCAGTCATGTATGGGAGATTTTAGGTCGGCATTAAACAACGAGAAAGAAACATATTCCATATATAAATCTCAAGTAAGGTTTTTATTTTCCATTTTTTTTTTCGTTTTATTAATTATGAATCGCATTTAGCTGGGCGAAACACATGAAAAGACCCGTGAGTCTGCCGAGTGCCTTCGTTTACTCACCCAACAAGCTGTACTTTTACAACGTAAAATGAATGATTTATATTCAAATGGAAAGGTGACAACTGGAATACCTCCAATTCATATTCAACCGCCAACAATGGGAGCTGTGTTGGATATGCTAAATACCATTAATGGGATATTGTTTGTCCAAATTAGGTACTTTATTTCTTTTAACACTGTATTTGAAAACCACAAACAATGAAAATTTTATTTGTAATTACAGCCAAAAGGATATTGCCAAAGTTAAAACTGAAATTGAAAAGCATTTGAAAACTACTAATGAAGTAAATGAAACAACAGAAACGCTTAAGAAATTGGCAATTGATAATAGCGTGAATGAGATTAAAGATACCAAATCGGATCAACATATTAATGGTAACCATCCTTCTAACAGCCAAACAGCAGAAAATGTGGATTCAACAAGATGAATTTTCCGAAAAATATAATTAATCTTAAATACCAGCATACAATTCTGAAATATAAAAAACAAATCACAAACCATCAATAATTGAATTTTAAAAGAGAGCAACACAGATTAGTTTGCTGGGTCTTGTGAATTAATAATGATTACCACATACAAATTTAATAATAAAGTACATTGTTAGCAAATATTTTGAAGGTTAATCATATAAAAGCTTAATTTTTTGTTATATACATATATATCATCATCGCCATTATCTAATTCTAATTTTTCAATATGAAAAATAACGGAAATAGAGCTTATTGCTCTTACATACTTTGTTGTAAAATCCTATTTAAAGGAATTCATTTTTAAATGTATTTGTTTTCTTTTTTTTATTATAATTAAATCACTGTTATTTTTAGCTTTAATATTAAAACATCGCAATTTGTTGAACAAAATTTAATGAACATTGCACAATTAAATTCAAGGCATGTGATGTTCACATACTGTTCGTATAATGTATTTCAAAATTTTTTATACAATGAAAATAAAAATAAAAAATTAAAATAGAAATAGTTTATTAATAATTTCCAGTAAATAAAGATATTTAATACATCTTTATCACATCGGAATATGTTACAGAGCTTATTGTTTACTGTACTTTTCTAAATTCCTACTATTTGCAGTACAGAGACTCTTAGTTTCAAGTCATGGGACCCACTTCACGCTTATACATAATTATTTTTGTCCTGAAGAGGTGCCATAGTGCTGTAACCATACTATCCATTGTATTCCCCTCAAACTTTACGGGGTATCCGCAAAATGCTTCCTCCAAGCCTACAGCCCTAACAAACTGAAGAATGCAACTCAATATTTATAAGGACAGTTTCATGCTTAGCGCCTGTTATACACACAGGCCTTTCCTTTTAGGATACTCCATGCTTAAACGCCCCTACATATCTGACATAAAATAAGTATTTTTCTTTTAAAATGTGTTAGATCATCGATACGATATCTGGGAGTATATCCAATTTAATAACCAAGGTTCAAGCTTTCTGTCATCAGAACCAAATATATTGATTGTTCAATGATTTTATATCATTTCGTTAACATAAGCCGGAGGATTACTAAGTTCCCGTAATTAACTCAGTATTGAAAATATTTTCATATATGTACGTTACGAGTAACAAATGGTCAATAACTTTTTTTGCTGTATGTAATCCAATTTACTCTTAAGATTCAAAAGCGTCTTCCCCATACATTTATTGCAGCTGAAAATTTGTAGTTACTAAAAAAAATATTGGTTATCTGCTGTAATCTATAGTAATATTATTTCTTGCAACTGACAATTGTACGTTTATGTCATCTTTTATTTTCACCAACAAAAGTCAAAAATAAAAGAAGAAAACAAGGATTACATATCAATTCCAGCGTCTTACCAAATTAGCTGCTGACTTATATATACATATATCAAGATTATATGGTTTAAGGATGACGTACAAATTTTTAAAAAAAGGGTAAAGTTATCTATGATTTCCAAACTTCAAACATTTGAAAATCAGGAGACTACCTGGATAGTGCCTACATAGTACCTACATAGGTACTCTTTACTTATGGGAGTAAATTTAACCTACGTGTAGCAGATAAAAACCAGTACGTTAGGCGTGAACCAAAAACTGAGTTTTTGCTTAACAATATTCAGACTATTTTCAAGCGTGAGGGCAGTCGGTACTGTTGTGACGATGATTTCCAGTGCAGGAGTAGGGTATATTCATCATAGAGACAGTACAATGGATCCATTCCAATATTAGGGCATTTAAAAGCATTAGAACTTACCTATAAGTTAAATATATTGGACACATTTGTTTCTACCAGAACAACGATTCGAAGCACTCTTCACACGTTGCAAAGCTGTGGCTTATTCATAATTGTTCAAAACAACTCCATACAGTACAGACCCGGGACCTCAACATCAAGCCTGTTTGGGAAAAATTTGCCATTAAGGTCTATAAATCCAGTATCAGCACAGTGGAGCAATTGAAACAAGGAATTAGACGAGAATGGAACAACACAACCCCGGAACTTTAAGCCAATCTCGTGCAGTCGATGCCTCGACGTTTTGGAAGCAGTAATAAAAACAATAGGTTTTGGTTTAAAGTTTGACTATCCAATTATGCGTTTGACATGAGATTTGTTAATATTGTTTGCTTTTTTTGTTTTAAAAATATTTTTAAATATAAAATGCTAAATATGCAATATACATTGTTTTAAAGATTTTTTAATTATCTATAAATCCGCATCAACATTTTTTTGAAATATTTCCATTGAAGTGGAAAAGTCGCCATTTAAGTAATCTCATACATAGTGCCACTGTATATTAATAAGTTTCTTACCTTTCGGCAGGTGTCCATAGTTACCCAATTTCCTGGTTCTTGCATTGAGATCTCCTCCTATAATCATATTGAGGAAAGGTTTCAAAAAAATTAGAATACTCTCGAATTCTTTTTCAAAAGCAGAGACTGGATGATCGGGTTTAAATATATAGGAAATATATATTTATTTGGATTAAGATTCAAAGTTTGAATTATAAAATTATAATAACGTCATGGTTAGTAGCATATTTGATGGTTTTAAATTTGATATGTTTACGGAGGGCAATGGCTACAACCTCGTAATTATTGTTATATTAAAAGATAATTTAATTAAGTTTTTATAATTTTACTAATATATTATAAATACCCTGCTAGTAGTTTGTTATTCATATATTGTAAATGATTTGTAATTTTTAAATATATGTACTCGTATATTCAGTCAATAAAGTTGTTTCATCAACATAACATGGTGACAGGTGTCAGTGGCCTTAAAAATAAATTTTTTAATCATTTAAAAAAGTAAATATGAAATTTTTCGTCGAAGAATATAAAGGACACATAAAAGAAGGAAATATATAAAATATGTACATATCGTCGTCGAAAATCCAAAAGTACGTAACAAACATTTTTCTAATTTTACAGGAGAAGCAAAATAAGTTATAAAATAACAAGTACTTCATATCGTCAGTCTCATTCGCAAATGTGTTAAGTCCCTTTTTTCAAATTTTACAGGAGACACAAAAAACATTGTAGCTGTTTAAACGCAATTATTTTTACAAAATAATAATAATATTAATATTAATAACTAATAATGTTAATTATTATTATTATTACTAATTAATTAATAATATTAATATTAATATTTTTCGTAGTTTTGTGGTCTTAGCGTTTTTGCAAACCACAAAATTACAACAACTTTAAACTATATAATGACATGTTTTTTTGTTGTAAAATATGTATTATGTATAATGTTACCGTTTTGCATTAAAATCTCAATTTTGGAAAAAAGTGGACTTAGCGTCTTTGCGAATTATACTAACGATATGTAGAAACATTTTGAATTATTGATATAAAAACGTTATTTTTGGTCGCAAGAATCTAAAAATTGGTAGAGATATGTTAGATAACCTCACGAATCATAATCAATCAAAAACTCGATTTTGATTTTTTTGATGATACGTACTTTTGGATTTTCGACGACGATATATTCATCGAATGCATTTGGTGCTAATGACTTGGATCCATTGTTTTTAAAAGCTTTGACAGTTATTTTACTCATTTATTCAATACAGTTTTAATAAAGTCCTCCTACCCTGATGAATAGAAACAGCCAAAAATCATTCCCATTCCTAAATCCAACAACGAATTCAGGCCGTCAAAACTAATGGAAAATCTCATAGCTAGACAAATTTGTAAATAATTATCTCGGTGGTAATAATTTCTTATCTGACAGGCAGTCGGGATTTATTAAAGCTAAAAGCTGCACTACTGCGTTAGTCAATGTAGATGAGGATGAGATGAAGTCGTCGTAGTCTAGTTGGTAGTGTGTTGACTTATTACACCTAAGGCCCGGTTTCAAACCCCAGGTCAGACATCAAAACGAGAATTTGAAAAAATATTTCTTCGGCGACTTCTTCTCAGCAGATTTCTGGCAAACACTCTGAGAGTAAATGAAACTTCCATGAAAAGTTTCTCAAAAAATCTGTCCTTCGGAATCGACTTTAAACTGTAGGTTCCGCAGCTCATGTATAAAATGAACACACACGACATGAGTGGTGTGACAACTGGCTGAAGACCAATGGACTAAATTTTTATTGCTCTCCAGAACAAAGAGAGTAACTGTTTTGTCAGATATAATTATCAGGGGGAATAAAATAGACTTTGTTGAGTCAGCGCCCAATCTGGGTATTGTCTATAATGGTCGTCTAACATAGTCTAACAACATTAATGTCTTCGTTGGTAGAGTTTACAGTATGCTTAGAAACTTATGAAATGTTATGACTTCGATTCCCTTTGGTATACGTATGCAACTGCACAAAACGTACTTAATTCCTGTACCTCTGTACAGATCTGAAATTTTCACAAACTGTAATACCGATGATAAGCGCAAACTTAGCTTAGCTTACAATAACATAGCACGATATGTATTTATTAAAGGACGTTGCGATCATACTTTACACTTTTCTTACCATATATTTGGAATTAATTTGATAATCTTTTAAATATTAATTATTCTTCTCCATAAAATTATTACTTCAAAACAGCCAACATAAATTTGCAAAATCTAACCGTGGTAGGAAAATCATTCAACAAAGTTATATATAACTTATATTATTTATATATGTATAACTTATACTATTTTCACGGCAATCTCATTTACTTTTTATTTAATTAATTTAATTTTATTAAAATTTTTGCAAGATGATTAATAATATTTAAGCTTTTAACACTAAATCCATATATCTTTTAAACTACAACCTAGATTTACTATATTTATATTTATTTAGACGAGACTGATGAATTACCCAAAAAAAGATTTTGGTCTCTCCAACTAAGTGCCAAAACTATGACCAATAACAAATAACGTTAGCATCTGCCATTTTTATCGATGGCCATATAAAAACATGTTCTTTAGATAAAGTGGAAATGTTATTGACTGCATGGAATAATTTTTTTTTTAATTTATAGGTGCCCCACTATTGCGTAATTAAGCATGACATAAAAATCAAAAGAAATTTCAATATATAAAATTTATTTAGCTTTTTTAATTGCTTTTATTAATTTCCTATAGAGGTTTGAGGGTTAATTCTTTTGACATTACGCGTACGCTTTAACAAAAACAAAATGCCTGTTGTTTTTGCATTGTTGTACTTGTTGTACACTTGCGGTTACCTGTTAGATGTGCCTTGGCTACTGCCACTTATTGTACTCAGAGAACTTATTATACTCAGAGCAGTGATGCCAACTCTTAGGACACCAAACGCGTGAAAAAAAATTAAAAACGGGCTAAATTGAAAAAATTACGTTTTTAGTACAATACAATTTCATTTTTTTCAAAAAAGCGCAAAAGGGGGCTAAAATTAAAATAGTCTTTTCAGATAAAAACACCATCAGGCCACAGTGTTTAGCGGCGATTTGCGTGTTGCAGTAAATAGATACTGCTTTGAATTCATCTTTACAAGTCTTTATCCATTTCTTAAAAAAGGGATCTGTCTCCCAAATTTTACGATATCTTTGCGTGTAGCGCTCCATCTAAACATAGCATAACATTTACATTAAAGACACATCCAAGAATATTAAATTATCACTTACATAAAGTTATACAATGCCTAATTATTAGGTAAATACAATTTTAAACTTTCAGAAAAGCTTGTGTTTCTCGGTACTTTTGTTAATTCTATGTAAATGACAAAGAAGAAAACAAGAAAAAGGTGAAAAAGGAGATGCCACATTGGCTTACAATTCGACATTGCCTGAGAAACATAATATAATATTGTCATACAGAGTTAAAGGAAAAACGGGCTAAAAGGGCTAAACAAAAATACTGAAAAGAGCTAAAATTGCGCGTTTTTTAGTTTAGGGCTAAAAATTTTTTTTGGCGTTATAAGTACTTCAAAAAGGGCTAAATCTAGCCCGAAAACGGCTAAGTTGGCATCACTGACTCAGAGAACGTATTGTTCTCTTCTCTAAACAATTTATTCTCATATGCGTGTATACGTGTGTGCTTGTACATTGCCAAATAAAATAATAAACAAACTGAAAGATGTCTTGTTTTCACAAAATGTATGTGCAAATAGCCTGTGGAAAAAAATATTACCGTTTGTTTCATTGTAGGGTAAGAATATGTGTTTTATTGTTGTAGAAATGAAACTATATCGATTCGCACCGAAATAAAAAATCCACATCCGCACACACATCAAATTAGCTTCAATTTTCTGCGGAGCAGGTAGCGAAAATCAAAACTATTTTGATATTCTTCAAACTCAGTCTGTACTTGTGAGGTCAGTTTTCTATAAGTACTTCTCCGTAAGCATTGCTCTTGGTTTATAGAAAAAGGAAATTTCAAAAAAAGGAAAATACAAATTTTATCAAACGAATAATTAGATTTAATTTATTAAAAAATAATAACTATAAAATACTGTGATAGAGGTCGAAGTGTTGCGAATGCAACCTGTTATATTATATACCTTGAATTTGTTTTTACTAATATAATATAGCATGCCTAGAATTTTTCTTCATTATTTTTCATTATTATTTTATTCATTAGTCAACTTGTATTCATAAAATAAAGACACCATTTTTATGCAAACTACCGGGACATAGAGACATTTCCGGCAACTGCAGAGCGGATGACTTGGCCAGAAATGGCACCACCATCGAACTCTCTGATAAGTTCTCTACATTGGGGATCCCTTTGGGTA
Source organism: Sarcophaga caerulescens (assembly GCA_927399465.1). Taxonomy (NCBI): domain Eukaryota; kingdom Metazoa; phylum Arthropoda; class Insecta; order Diptera; family Sarcophagidae; genus Sarcophaga; species Sarcophaga caerulescens. Next base: position 56,710,186 of record OV656868.1, read on the forward strand.
CCTGCAGGCTTATAATTGACAATGCAATCGTGGACTTTGTCAACAGTAGGCGCAGCTTCGGATAAGGGCAGAACGGCGCAAAAAATCTGGCCAAGGCTGGATAGGAGGCGTACGGCGACTCTGCATAAGCTCCAAAAAAGCAGGCTCAGCGCTGTTATCGGGGTTATTACGGGGCATTGTATTATAGGAACGCATGCGAGGCGTATTGGTCTTGGACACCTCTCGAATGATTTCTGCAGAAGCTGTGGAGATGAGGAAGAGGATGAAACTATTCTTCACCTACTGTGCACATGCCCGGCACTTGGTCAGAGGAGAAAGAGACACCTGGGTGCCTACTACATGGAAGACCTAGATGAACTGTCATGCATTGATATTGGCAGTCTGAGACGCTTCATCGGAAGCTCCGAGTGGTTCCTGGAATAGGGGAGAATTTGAAATTGTGGTATCACAATGGGCCCTGTATGTGACCTAAGTGTGTCCGCTCATGACTCCGTCGAGGGGACAGCCACTTCTACCTACCTACCTATACAAACTAAAAACAGGCAATTGAATCACTCATATACTGTTTGATGTTTAAGAATAAAAATGCAACAATTCACAAAATAAAGTTTTTTTACTTTAATATTTTTCTAAAATTAATAAAAAAAATTTACAAGCTTTTTTTAAAAATATATTACATTTTCGATAAAAAAAATACATTTTATCAAAATTAGTGTTTCAAATAAAGTCAAAAACTATATATTAAAAATGAATTTTTTTTATTTACTTTAAATTTTTTTTAAACTCGATTTTTTGTACATATTCAAACATATATATATAAAATATACAAAGTAAATAGTCTTTAAAAAGGAATTTGTCATTTTTTTAATAAAATATATTAAATTTTCTCAAAAAATTTATTGTTTCAAATAAAAAAAAAAACTACTCAAAAGAAATCACAAAAAAAAGAATTGAAGCAATACATATAGTACATACATACATACATGTTGTCTTGCTCTATTGAAAGCTGACAACAGAATAAGTGATTTCGCAAAAAGAAATAAAAAAGTGGTCAAACTATAAAAACGATCATACATATGTACATAATCGTACATACACATATACATACGTACGATGAGAGCAACACATTGTTACGCTCTTTGTTTGTGTTTATTTTTCTTCTGTCTTCCCTCCCTCATCAAGAAATGATTTTTAAAAAAGATTTTGGTGAGAGCGGGTCTTACTGGTACATCCCGCCATAAGAAACTTTACTTCTACATGATGCGCTTCCTTTATATCCATATTCTTTGATATAACTTATATTATTTATATATGTATAACTTATACTATTTTCACGGCAATCTTATTTAATCTCAGAGTTTTTGCCAGGAAGTCGCCGAAGAAATATTTTTTCATATTTCATTTCGTTCGAGATGTCTGACCTGGGGTTAGAACCGTGGGCTTACGGTCTAATAAGCCAACACACTGCCTACTAGACTACGGTGACTTCCCGAATTGAATGGAATTCTTTACCAAATCAAAATCAAGTTTGTATATATAGGGTCCGCCAAATAACTTTTTTTTTTTGAAAATGCTTTAAAAAAAATTCTGAATATTTTCTCAAATTTCTTTTTTTACTTGAAAGTACAATCCTTCCGGTTAATAATGGAAAATAATTTCATTCAAATGGCTGCCTCGGCTGGCCATGCAGTAGCCTACACGATCGGTCCAATTTTTAAGCACATTATCGATTGTGTGCAGCTGTATTTCACCAATGGCTTCACGAATATTGTCCTTTAAAGCGTCAATTGTCTCTGGCTTGTCGGTGTAACATCTATCTTTGACGGCACCCCACAAATAATAGTCCAACGGTGTCAAATCGCAGCTCCGAGGTGGCCAAACGACATCAGCTCTGCGGCTGTTAATGCGATCTTCAAAAAAAGGGCGCAAAACATCGAGTGTAGTTTCGGCTGTGTGGCACGTAGCGCCGTCTTGTTGAAACCAAATGTTGCCAATATCCTCCTCTTTAATTTTTGTGAACAAAAATTCGTTCAACATGGCCCGATAACGATCGCCATTGACTGTAACGGCCACTCCTTGCTCATTTTCGAAGAAAAATGGCCCAATTATGCCTCTGGACCAAAATCCGCACCAAACAGTGACTCGATTTTGGTGCGTCGGCTTTTCAATGTATGCGTGCGGGTTTTCTGTGCCCCAAATGCGACAATTTTGCTTGTTTACATACCCGCCAAGATCAAAATGAGCTTCATCTGAAAAGATGATTTTTTTTGCCAAAATCGGCATCTTCTGTAAGTCGATCGCAGGCAATATTTACCAGCGTTGTTCAAGCGTATACATAACCATATTCGTTCAGCGGAAGGATAAAACTAATTATCTGTCAAATCAGATATGAGCTAAGTGTTACCATTCACGAAATAAGCACTAGTTGAAAAAAAAACGTTAGATGGCGGACCCTTTATTATAATTTATACTTTTCCTAGTTTATATTTTAAATACATACATATATTTATTTCTTTGTTTGTCTTTATTTTTTTGCATCGATCTCTATATTTTCTGAGGCTATAAGATGTTCTCTTATCACTTTTAACTATTATCCATGATTTTTTATTACATTATTTCTTTGCATTACTCCCATAGCACTTTCATGTATAAGGTTAATATCTTGTGCTATGATTAATAATAAATACATAAATTAATAATAATAATAAAATCGAAATATTAATTTCAATTTAAAGTTGAAAGTGAATAATCAGGAAATAAACAACAAAATGACTACTCCTCATGTGCCTTCCGTCGCAACAAGTAATGCATCACTTAACTTCAAAGGAAGTAATATGTCTGCCTCTTGGAAAATGTGAAAAAATCAATTTAAAATCTTTATAAAGGCATTCAACCTAGAACAACAGATGGGACAACGGAAAGTAGCATTATTGTTACAGCATCTTGGACCGGAATGTTTGTAGGTTGTTAATTCCTTTAATAAAGATACTACTGATACGATAAAGAACAATAATTAGACGCCTATTTTGTTCTCAGAATCAATATCGCTATGGAGCGGCATATATTCTTTTCGAAAAAGCAACCCTAACATGAATCCATTGAGGACTATGTGACTGTCTTAAAAAATCAAAGTCTACTTTGTGGACATTTACGTGAAGACAATCAAAGATATTTTTGGTAGCGGCTTAGTACCTACATATCGTTGGTCTCATGTAGAGAGGCCCTAACTCACACTTTTTTTGAAATTGATTTTTTTTGTGATTCCAACACATTTAACACAAATACATACACCTCCTCACAAAAATTTAATAAAAAAAAATATGCGAGTTAGGGCCTTTCTACATGAGACCAACGATATATATTGTCACATAAAAGAAAGACTACTGGATTCATCACCTTGGATTTAGAAAGATACATAACATTATAGAGCACACCAATAGATTATTGCAAGTAATAAGAAGAAAGTATGACGTAATAATCTGATTCATCGCTCTTGGAAAACTATTTTATCGGTCGTAACTCCATTATTTCGAAACTCCATGATTACCGGCGGTGTGAGTAAGCGTTCTACTTTTGCTGTTAACCATGCATTCCTTTGCATGAGAATTTTTACAAAGCGTTTCGGTACCTTTAGGAGCACATGTTCCAGCTTAAAAACTCTTGAAAAATAAAGTGAGTGAACTTAAATATGTTCACGTTACATTTACCTTACGACGGAAATGGTACATACCCCAACGTTTGGATAAGTAATCAAGTTGGGCCTCAACGCTCGTACATTGATCGTCGCCTGACTTGGTAGTTGCATATGGAAGTAAAATTAACTCAAATGAATTTGATACGATACGAAAGGTATTGACTATTTGCCAGAAACATACGACTGAAATTAGATTGCAAACTTCTATTGTTCAATTCGTGCCTAAAACCAGGCTTCCCAGCTTCTTATATAGAAAAAATTTAAAGGCGCCAAAACAAGGTCTTGCTTATGGTGCAGCAGCACTGTGTTTAATCAAAAATTCGAACATACATTTGGATCTCTACATTTCAACAGTCAAAACTGAGATTGCTATATCTTGATATCTTGAATCACCATGAGTACATTAGTCTAAAAAAGGGGGACATTGCAACTTTCATCTCTGCATGAGAAACATAATACTTTTAAATGTAAGCAACGACGAACTAGCAAATTTTATCAGGCACATGTAGATTCCTAAGATTTAGGATTTGATTCATTTATTGTCATTTACATAGATTTTCTGAAGACTAAATAAATAACTATGCAGATGAAAAATTACTTTAAATATTCTTGGAAAATGTTTTTTGTCTATTGCTATTTTTCTTTTCAGAACTGACTTTGCTGTTAATTGAATAAGTTAAAGTACAACGTATGTCGCATTCAAGGCACCCCTACCTTAATTCATAACGTATGTACGTTGATTTTTTTGGTAGCTATCTGTCGGTTAGTTATGCTTCCTTGTCTACAGATTTTTTTAATGTCTTTCCTAATACGGATTATAACAACATCTCAATCATATTCAAATAAATATCTATCAGATAGAAATTTTTGTTAATTTTGACGTCTACTAAATAGATGATTTAAAGGAACTATCAGTGAAAGACAGTCGGCAGTCTAAGACGTTTCATCAGAACCTTCGAATTGTTCAGAATTTAGAGAAAACTGTTAAACTACAGTTTAACAACCGGTCCCATTTGTCTCTTTCAAAATTTTTTGTATAGACCTAATATAATTACATTACAAGAAATACCAAAGTTCTGGCTCCATTATAGATTATGGTAGATATTCTGTTTGCCGGTCTGAATATAACATTCTAAATAACGTATTATATAAAACATATATGGATAAAATGAAAAATAATTTTATTAAGAATCCTAGGTCTTTCTATACGTTTGTAAATTCCAAGAGAAAATCAACTGGTTTTCCATCCTTTATGAAACTTGATGATAAAGAATCCAGTAGTGTTGATGTCATATGTGATATGTTTGCTGATTTCTTCGCCGGTACTTATTCTAACTCTGCTTACAAGGATACAAATACTTACCCTTACCCGTTGACATCTGCTCAAGTAATATCTATTCCAACATTTAGTGACTGTGATATTTCGATGAACCTGAAAAGTTTAAAGATGTCTTTTCGTCCTGGTCCTGATGGGGTTCCAAGTTGTATTTTAAATCGATGTGCAGAGTCATTCATCACACCATTAGTTATATTGTTTAATACCTCTATTAATTATGGATATTTTCCTGTGTTTTGGAAGGACTCTTATATTATACCGCTTTTTAAATCTGGCAATAAGTCTGATATTACAAATTATAGGGGCATTGCAAAACTGAGTGCTATTCCAAAAATGTTTGAGAAACTGATTGCCGATTTTTTGGTTCATCATACTTCTTCGTTATTATCACCTCATCAACATGGTTTCCGAAAGGGCTGCTCAACAACGACTAATGTGCTTCAGTTAACATCCATGATAAATGAGGCCTTTTCTCAACAGAAACAAACTGATGTAATTTTTACAGATTTTAGCAAAGCGTTTGATAAAGTGAATCACAAACTTCTGTTAACTAAACTGGATTTAATGGGTGTAAATCATAGGAGTTTAAGATGGCTAGAGTCGTATTTGACTGGTAGAAAACAGACCGTATGTGTGAACAATAGCTTATCTAAGTATATTTATGTGCTATCTGGTGTTCCTCAGGGCAGCCATCTTAGTCCACTTCTTTTTTCGCTGTTTATAAACGATCTTCCCAACATAATAAATTTTGCCAATATTTTGATGTATGCTGACGATGTAAAAGTTTTTCTCTCCTTCAATAATTTCATCGATCATATGTATCTTCAAGATGATCTCAATAATTTCTTTTTGTGGTGCGAGTACAATATGATGGAGCTGAATATTAAAAAATGCAAATGTATGCGGTTCTCAAGAAATAATTTTATTGCGGTTAATTACTTGCTTGGAGGTCATCAATTAGAAAATGTTGACTCTTTTATGGATCTTGGGATCCTATTAGACCCAAAATTAAACTTTAATGATCATATCGCTTTGACTGTAAATAAGGCAAGGAGCACCCTTGGCTTCATAAAACGTTGGGCAAAAGAATTTTCTGATCCATATATTACGAAACAGCTATTTGTATCGCTTGTCAGACCAATTTTGGAGTATGGATCCATGGTATGGGATCCTCACTATAATGTTTACAGCGATCACATTGAATCTGTGCAGAAACAATTTCTACTCTTCTGTTTGCGTGGCCTGAGATGGAATTATTTGGATTTGCCTTCATATACTAGCAGACTGGCATTAATAAAACTGCCTACCCTTAAGAGTCGTCGAACAATGCTAAATGTATCCTTTATGATTAACCTGATAAATGGTAATATTTGCTGTGAATTTCTGTTAAAATCGGTTAAATTCAATGTTCCTTGTCGTAACTTCCGCTATTATAATCTTATTTATATTCCATTCTGCAGAACTAATTATGCTTTTGCTGATCCGTTTACTAGAATTTGCCGTCAATTTAATTATTTGTCAGACTTTGTTGATTTTTCTTTAAATTCTTGTGTTATAAAACGGAATATTATTGTTTTTCTCAATTCGTAACTTTTTATATTTTTATTGTAATAATTAATTGTATTTTTGAAACTGTTAGTCATTGTATTCAATTTTTTTTTTCTTTTGTACCTATTTTTGTTATTAGTCAGTAAGGAATTTGTCCATTGACTTAAATAAATAAATAAATAAAAAAATAAATAAATGCTCGCGAAGACAGTGTCGTTTGCACGTTTTTATTTTAATTTCAGTTCCCACTCGTTTTAATTAAGTCTGTGGCATATTTTGTGTAGGGCAAAGTTTGCTATATAATTTTCTGTAGTCTCCTCTTGAAGGTAACTTTATGCCATACATGTATGTAGGTATGTATATAAACTATGCACATATGTATGTGAAATCACCGCCGGCGCAATTATAAATCTTCCCAAAAAAGGCAATTTAACCGTGAGGAAAAATTGGAGAGGCATATCTTTGTTGAGCATGGTCAACAAAGTTATTGCGAATATAATAAACAAAAGGCTGTCAAAGACAATCCTTCTCAGAAGGGAACAAGCTAGCTTCCGCTCCAACAAATCTTGCGTCGACCAGGTCAATAGTCTCAGGATTATTGTGGAACAATCAGTTGAATGGAGATCGCCTCTTTATCTCGTATTTGTTGACTTCGAAAAGGCTTTTGATACTCTCAGTCATACGGCCATATGGAGCGCACTGGCATGCAAGGGTGTCCCTACTAAAATAATAAACTTAATAAAGACACTGTACAACAATGCAACATGCCGCGTATTATATGAGAAACAACTGGGCAAGAGCATCAAAATAAAAACCGGAGTCCGCCAAGGATGTGTGTTGTCACCACTCCTCTTTAACTGTGTCCTCGATGTAGTGATGCAAAAGTCAACAAGTCATAGAAGAAGATTACATGGGGTCTGCAAGATAGATTAGAAGACCTAGACTATGCGGATGATATATGTTTGCTAAGTCATTCTTTCTCGGACATGCAATCAAAACTGAATCTAATTAGCGAAACCGCAAAGATAGCTGGACTGAAGATTAATATCCACAAAACCAATGCACTCAGGGTAAATGCTAACACAGATCGTAAATTCCTAATATATTGCAAGGAAATTGATGATGTCCTTTTGCTATCTGGGCAGTATAATTGATAAATCCGGCGGTTCATCAGCGGATGTTGCCAGTCGCATTAACAAGGCACATTGCTTTTGCCCAACTTAACCCTGTCTGGAAATCGTCTAACATATCGAGACGCACCAAAATTAAAATTTTCAATTCCAGTAATATGTTTGTGAGGGTCTCGACCACTTTTTCCATATAAATTTGGGAGCATTCTAATACTTTTTTGTATGTATGTTCGGGGCCACTTTTTCCATACAAATTTGGGATCACGCTCGTAGTTTTTATGTTTACCTTCTCGACCACTTTTTCCATACAAATTTGGGAGCATGCATAGCTGGGAGTTATTAATTGAATTGTAAAATAAATTGTGTACGATCGGTTTATAGGTTTGTAACATGTATTGTGAAAATTCAATGCCTTTTTAATGTGTGTTGTTGTTGTGTACGATCGGTTTATAGGTTTGTAACATGTATTGTGAAAATTCAATGCCTTTTTAATGTGTGTTGTTGTTGTTTTTTGTGTTATAAGAATATTTAATTTTAAATTGATAAGAAAGAAATGTACAGCTGTGTCTGCGTTTTTTTTAATAAATATATTTTTTAATGTAAACTTTTAATAAAAACGTTTCATATTACAGTTTTTGTTTTAAGTATAAAGAATTTTGGATGTGGTTTTGTTTATTTAATATTTATTTTTTTGTATGATTTAATGTTGAAGAAACAGAAATATAGTTGTACGTGTTGTTGTTTTTGTTTTAATTGTTGTTGTTTAGATAGATCTTCTGGGTTTTGGTGAGGATGTGTGTGTGTGTGCTAAAATTTGGGAGCATGCATAGCTGTAAAAGAAATAAATAGTTGTAAAATTGTGTATGATCGACCTATTGTATACGCTTTGCATATAGGTGTGATTAATGTTTAAATAAAAAAATTTTTAATTTGTTTTCTTTTTTATAAAAGTGCATTTATTAAAAATTAATAAACATATTACCACTGTTTATTCAATGCAAAACGCATATCAAGTTACATTATGACGCGTGTAAACTAAAAATATTTCATATACATATTTTTCATTGTGATATTTGATCTGCTGAATTCTCACGCTTTGCCAGGTGTGATTAATGTTGAAATAAAAAGTGTTTAATTTGTCTTGTTTTGGTGGGGATGTGTGTGTGTTAAAATTAGGGAGCATGCATAGCCGTAAAAGACTGTATTCTTCAGTATTCTTCTCTGTATTTTGTATTCTTTATTTTATTTTTTTTTTGTATAATTTTTTTATTTTTTTATTGGAAAAATATAATTTTGATAAGGAATTTTAAAGTACGCTTTTCTTGTTTTGAAATATGGTTTTATTGAAAAAATAGCACTGGCAGAACCGTCCCTGTCGTTAACTTGTATCAGGGTTGCAAAACTGAAATTTTGAAATGATACTGAATTGTATACACCCTTCAATCAGAATTACGATCTAATCACACCACTTATTTATTTTGTTTGCTAATACATTAATAGTTGAAAAGCGCAAGACATAAAATATGTAATAATAAAAAAGTACTGAAAGCGTAGCAGGGGTACTGCAGTATTTTTTAAATGAAAAAGTACTGAAAAAAGTACAAAAGTACTGAATTTTTCAACTCCGACTTGTATATTAAAAAATTTTGGTATAAATAACGATAGTTGTTAGTTAACAGAGACATTCCTGTTTAAGAAAATCTATTTAACACATTATAAGCTCCTAAACAAAAAAAAATAAATAAATAAGAAATGGCTGGCGGTTTAATTTGTGAATTTTGTAGAAAAGTATTCACTCTGAATATAAATTTAAGAAGGCATATTAGATTGTACCCTGATGGACCATCCACATCATTTAAATGTCAAACATGTAATAAATATTTTTCAAATCATGGGGAATGGCATCGACACTCACATTCTCACACAGAAGACAACAAAAACAGTGAAATTATTGTTTATTGTGAGTATTGTGCAAAATATATTTTAAAAACAAATTGGTTTAATCATAAAAGGACAAATAAACACAAACTTAAATGTGCTGAGAAACCAGACAATGGTTTGGATGTTGATGGTGTTAAATGTATAAAATCATCGTTTAATAATAGAATTATCACATATTTAGTTGAAAACAACAACAAAAATAATTTAATACCTGAAAACTTTTTAACGGAAATCAGAGACAAAATAATTAAATTATTAAGTGATGTGATTAAAAACCATGAAAGCATAAAATTTAACATGGAATTGTTTTGCGAATATATGTTAATAAAGGATGATGAAGATAATTGTATGATTGAAATAAAGTCTCACCAGACTAAAATGAATATTCTTGCTATATATTCAACAAGTGATGACATTCTTAATACTTACAAGGAGCAATGTGATGTTATAATTAAAAAGATGAGTGAATTTCAGGAGCGTGACAGCGGTTGGGCATTAATTGAAATATCACGTCTTGAGATAAACATAAATCAATATACATGTATAAAAGGTTCCCAATACATCGCCCTACCACCGGAAATACAGAGAAAGCATGCATGCATTAATGTTCAAAATAATGATGAGTATTGTTTTAAATGGGCAATAATATCAGCATTATATCCAATGGAAGTCCATTCAAATAGAATGACGTCCTATAATGTTGTTAATATAGAAGATGAAATCATAAGATGGAGCATAATATTGAATTAAATTTCAAGAACTTGAACTTTCCGCTTCCAGTTAATCAGATAAAACTATTTGAGATCAATAATCCTGGAATGAGTGTTAATGTGTTTGCATTAGATAATGAGAATAATATAGTCGGTCCGTATTATTTTTCGCAACAGGAAAAATCTAAGCACATTAACTTACTGCTGTTGGAAGATGGTGAAAAACTCCATTATGTATGGATTAAAAATATATCAAGGAAAACAACTTTATATGCAGGTGATAGTTTAAAATTTTCACAAAATAAATTTTTCCTTTTTCACATTTACAGATTAATTAGAAACCAAATAACAAAACATGTAAATAAGATATATATATGTAATACATGTTTAATACATTTTCATGCTGAGTCATCTTTGGAGAATCATAAAAAAGAATGCAACAAGATGGTAACTAAAATGCCTAGTATAGAAAACAGTATGCTTAGTTATAAAAATTTTAAAAAACAATTGGATGTGCCTTTTGTTGTATATGCTGATTTTGAATGTATTCTAGAATCAATTAATGTACAAAATTCAACAAATGTTAAATCAGTACAAAAGCATATTCCATTTGCTTATAGTTATTATATTAAATGTTCATATAATTCAGATTTAAATATTTTTAAAATTTACAATGGTAATAATGCACCACAACATTTTTTTAAAAGCTTAGTTAACGATATTTTAGATATTTACACTGAACATCTAAGTGTTATTAAACCTATGAATTCCTTAACGTCACTTCAACAGATACAACATTATGAAAGCAAAACTTGTCATATTTGCAAAAAAAAAAATTATTAAATAAAGACAAGGTAGCTGACCATTGTCATCTAACCGGTGAATATAGAGGTGCTGCTCATAACAAGTGTAATTTAGAATATCAAATTGCGAATTTCATTCCTATATTTTTTCATAATCTTTCAGCATATTGAAGGTGATATAAATATTATACCTTTAAATAAGGAACTTTATGTATCCATATCAAAAAGAATTACTGTAAATGAAAAACAAACTATTGAGTTACGTTTTCTCGATTCATTTAGATTTATGCCATCTAGTTTAGAGACATTAGCAACTTATTTATCCGACAACGATTTAACTATAGTAAAATCAAACTACTCAAATGATGAAGAATTCAATTTAATGAAACGTAAAGGTGTCTTTCCATACGACTATTTAAATTCTGAAAATCGTCTCAATGAAACTCAATTACCTCCCATTGCAGTTTTCTTTAATAAATTAACTAACGAGTCGTGTAGTGTAGAGGATTATGAACATGTACAAAATGTATGGAAGACATTTAAATGTATAACATTAAAGGATTATTTACTTTTATATTTAAAGGTAGACGTTCTTTTACTCTGTGACATATTTGAAAATTTCCGACAAGTATGTAAAAACATTTATAATTTAGATCCCTGTCAATATTATACTACTCCTGGTCTATCGTGGGGTGCAATGTTGAAAACAAATGAAATAGAATTAGAGTTGTTAACTGATATTGATATATATAATTTTGTTCTTCGAGGTATCAGGGGAGGTATTGTTCAATGTTCTAACAGATATTCAATAGCTAATAATAAATATATTAGTGATTATGATTCTAACAAGGAATCAAATTATATAATATATTTAGATGTAAATAAATTATATGGTTATGCAATGTCAAAACACCTTCCATATACAAATTTTAAATGGGTTGAAAATTTTGAAAATTTTAATGTTAATAGTATAGAAGAGGATTCTCCATTGGGTTATATATTAGAAGTAGATCTAGAATATCCACCGACATTACACGACTATCATAATGATTTACCATTTTGTGCTGAGAATAAGAAAATTGAAAGCATGAAACAGCGAAAATTAATAACAGATCTAAATAATAAGAAAAACTATATTATACATTATAGAAACCTACAACAATGCTTACAACATGGTTTGATTTTGAAAAAAATTCATAGAATTCTTGAGTTTAGTCAGTCTGATTGGTTAAAGAAATATAATTGGGCAATTCACACGACTTTGTATCGTGTATGTTGTACTGAATACACTTGGTTGTTTGTGAACGCTCAATGCTATGCTGTATTGTGAATTTCGTATTCCAAATGTATTTTTTTGGGCATTCAAACAATTTGATAGCACGAAACCAACACAACTTTTTAAAAACATATGAAAACATATACACATTTTTTTCATTCACACAATTTGATAGCACGAAACCAATACAACTTTTAAAAACATATGAAACAAATGTGTATAAGTGTATCGGATTTTTACATGAAAATTATCAACAACAAGCATACACTGTTGTATATTTGTCCAACAATACACTCAATACAACGATACAACGGCTTGTGTGAATTGCCCAATTGATTTGAATAATCATCATAGAACACTAGCTAAAAATTCATTTGAACAAAATTTTTTTAAATTGTTAAATAATGCTGTATATGGAAAAACTATGGAAAATGTTGATAAGAGGAAAGACATTAAAATAGTATGTGAATGGGAGAGTATAGGTAAGAGATTAGGTGCTAGAGCTCTTATTGCTAAACCTAATTTCCATAGTTCACTCAAAATTCATGAAAATATGCATGCCATCCAAATGAATAGAACTAAAACTGAATATAATAAACCAATTTATATTGGTTTTTCAGTTTTAGAAATATCCAAATGGAAAATGTATAGTTTTCATTATGATTACATAAAACCTAAATATTGTGAAAACCTTCAACTCAATTATATGGATACTGATTCCTTTATTTATGACATTAAAACAGATGATCTATATAGTGATATAAAAAATGATATTAGTACACATTTTGATACATCTGCATATTCAAAAGATAATCCATATAATTTTCCGCAAATTAATAAAAAAGTATTAGGGATGATGAAGGATGAGTGTAATGGTAAAAATATTAAAGAGTTCATTGGTTTAAGAGCTAAAATGTATTCAGTAAAAATTGATAGAGTTGATACGGAAATTAAAAAAATTAAAGGTGTTAAACAATGTGTAACTAAAAAATTAAGTATAAATGACTTTAGAAAATGTTTATTAGAGAAAAAATTATACTATGACTCAATATATATATTTTGATCTAAGGTACATCAAATTTATACACAAAATATTAGTAAACTAACATTAAGTTATTTAGATGATAAGAGATATATTAAAGAAAATGGTATCAATACATATGCATGGGGACATTATAAAATAAATTCTCCATCAACATCATCATCATCAAATTTAAATGTATATAGAGAATTTATGCAAGACGATGATGATGATGAAATGTTTTTAAATGTAAATATATAGATTAAGTAGTTCATAAGAAATGTAATGTACAAAATAAAATGAATTAATAAAAAAAAATATATTATATGTATATAAATTAAACAATTTTTTTATTTCATTTCAATTTATATTTATTGAATAAAAAATTTAAACACAAATGCCCACAATTAAATGTATTACATTTTTGTTTTCGTTCATAATTATAGTCAATGGGAAATTTTAAGTAGTTGACAATCTCAAGAGGTGGTTGTAAGTCTCCAAAGCTATCAAAGTATTCTTTTTAATTTTGATTTTTGTAATATGCTACCCAAAGTGTTCCAGCACCTTTTGTATCATCCAAATTGACTACACCACATTCTTGTTTGAATGGTTTTTTAGGTAAAGAATCACGCATGAAAACACCTCTAAAGTATTTGAGATGCTTACCATATTTTCTTATAACTAAATCAGTTAGCGGGCGATTGGGTAGATTTTCTAAAAGTTTTTTGGAGCTGGACTATAGTTGAGACCATATCCAGTTTTATATGGTTTTAGAAAAAGACCTTTTCCCATAGCAATTGATTCCATATATCTATAGCGACGGTTAACTTCTGCTAGTTGTTCTTTTCCATTTTTTATACTATTTATAGCTGATCCACCTGTAGCTAAACCGCCTAATGCTGATAATGCTGTCTAGACAGGAATTAATGGTAGAAGGCCACCAATTTTTGGCAATGGAATAACTTTTGGTATACTTATATTGGATCTCCTTTTGCCTTTGAAATTAGAATGAACAGCTATCTTTGCAATTCTAACAGCATCATTTATATTATCGGGATTCTCCTTTTTCAAAAGGCTAAGTTTATCCTTAACGGTGTTTAAAAATAATTTCTTATTACACAGCTTTCGACTCTTTCTTTTTCAATTTTACTTTTGTTTTCATTGCATTCGTTACAAACCATGAATTTGCACGTTCTTTAATATCACTATCTGCTTATGATCTGCTCACGATCTGGTCACTATCTGATTATTATCTGCTCACGATCTGGTCACTATCTGCTTATGATCTGCTCACGATCTGGTCGCTATCTGCTTATGATCTGCTCACGATCTGGTCACTATCTGCTTATGATCTGCTCACGATCTGGTCACTATCTGCTTATGATCTGCTCACGATCTGGTCACTATCTGATTATGATCTGCTCACGATCTGATCACTATCTGCTTATGATCTGCTCACGATCTGGTCGCTATCTGCTTATGATCTGCTCACGATCTGGTCACTATCTGCTTATGATCTGCTCACGATCTGGTCACTATCTGCTTATGATCTGCTCACGATCTGGTCACTATCTGCTTATGATCTGCTCACGATCTGGTATCTGTTTACAATCTGGTAACGATCTGCTTTATATCTGTTCATGATCTTATTATTTAAAGAGTCTATCAGTGGTTTACAATCTGATCATGATCTGGTAACGATCTGCTTTATATCTGATCATGATCTTCTTATTTAAAGAGTCTATCAGTGGTTTTTGAATTTTTTGTTAGTCTTTATTTGCAATCTATTTCACAATATTAAGCAAATTTGGTAAATTATATTAATATTAGTTAACAACTCTAATCCTATTCCTTCATATAATTTTTTATTTGTTTTTATTTCTGCCGGACTTATGCATTTTTCCTTATTTTTGATTTTAACGTTAATTCAAATTATGATAAAAGAAAAACTTTGAAATTCTGATTAAGTTTCAAGTTTTCCTATAGTTTTTGTTTTCATTAAATTATTTTACTTTAAATATTTAACAACAACCTTGAACCACTTTCAAGTTTATTTGCATTGAATTTGAACTACTTAATCTATATATTTACATTTAAAAACATTTCATCATCATCATCGTCTTGCATAAATTCTCTATATACATTTAAATTTGATGATGATGATGTTGATGGAGAATTTATTTTATAATGTCCCCATCCATATGTATTGATACCATTTTCTTTAATATATCTCTTATCATCTAAATAACTTAATGTTAGTTTACTAATATTTTGTGTATAAATTTGATGTACCTTATAGTGTTTTCACACCAAAAGTTAAAACCTGATTTTAGCATTAAAACCATAAGCAGTTGATTTTGCGTTCACACCGCAAATTTTCTTAAATCAGGTTTTAACAATCAATGTATTTATTGTTGTGGCAAAAGTAGCAACAGCTGTTTTTGTTTTGATTTTGTCTTTTTCGTTTATTTATGTTTTGTTAGTTTTCGGGGTGGATTTTTATTTCTTTATTTTGGTAGAATTGATGATATTTTGGTAGAATAATAGAATAATTTTGAAGGGAGATGAACTATTTTATTACGGAAACGTAATTCGGATAGTCACTAACTTAGTATTTAACCAATTTTGAGGTATATTCACAAATTCCTGAAACAAAAAGTTATGAGTATATATTTTGTTATATTTTTCGTTTTGTTTACCTTTTGCACACGGAACTTTATTCATTGTGAAGGGAAATTGCTTATAGTTCGATTAGTAATGAAAAAATTACCGAATTTTTACTTTTTCATTCAAGAAATTAATAAATACTAGTAATATACACAAAGTTCTGTGAGAAAAAAATTTTATGAGCAATATGTCTTATTTCATCTTGACATATTTCGCTTCTTACTTACCTTTTGCACAAGAAACTATATTCATTATGACAAGAAATCAGACACAGTTCGATTAATAATTAAATATTCACAAATTTTTAAAATTTTCATTGAAGAAATTAAAAAATATTCCAAATTTTCCCTTTTTTAACACAAAATAAATATTTATTTAAATTTATTTATTTCTCAGCTGTTTTCAACATTTCTCTGTTGGTAGCTCTGATTTAGTACATCGAAAACAAGGTTGTATTTCACAAAACATACTTAAAAGCAATTCAAAAAAGGTTTTTAGATGCTTTTAACGCAATAATTTTGTATGGTAAAACCATGTTTTATTTTTGATTTTAACGATAAAACCAACTTTTACGTTAAAACCACTCGGTGTGAAAGCACTATTAGATCAAAATATATATATTGAGTCATAGTATAATTTTTTCTCTAATAAACATTTTCTAAAGTCATTTATACTTAATTTTTTAGTTACACATTGTTTAACACCTTTAATTTTTTTAATTTCCGTATCAACTCTATCAATTTTTACTGAATACATTTTAGCTCTTAAACCAATGAACTCTTTAATATTTTTACCATTACACTCATCCTTCATCATCCCTAATACTTTTTTATTAATTTGCGGAAAATTATATGGATTATCTTTTGAATATGCAGATGTATCAAAATGTGTACTAATATCATTTTTTATATCACTATATAGATCATCTGTTTTAATGTCATAAATAAAGGAATCAGTATCCATATAATTGAGTTGAAGGTTTTCACAATATTTAGGTTTTATGTAATCATAATGAAAACTATACATTTTCCATTTGGATATTTCTAAAACTGAAAAACCAATATAAATTGGTTTATTATATTCAGTTTTAGTTCTATTCATTTGGATGGCATGCATATTTTCATGAATTTTGAGTGAACTATGGAAATTAGGTTTAGCAATAAGAGCTCTAGCACCTAATCTCTTACCTATACTCTCCCATTCACATACTATTTTAATGTCTTTCCTCTTATCAACATTTTCCATAGTTTTTCCATATACAGCATTATTTAACAATTTAAAAAAATTTTGTTCAAATGAATTTTTAGCTAGTGTTCTATGATGATTATTCAAATCAATTGGGCAATTCACACAAGCCGTTGTATCGTTGTATTGAGTGTATTGTTGGACAAATATACAACAGTGTATGCTTGTTGTTGATAATTTTCATGTAAAAATCCGATACACTTATACACATTTGTTTCATATGTTTTTAAAAGTTGTATTGGTTTCGTGCTATCAAATTGTGTGAATGAAAAAAATGTGTATATGTTTTCATATGTTTTTAAAAAGTTGTGTTGGTTTCGTGCTATCAAATTGTTTGAATGCCCAAAAAAATACATTTGGAATACGAAATTCACAATACAGCATAGCATTGAGCGTTCACAAACAACCAAGTGTATTCAATACAACATACACGATACAAAGTCGTGTGAATTGCCCAATTATATTTCTTTAACCAATTAGACTGACTAAACTCAAGAATTCTATGAATTTTTTTCAAAATCAAACCATGTTGTAAGCATTGTTGTAGGTTTCTATAATGTATAATATAGTTTTTCTTATTATTTAGATCTGTTATTAATTTTCGCTGTTTCATGCTTTCAATTTTCTTATTCTCAGCACAAAATGGTAAATCATTATGATAGTCGTGTAATGTCGATGGATATTCTAGATCTACTTCTAATATATAACCCAATGGAGAATCCTCTTCTATACTATTAACATTAAAATTTTCAAAATTTTCAACCCATTTAAAATTTGTATATGGAAGGTGTTTTGACATTGCATAACCATATAATTTATTTACATCTAAATATATTATATAATTTGATTCCTTGTTAGAATCATAATCACTAATATATTTATTATTAGCTATTGAATATCTGTTAGAACATTGAACAATACCTCCCCTGATACCTCGAAGAACAAAATTATATATATCAATATCAGTTAACAACTCTAATTCTATTTCATTTGTTTTCAACATTGCACCCCACGATAGACCAGGAGTAGTATAATATTGACAGGGATCTAAATTATAAATGTTTTTACATACTTGTCGGAAATTTTCAAATATGTCACAGAGTAAAAGAACGTCTACCTTTAAATATAAAAGTAAATAATCCTTTAATGTTATACATTTAAATGTCTTCCATACATTTTGTACATGTTCATAATCCTCTACACTACACGACTCGTTAGTTAATTTATTAAAGAAAACTGCAATGGGAGGTAATTGAGTTTCATTGAGACGATTTTCAGAATTTAAATAGTCGTATGGAAAGACACCTTTACGTTTCATTAAATTGAATTCTTCATCATTTGAGTAGTTTGATTTTACTATAGTTAAATCGTTGTCGGATAAATAAGTTGCTAATGTCTCTAAACTAGATGGCATAAATCTAAATGAATCGAGAAAACGTAACTCAATAGTTTGTTTTTCATTTACAGTAATTCTTTTTGATATGGATACATAAAGTTCCTTATTTAAAGGTATAATATTTATATCACCTTCAATATGCTGAAAGATTATGAAAAAATATAGGAATGAAATTCGCAATTTGATATTCTAAATTACACTTGTTATGAGCAGCACCTCTATATTCACCGGTTAGATGACAATGGTCAGCTACCTTGTCTTTATTTAATAATTTTTTTTTTTGCAAATATGACAAGTTTTGCTTTCATAATGTTGTATCTGTTGAAGTGACGTTAAGGAATTCATAGGTTTAATAACACTTAGATATTCAGTGTAAATATCTAAAATATCGTTAACTAAGCTTTTAAAAAAATGTTGTGGTGCATTATTACCATTGTAAATTTTAAAAATATTTAAATCTGAATTATATGAACATTTAATATAATAACTATAAGCAAATGGAATATGCTTTTGTACTGATTTAACATTTGTTGAATTTTTTACATTAATTGATTCTAGAATACATTCAAAATCAGCATATACAACAAAAGGCACATCCAATTGTTTTTTAAAATTTTTATAACTAAGCATACTGTTTTCTATACTAGGCATTGTAGTTACCATCTTGTTGCATTCTTTTTTATGATTCTCCAAAGATGACTCAGCATGAAAATGTATTAAACATGTATTACATATATATATCTTATTTACATGTTTTGTTATTTGGTTTCTAATTAATCTGTAAATGTGAAAAAGGAAAAATTTATTTTGTGAAAATTTTAAACTATCACCTGCATATAAAGTTGTTTTCCTTGATATATTTTTAATTCATACATAATGGAGTTTTTCACCATCTTCCAACAGCAGTAAGTTAATGTGCTTAGATTTTTCCTGTTGCGAAAAATAATACGGACCGACTATATTATTCTCATTATCTAATGCAAACACATTAACACTCATTCTAGGATTATTGATCTCAAATAGTTTTATCTGATTAACTGGAAGCGGAAAGTTCAAGTTCTTGAAATTTAATTCAAAATTATTCTCCAGTCTTATGATTTCATCTTCTATATTAACAACATTATAGGACGTCATTCTATTTGAATGGACTTCCATTGGATATAATGCTGATATTATTACCCATTTAAAACAATACTCATCATTATTTTGAACATTAATGCATGCATGCTTTCTCTGTATTTCCGGTGGTAGGGCGATGTATTGGGAACCTTTTATACATGTATATTGATTTATGTTTATCTCAAGACGTGATATTTCAATTAATGCCCAACCGCTGTCACGCTCCTCAAATTCACTCATCTTTTTAATTATAACATCACATTGCTCCTTGTAAGTATTAAGAATGTCATCACTTGTTGAATATTTAGTAAGAATATTCATTTTAGTCTGATGAGACTTTATTTCAATCATACAATTATCTTCATCATCCTTTATTAACATATGTATATTCGCAAAACAATTCCATGTTAAATTTTATGCTTTCATGGTTTTTAATCACATCACTTAATAATTTAATTATTTTGTCTCTGATTTCCGTTAAAAAGTTTTCAGGTATTAAATTATTTTTGTTGTTGTTTTCAACTAAATATGTGATAATTCTATTATTAAACGATGATTTTATACATTTAACACCATCAACATCCAAACCATTGTCTGGTTTCTCAGCACATTTAAGTTTGTGTTTATTTGTCCTTTTATGATTAAACCAATTTGTTTTTAAAATATATTTTGCACAATACTCACAATAAACACTAATTTCACTGTTTTTGTTGTCTTCTGTGTGAGAATGTGAGTGTCGATGCCATTCCCCATGATTTGAAAAATATTTATTACATGTTTGACATTTAAATGATGTGGATGGTCCATCAGGGTACAATCTAATATGCCTTCTTAAATTTCTATTCAGAGTGAATACTTTTCTACAAAATTCACAAATTAAAACGCCAGCCATTTCTTATTTATTTATTTTTTTTTTGTTTAGGAGCTTATAATGTGTTAAATAGATTTTCTTAAACAGGAATGTCTCTGTTAACTAATAGGCTTTTTACACTGAGCTTCATCTTTCATCTCTCATCAATCGGCAAGATGACAACATCTTCCCATAAGAAATATACAGAGCAAAAAAGCGTCATCTTTCATCATCTTCACAAGATGTTCCTATCTCATTTTGTTCCACTCATCATCTTTCGATAATTTTAGTGTCATCACTAAAAAAATGACATTTGCTTATATGTATAAAAAAATTAAACGTCACAAAATGAGCGGGACTGAACAAAGTTAGTAAATTTTTTAATGTATATATAATGAAATAAATATTTTAATAATATTTTTTTAATATTTTATAGCAAAAAAAGCACTCGAATAGTTTGGTCAGTTGTATATTGTTTTAATAATTGATTTTTCTCTTCAAGTGCAATTATTAATCCGATAATTGAAGAATTTTCCATTTTATTTTTTTCCATTAATTATAAGCAGATTTTATGTATTTTAAATGAAAGATGAGAGATGATGCAAATGTAAACAACTTTTTTCATTTTTATCATCTTCCACTCATTCCTCTAAGATGATGCTAAGCACAGAATATACACAGAAGGGAAACGAAAGTTTGACGTTTACTAAAATTGTGTGAAAGGGACAGCAAATATTACCAACAAGTACCAAAAAGTATTTCTGTCTCTGTCTGATTATTTCTGTTTTGTTTATTTATGTTTGTTAAATTTTAGGGTGGGTTTTTATATTCTATTTTGGTAGAAATTGATGATATTTTTGTAGAATAATAGAATAGTTTTGAAAGGAAATGAACTGTTTTATTGGGGAAACGTAATACGGAACTAATGTATTTGGTGACACCTTTCATCGATTGTCACTAACTTAGTATTTAACCAATTTGGGGGAATATTCACAAATTCCTAAAACAAAAAGTTATGAGTATATATTTTGTTATATTTTTCTTTTTACTTATCTTTTAAACACGTAACTTATTTCATTGTGAAGAGAAATTGCTAAGAGTTCGATTAATAATAAAAAAATTACCCAATTTAAACTTTTTCATTCAAGAAATTAATAAATACTGATAATATACACAAAGTTCTGCAAGAAAAAAATTTTATGAGCAATATGTCTTATTTGCTCTTGCTATATTTAGCTTCGTACTTACCTTTTGCACAAGAAACTATATTCATTCCGACCAAAAACCACATACATTTCGATTAATAATTAAATATTTAAGAATCTTTAAACTTTTCATTGAATAAATTAAAAAATATTCCAAATTTTCCTTTTTTTAACACAAAATCAATGTTTGTTTACATTTAATTTTTCAACTTTATCCGCCAGTTTTCAGTCTGTATATCTGTTGCTTCTAACACATTGACACAAGACAAATTAAACATTTTTTATTTCAACATTAATCACACCTGGCTAAGCGTGAGAATTCAGCAGATCAAATATCACAATGAAAAATATGTATACCTATAATATATTTTTAGTTTACACGCGTCATACTGTAACTTGATATGCGTTTTGCATTGAATAAACAGTGGTAATATGTTTATTAATTTTTAATAAATGCACTTTTATAAAAAAGAAAACAAATTAAACATTTTTTTATTTAAATATTAATCACACCTATATGCAAAGCGTATACAATAGGTCGATCATACACAATTTTACAACTATTTATTTCTTTTACAGCTATGCATGCTCCCAAATTTTAGCACACACACACACATCCTCACCAAAACCCAGAAGATCTATCTAAACAACAACAATTAAAACAAAAACAACAACACGTACAACTATATTTCTGTTTCTTCAACATTAAATCATACAAAAAAATAAATATTAAATAAACAAAACCACATCCAAAATTCTTTATACTTAAAACAAAAACTGTAATATGAAACGTTTTTATTAAAAGTTTACATTAAAAAATATATTTATTAAAAAAAACGCAGACACAGCTGTACATTTCTTTCTTATCAATTTAAAATTAAATATTCTTATAACACAAAAAACAACAACAACACACATTAAAAAGGCATTGAATTTTCACAATACATGTTACAAACCTATAAACCGATCGTACACAACAACAACACACATTAAAAAGGCATTGAATTTTCACAATACATGTTACAAACCTATAAACCGATCGTACACAATTTATTTTACAATTCAATTAATAACTCCCAGCTATGCATGCTCCCAAATTTGTATGGAAAAAGTGGTCGAGAAGGTAAACATAAAAACTACGAGCGTGATCCCAAATTTGTATGGAAAAAGTGGCCCCGAAACGCCATACAAAAAACTACGAGCGTGATCCAAAATTTGTATGGAAAAAGTGGCCCCGAACATACATACAAAAAAGTATTAGAATGCTCCCAAATTTGTATGGAAAAAGTGGTCGAGAACCATCACAAACATACTACTAATTCCAACGTTAAATCCACATTACTATACGGTTGCGAAACGTGGAATATGGCACCGCGCGATTCCCAGTCTCTTCAGGTATTCGTTAACAAATGCCTGCGTAGAATCTTGCGTGTGTACTGGCCTTCCGTAAAATCCAATGCCCAATTCTAGTCAGATACAGACCAGCAACCAATTGAGAGGGAAATAAGGAGACGCAAGTGGGGTTGCTTCGAAAGCCATTAGACGACATAACAAGGAATGCCATAGACTGGAACACCCAGGGAATCAGGCGCATCGGGCGACCACCGCACACTTGGAAACGCCAAATCATAACCGAACTATCCAAACTACGTCTACAATGGAACGAAGTCAAACATCGCGCTGATGATCGAGCTCATTGGAGACAACTTGTTGCGGCCCTATGCTCCCTAGAGGAGTAAAAGTAACATATATGTATGTATGTGTATAAATTACGTACATGCATGCAAGAGACCTTAAAATTTGTTTGCAAAAAGATATACATATGTATGTAAGAATAACTTTTCTACCTCTAACGGAATGAGATTTGTGAGTGAGATAATGTGTTAAGCGTGAAAAAAAAACATTTAAAAGACTAATATTTTATTAACTTATTTCAATTTAATATTTTAATTAAATAAAACAATGCATACTTTAATGAACATTAAACACTTTATTTTTTTTTATTTTACATGTATATGTATGTGTGTTAAGGCTTTTAAACAATATCTGATTCAAAATTTCGGCATTTGGTTAGAAACAATTCTGTACCTCTTACGGTTTATTTATATAATAATAATACGTTTCCGTTTATGTTTTTATGTATGTATTTATTTTTAGGGTTGAGGTGTTGTTGCTTCAATATCGCAAGATTCAGGTTTTTCTGCTACGCATTTATTTATTCCATCGAAATAACCTTTCTTACATCTCCTTAAGAGGGCATCGAATTTGTTCTCACCAATTTTTTCACAATAAATAAAGCTAAAACGAGAAACCAATAATATTTTTTTTTCAGAATTAGAAATAGGTTTGAAGAGAGATTTGCAAATTTAAATTGAAAAGCTAAAAGTTTTGCGGTCGACTGCAGATCTCATTTAATATATGTACATACATACATATACATATGTAGGGTTAAGTAGAAAGAAGAATGTCTTGGTTTTTATAATGATTAAATAATTACATACTTAATTGGTCATTACAATCCCTTAGTCAAGATTATGACCTAGTTTCTCACGTTTCTTGTGTGTCAAGGGCCTACATTTCAACGTCGACTCCAAACGACAGATTTGAAAAGCATTTTCATGTCAATTATTTACTCTCAGAGCTCTAGTCGAAAGACTGCTGAGAGGAAATCTATTTTTACACATCTTTCTTTCGAAAAGTCAGATTTGAACTCGCAAGCTCTCACAAGAACTCGCAAGCCAACACATTACCTACTAGACTAAAGCATAAATAATCGGAACATTATAAAATAACAAATTCTATACCGAAAATTTTCTCAATTCAATATTCCGGCGAATATCATTCTCTTTTAAGAAATTTTTAGAAAATTTCAATTTATATAATTTATTACGGTGTAATGTTTATAGAAAATACATAAGTATAGATTACACACTTTATCTGATGGAACGAACCATCTTAGTCTGCACATAAAGTAGCTAAATAAGTTCATGTATGTACATGCCAGTTAAATGGGATGATTTCTAATAAGCAAGAAGAAATTCCGATTACTTTCTAATTTGAATTAAATAATCTAAAGAGGGGAATCATAATAATACAAAAAATTTTTAAGTACATTCATATATACATATGTATATATGTATATGTATTGAGATTATAAAGGTGCTTCATTTCTTCAAATACACAGTACTAGAGAGATTGTATAATCTAAATATGATAATATCGTTTGCATAAATAGTTTAATATTTATTCTGCAGATCAGTACTTACCTTTTGCAGTCTATGTCGTCGTCATTTTTGATATAGAAATAGTTATTTTTGTTGGTTTCACCAATCATTTGGCACATCTGTCGAAATTTGTTAAAATCGGGCGTTGTTGGTGCTACAGTAGTTGTAGTAGTCGTTGTCGCGACTTCATTATCACAGGTCGGAGAAGCTTCAAACTGAAAAGATGTAAATAAATAATTTAAAAACAAAATTCTAAAATGTTTTTAAAAATTTCTTACGAAATCCGCTACACATGATGGCACGCATATACTTCCGGTTTTGTCGATTAATTCTAAACTGCAAATTGAATCACGTTCGCATTCACCAATTACAGCAATTTTATTGTTGACACAGCGGCCATATTGTGTTTGGCTAACACAAGCATATATAACACCGGGTAGACATTTATTGCACGACGAACTACAGATCGGTGTGACGCCCACTTCGCTTTTCGGAACACAAATTCGTTCATCCCCAGTGCAAATATGATCTTTATCACAAGAGTATTTTTTATTTGTTAACTGTTGTCCTTTCATACAAAAGTGATATGAATTTTCGTCTACGCAAGATGCTTCGTTCGACATACATTCGCCACATTTCTAATGAAATAATGTAATTTTCAAAAACAGTTTATAAACACTAAGTGAATGAGTAGGACATATTTACCTCTTCTCCATTGCATAATTGCAAAATAATACAAGCAATTGTTATTAAAAGAATATTCATTTTTATAAAAAAATTTTGCTTTCACTTCGACGTGATCAATACACCTTCAAATACTAACGTTTCAATTAAATTTCGCTTGGGTTTTATATCCAAATCCTAATCAGTACTCTTTTATCATACATATGACCCTGTAAATTTTTAATGATATTTTTATTACTTAAGAAAATAAAGCAATATTTATTGACATAAAATAAATCTTATTCCGGAAAAAAACAAAAATTTGGGCATTTTTTTATTGTACCTAATAAAAGTTTATAAGAGAATATACAATTAGGTATCAATAATAAGAACAATTCAGGCGAATTGGTATAACTAGGTAAATTTAAAAAAAAACCAAGAAATTTGATTAAAATTATAGCAAAATTCATCTAATTGTCGGTACGATTTCGATCAATATTTTTCGTTTTACATATTTTGTATATTGCGCTGTAATTTATTTTAGATAGAATAATAATATTTACTTTAAACGCTTTGGTCTGGTCACTATACCAAGCAGAAGGTCTAAGCTACTCAGCTCGTAATAATTAAAATATAATTTGTAAATAGTATTGTAATTAATAAAAAAATAAAAATTCTTCAAACGCATCTTAGTTGAACGAAGTTCGGATCTTTTGAATTTAAATTTTGAAATATTGATGCAGAAGCGTTAAATAGTAAAATATTGTAATAAAGAACTCGAAAAAAGTCGTCCAACGGTTAATAGTGTCACACTTATGCACGCCATAACGTCAAATGCTTTCTTTAAATTTAACTTTTTATGTTTTCATATTTCAAATAAAAAAATACTGAGAGTGCCCTGGTAGTCTAGTGGGTAGTGTGCTAGACTATTACGTGAGGGTCGTGGCATAGCTGCCAGATTTGACGATTTATCGTCATTTTGACGATTTTTTTGCTCCAAAAATATCATATTGACAATGTGACGATTTATGCCCTTATTTTGACAATTTTTAGAAATTAAAAATTTACATGATATTCTTTACTTTAGTACATTAAAAGCCACTTTAAGCTTTGTATTTACTTTGCAGTGATGATTTTACTTTAAGTGATGATTTTTCTGTATCTTATGTCTTTTTCATCCCTTAAAAGCCAAAAAATTAGAACCTCTGCACGAAGGGAGTTCCACCCACGGATAGTTCGACTAAAGAACGAATTTTGTCTGTAATGCAGTGTGCGAACCACTACTGGCCAATCGACCACATAAGAATTTGCTCGCCGAGAAAGGCGAGTGTTACGTAGGAATATAAAAAAATCCGTTATAATAGCGATAGAACAGTGAAACACAAACCACATTGCAACGATGATCCAATGAACCAATGGAGTTCGATACCCTACCGTCATTAACGGGCAACTTCGCCCTCTCTTGTACGCGGTCGAGAAGTCTCAAAATAGACGTTGAGGCACTGGCCTTTACTTGATAGTTGTATTCCATTCTCAGATCAGATGAAGTGGTATTTCAAGAAACTAAGGCACTGAAAAATGTGTCGGTTCTAGCGAACATCACAATTAATTTCCATGCCGATTTTGTGACGATTATTTTTACGATTTTTATGAACGTCTTTGACGATTTTGACGATTTTTTTAATATTTGACGATTTGTTCGATTCCCATCAAAGACTCTGGTCTGTGACACTACACCGAGCACATGGTTGAAGTTACTTAGCTCGTATATAATTAAATATAATTTGTAATTGTATTATAATTAATAAATCCTAATATATATTATAAATCTTTCTGTAAGTCTGTTTTTTTGTTTGTTTGTTAGTCAATCACGTCTAAACGCCTGGACCGATTTTCTTGAAATTTGGGATATAGATCGAGCATTTGTCGGTGCAGGTTATAGGCTATAAATCTTTTCAAATTTTTGACCAAAAGGGGACAAAAAATGGGTCAAAGGGGGAAAAAATGGGCAAAAATTAGTACTTTTATGCATAAATGCTTTATTTTATCTGTTTTATAGGTAATTTTTTACGATTTAGCTTGGTTAAGTTTCCCAAATAGCTATTGGAGGTGTTCCGTTACTAAAGTTGAACCAAAAGGGGTCCAAAAAGGGGGAAAGGGGCCAAAACCGGGCAAATTGAGTGCATTTATAGTTACGACTTAGAGTATTCAAAAAACTGGGTTGTTTGTTAAACCGGTTTCCGAATAATTTGAAAAATTGCATTTTTTAAGAAACCGGTTTCAAACCCGGTTTCGAAACCGATGAACCGGTTTTTTATTTATTGTTATTTTTAATGCAAAAATGACCCAATAATAACTTTTTTTTAAATTTATAGAAAATGTCTTTCATCAACTTTCATAGGACATCAAGGCCGAACTAATATGCCTAGGACATCAAGTTCGTAATGTTACTAACGTGCGAAGTAGATTGACCAAAGAATCATTGCCAATGTTTTATATTGATCTCGATCCTCAACAGAATAATAAGGACATTTATAATTTAAGACACTTAAACAATGCTATCATTACAGTTGAAGCACCTAGAAAAATAAACGACATTGTTCAATGCCACCGATGCCAACTTTTTGGCCATACAAAAACTTATTGTAAGAGACCTTTTAATTGTGTCAAGTGTGGTCTTGGTCATCCAACTGCAGAATGCAAAAAAGACTTAAATTCGCCAGCTCGATGTATTAACTGCCTAAAAAGTCACACTGCCAATTACAAAGGTTGTCAAATATATCAGAAATTAATTGCTAAACGACAAACTACTAGCAATCGACAAACCAACTATGCCCCAGACAATTCGAATGAATTTCCTCAATTTAACTCTAATAATAATCACCAGAGAAACAGCCAACAGAATAACAATCAATCTTATTCTGAAGTAGTGAGAAACAATAACTCTGAAAACATTAATTCCAACACAATGGATCGAATCGAATCCATGTTAACAAATCTCCTTAACATGATTACCATGCTAATATCCAAATTATGCAAATAAATCTACGGTTTGCAATATGGAACGCCAACGGTCTATCAAACCACAAAGAAGAAATTGAAACATTTATAAATATTAATCATATCGACATTTTTCTTATATCTGAGACACATTTCACCAATAGAACATATTTCAATATAAATGGCTTTGACCTAATTCCTTGTAATCACCCTGATAATAGAGCTCGTGGAGGTTCAGCAATCTTAGTAAAAAGGTCAATAAAATATACTATCCTAGATGATTATCAAAAACCTCATCTACAGGCTGCCGGAATACGGATAAATTGCAATAATAATGATATATCAATATATTCAATTTATTTTCCCTCCAGACATAATGTTAAATATGATCATTATCAAGACTTTTTTGAAACGCTTGGTACAAAATTCATTGTTGGCGGCGATTTTAATGCCAAACATCCTTGGTGGGGTTCCCGACTTGCCAACCCAAAGGGAAAAGAACTTTATAAAAATGTAATCGATAATCATTTCTCAATTTTAACCTCTGGAAGACCTACATATTGGCCAAGTGATCCGAGAAAAATTCCAGACTTATTAGATTTTGTAATTTACTCGGGTATTCCAAGTAACTTGTTGAATATTTTAGACTCGGATGATTTAAGTTCTGATCACTCGCCCTTAATAGTAAATTATGACACATGATTACAAACAAATGGAAATTATAAAGTAACATTAACACATATTGACGTGGATTCCTTTAAATACTGGTTAGAGCAAAATATAAATCTTAAAATAAAATTGAAAGAAGCTGTTGATATAGATAATGTCGTTGAACATTTTACAAACCTCATTCATGAAGCAGCATATTTATCTTCACGGAATGAAGCTGTTGTTAACGACCGAAATAGGGTTTTGGTTTCTGCGGAAATAAGGGAAATGATTAGAGACAAGAGACGAAATTGGAAAAGAACGAGAACCTTACTAAATAAAACAATACTCAACAGAGCAAATAAAGAACTGAAAAGAAAGTTACGTGAATATAAAAATGACCAAGTGAGTAATTATCTAAGAAATATTGGTTACAATCAAAACTCTGAACATAAACTATGGCATGCGACAAAATATTTAAAAAGACCCAGTAAAAGAAATGTACCAATAAAAGATATAAATGGTACTTGGTGTAAATCGGACCTCAAAAATGCTCAAGCATTCTCACAATACTTGGAGTCAACATTTCAGCCATTTTCTTTTAACGATGATAGTGATCAAAACTATGTTAATGAGTTTTTGGATAGTCCCTGCCAAATGAATTTGCCTGTCAGACATATAACCCCCAAAGAAGTTGAACGAGAAATATCAATACTAAACATTAAAAAAGCGCCTGGATATGACCAAATAGGAGCGAAATACGTAAAAATGTTACCAAAAAAAGCTATACTCCTATTAACTTTTATTTACAACTCAATATTGAGGCTAAATTATTACCCAGTTCAATGGAAATGTGCGGAAATTATAACTGTGTCTAAACCGAATAAACCAGAAAACATTATAAGTTCCTATAGACCAATAAGTTTACTGTGCACTTTTTCAAAAATATTTGAGAAAATTTTTCTGAGAAAATTCAGCCAATTTTAGATAATAAAAACATCATTCCGGAATATCAGTTTGGCTTTCGTCATCAGCATGGTACGCCCGAACAATGCCATCGCATTGTTAATGTTGTTCAAAATGCCTTAGAGAGGAAACAATATTGTTCTGCAGTTTTTTTGGACGTAAAGCAAGCATTCGACAGAGTGTGGCATCCTGGTCTTCTTTTCAAACTAAAATTACTCCTACCTGCACCTTTTTATTTAGTTCTTAAATCATACTTAAGTGACCGTTATTTTTATGTTAAAATCAACAATTCTGTTTTGGATATATGTGAAATAAAAGCTGGAATTCCACAAGGCAGTGTACTTGGCCCTGTTCTTTACACTATATATACATCAGTTATGCCTCTTGTGGAAGATGTTACAGTTGCCACATATGCCGACGATACAGCATTAATTGCAAATAATGATTGTCCAACAGAAGCATCGAATGTAATTCAAAACCTTTTAGATAGCATAGCAATATGGCTTAAAAAATGGAATATTTGTGTTAATCCTGATAAATCGGTGCACATAACCTTTGCATTAAGAAAAGGCGATTGTCCTTCAATTTTTCTAAATGGCGAACAAATACCAAACTCTAACTGTGTGAAATATCTTGGAATGCATCTTGATAGAAGATTAACTTGGAAAGACCATATAAAAAGCAAAAAAGAACAGCTTAATATAAAAACAAAACGCTTGTATTGGTTACTTGGCAAAAAATCTGAGCTAAGTTTGCAAAATAAACTGTTGCTCTACAAAACTATTCTCAAACCCATATGGACATATGGAATACAGTTGTGGGGAACTGCGAGCAATTCGAATATTGAAATTCTGCAGCGTTATCAGTCTAAAACTCTAAGAATGATATTAGATGCTCCTTGGTTTATTACTAACGGTAACATTCATAAAGATTTAGGAATATCTAAAGTTAAAAATGAGATCAACAAATTTAGTAGGAAATATATTGACAGACTTAGTACCCACAGTAACGCTCTAGCGATTACTTTACTAGATGAAAGTGAGGAAATTGTAAGGCTTAAAAGGTTTCATGTTTTAGACCTGCCATTTAGAAAATAAAAAAAAAAAAAAAAAAATGTAAATATGTATGTAAATATTATTTAAGAAAATTAATGTATTTTAATATCTTTCTTTTTTTTTAGTCTCATTGGAGACTAATACTAATGTCATTTCTTTTTATTATTGTTACCCAATTTGCTTATTATTGTATACAAATAGATTGCAAATAAATATATGGAAAAAAAAAAAATTTATAGAAAAATTTGTACAATAGGGTGTCCGTGGCCATGGGACACCCGTAGAAATACCTCCCAAACGATGCCTGTTAACGCACTGATTACGAGAAAAAAATATTTTTTTGTAATAGTATTATGGTATTATGTTGTTTTTTTTAACTTTTCACGAGAACGTTTTAAAGTTTTGAATTTCAATACAAAACAATTGAAAATCACATTTAAAAATATTTTTTAAAATTCTAAATTGATTTTTAAAAAAAATTGACACAGAGTTTGCATTGATTCCAAAAATGCAAAAATACATTTTTTTGTATAAATTGAGATATGCACTTTTTCATTGTTGCCACAAAATTATTCTAAATATAATCCCAATATACCATATTATAAATCTTTCTGTAAATCTGTTTTTTTGTTTGTTTGTTTGTTGGTTTGTTTGTTAGCCAATCACGCCTGAATGCCTGGAATGATTTTCTTGAAATTTGGGATATAGATCGAGCTTTTGTCGGCGCAGGTTATAGGCTATAAATCTTTTCAAAATTTTGACCAAAAGGGGAGAAAAACGGGCAAAAATGAGAACTTTTATGCATAAATGCTGTTTTTTATCTGTTTTAAAGGTATTTTTTTACGATTTAACTTGGTTAAGTTGCCCAAATAGCTATTGGAGGTGTTCCGTTTATAAAGTTGGACCAAAAGGGGTCCAAAAAGGGGGAAAGGTGCGAAAAACGGGTAAATTGAGTGCATTTATATTTAGGACTTAAAGTATTCAAAAAACTGGGTTGTTTGTTAAACCGGTTTCCGAATAATTTGAAAAATTGCATTTTTTAAGAAACCGGTTTCAAAACCGATTTCGAAACCGATAAACCGGTTTTTTATTTATTGTTATTTTAAATGCAAAAATGACCCAATATAATTTTTTTTTAAATTTAAAGACAAATTTATACAATAGGGTGTCCCATGGCCACCTTTTTTGTAGAAATACCTCCCAAACGATGTCTGTTAATGCACTGTTTACGAGAAAAAAATATTTTTTTAAATTTCTTTATCAACAACAAATAATCACTGTTTTTTTTTTAATTTAAAAACATTTTTCATTTTTTAAACTAATCCAAACTACGTAACCCGCGCAACGCCGGGTACAATCTGCTAGTAAATAAATAAAAATACTGAATATTGATATTCTGCAATTAATATCTTGAAATATCTTGCAATTTTGCCATTACTGTAAATACAAATACATACAAACATATGCTCAAAGTGAATGTTAGTATAAAGTGTACAACAAAAACAAACATCGATCAAATGTATACATCACAATTTATTTTTAACTTTAATAACTTTATTAGAAATGTATTTTTATAATTAAAAGTACATACGTTATGTTTAAAGCGCATTTATGTCAGCTGTTGAGAACTGCAAAGTTTCTAGCGGAAACCGTGAAACTTTGGCCTTGAGTACGTTTGGAGATGACCCCTCCATTCCTACTCTCCCTGCGATCAATATTGACAGTATTGATCCCGACTATAATTAGGCAGATGATTGCGGATTGGATTACTTACTTACTTAATTGGCCATTAACAACCCGATTAACGGATTTCGGCATGCCGCAACACATCCTTCGAGGCGCCTCTGCTTCTTGCGCGCCTACGCCAGTTGGTCACACCAATCGATGACAGGGGTTCCTCGATTTGGTCCTTCCATCGCATACAAGGTCGTCCTCTTCGCTGACTTCCGCAGATTCCCGCATCAAATACCCGTCTCGCCGGAGCATCCTCCTCCATTCGAACGACATAGCCGAGCCACAACGTCTATGTCGTTGAGGAGCTCATAGAGCTCACTGTTAGATCGGATGCGGATATCATCGCCAACTCGCACTGGACCGAAGATCTTACGTAGGACTTTTTTCTCGAATACTCTCAAGACTGATCGAGTTGGTCTCTTAACGAACATTTTGTTGAATTGTTATAGAACTGCTTGTCCCCTTAGAGACCCCGAATGGAGGCATCGAATATGGATCACCGATATTGTACCAGGAGACAAGGCAAAAAAGTCAGGGAGCGAAATTAAGCGCACAAAAGGAACCGCCTGGTTGAATTTATATGAGAGTATCGAGCGAATTGATAGTGTGGCATTTCTGTAGAATGTTGTCTAAGGACTTAAAGATCTTAAGCTTCATTCAAAAGATCAATGGCGCATGAAGAGCCTAGGCACTCACACAATTGTGTGGACTCTGATAGCACGCCGTTGGGGGACTCGCTTGTGTCTGTGATTTCAGCATGATATCATGCATGATATTGGTTATTGTTAGATTTGAGACTTTGAGGCTCTGCTACAGCATGCTGTTGTTATACGAATACCTGGACAAGGTTTATGAGGAATGTCTCCGGCTGTGTCCGGTTGGATAAACCTATCCACGTCGGCGCTATCCTTTCTGCTTAAAGCTATGGAGAGACTCGTCGATCTATACTTGGGGTCCTACATAACCTCGCTCTGATGAGTATGTTGCTTAAGTTAAGAGCAAGTCGGTTGAAAGTGCTCTTCTCAATGTGACGGACTTTGTTGAAGCGAATTTGGCAAGAGGTGTGTACACTTTGTCAGCGTTCCTGGATATCGAGAGGCTCTTTAACAATGTTACCACCTCTTCAATTAAATAATCACAAAGGGAGATAGGTGTTCCAGATGTTCTGATACGGTTTATCATTCATATTCTGCTTAAAAGAATAATACGATCGAATCTATCCTGATGTTGTATGATCAACCGTACCACCTGG
The DNA here is from genome assembly GCA_927399465.1 of Sarcophaga caerulescens. Taxonomy (NCBI): domain Eukaryota; kingdom Metazoa; phylum Arthropoda; class Insecta; order Diptera; family Sarcophagidae; genus Sarcophaga; species Sarcophaga caerulescens. Next base: position 56,744,669 of record OV656868.1, read on the forward strand.
GGTACAAGGCGTACTTTCCCCTTTTATAACACCTGGCTGTAAATGTCGTTTTAAAGTGCCTGAAAAGTGGGATCTTCTTTAAATTCTCTGTCGAGAGCCAATTTCGGGCTTCTCTGAGATTGAGCTTTTGGAAGGTACCCGAACAGCATCTTGCTTACTTAATTGATCATTACAGCAGAATTTTATTTTATTTTACTTACTCTCACAGTTTTTGTCAGGGGATAGCTAAGAGGAAGTCACCGAAAGAAGTATTTTTTCATATTTAGTTCGTTTGAGATGTCTTATGTGGGGTTTGAACCAGCGTTTAATAAGCCAACACACTACCTACTACACTACGGCCTGGACATCATCGTGATAGTTTATTCGGTCTTTTTTTTGTGCGTTGTGGTTGCGTCTTTTACACTCTTTTCTCCGTCTTTCATCTTTCTCTTATTTTATTTTTTTCTTCTTCTTATTTCTACCGATTGATCCGAAAATAATGTCTTATCTTGGTAACCTATAACAACAAAAAGTGTTGAAAGTGTATGGGCAATAGCCAAATTTCAACAAAATCAAACGTGTGTGAAACTGCTTAGGATGAAATTTTTGAACTATGTACTTACTTTGCAATTGACGATTTCTACAAATAAGCGGTCGTGGCATAAATGCCAGAACGATAGTAGAATACAAAATCTAACGTGGACTAACTAGAAACAGCGAAACAAGTTCAAACATCTTAATAAAGTAACATTTTCATTGACCGCCTCTTAATCTTGACGTCGTAATAAAATGTGGAAGATTAATTTAAATGCCAATTTATAAAATTATTACCTGATTAAAAAAGTATATGATATAATTCTAAAATTACCAAACTCAACATTTACCACTTAAGAAGAGTGCCCGAAAAATTTGACAATATTTTAAAATTTTTTGGAATTTTTTTTTTTTTTTTGTTCAATTTTAAAAACTGGCAATGAAGCAATTTTGAAATAAAAATAATGGTAATTTATTAATATCGAGCCATAACCGCAAAAATATCTCAAGCGACAAGAACGAAATTTTACAGGGGAAGGTTTTTATTATTTATTTCTTGTTCAAATTAAGTTAGAAAGTTAAAATTTTTTTGTTATAAATTCATAACGGTACAGAGTGTGACCCTGAAATTTTTATAGATGATGCAAATTATGCCAATGAATTTATTTATTACAAAAAACGATATATGAAAAATATGTCGCTTGAGATATTTTTGCGGTTTTGGCTCGATACCAGAGATCAGCAACGAGTATTCAAAACGAAGAGTAGATTCGAGTCATACTTATTATTTCTGATACTTATACGCATTCATACTTATTTTAATATGATACTCATACTACTCATACTCAAAGTTGGAAGTACTCGTCGTATTCATACTTAACAATACGCATGATGTTATTGACTTCGACTCGTCTCTACTTAACATTTACACGAAGCACAAAATAAGTATGATTCGCGTACGAACACTACTATACTCACAAGAAGATTGTGTGTATGCTTTGCTTGTAGTCTTTGTCTTTCCTTTCTTCTTTGTTTGTATATGCAACAATAACAAAGGCTGTAAATTTTGATGAATGATTCGAGCCACTCGAATCACTTATAAGTATTATAAGTATTTTTCTAAATTTATGAATCAGAATGAGTACGCGTATGAATCAAACACATTTCGAATGTTGTGAGTTTGATGTCAACGTTGTACTCATACTCATTGTAACCTATACTTATAAATCAATGCTGTAGCGAGTACGAATGAATCAGAGTAGTTGAATTTCAATTCTGTTGATTCACTCATACTCAAAATTGCATGAGTGCTTATGAGTAGCGGAAAAACGATTCATTGCTGATCTCTGCTCGATACATATTTTTCAGTTTCTTTTGACGCTCACTGTATATAAAATTTATATTTTAATCGATGTACATAACTAGATTATACTCATAGACTGCGAATAATTTAAAAAAATTTATGTATTTCTCACTGGTTCCTTTGAAGTGAGTGAACTCAAAATTTTTTGTCAAAAAAAGGATTTACAGTTTCATTTTTCCTTTTCTTTCGTGAAACAAAGTACCAGTGCGATTTATATTTTAAATCTAAAACTTTTAATCTGAATGTAATTTAATTTTTTGATGTTACCAAATTATCGTCTGCTTTTTTATTTGGAAAATACTGTAGTTTCTTTCATTTTGATTTTCGTTACCAATAAACTAAACACTTATAATACATAATAATCAAAATTATGAAAACAATAATATTTTTAACAAAATCCAGAAAACGTAGTAGTAGTCTTAACATAAAGATTCTGCAGGAATAAATCTCTTATAAGGATGTATTCACGAATTAAGGTTGTTTTCTTTGAATTCGACGCGTTTGTTTTTCACCAAAACCATTTAAATATTATTTTGAATTTTGATTTATTACTTACACGGTAAATACGAATTGAATCTAACAACTACAGAATGAGTTGTTTTAATATTTAAAACTTTTTGATTAATTGCGATAAGATAACGCACAATTTTGATTTTATATGTTGTTTTTTTTTACCAAAATCCACTGCTTTTGCGTTAAAAAAGTAAAGAGGTAGTCACTCACATTAACCGATTGTGCGTTTGTGAGTAAATTAAATATTTTAATGTTTGTATTCACCCAAATAAAACACCATCCATCTATTTACAAAATGTATTTGTTTACGTTATTTAATATACTGTTAACTAAGTATTTACCATGTAAACAGGAAAAGGTAACACCTTTGGAAAATAAAAACGTTCTAAACTGAAAACAGTAATGCTTTTAGGGAACAATAAATTTCTAAATTATTTTAGTAAAACTCAATAATATTTTCAAATATGTACCTACACTATGGAGCAAAAGTGAACCTTTTTTTTTTCTAAGATTGCCTTTATGTAACCGTAGCTTTTAAACAACAAATGAAAACAAAATAAAATGCTTACCATAAATTAGCTGTTAACATGCAACGCTGTTGTACAACGCTATTTGAAATGTAACGTTTTTAAAAAGCTGCGTGCATCAACCTGCCTACCTATTTGTGTGTACAAGTGATCAACAATTACAAACAATTTTTCTTATTAAATAAATTATTTCCACTTAATATATTGTCTAAAGATACAACGCGTGTTTCATTACCCTAAGGTCACAACAAATTGGCGACGAGGATGGGATACAACTTTGATATCGAATACGTCAAAGCAGATGATTTTGGTAACGTTGATATATTATCCCGATTACTACTATCAAAGCAACCAGAAGATGAAGATTTTGTAATTGCATGTGCCACTCTTGAATATAACATAAAGTCTATTTTAAAGGATAATCTACAATCAATACCACTTACACATCATGTGGTTCTACAAGCAACAGAAAAAGATGCAACAATACAAAGAAAGAAAGACCTTTCTAGCAACGATCTACTACCATTTTTTAATCGCCGATCATCATTATCAGTTGTCGACGGTTGTTTACTATTTGGTGAACGAATTGTAATACCACAAGAATTTAGGAACAGAGTTCTAAGAATTCTACACAAAGGACATCAAGGTCAACAAGTAGACTCATATTCAAACTGGCCAGAGGTATACCAATGTAACAACATATCCAGTAAAAAGATTATTGATTGATCTCGTTTAGCACGTACTTGCGGACAAGCCGCGATGCAAATACAATTTATGCGTTATACGAGATGAATGTGAGAGCGAAAGGAGTGTCTCCAAAACGTTTGATGAGACAATTTCATTATCACAAGCCGATTTGTGAAAAGAAGCAATGATTTCAGAAATGGAAAAGGTAACTGCAAACAATACGTGGTGTCAATGCAAATGGGTTTATAACAGTGTTTGTTTTTGCTTCACTGTGTTTCACTTTTGCTCTTTTGCTTAACTATAACTAAGAGAAAATAAACAAGCAATAGCTAACAGCAAAGTGAAAAAATAAAAAAATGCTGTTTAGCTATAGTGGTACAGTGAAAAGTTTTCTGTTAACGCAGTCAAGCACAGCGATTAATTTCACAGCGATCCCTACTGCTTACAGCATTTCAGCATTTGTGGTTTCTCTTGTGCTTTTGCTGTGCTTTTTGCTGCGCTCTTTTACTTTGCAAGCACTGCTTAAGATATTTTTTATGTTTGAAATTAACTGTGTGTTTACACCATTCTCTTTGAAATGTTGTAAAATGTACATACATATATATGTATGTATATATATAAGTATGTATATTGTGTTTGGGCTTCTTATTCTGTCGGCAAATTTTGTAAGTGTCTTGTGTTTTATTATGAAATAGTTTTAGGGAAAACCCCGTTTTAGAGAGTTTTTTGATATACGTTTGTATGTATAATATATACATATATATGTATGTACATTTTACAACATTTCAAAGAGAATGGTGTAAACACACAGTTAATTTCAAACATAAAAAATATCTTAAGCACCCAGTGGTAAAAATACCCATTATGTACTCGCTTATCTAAGCGATATTTCGTGGCTATCAGTGGTGATGCTTTCACTTAGTTTCCCACTTAGATTTAACATAAAAGTGTCATAGGCTGCCAGATCGGTGTGCTCTCGCTTAGAATGTAAGCCACAATATCATTAGTCTCTATTAACGTTTCACTTACATAATAAGTGGAGTTCTAAGCTGTGTTGATGAGATGCCTATATAGACTTGCAAATTAGAAAGTATTGTATGTTGATTACAGTCCTACTTGCATTTGTAAGTTAAAATACCAGCAAATAGGATTTTTTATTAAAAGAAAAATATTTTTTATTAATACAAAAATTAAATTAAATAAATACGAACTATTAAACATCGTTAATAAAATAATTCAATACTAATTCTAATTTAATAATTACTTTATATGAGAAAAAATTAAAAATGTAGAATTTTGTGTATATTTTTAAAAAATTTTAATTTTGTTTTTTCTTTTCCCTTGATTTTGTTTCGAAAAAAAAAAACTATTTTTATGTATTTTAAAGCAGTGCTGCATTTCCTTTTTAAATATTTGAAGAGTATAGCCATCTTCCTTTACAGCTTCTGCGAATGAAAAATAGTAAATTGTAAATATTTAAATGGGAAAGTGTAAAATAAACTTACCGTATTTTGCATCATGAAGTGACTTGAATTCTTTGAATCGCCTTTTACCATTTAATCCATCATAATTTAATGATATACATATACATATATACATCTTTATGCAATATTCTGTCAAAAACGTTATCTTTATTTATAAACTTTTTCTTTTTTTCATTTTCTGTCAATCGCTTTAAATTTCTAGACGAAAAACCTAAAATTTTTATTAAATTTACCTTTTATTAAATCACTTCACTTATAACACTTGATAAAATCAACTTTAAACTGAAAAGAAACATAAATTTTGTTTTTCATTTATTTAATGTAAACAAAAAACAAACGGTTCTTTATTATTCTTCTTTAAATAAAAACAAAACGTAACATAGAAATATCAACTGAATCCCTGCTTAAATCGTAAGCGAAGATGCAATTAGTGTGCATTATATGTTCGATTACGCACAGATTATACTATAAGTACTTAGATCGCTCGCTTAGAATATCATACTCACGTCATCGCATATTGTTTAAGTACTTAGTTTTATTTACCACTGGGCAGTGCTTGCAAAGTAAAAGAGCGCAGCAAAAAGCACAGCAAAAGCACAAGAGAAACCACAAATGCTGAAATGCTGTAAGCAGTAGGGATCGCTGTGAAATTAATCGCTGTGCTTGACAGCGTTAGCAGAAGACTTTTCACTGTACCACTACAGCTAATGAGTTTATTTTTGTTTCTTCTGCTTTGCTGTTTGCTTTTGCTTTGGGTACAATTGCTGAAAAACTTTAAGCATAGCAGAAATTTAGGTGCTTTTGGTAATTTCAAGCAAGCAATACAAACCCTGGTTTATAAGACGAAAGTTGCTGCAAATAACGGCGAAATATGCAATAAGGCACGATTTCTCGTAGAGGGCTGTAGTGACGGAAGGGTATTATCTACGAGGAAACGTTTGCTACTGTAGTGCGCTATACATAAAACAGGCTATTGATAAATCAACTCTATTCGGTAACAACATTTCTCAATGATGAACTGGAGGAACGAAGATTATTATGATATAAATTGAGAGTTTCAACGATTGCAGTGGTCGAGTTCTATGGCTTAACGTAGGCTAGCCGTGTTTACAACCAGAAACTAAATGAAGTGCTGCTAAAATTTGGCAAACAGCGTATTAAAGTTGATCAATGTAAGGTTAGGTTAGGTTAGAGGACGTGTACTTGTCAGTTAAGGCAAGTACAGTACCCGGAGGTCGAATTGACCCATTGTACAGCGTCCTTGAAGAGGGAAGGCCGACAGTGTGTACTCACCTCTAGCCAAATTCGCTTCAACAAAACCTGTCACATCATCAATGTATCTATTACTATATTAATGATGAAATTATACTTTATGTGACTATCTATTTAAGTAGACGATGTGTTGGTGTTTTGTAATGTAATCGAACAACTGAAACTTAATTTGGATTTTGGCACTTTAAGATAAAAGAAATGGGCGAAGTGTTTTCTGTTTTGGGAGTGAGAATCACGTGTGATAATTTGAATGGCACGATCAGAATTGACAGGAAGTATTGAATCGTTTTTCAATGAGTTATCTTTTCACTTTACAAAATGATGCAATTTCGACAATCTAAGCAACGACATACTGTAGCACTTTCTCCATCTTAAGCGGATTATATGACAATGGTATCAACAATGCAAGAGTGCATGTGGTTGCAACTACTACAGGGTGAACTGGCTTATGATCAACAAGAGCTGATATCACTGTACTGCAACGAAAAAGGTGCAATTCTGATACAGCAAAACAATTCTTTTCTAATAGAAATAAACATGGAGATCTTAAAATTAAATTTATTAGAAATTTGGAGAATATGTTGACCGCCTTTTTTACTAAAGCTGATAGTGTTGATAAGCATAGTATATTTAGAAGTAGATATGGTTTGAAATAATTCCAATATATATATTAAAGAATTTCTTCAGTTGGAATCTTGTGAATACTTCAATTTATTTATATAAAGTAGTCAGTAAGTCTACTGCACTATCTTTTGAAATTGAATTAAAACGGCAGTTCTTTACCAAGCTTATTATCAACACTTCGTAAGTAAAATTTATTAATAGAAATCTTAAGAGTAATTCTTACCAAAATTATGTATTCCATTTGTGTCTAATAAAAATAAAAAAATTGCTTAAACGACTACAATAGCTTTTTATTTTCGTTTTTTGCATTTGTTTCGACCCTTCCTTCGGCGGCCGGGAGTTTTTGGTGATTTTCCATTTTTTGGTTTGGGAGCGACAGTGTTGCTGGCTGTTTGTTTGCTAATACGATTTACAGCACTTTGACCTCCAATTTTTTTTGACGGCAGTAAATGTTGACTTACTAATTCCCCCAAAACTCCCTGATGGGCCAACATTGATAGAAATGTGCAGATAAACTGATCATAATTGTGCGTGCGTCGGCAATCATCAACCTAGGCAGAAATTAATATATTCTTAAATTAGGTAAGTTACATGCAGTTTTATACATTTAACAAACTAACCTTGAACATGTAGCGCTTATCATTTTCATCGTTTAGGTGTTGTTCATTAATTGCAATTTCAGAATCAAGATTTTTCAATAAAGATTGTAAATCTCTTACAGTAAAAGCGTTTGAAGCATCTAAAAGAGGCGACGGCGATACACTGCGCTGCTGGATTTGAAGAGGTGTATTTGAAGACGATGTATGATCTGTACCATTTTCCTCTGATTTTATTGGTATTGATGAACCGCACTCATTAGAAACTGCTTCATTGGCTTTTAAGAGTTTTTGTAAAGTGCCTGAAACAATAGCTTGATTTGTACGCAGCATTTTTAATTTATGTGTGATAGCTATGCGACGATCAGGAACGACAGCCATTAAATTAAAGCGAATATCTTGTTCCCCTGTAGCAATACCAAGGCGTTCGGCCATAACGCGTCTAAATTTATCTGTCCAATCTTCACATTCCTCCCAACCGCCATGATCCATTGGGTAAGGTTTAAGCCCATCCAATTCAAAAAGATGACCATTTATAGGAACAAAACTAACGAAATGAAATGCTTCTCCAGTAAATCTTCCTGTTGAAACTCCAGAGCTTGCATTTCTTTCTAAAAGTCGTCTTGCTTGAGGCATAGCATGTGAATTATGAGCACACGCAAGTTCTGGAGTATTGCCAATTGCCCATCCCTTGTTTTCTGGAGACATTCCTTTTGTGTGACTCTTAAGGCGACTCAGTGTGTCGCCTAAATGTAGATCTGCTTCATTACAGTTTAAGAGCACGGATAGCAGAGCATGCGTAGCACAACTGTTTGGAACAACCTGCTGAGCAAAAAATATATTGGCCACAGCCTCATCATCCTTAACAAAGATTTCAGCTGTAGTTTCAACAATTTTTCTACGCGCTCTTCGTTCCTCTATCCAACGAAAAAGAAAAATAAAACCATAGACGGGGCCCTCTATAGGTTTCTGAAGATCATATACTTCTTCCACTTGTACTCCATGTACACCAAAGTCTTCTAACAAAAGTGTAAAAAGCCCTGGATCCGATTCTAATTCAAGCCAACCTTCAGTAAGACGGTTAATATCCACTGGCATTTTACTAACCGACATAATCAGTATAATTTTGTACGTTTTTTCACCTAATTACTTTTTATTTCATTAACGCTGTATTGTAAACAAAATAATATGACAGAGAAGCCATCTGTTAATAAGTAAAAGTGCCATACTTATTGGCGATTTAAAAAATATGATGATATACATATATAAAAGCTGAAATCTATGATTTAGTGACTAGCAAGTAATCAGTGTTGCAAAATTGAAATTTTGAAATAGTACTGAACTATAATTGAAAGAGTAAGTACCTTTTTGCATCAAAAGGTACATAGTTTTATAAAATTATATTTTTTATACTTACGTACGGAATGGAATAGAAAAACTAACTACATGTTTCTCATATACAAAACAAAAACAGTTGATTCGAAACGTAAGGTTTGGTAAAAAATGTCGACGCAACGGGTTCTTTCAGCATCATTTCTTTTCGTAATCTAAAAGCAAACATAATAATTAATATACATACGTTAGCCCCTGGCTAACTGGGGCTAAGGACCTTTACCATTTATAGTTGAAAAGCACTAACCATAAAATTGTAAAATAAAAAAGTACTGAAATGTTTTGAAATTGAAATGATTGTTGCCAGGAAACAAAAAATCGGTAACCAACTTCTGGAAAAATTAGTGAATCCTTCTTTAATATTTTCCTGATGTTAGGATCCGATACCAAATTTTACAAGTTAGATCGAACAAAGCACAAAAAATTATAAATATTTCGACAAAGAATTTCCAATTTGCGAATAAAACATAAAAGAAAGAAATTATTCAACAATTCATTTACAAAATAATTTAAATTTAATTATTTTTTGTATGCAGGTTTCTTTCTAATTTTAATTTTTTAGAATTTCAAATAGAATGACACAATGGCAACATTGTTTTAATGCAATAACCAGACTTATCGGTGAATGCCTCCACTAACACATGTGAAAACTACTAATTCTAGACACGCACCGTCCAAATCATGATATATTTATTGTAATACAGTACTCATTTCGAATAACGGCACTTTGGTGAGTTTCGATTTTTCACCACGCTGGATAAATTCACCACATTTTGGAAGACTCACCACACTAGAAACTCACCACAACTACAAAATTCGCCACACTAAAAAAAATTAAATTTTTTTGCTCTTCTTTCCTTTTAACCAACCAGCTGTTGTTGTTTATTTATAACAACAACATTCCACACAACATTCGTTTTGTCCGAACCTAGGTGAACTTTTTTTGGTGAGCAAACAAACTACAACAAACATCTCTAAAACTACCTTTTTTATACCACCTACTTTTTCTACCTACAACATTCACACAAATATAGTAAGTAAAACGCCGTTAAATGTTTTCTGTTTTCGCTTTGTCTGACCTGGGGGTTGGGCGTTGGGCGTGTATCTAACTAAATAAGGCTACTTTAACTTGTAACTACTTATTAGACAGATAGACCACACAGTAAGTAGTACATTAAACAAACGGGGCTTAATTCTTACTTAATAAACCCATAAACGGAAAAAGAATGTGCGAATTATTTATTAAAAATATTGATTTTTTGAACGAACAAAAAAAAAACAAATTTGACGAAAGAAGTACTGAAAGATTAGCGGTACAAAAGTACTAAATTTTTCAACACTGTACGTAATAGAAAGTAAATTTTTCTTTTGTCAAAATCATCTGTTCGAATAATTTTTGTGCTGAAGGGAAAAATAATTTTTATTTTTGTTAATTTGTACCTACCAAACCAAAAAACCAAATCAATTATTTTAAGAATTTTTTCAGTATGGTGTTTCGCACAATAATTTCTTTCGTCGGGAGTAAGCGTGTTCCTCTGATTAAATTCCGGAAAGGCGGTAATCAGTCCAGTGCAGCTGGGACCACAGCTTCTCAAACAACTCAGGTAAGCCTAAATAAACGTCTTTCATAAATAAGGATTTAATTTTGTTATTGTAATATGTAATAAAGTAGTATATTATTTAATTAGTTGATTTATTTATTATATCTGTTTTTTTTATTAGCAGACGTCTAACGCTATTGAAGATTGGGAATTGCCCCCAAGATATGCTCGTAAACCCATTACTGCAGAAGAAATGGAATATATAAATAATGGTGGTCCTGCATAAGTTTGCTTTCATTATTTATATTTAGAAAGAACCTGGATGAAATAAATTAATTAAAAACATGAGCTCTATCTATTTACTTTTGGATGTTTGTTAGTTATGCAACGATATTAATATGTTCTCTAAAAAAACAAAATTTTATTATTTTACATTTTACTATTCCATTGAAAATTTAATAATATAGCAAAATTATGTCATTAGCTTAGTGTGGAGAGCAGTATCGAAGAACACTCAGAAATAATTTATGAAAATTGTCGTAGCATTCTTTTAGTATATTGTCAACATGTAGTATTCTTTGGAGTATATTGTCAACATATATATGGTAGCATTCGTTTAGTTTATTGTCGGTACTGAGGGATTGAAGTTGCCTTTGTATTTTCAATAAAACCCGAGTGAATAAATATAAAATATACTTTTGATTTAGAAAATACCCAAAAGGTAGGTTGTCACACTTAGTATACATACAATACAGCACGATTTTATTTGTTTACATTCTAGTGTCTTGAAAAAATTTTAAATAAAGTAAATTTTTCTTCTATCTATCCAAACATTTTGTATTCTTACTAATTAATGATGGATTAATTTGTTTCAAAGAAAAACTAAAAAAAAACAATTGAATCAATTCTTTCAGCAATAACTAAAAATAGGTTATCAGGTATGTGATGAAAATCGATTCGTTTTCAAGTAAAATCGAATTTGTTATAAAATGTGATGAAATCCGAACGGTTTTAGTTTCCATTTTTTGTTTTATTCTAAACCGTCTCATGTAAAATAACAAACTTTTTAGTAAAAAAAAATTATTTTTTAATTTGTAAAGCGTAACAAAGGCATTTGTTTTATCAACCTCAATTTTTATAATCAACAATTCTAATCGTTTTGAAAATATTGGACGAAAAAGGTTAAGGGATGCATCAAACCCGAATCTAGTCATGATTGGAATCTCAGTTTAGCACGAGACGTTTATAGTAGGAATTTTTAAAATGGAGGTCGTGGTTCATGGCTCTTAGCTGATTCCGGATATGCGTTAGAGCCTTTCGTACTAGTTCCATTTAGAAACCCGGGATCAGCTCAACATATATTTAATAAAACCCATGCATCAGCTAGAAATCTTATTGGAAGAACAATCGGTGTTCTCTAAAGCAGATTCCGTTGCTTGTCTTGCGCTTTATGGTATAAACCGCAGAAAATTGTTAAAATAATAAATATATGCTGCGCACTTCACAATATGTGTAACTTTTACAAATTAGACCACAATTTTGATACTACGACTACTCCACTTGAAGAACCTGATCCTAGTGAAATCGAACTTGACTTAAGTAATCCAACAAATACTGAGGCAAGCAGAAACCGGGATACAATTGCAGAAAGCCTATTTTTAAATAATTTTATTGTTAAGGGTACTTATGACTGAAGACACCACTGTATTTATTGCATCAGCTTATTCTGTTTTATATACATACATAGTTGTTTTAAATATGTAAACCTATTACAACTGTTCTTTAATAAATACTTTTCTTCACAATATAAGCAGTAACGAAACGAATTTGACAGCAGCACTGTTCGAATGTAAAAGAGACAGCAAATATTACCAAAAAGTATTTCTGTCTCTGTCTAAAAGTAACTCTGTTTTGTTTATGTTTGTTTTCGGGGAGGATTTTTATTATTGGATAGAAATTGATGATATTGTGGTAGAATAATAGAATAATTATGCACATAATACGGGTTCTTGGTTGAAAGGAGATGTACCATTTTAATGGAGAAACGTAATTTGGAACTAGCGTATTTGGTGACACCTTTTATCGATCGTCACTAACTTAGTATTTAACCAATTGAGAGGTATATTCACAAATTCCTGAAACAAAAAGTTATGAGTATATATTTTGTTATATTTTTCTTTTTACTTATCTTTTACACACGGAACTTGTTTCATTGTGAAGAGAAATTGCTAAGAGTTCTATTAATAATAAAAAAATTACCGAATTTTAACTTTTTCATTCAAGAAATTAATAAATACTGGTAATATACACAAAGTTCTACAAGAAAAAAATTTTATGAGCAATATGTGTTATTTGATCTTAATATATTTAGCTTCTTACTTATCTTTTGCACAAGAAACTATATTCGTTGTGACCAAAAACCACACAAATTTCTATTAATAATTAAATATTTACGAATTTTTAAAATTTTCATTGAAGAAATTAAAAAATATTCTAAATTTTCCCTTTTTTAACACAATATAAATGTTTGTTTACATTTAATTTTTCTGCTTTATCCATCAGTTTTCCCTCTGTATATCTGTTGCTTCTAACACATTTGGTTCGCAACACTTATAACATTTTTTTTCTCCCTCTAGTTGGACCAGTGTTTTTACGCTAAAAGCCTTTTTCAAATGTCATTGCTTTCGTTACTGCTTAGCTGTGCTTTTCTTATTCTATTTTCTCATCTTAAAGCATAAAGATCTTCGTGTTTTATTTTAACAGGTTATGTGCCCAGCACGTACCCAAAGCGAAATTTAAAAGTAAAATTTATTCGAATTTCTCGTATATTGTAATTATTAAGATGGAAGAAATTAAAATCAATAAGCTTGAAGGCGAGGAAGGCTGGACCTTATGGAAGTTTCAAATAAAAGTAGTCCTTAAAGCTGGTGGACTATGGGAAATTGTAAGTGGAGCTGTTCCGCAACCTGTAGCTGATGGTGAACTCAAAAAAAAATGGATTAAAGAAGATGCTAAAGCGCAAAAATATTTAGTCGTTTCTATGGGCGAGAAACCTCTTATGCATATAATAAACTGTGAAACTGCTGCCGCTATGTATGCTACCCTAGAAAGTGTTTACGAGCAAAAGTCTGAAACATCGATCCACTTACTACAGCAACAGTTTTTTCAATACGCAAAAGATACGGATGACAGTATTGCAATGCATATAGCGAAGTTGCAGAAAATTGCAAGGCAGTTAGAAGACCTTGGCGAAAAAATTTCTGAAAATATGTTGATAACAAAAATCCTAATGACATTGCCGGAACAATTTAACCATTTTTTTTCGGCATGGGAAGCAACTGAGAAAAGTGAGCGAACATTAAAAACTCTGACAGCACGTTTGTGTATGGAAGAATCTAGGTTAGGCGTGCAGCCAAATACACAAGGTGCTTTTGTAGCCAATCAAGTCAAAGGCGGTGGTGCTAGGAATGAAAATAGGAAGAAAGGAAAGTGCTTTCTTTGCAAGAAATACGGACATTGGAAGCGAGACTGCCCAAATAAGAAAAACCGAGAAAAATTAACACATTATGATGCCTTTGTAAGTGAGGTTATGTTTATGCAGTCGAACTTATCACGTGAGAGCAGCTGGTACATGGACTCCGGTGCTAGCGACCACATGTCTCATCATAAAGAATGGTTCCATGAGTATGTAAAGTTCGAAACTCCAAGAGATGTGCGTATTGCTGATGGTTCCGTAGTACAAGCGTATGGTAAGGGCAAAATTCAGATAGAGGCATATAATGGCAAGGAATGGAACGCTAAGTATTTAGCTGATGTATTATATGTTCCTAAAATTAAAATTAATTTGTTTTCATCCAGTGCATGTTTAGATAAAGGCTATTTGTTGATAGCGGAGGGAACTAATTGCAGTTTTAAAAAGGAAGGAAAGGTGTTTTTAATAGGTGTGCGAGAAAATACAAAATTATTCAAGCTTTTTTTAAAGGTTAGAAACATGGCTGCTATTGCAAATTTTAGCGAGAAAACTGTATCACTGCAACTTTGGCATGAACGCATGTGTCATCAAGCTAAAGATCATGTGAAAAGCATACTAAGTCAACAAAATATTTCATTTAATGATAATAATTTTTTTTGTGAGGGATGTGTTCTCGGTAAGCAGCATCGTATGCCATTTCATAAGAGCGAAAATAGAGCTAAAGTACCAGGTGAACTTGTTCATACTGACCTATGTGGTCCTATGCAAGAGATGTCATACGGCGGTGCGAGGTATATGTTATTATTTTGTGATGATTTTTCTAATTATCGATGCGTCTACTGCATAAAATCAAAAGCAGATGTTGCAGAATTTATTGAACTTTTTTTTGATAGAGTTGAAGCCGAAACTGGAAAGCGAGTACAGTGTCTGCGCTCCGATAACGGTTTGGAATATATTAACAAAAATGTAGCAGATATACTTCGTAAAAGAAAGGTAATTCATCAAAAATCAACGCCATATACACCGGAGCATAATGACCGGGCAGAAAGGGACATGAGAACCATAATTGAAGGCGCACGGTCTATAATTCATGCCAAAGAATTGAGTTTAAAATTCTGGGGCGAAGCAGTACAGAATGTCGTATATACTCTTAATCATACGGGTAAATCTCAAGTTAACAAAAAGTCACCATTTGAATTGTGGTTCAACAAAAAACCTGATATATCTGTGCTTCGAGTTTTTGGATCGGAAGCTTTTGTGGATGTTCCACAGGAAAAACGAAAAAAATTCAATGCGAAATCCAAGAAAGGTGTGTTTGTTGGTTATGAAGAAAATTGCAAAGGCTATAGGATTTGGATTCCTAATGAAAGAAAAATTGAAGTTTCTAGGGATGTTATCATCAATGAAATTTCCAAAACGGCAATATATGTACCTGAAGACAATTCTGAAGTAGAATATCCAGTGCAAGAAGCAACTGCAAATGCTGACAAACATGAAAACGTAATTGATAATAATGACGATTTTTTAATTAAAAGCCTAGGTTGTGGTGACGCAAATGATAATTTGGAGATACGTAAAATTGTAACACGTTCAAAAAGCAGAGAGATTGGGGATAAAGCTACACTTAGCTATGTGTAAGTTGCGGAAGCTGATGAACCTGATTGTTATGAAAAAGCGGTGTCTGGTAACCATTGTTCGCAGTGGAAGCGTGCCATGGATGAAGAGTTTAACTCGTTGATAATAAATCAGACTTGGTCATTGGTGAATTTGCCAAAAGGCAGAGCAGCAATTTCAAATAAATGGGTCTACAAGGTTAAACGTGGCAAAAAAGGAGAAATCGAACGCTATAAGGCGCGTCTAGTAGCTCGTGGTTTTACGCAGAAGTATGGCACGGATTATTTCGAAACTTTTAGTCCTGTTGCAAAATTCACATCCATTAGAATGATTTTTGCCATGTCAGTTGAACTTGACATGATCGTAAGGCAATTTGATGTGAAGACAGCATTTCTCTATGGCACTCTCTATGAGGAAATTTACATGCATCAACCAATAGGTTATGAAGATGGAACTGACAAAGTTTGTAAGCTAAACAAGAGCCTGTATGGTTTAAAACAAGCTTCGAGATGTTGGAATCAGAAATTTACTCAAATGCTGAAGGATTTTAATCTGAAGGTCAGTGCAGCAGATCCATGCGTTTTTATCGGCAATTCCAACGATGCGAAACTGATTCTTGCGATTTACATTGACGATGGCATCATAGCAGCGCAATCAACAGAAGCACTTTGTAAACTAATTGATCACCTTAGAAGAGACTTCAATATTAAAGTTTTCGATTCGATATTTTACCTGGGCATGGAAGTTATCAAAACACCTAATAAAATTTTTATACAACAAAAAATGTATGCAACAAAAGTGTTAGAACGTTTTGGGATGATCGAAGCCAAGCCTGTTGCAACTCCAGCAGAAGGTGGTAATTTAAATACAGAAAATAATCAAGAAGTGCAGTACCCATATCGAGAAGCTGTTGGATCCCTTATGTACCTGTCTACAGTTACGCGACCTGACCTGGCTTATGCAGTATCATACGCAAGTCGTTTTCTCGACACTTATAAGAACGAACATGTCATCTTGATTAAGCGAATTTTCAGATATCTGAAGGGAACTCTTAATGATGGTATTTTGTTTGCAAAAGGGAATAATTTGTCTTTGGCTTGCTACAGTGATTCGGATTTTGCTGGTGATACGGCGACCAGGCGCTCAACTTCTGGTTATGTGATCATGTTTTGTGGTGGGCCTATTTCATGGTCGTCAAAAATCCAGCAAACAGTCGCTCTCTCAACAACCGAAGCGGAATACATGGCTGCTTGTGAATCAGCCAAAGAGCTGATTTGGGTTCGAAGATTGTTAGAGGAAATATCTGAAATTTCTACAGTACCAGAATTATGTTTGGACAATCAAAGTGCAATTAAATTGGTAAAAAATCCACAATACCACAAAAGAACCAAACATATTGAGGTCAAAATTCATTTCATCAGAGAGGTATATGAAAATAAGGGTTTTGTACTTAAGTATGTTCCATCGAATTTACAATTAGCTGATATTTTTACGAAGCCTCTAAGAAAGTTAAATTTTAGTAACTTAAAGTCACTCTTAAATGTGTGCTTTTTTCCTGTAAATGAATAATCTGAGCAATAAAAGTGGAAGTGTTAAGGGTACTTATGACTGAAGACACCACTGTATTTATTGCATCAGCTTATTCTGTTTTATATACATACATAGTTGTTTTAAATATGTAAACCTATTACAACTGTTCTTTAATAAATACTTTTCTTATTCTATTTTCTCATCTTAAAGCATAAAGATCTTCGTGTTTTATTTTAACATTTATATAGTAAATAAATGAGAAATATAAATAAATAATTACATTTTCGCTTCAATATTTTAATCAAATAATTTTTTTAATTATTAAAACAGAAAAATTTTAGCAAATCGTATATAAATGGTTGCTCGATTTAAAAACGAAAATCAAACTAAATTTTCGTTTTCTATCACATTCTTATTTTTTGAAATTTTTATATTTAGAACAAAATGAAAAATGAAATCGAATTCGGTTTAAGAACAAAAAGCGGTGCCATCACAACTATTTCCGATTTTATATCGTTTTTTGATCGAAATCGTTTTTCATCACATACCTGTATATAAAATTTTTTTAAAGGGTTTAACTCGTTTGTATTGTGGACATTGCCAGGAAGTTTAAAAATCGTTTTAAAGAGCTAGCTTTGTTCCACTTATAATTTTTTCTTGTGGCAATTTCTTGACATCTGCCTTACGAAAGCGAAATTAAACATAGTAAACATACGTCTGTTATTATTGTCGACAATATAATACGTAAAGTGATTTCAGAAATTAGTTTTGTATGTAGTGTTAGTTAATGTTCTAGGTGTAGAATTGTGTAAAGAAAGGTTAAATTTGCTCATGAAGTGAATGGTATTAGATTTTTCTGGATTAATTAAAATGTTCTATTTGTAAAATATTCATTTAATTTTATCAACTGGCACAAATATCTCTGAGCTTAATGTAAAAGTATCTTCTGTATCCAGTATCCAGAATTTAAATAAATTTCACGTAATTTTGTTTTCTAATGGGAACATGATGAGATCTATAACTAAAAAAAATTCAATATTTCAAGCGAGAAATTAAAATTTTTTAACTTTTATATAAGAAAGTTGTACCATAATAAGTCAAAGACAGATTTAATATTAAGAAGAGCCATACTAGTTGATATTCCGTTTTCTAATTTTTATACGGTTGTGAAGTATTATGTTGTCTTAATTAAAAAGAGAAATATTGTAAGTCAATGAAATTTGCCATTTTCTGTTACATCGACTTCTTCAATATTTGGTTTATTGTAGGTAAAAGACTTAAAAGTCTATAAAGCTTTGAGATACGATTTTAAACGGTAAATTACCGACATAATTTAAATAAAGTTTGTGAGAAGCTAGGTCATAATCCTTACTGAAGGGTTGTAATGACTAATTATGTATGTAGGTAGGTAGGTAGGTAGAAGTGGCTGTCCACCCGATGAGCGGACACACTTAGGCCTCATACAGGGCCCATTGTGATACCACAGTTTCATCTTTCCCCTATTCTAGGAACCACTCGGAGCTTCCGATGAAGCGACTTAGACTGCCAATATCCACGCATGACAGTTCATCTACGTCCTCCATGTAGTAGGCACCCAGGTGTTTCTTTCTCCTCCGACCAAGTGCCGGACATGTGCAAAGTAGGTGAAGAATAGTTTCATCCTCCTCTTCATCTCCACAGCTTCTGCAGAAATCATTCGCAAGGTGTCCAAGACTAATACGCCTCGCATGTGTTCCTATAATACAATGCCCCGTAATAACCCCGATAACAGCTTTGAGCCTGCTTCTTTGGAGCTTAAGCAGAGTCGTCGTGCGCCTTCTATCCAGCTTTGGCCAGATTTTTTGCGCCGCTCTGCCCTTATCCGAAGCTGCCCATCTACTGTTGGCAAGGTCCACGATTGCATTGTTAATCATAAGCCCACTGGTACTTAAAGGGATCCCCAATGTAGAGAATTCATCAGAGAGCTCGACGGTCGTACCCCTTCTGGCCAATTCATCCGCTCTGCAGTTGCCGGGAATGTCCTTATGTCCCGGTACCCATGTGATACAAACATCGCATCGGTTCGCCATCTCATTGAGACATCTGCGACAGTCGTATACTGTCTTGGAGTTTATCACACTAGAATCCAGCGCCTTGATGGCCGCTTGGCTATCGGAAAGTATAATGATCCTTCGCTTGCGAACATTTTTGTCCGCAACAATTTTCACCGCAGCTTGAATAGCCGACACTTCCGCCTGAAAGACACTGCAGTGATCTGGTAGTCTCATAGGCAATACTAACGACTCCTTCTAATTTGGAGCCATCGGTGTAGATTTGTGCGGCATTTCTCGTTAGGTGCGCCACACCCTTTCCCCAGTCCTCCCTTTTCGGGATGGATGTCCTAAAATTCATTGAGAAGTCATATTGCGGTGTCATATAGTCTATGCTTCCGACAATATCAGCTCCAGTATCCTCAAGTATCCTTGTATGACCAATGCTCGATGCATGCCATTGTCCAGTCGCCCAGAGACGCCTACTGATCCTAGCCGCCACACCCCTGCAGTATAGGTCGAGCGGTAGAAGGTATAAGATCATCTCCAGAGCGATCGTAGGAGTAGTGCGCAGGGCACCACTAATAATTATGCAAGCAGATCGTTGTAGCTTGCGTAACAAGTTCAAGTTCGTTGTCCTATTCAGGGATTCCCACCACACCAGGCATCCGTAGGTCTGACCACCGCTGTGTAGATCCAGTGAGTCATCCTAGGTTTCAGGCCCCATTTCTTCCCCAACACATTGTTACAGGCGTAGAGGGCGATGGAGGCTTTTCTTAGTCTGTTAGTGATGTTCGGTTTCCACGATAGTTTTCTATCCAGGATAAGGCCCAAGAAGCGCGCCTCCTCCTTGAGTTCCAGTTCTGCCCCGTACAATCTCAGTGGACGAAAAGGTGGAGGTTTGTACTTCCTCGTGAAGAGTACAACCTCCGTTTTAGCGGGATTAACACCCAAACCACGACCAGATGCCCACTCCCTAACCTTCCCTAGGGCAAGTTGCATCCTGTCTCTTATAGTGTCGACAAATCTACCCGAAATAGTGAGAACAACGTCATCCGCATAGGCAATCGCTCGGCATCCCACGTTTTCCAACATCACTAGCAGCTCATTCATCACAAGATTCCATAGGAGAGGGGACAGTACTCCACCCTGTGGAGTTCCCCTTCCTACTTCTCTGGAGATGAGCGAGCACCCCAGTGTCGTGTAGATTGTTCTTCCACGTAGTAGTCCGGATATCCAGTTCACCTGAGTATTGGGTACATTCAGTCTCGTTAGAGCGCCGGAAATAGCACCCAGTTCCACGTTATTGAAGGCTCCTTCTATATTCAGAAAAACCGCCAAGGTATACTCTTTTCGTACCAGCGATCTCTCTATCGTACACGTTAGGTTATGTAAGGCAGTGTCAACAGATCTACCCTTATTGTACTCATGCTGTTGCCCAGATAGCATATTGCTATCTAAGGTCTGGCGTAGTTCAACATCGATGAGTCTCTCCATGGTCTTTAACAGGAATAAAGAGAGACTTATAGGTCTAAAATCTTTAGGTGTGGTGTGAGAGTTTCTTCCTGCCTTTGGTATGAAGACCACTCCCACTTCACTCCGACTTTTGGCCGACAAAAATCCTCTACCAAACCCTCCACGTGGGTGTCGGCTGGTAATGGTGGTTGCCCGATGGGGTGTCCACCAGCCAAGGGGGGAGTCTATACTCATTTGATCGTAAGGTCGGATGAATTATGTCTCTCGCCATAGGATAGAGGTATGGGCTGGACTAAGGTGTTACACGACCCGTGCCGATAGTCAGCCTGGCTGGGGGCCCATCAAAAATATCCCAGTCGCTAACGGAGTATCCTGGATACCGGGCGACCTCCAGGATTAACCAGCCTTACCTGGGCACAGCGGATCCCTGCTCAGGTGGACCTTCCCCTTATCCGCAACTCGTGGGACCAAAATATGAATGAAAATAATAAAAATAAAAAGGATAATCTGAAAAACACCTCCACTAAGGAGGACGAGAATGGAACTCGTAAAAATCCGCGTACGGGTGTCAAGCCGACGCCCGTCTCCAAAAAAGAGGGAAAAGACTTGGTTGATGCTAAAGCAGACCAAGAACCCAGTACCTCAAAAGACTACAAGCAACAACAAGCCAAAAGCGTCGGCCTTTCCAAAAGCAAGGTTGCTCCAAAAGCCGGACCTTCGTCCAGCAAGAGTGGCCTTGGTAATGCAAAGGTTGACACGGCACCAAAAGTAAAAGAATGGAAGCAGCGGTACAGGGAGCGATTGAGCGCTAAGCGGGTTCTAGACAGGATCTCCAAGATCCCAACCGCGAAGTACAATCACTGGCCTGGGCCAAAGAAAAGCTCGAAGAACTTGACAAAACGTCGACCACAGAGACGGCTGTCAAACGACAACGATCTTCTGAAGGCGACGCACCAGGCGCCAAAAAACCACGTAGCTCGCATCGCACCAATATCTTATATAGTGAGGTGTTAAAAGATAGCATCGAGATGGCGGTTGTAGATCGCTCCGATCCAGACGGCAGTATTACACCGTCAAACTGGAGACTCGTAGCAGACGTCCTTGCGGACGTCTTTCTAGATGTAATGGAGGAGAATCCGGGACCGGCTCCAGTTTAACAGATGAGTGGCTGGCACCAAGGACACGTGAAATTAGTAACGTGTGCCGACAAGAGAGCCCTGGATCTCTTCTCCATCGCCTTAGCTAGGGTAGGTGAAATCTGGAAGGGCGCCAAATTAGAATTAGTGCCCAAGGACGCCATACCCAGCAGACCAAGAACACGCTCCTGGATACCTGTAACTCCAAAGGAGCCAGAAAAGGTACTCAGGATGATAAAAATATGCAATCCAAAGCTACCAACGCACAATTGGAAGATTGCAAAGATAGAGGAGCGCCATGGATCTCGCTGTGCGACTATCATAGTCAACCAGGAATCCCTGGAGCACCTAGCAAAATCCAATGGTGCGGTGGCCTTTGGGTTTGAACATATCATCCTGAAAGTATACAAAAAGGATAACCGCCCCATGGAGTCTGGTGACAATGCCCCTCAGGGGGATAAGCCACAAAACGAACACATGGGCGGATCGGAGGAAGAAGAAAAAAGGAGGGTGATAACCTCACAGCATCCTCAACACAGATCCATAGCCGATCCAGAGTTAGCTCTCTCTCTTCCACTGGATCGGACATAGCATCTGTCTGGTATGCTGCTGAGGGAATCTCAACTCCTAGATGAGGCTGATCAGGAGGATGATAGCCTGGACACAACGATGGTGGAGAGGAAGGAGGATGAAACAGACCACAGACCGAGCAATCCAAATAAATCTCCACCACTCTAAGGCAGCATCGGCTGCACTACTTCTCCGGCTGATAAACAGAGGAGAAGACATCGCCCTAATCCAAGAACCATGGTCTATGGCCAATAAGGTTTGTGGATTAGGGCTCAAAGACTACAGGCTGGTTCACGCCAAACTTACGGGTAGGCCCAGATCCTGTATACTAATTAAGAAAAACTTAATAGCATATTTGCTCCCTTCTTACAGTAACGAAGACCTAACTACGGTTGCGACGGAGATAAATGGAAGGCAGTATTGGATTTCATCCAGTTATATGCCACATCCAGCCGAAGATCCTCCACCAGACGCACTAAGAAGACTGGTCACCGAAGCCAAGCGCGCAAAAGTTGGCCTGCTCATTGGATGCGACGCCAACTCTCACCATACCATATGGGGTAGCACGGACGTTAATGAACGGGGTGAGTCACTTTTTGATTTTATAATCTCTAATGATTTAACAGTATGCAACGTGGGTAGCACGCCCACTTTTGTAACTAAGAGTAGAAAAGAAGTACTGGATATAACCATTGCCTCGAGAAGTAGTTCTGATGAGGTCAGAGATTGGAAAGTTTCTGAGGAACACTCCTTCTCTGACCATAGATACATTGAATTCTCTCTAGATAGGGAGATCCAAAGTGTGAAAAAGGTTAGGAATCCCAGGAACACGAATTGGGATATTTACGATCGTCTTGTCAATCTGGGCATGGGTCCACTTACGCACAGTAGAATTGATAGTGTTTTGCAACTGGAAGCTACTGTGGCTGTTTTTACGAAGGCCATATTAGGGGCCTTTGAGAAAGCTTGTCCGAAGAGAGTCAGCAGAGGGGGGCACAAACCTCCCTGGTGGAACCGGGATCTGGACAGGCTCAGGAAAGAGTCGCGTAGACTTTTTAACGCGGCGAGAAAATCCGGAAAGGCGGAGCATTGGGAACAATATAAAGTGTCCCTGGGCGACTACAAGAAGAACTTGAGACGAGCCAAGAGAGATTCGTGGAGAAGTTTCTGTAGCAATATGGAGACTATCAACGAAACCTCCAGGCTAAGAAAGATTCTTGCGAATACGGCCTTCGTGCCGAGTGTACTACAGAGGACGGATGGTTCATGGACCAACTCAGAGAAGGAAACTTTAGAGCTTCTCGTGAATACGCACTTTCCACTGGGACAAAACTTTGGATATGCAGGTGAGAGTCTTGGAAAGCGATTCACATGAAGACTACTACTCAATCTTGTCGGTAGAGGCAATCAAATGGGCAATAAATGGTTTTAAACCGTTCAAATCTCCGGGTTCAGACGGAATATACCCAGCCCTACTACAACGCTTGAAACTGGAACACATCGCGATACTTAGAGAGATGTTTTCCGCTAGTATTCGGCTAAAACACATACCGTCGGAATGGTGTAATTATGTATGTATGAGTTCACAAAAATTTTAAAAAATCCTCGTAGACGGAATTATAAATTTGTCATTTTTAGTTTATTCCAATTGGGAACATAAGATTTTTTAAATTACTTTCATTGATATATTAAAATTATGTAAAATAAATAAAATTAAATTTAAAATTAAGAATAAATCAAATGAGGAATTATGAGAATCTTTTAATAAACGTTTGTTTAGTATTAAACACCTTTTACTTTGGATGAAAGTCATAGGATTGTAAAGAAAGAATGAATATAAAATTTAATATTAATTGCGAGAACTGAACTGAACATCAACTGAAATACTTTAATCAGAAGTGGGATAAAATGATATTTGATTAAGTCTATCAATATATCTGGCTATGTTATTTCTATTCCAGTGTACTCCTTAAAGACGTAATCTTCTATATATATAAAAATGAATGTATGTTTGTATGTACCTTATAGAATCGTAAACTATGCATTTGATCATGTTATGATCTTTAGCAAAGTTGTTGCGCATGAGCCGGGGAAGGTTTCTAAGTTGGTATGACCAATTTCCGACAGGTGGAGCCACTGAAAATGACTAAAAATGAATTAGATCGTAAACTGTGCATTTGATTATGTTATGATCTTTAGCAAAGTT
Organism: Sarcophaga caerulescens; assembly: GCA_927399465.1. Lineage (NCBI taxonomy): Eukaryota > Metazoa > Arthropoda > Insecta > Diptera > Sarcophagidae > Sarcophaga > Sarcophaga caerulescens. Next base: position 56,769,215 of record OV656868.1, read on the forward strand.
GTTGCGCATGAGCCGACGAAGGCTTATATGTTGGTATGACCAATTTCCGACAGGTGGCGCCACTGAGAATTACTATAAATGAATTAAATCGTAAACTGTGCATTTGATTATGTTATGATCTTTAGCAAAGTTGTTGCGCATGAGCCGACGAAGGCTTATAAGTTGGTGTGATCAATTTCCGACAGGTGGCGCCACTGAAAATTAATAAAAATTAATTAAATCGTAAAGTGTGCATTTGATTATGTTATGATCTTTAGCAAAGTTGTTGCGCATGAGCCGACGAAGGCTTATAAGTTGGTATGACCAATTTCCGACAGGTGGAGCCACTGAAAATTACTAAAAATTAATTAAATCGTAAACTGTGCATTTGATTATGTTATGATCTTTAGCAAAGTTGTTGCGCATGAGCCGGGGAAGGTTTCTAAGTTGGTTTGACCAATTTCCGACAGGTGGCGCCACTGAGAATTACTATAAATGAATTAAATTGTAAACTGTGCATTTGATTATGTTATGATCTTTAGCAAAATTGTTGCGCATGAGCCGACGAAGGCTTATAAGTTGCTGTTACCAATTTCCGACAGCACTTCAATAAATCTTCATAATCGAAAACCTCTACATTTTTAAAGTTTATGTCAATTTTTTTTTTTTTTTTAAATGAACAAAATCAATAAAATGATTCAAATTTGTTTTAGTTGGAGGCGTAGCAACGCGCGCAGGGTACAGCTAGTTCTTTAATAAATTAATTAGTAATTATTTTTGTTATCTAGAATGGTAAATCTAACATCTATGGGCGTATGGTCTGAGTCCTGCCTCTGCATCCATAAAAACTGAATTCATCTTCTAATAGTAGTAAATGAATTAAATATTCAACATGGTTGTGTTCATTTTTCATTTCTAATTGAATTCTAATTTAATATTAATGATATTATTATTTCATAATATTAATATTATTTTTTATAATTATGATATTTATTTATTTTTGTATAATGTTATTTCTATAAATATGATTAAGCTTGTTTTTTTAATTTATTTGTTGTAATATTTTTCTTTGACGCTTGCAGCATTAAAATAATTTTAAAATTAAATGTCGAAATGAACTCTATTTTTACTTTTGTAAAATTAGTTAATATCAATGTTGCTAGCACCAATTAATATATTACGAATTTAAATATAACGTATCAAAAGGCTTTGCAATCTGTGGCATTATTATTGACATTTTAAATCAACGCTGGTATTTATACAACTGTTCCAAGAAAAACGAGAAATTTTTTAGGTCTCTATTGCAGGAGAAAAAATAAACTTACTAAACCTTTGTGAAGAATCGGCACCGTCGGAAGCGATAAAAGTTCTGCGCATTAATAAATAGTGACATATAATTTAGTGAAACAAAGAAGTCTCCACTGACACATTTTGTTGAATAGATAGGAATAATATTGTATCAAACGAATACGGTTGGAAGCAACTTGAGTTAATTTTCAAGTGCATGTTAAACGGAAATTTAAACTTTTCAAAACCTTTTGGATGGGTTTTAGAGGAATGAATAAAAACTTGAGTAAGGATTGCTTGGGACTTCGTCTTCGAGTCAGCGGACTACATCAGACGTGGAAGTGGTTACACCAGACTGAAGCTTTGCACGAATATTTGATCTCCGTCACAGCAGCTGACACAGCAGCATCGAAAAAGTTTTCCATGCATAAAAAGTGTAACGAGTGCTAAAGTCCAATATACTTAATTGAACTATAAAAAATATTGTATATGTACATACATAAATATATATATACATACAAACATTAAAATTTCGAACAAAAGAACCTTAAACAACCAACACATCAGAAGACACTCCAGATAAAATCAGTAATAGAATTTGTATGTGCCTTAAAAAGGAAATATAAATCCATAAAAAGATACTTATAAACAACAAAAACAAATAATATTTTGTGACCTTAAACCTAAAGAAAAACGTACATTAAGTTGATCACGCACAAAAATTTTACATTTTACATCTTCCCCCAACAGTTTAAGGGTAATTGTGATTGTCTTACGATTTGTATTATCTGGTATATAAATATTCACACGACTTGACGACAACAGAATCGGTTTAAACAGTGATGCCAACTTAGCCCTTTTCGGGCTAGATTTAGCCCTTTTTGAAGTACTTATAACGCCAAAAAAAATTTTTTAGCCCTAAACTAAAAAACGCGCAATTTTAGCGCTTTTCAGTATTTTTGTTTAGCCCTTTTAGCCCGTTTTTCCTTTAACTCTGTATGACAATATTATCTTATGTTTCTCAGGCAATGTCGAATTGTAAGCCAATGTGGCATCTCCTTTTTCACCTTTTTCTTGTTTTCTTCTTTGTCATTTACATAGAATTAACAAAAGTACCGAGAAACACAAGCTTTTCTGAAAGTTTAAAATTGTATTTACCTAATAATTAGGCATTGTATAACTTTATGTAAATGATAATTTAATATTCTTGGATGTGTCTTTAATGTAAATGTTATGCTATGTTTAGATGGAGCGCTACACGCAAAGATATCGTAAAATTTGGGAGACAGATCCCTTTTTTAAGAAATGGATAAAGACTTGTAAAGATGAATTCAAAGCAGTATCTATTTACTGCAACACGCAAATCGCCGCTAAACACTGTGGCCTGGTGGTGTTTTTATCTGAAAAGACTATTTTAATTTTAGCCCCCTTTTGCGCTTTTTTGAAAAAAATGAAATTGTATTGTACTAAAAACGTAATTTTTTCAATTTAGCCCGTTTTAGCCCGTTTTTAATTTTTTTTCACGCGTTTGGTGTCCTAAGAGTTGGCATCACTGGGTTTAAAGATTACATACTACATCGCCTTATTCTATACACTTGTCGTTTTCAACAGTAAAAATATAAAAACAAATATGTACAATACGAAATATACACACTAAGAAGAATCGTTTATCTTGCTTTGTTTTGATACAAATGTGTTTTTAGTGTGTTATCGTTTCTTTCTATCTACATATGTATGTATATGCAGAAGCATATTACGAATTCCTAGTCAAAAGTGCAAGCAAAATATATGAAATATTAATTAATAAATAAAAAATATAATAATTTAAATAAAGTGTATATAAAATAACGGTACGAATTATTGTGACAACCAACATAACCAGACTAAAAGTAGAATTGGAACTAAATTGTTATCTGCTCCAATATATTGGAAAGTAATTCATCGAAAAAATCGGTTACCAACGTAGCGGCATTCAAGCTTTGATTTAGCAATAACAACAATTTAAGAAATACAATATGCTGATTTCAAGTGCAATTCGAGGTGGCAATTCTCGTCAGTTACGTACTATTTGTCGTCAATTGATAACAGCACAACGAAAACCTTTGTCTACCACCTCTTCGCAATATACAAATACATCGAATAATGATGACGGTGACGACGTTGTAACCCGGAAGACTATGGGTGTCGCTAATAGCAACAGTATAATAACTGATGCTGATATTAAAAAATCTGTGTTTATTTCGCAATCGTATGATATTTTCGCAAATTTAGCCTTGGAAGACTGGCTTTACAGACATTTTGACTTTAGTCGCCACCATGTTCTTTTTCTTTGGGCTAATGATCCTTGTGTTGTAATTGGACGCCATCAGAATCCCTTCACTGAATCCAATGTTTCAAAACTTGTCGACAAGGGTATAACATTAGCACGTCGTAATAGCGGTGGCGGTGCCGTATACCATGATCGTGGAAATCTAAACTGTACATTTTTCACACCGAGAGAGCGATACAATCGAAAATACAATTTGAATATTTTGACTCGTGCCCTTTTCCGAGAATGGGCAATTAAATCTGATATAAATAAGCGTGATGATATTATTATAAATGAAAAGAAGGTAAGTTTGCATGAGGTCTCAAATGAACACTGTATTAACACATATGAATTTAGGTGGACATATCGATATTTAAAATCAAAAAACTCCAAGATCCATAAAATAAGATAGACATTTTGCTCAATTATAGTGGGCCCTGTTAAGATATATTGCACATCCACGAATACATAATACTTCTGAAAAAAATTATAAAAGTCCTTATTAAAATCATAATTAAAAATATACAATTTTATTTTATTATTGTCGTCGTTGTAGTCTATTTGGTAGTATGTTGACCTATGAGATAAGAGCTTATGATTCCAGCTTCAGCTTGGATAGTATAATAAATATTTCTTCGGTGACTTCCTTTTACCAAATTTCTGACAAAAATTCTAAAAATAAAAATTGCTATGAAAAGTTACTCAAAAATCTGTCTTTCGCAGTCGACTTTAAAATGTAGGTCTCACCACTCGTCAGAGATCAGCAATGAATCGTTTTTTTTGCTACTCATAATCATTCATGAAATTTTGAATATGAGTCAACAATATTGAAATTTAACTACTCTGATTCATTCATACTCACTACAACGTTGATTTATAATACTCGAGTCACTCGAATCATTTATAAGTAAATATTTTTCTAAAGTTACGAATTCTGAATGAGTAGGCTTATAAATAAAACATATTTCGGATGGTATGAGTTTGATGTCAGCGTTGTACGCATACTCATTGCAACCTGTACTAATAAATCAACGTTGTAGTGAGTACGAATGAATCAGAATAGTTAAATTTGAATATTAAATTCAAAATTTCATGAGTGCTTATGAGTAGCGAAAAAATGTTTCATTGCTGATCTCTGCTTCGTACACGATTCATTCTTATTTTGTGATTCGTGTACATGTTGAGTTATGGAGAGTCGAAATCAACAACATCATACGAGTTGTTAAGTATGAATATGATGAGTAGCTCAAACTTTCGATATGAGTAGATGTTCCATGATATTAAAAGAAGTATGAATGCGTATAAGTATCAGAAATTATAAGTATGATTCGATTCTACTCATCTTTTTGAATACTCATTGCTGATCTTTGCCACTCGTGGATAAAATTAACGCACACGAGTGGTGTGAGAAAAAAAGTTTGAAATCCTGACTAAATTGTTGTTATGATCAATTAAGTAAATAAGTTTATTAATAATTTTAGAATATTTTTTGTTTATTAAAAATTTTTTTTTAATTTCTTAGGTCTAATATGCCGAGTATATACTATCTATATACATACACATAATGTTGTCAACTTTAATTATGTACGTCTTGAAACTCTTTAGTATCCAGTTAAAAATTTAATTTAAAACTAATTTAAGAACAGACGAGAAAAAAATACATTAGTATTTGTATATTTACTTATGTCGAAGTCAAAGCCTTAGCAGGTTATCGCTTTTTCCATTTTTTTTCTTTTTTGATTAGAATCTCTAAATGAGATACAACAATCAGCGTTCGCAGTCTTTGTGTTCATTTTGTTTTTCTAAAGGAATAATGTGTCTGTAGAAAAGTAAAATAATTTTAAACCTCCTTAAAAAGTTCAATTTATAAACTTTTTATTAATTGGAAGCAAATTTTACAAAAATATTTTCATAGCATCCACCTATCCATGTTAAAACAATTCGGTGGTATCTGTAATAAACTTGAAATTCGAGTTACTTGGCTTTGAAAAAGCCATAAATAGATGACCATGACTATATAGTGAGCTTTCCATATAAATAAATAACTCCTTAGTCCCTCCAAAAATATCAAAAATGGATTTTTGTTTAAATTAATTTTCTCGAATTTCAAGATTATTTGAGATACTTGGTATTTATTTAACATGGATAGATACTGTAAGAATCATTTCGTAAAACACCACCTCAAAGTTAAAATTTAATTTAATTTAAAATTAAAATTTAATTTAAATTTCTTCAAAAATGCCAGAAATACAATCAAATACGCACAAGTAGCAATGAACCACAAAATATCGAAATAATACAATAGTACTATTAATAACTGCTATTAATCGACCACAAACCTCTTCACTTAGTTCAAAAAATTATCGCAAAAACAAATAGAAAACTCTTCTACTACTCTGTCTTAAAGTACTTCACTCAAAATTCACCCATCCGAAGCATTAACATAACCAAACACAGAAATCTGATGAACCCTCTCTCTGCACTTCAATCTTCTTCACAAATAAACTCATTCGAAAACAAACTACATACAACAGCTGACTAACTTAACTTAAAATTAAAAAGAAAAAAATACTTGAGAAATAGCGGAAGCGGAGTAAGACGTCACAAAGACTCAGATCTATGAATACCTCCAAGAAAAAATAATTTTTCATGTGAAATGAATATCCTATACACAAAGTCGTGAAAAAACTATTTCAACTACAGATTATTTATTTTAGACCGTTATTCTGCAATAATGCATTGAACTTCACGGCACAAAGATGTATATCCTATCTCCTATTACTCTAACGACCACTGCCTGGAGGTGTTCAACCCTACTTAGCTGTTGATATTTCCGTATGTAGTCCTGTTTCAGTTTAACATAAACTTACCATAACAGATGTTATAGACCATTTCCAGATACAAATTACGAACAACTTACATAGGTAATGAAAAAGTTTTTATTAATTTTTGGTGGATAAGGCAGGCTTACTGTCAACAACTCCATGAGAAGCTTACGAATCATAGGTTATCGCGACATCTACTTTTATATCATACACGACTTGCGTTATGGTTCGGTTAATAGGCACTGTCCAAAAGATTTTTTAAAGTTTCCAAATCAAATAATCACTTAATTCATTATAAGTATTGTAACAAAACTAAATTTTAAACTAGAAAAGAAATTAACAATTTGCTTAACTTTTACAACTGTCACGTACCTAATTTATAAAAAAATAAATAAATATTTAATAAAATATACTGAAAAAATAATATTTCTTCTTGTTCTTTATTGATTTGAGATTCTTCTACGTAGAAATTGTTTTCCTGTCAGAACTTATGCGAGATGACTGCTGAGATAAACTTTATGATGCACGAAAAGGGACTAGAAAAAATAAGTAGATAAAAAAAAATAATTATCGTGTTTTATGTTTTTTTTTTTACTTTTTTAAAAATTTATTTTTGAATTTTCTTTGCTCATTTAATGTTTTAAATAATTACCAAAAATGGTTAAAGTGAGCATTAGTGAAAACTTAAAAATTAGAATAAACAACTATAAAAAATTAGAATAATTAAAAATTTTAATGCTGAATTTAATCAAAAAACAATTTGCGATATATGTATGTAGTATATGGACTTAATAAATCAGCAGTTTCAAAATTTATTAAAAAAATTCCTGAGTCAAGTACTGAGAGAACTTGGAACTCGGAGGAAGACCTCGAAAAACTAATCCAAGGCAATATAATGTATGGGTACATAATCTAATTAAAAATTGATCTGTATTCATCACCAGTCAGAGTATCTTTTACAATATGACTTGGTCCCATTCCTGCTCCCAGGCTCAATACTCTCGCACAAAATCACGATATAACTTCAAGAGAGCACTTAAGCAAGAGGTAATTTCGAAGAACGGTTACGTAGTCGCTAAACCTCAAACAAAAGTCAGTTGAAAAAGTTGCTCATAAGTGAATTTCGGCAAATATCAGCAGAAAACTTAAAAAAGTACTCTTTGAGTGAATTTTCATAGTTAACATTATATTAATATTTAATATTATCTGTACAGACTCTCTCTCAGCTATAAAGTCAATTCTTAATATCTCCAATACCAATTTTTATACATCTGCTATTAGAACCATTTTGATCGATCGATTTCCTAATCTTAAATTAATTTGGGTCCCCGGACATTGTGGAATTGTAGGTAATGAATTTGCGGACAACGCAGCAAAGAACGGGGGGAATCAACCCGTATACTTTACTGATAATTTAAATCGAAAAGATCTAATGAGACAAATTGATAAACACTACACCGAAATCGATAAGGATAACACCTATAGTCATACCTCCTCAATGTACCGAATGATCAACAAAGGGAAAAATACAATTTATGACTATTTAACAGAATATTCAAATGATTTCTTTAGACTTCATAGTATAAAACTTTTTCGTCTTAGAGTAGGACATACAATGATTTCGCATGGTTTCATATTCAAACGAAATTTCACTCCTTTCTATAACTGCTACGCTAATATACCAATAACACTCAATCATATTTTATGCCACTGCCCATTGCTGTCGGACGTTCGTAACTCGATTTTTCAAAACTCAGATCCCTTAGACTCCCTATCCTATCCTAATGTTGAAAACGTATCCAAACTAATGAAATTTCTTAAAAAATCTAAGTTACTTTATGAAATATGAATATTTAAATTATCTTACAATAATACTACAATGTTATAATACCTCTTAATCACATAATTTATTAATTTTGTTGAGCTGAAGGCCTAAGCTGCTCTTGCTCCTATTCTTTTATATTTTACCTTATAATTTTAATTATAAGTTAAAAAATAATAAAAAAAAAAAAAAAAAATATTTTAGAACAATGTGTTCATATTATGTATATTGATCATATGTGTATATGTACGTAGATCAATGAAGAATTTTATTTTGACATAATGTGTTTAGACATTATACACTAATAGTTCAATTATGTATTTTTTATATTTTTCTTGACTTTAGATTTCTGGAACCGCTGCAAAATTGGGACATCCGAACGCATATCATCATTGCACACTTTTAGTTAGTGCCAATAAGTTACATTTGGGAGAAGCTTTGGTTAAAGAAGATGTAAGAATCTTAAAATTAGTGGTAACCTAATAATAATGTCATAACACTTGATTCGTTAATAGGCTAATTACATAAGCAAAGCAACAGCTTCTGTGCGTTCTCCAATTAGAAATCTTTGTGACGTTAATCGCAATGTTAACGTTCCACAATTGTTGTCTGCTGTTGGCTATGAGTTTTTGCGTACATCAGCTACTGAATTAGAGGATGGTGGAAGTGTGCAAACTATGCAACAAAAAGGATTTCAGTTAGTTAACCCAACTGAAAAATGGTTTCCTGGAATTGAGGAATTGCGCAAAGAATTTAGTTCATGGGAATGGATTTTTGGCAAAACACCTAAGTTTGCCGTAGAAAAAGAACTAGCTCTAAAAGCCGATGATGAAAAACAGTTAAAAATGAAATTGACTGTTGAAGTAGATAAGGTATTATCAAAATATACAATATTTTATAAAATTATTTATATCCAATTCTAATAAACTTTCTCTTTCGAAGGGTTTGATGTCCGACATAACAATAGCATTACCCAGTGGTGAACGTTTACCAGTCGTTTCACATTTACAAAATAAACCATACAATGAAAGAAATTTTAATGGAATTATAAAAGCTCTAAAGCTGGTGTCAACTGATAATGTTAAACAAGCTATTAATAGTTTGTGAGGTTTTAACCTGTTCGAAAACTATTTTATAAATTCGCAATCATAAAAATACAATCTTTTATCAGTAATTGTTATACTTATGTTATATTTTTTATTTTTTGTTTGCTAAATATTAACAAAAAAGTAGATTTTTATTTTTTTAATAGATTTTTGGAATATTACAATAAAATTTAAAATGCATTAGTGCTAGCATATAATGCTATATCATTTTAAAAGATTAAATCAATAGACATATAACTATCAATAGGCAGATGATAAATTTCCAAATATATGCCTCATTTTTTTCTTAGAAAAAATAAATTAAACTGTATGTTTTGAATTCTATATCTTTAAATCTCAATTACACAATTAAAATTATGTATCAGATTCCTTTACATTTTTAATTGTCGACTCTGCGACGCCATCTGCAATTATAATGCTGAATACCTTAACTAAAATACTAATGGTGCTAAGTTGAAACCCGATAAAGGCATCAAATGAGAATTAAATTTGTGTTTACACATTATATTCTTTAATTTTAAGCTTCTTTGAAGGTTTGGACTCTCTGTCGAGAACCGACATTAGGGCCCTCCATAGATTCATAAGTAGAATGAGCTGGTTGAGAAGTGCTAAGCCATCAAAGATATTGTAGCGCTGTCATGCGAGTTTGTGCTCCATTTTCTTTCCTCCGTTTCCTACCACTTCTCCTTTTCCAATTTCTCTATCTCCTTCAGTATCCCCTCCCTCTCTTCTAGGACGTATTTACAATGGGTCATTTTGACCTCTGGGTGTTGTACTTGTCCCAATGGCAAGTGGAGCTCTTCAAACCTAATCTACGCATTTTGTTTATTGGTGTTTTAAAGGCATTCATGCAGGCTTCCCATTGAAAAGAAGCTATACAATGCCACTCGGGTTCGAAATGCACTGGAGCAAAAAAATACAATACAATTCATCTAAGAAGCCTTATCCCTAGGAAACGGAAAGAGGCTAACATCACAGGAAGATCAGGCAGTGTCGTCACCTAGTAAGAAAAAGATTGAAATCAATGATTAGCAAGCAAGGTTCCTCACCATTACTCCAAATACTTGGTGGGCGTTGTTTCTACGAAGCAACAGATGGCAGCCCCAATATCCTATGACCCATTACAGTAGACCAATCAATAGCGAAACGGAAACAAGACAGAAGTACTTTCTGGAAGCCATATATATATAAACCGGAAATGGAAAATGAATGTGCGAATTATTTAGTTAAAGAACTTTTATTTTTTTGAACGAACAAAAACGAATTTTATTAACCAGTGTTGCCAGGAAGAAACTTTAGCATTGCGTTGAACGTGTTGTTAATGATAATAGTTGGAAAGCGCAAGACATAAAATATGTAATAATAAAAAAACGTAGCGGGGGTGCTGCGGTATTTTTGAAATGAAAAAGTACTTTTCAACACTGAAAGACAACATGTATTTTTCTTTTTTCTGGGCGCTAAATTGTTAAATGAAATTCGCCGTACCACAAAAATGACGGAGGCGAATTTCTATAATGACATTAAATTCAAGGCGAATTCATATAAGTTGGTGTTGTCAGCTTTTTAGATGATAGCTTTTTTATGTGCGAGTTATTGTCAACTGTTTTGTTTATCATACATTCGAAATACATTTTTGAATAAAAAATTATCTATAAAAAGATAGAAAGCAGTACTGCTGACGCAGACTCGGGGAACTTGTTCAAAGACACCATGTGAAGCAAACCGTTAAACATGGCGGCGGAAATATAATGGTTTGGGGATGCTGTACATGGTCGCATGTTGGTCCTCTGCATTTATTAGATGGTATATGTGAAAAGAAGACTATCTACAAATTCTACAAATCCATCTCCTGAATTTTATGGACAACTGTGCTTATCCCGAAAAAGAAATTGTTTTCCAACAGGATGATGATCCGAAGCACCCAGCAAAAATTGTAAAGGAATGGATTGGGAAACAAAATTTTCAATTGATGGAATGGCCAGCACAAAGTCCCCGACCTCAATCTGATTGAAAATCTTTGGTCAATCGTGAAAAAAATCATGGTCAAAAGCCGGCTTGGGCAGTACGTAGCAGCCCCAAAAATCATGGACAAACTTTGGGATCGTATAAATACGGAATGGAATCGAATTCCAAAAGATGTTATCGAAAATTTGGTAGAAAGCATGCCAAACCGCGTAAATCAAGTTATTTCTAATAAGGATCTAAGGACTAAATATTGAAATGGGATTAGTTTCTGGAATTTTCTTGAAACTTGCAATGTTAAGTTTATGTGGGTTATTTTCGTTTTTTCTTTCAAACTCACTGAATTTATCTCATTAACTATTGTTTCTTTACTGCTATTTGTTACGAATAAAATAATAAAAATAAAATTATTTTTTTTATATTAATTTCCTTGTATGGTTTTGTTTTTGTGGATGACGAAACTCAGTATCGTGAAAATGCACTCACTTCTGCTCGCCAATCTATATCATTTCAAAACATATTGTTGAAGACAACTTTATAGAGAATTTGGTCGCTGTAGTGACATCAAGAATATGATCACTTTCCGAACGAACCTCAAGAGCAGACACAATGTTGTTGTAACTTTCTGGTATACTCTCCAGCAAAAACGTAACAGATCCTTAAATTCTTCAGAAATTCCGCAATATAGATCTCCATTGACTGTTCCTCTTGGAATTCCGTCGAAACCATCTGTCTCAATAGACAAACACGATGTGACAAATTAGATCATTCATGATTTCATTTCAAAACTTCCCTAAACTCCTTATGAAATTTTATATAAAGCAACTATTGCCGAGCTTTACCATGTCTTTTTCTGCATTGTTAACCCATAGCTGTCGGTAATTCGTTTACAATAACGTCCCAACAACACGTTTACCAATTTAGGTACATCATCAATGGCACGTTGGAAAATACTGGCTGCACTTTTAAGACCAAAAGGTAGTCTGCAAAACTCGATCTTTTTCGTTGTTCACGCCAAATTCGGTTTGTTCTTCTCTTTATTCGCTAAATTAAACTGATGAAACCATGCTTTTAGATCCAAAACGGTAAAAAAATTAGATTTTCCTAAATTTTCCAAAATAGTCATCGTGCTTTCTAAAGTCGATTACAAGTCGCTTTTTCGGTTTGCCGTGTTCATCAAGCCCTTTTCTGTTCACAATCTACATATTATATGGTTATATGGTTATTATATGGAGATAGGGATCCTCTAGTAAGACTATTTTTTAACAATTCGGAAATTTTCTTGTTTACAAAAGAGTCAGCGGATACGAATATGTTCTTGAGTAGGCTAGATCTTGATCATGGGTTCTTATTGTTAAAGTGACATTAATAACAAATGGAAGAGCTTCAACAAGATCAGTGAAAACGTGTTTCATTCTTTTCGAGTTTATTGACAGCGTCGAAATACAAAAATTAAAGTTTATCATTCCCTTTCCTGTAGTTCAATACACCTTCTGACAACACAAAAAAAGGTGTAGTTTCTTCAAATAACTTAATGAGACATTTTGAAGTTACCCCCGAATTACCATGTATGGATTTAACTATAAAAAGAAATATTTTAATGTAATTTTTTGTAGTTCCCGTATTAACCAGTAGCTTTAATATTCTCCCGACAAATTACCTTTCTATATTCGGGACGAAGGACCTACCCCGAAAAAATTTATATTATCTTCTACATTGCAATCGTAATTGTCGTTTTGTGAAGCATTGACTTGAAGTGTTCCTGTCTGATTATCTTCGAACTAATTTTCAAATGAATTTTTACAAACATGTTGAGAATAAGGATTTCACTGGAACAAATAATTAAATTTTTATGCTGTGGTAGTATTATTACTCATTTCCATGGGTTTTGATTTTAGTGGTGATTATACCCAAATTGCTGCATTCTATTTTTATGTGGTAAATGAGGAAAATTGTGATCTGTTATAGAAGATATTGTTTGTGTTAAAAGAATGTTGTGGGTTGCAAAGGATGCAACTTGGTTGGTTTGCTGATAATGTGGTGAATTATGGAATGCATTTTGAATCGAATGATTTGGAAAAATAGAAGCAAAATTGTATTTTATCTGGTTAGTTTCTAGATCTTAAGAAAGGGCAGATCAGAGTGTTTGCACGAAAATAAAACGTCCAAAATTGGACGACGCAAACCTAATATTAAGACTCGTCGTATATCGTCTATATATACGGTGACCATTATTTCCATGTGAAAAAAGCGGACAAATACATAAAACTGAAAAACAAAAAAAAAAATGCATTTATTATAATTAATATTTTATATAGACTTTTAAAATACAGACATAATTAGGTACAAATAATATACACAAACTAAAATTTATGCATATATTCTGATATTTCTCAACAGAATGTATTTTTTTTAAATATTGGGCCTGTTAGATAAAAATGTTTTAAATTCCGAACAGTCCATTTAAAAATTGCATTTTATGATCAAAAGAGATTCTAAAGTTTCTAGTCCCATTTGGGATTTTTCGGAAGATCAAATATTGTTAGATTTAAAAAAAACTTTTTCTGCAGCTATGTTAGCATATGAAAAATCTGCTAATTTCCGGATGTTTTTATAAGAAATGTTTTTCGTTTCGAAAAATTTGATAATTTTGACCCATTTTTTATCGGGATTTAATGCTGATTGTTTCCATATTTCTATTTGTTCAGAATTTGCATAATTTTTTACATAAGTGAATTCATCAAAAATTTCTTTATTATTTATATTTAAATCATTTCCGATTTTTGTTGCCTTTATTAACGACTTTTCAACTGTAGACCAAGATGGAATTGCATCTAACAATATCCAAGCAAATCCCTCAATTTCTTTCAAAGATTCATCCTATTGGTTCAGGTAACTAATACAGTTTCTGTAAAAGTATTTAACTTTTTCCTTAAACATTTTTATTACAAATCCCTTTGAGTGAAGAACTGAAATAGAATTTTGTACGTTAAGTGGTAAAAATACTTGATTGTGACATTCCATTAACTTTGATTAAAATTCTTTTAATGTTATAGCCGTTTCAGGCATTGAAATATGTTGACTTTCTAAACACAGTATATATTAATGGAAGACACTAGCTTGACTGCGTATAAATAATAACCAAGAAATACAAAAGGATCGTCAAAAAAATTAAACAATATTGTTGGGCATTTCTTTTTGTTCAAAAAAGTGGACAAAAGCGGACATTTTGGAAAATAAATACTTATAAGAAGTTACGTATGGTAAAATAGTGGACAAATAGCGGACGCAAAAAAAATAGCGGACAGGAGGTTAAAATAGCGGACTGTCCGCTATAATAGTGGACGGATGGTCACCGTATCTATATAGCATTTGAATTAAAAAAAATTCAAAGAAATAACACACTCATTTGAGTGGCTTTTCGTTAAATTTTGACGGTAGGATTAGCACATTGTAGTTAGTTAGGCCTTAACTCATCAAATCTTTAGTTTTCATGCTAGAACGTAGAAAGAGAGTGGAAATCAAGTTTATTGTTTTTCTTATCTCCTAAAGTTTAAAATTTACGAGAAAACATTTTGTGTGCTCAAGACAAGTGAATATTACTTGTTGGAAAAGAGCGGATTTGTGCGACCGCATAGTAATTGCCATATTTTCTTCTACAATAAAATCTTGACATTTTTTTACACTAATTTCTTTTTTGTTCGGGCTACTAGAAATTAAGGCAGAACTGCGAGTTATTTTTATGGCAATATTTTAAAAAGATAGTGTATTGATTTTAATTTTTAGTTTAAGGATCACGGTGGATTTGAAGAAACTTAAATTGTTCAAAATTTCTCTAGTGTTTTTCCTTTAATTAACGTAGCTAGTTAAAATTCTGTACAGAAGTTATTCCTAAACAAAAATGTAGGAAAATATTAAAAAATTTATTCAATTACAATATCTATATAGGACAATTTGGCGAAGGAGGGCATAATTTATAAAGGAAAATTTTGTTTGGTGACTTGGGTTGGGTAGAGAAAATAAAATCGTAAATAAAAATTCATATTTTTCATTCGATATTCATCAACACCAGCTAATACTGAAATGTTAATCGCAACACTTTTACACGCGAATATTTGAAAATATCTGGCAGCCCGGTCAATGTGATCATTGCAGCGCCGTAAATTTTTTCAATGACTTGAGACTGTGATCAGTGGCTAAATTGTTTTTATTATTTCAACTATAACTTGTTTTTATTTCAATCGTACGTTTTAAATAAGTTTTTATATGTAAGTTTTTCGTAAGTCATTGTTAAAACATATAATAATTATCAGAATAATATTTGGAGGACTATACTGATTATGAGTCGAGATGAAAATCTTTCTTGGTTTCATGGAAAAGTGTCCCGTGAATATGCAGAAGATCTGATAAAGAAGGGTATGTACTCGTATTGTTGAAAACTTTATTTCGATATTTCGATTAATTTTACTAATGCAAATTAAATTTTAGAAGGCAATGAGGATGGAACTTTTTTAGTAAGGGAAAGTAATACTGCTAGTGGTGATTTTGTACTGACATTATTATATCAGGGCGAGGTCTGTCACTATCAAATTAGACGTCATGGGGAAGATGCGTTTTTCTCAATCGAGGATAAAGTGAAGATATTACACGGCTTGGACACTCTGATTGATTTTTATCGGTTAGAAGCGAACGGACTAGTAACTAAATTGAACAAACACTTACGAAAAGATCTTCCACCAAATGGCACAAGAAGTCATGGCAGCACTAATCTTTTACATCGTGCGGTAATGAATAACAATCATGTCGTCGTTTCGGAACTTCTTAATTGTGGATACAGAAATGTTGATGCAAAAAATCAAATTGGACAGACTGCAATGCATTTGGCTGCATTGCATGGTGATGAAGCGATGTTAAATTTATTGCTTGGTGCTGGAGTTAATGTAAACTGTATGGATACTAGTAACTATATGCCTTTGCATGTAAGTACATATTAATAATTATTAAATGTTAACTTTTATAAGGACACATTATTATCACTATTGTATAGTATGCTTGTCGCCATCAATCGTCATCTTTCATAAAGACTTTAATTGCTGCTAATGCTAATGTTCAGGGACGAAATATTAAGAATGGATACGTACCATTACACGAAGCAGCAAAATATGGAAATCTGGATGCTGTAAAGGAGTTATTGGCTGTAAAAGCTCCTTTGTTGCCACGCACCTCTTTGGGAGAATTTCCTATAGATTTGGCTAAAGAGGCCAATCATAAAGATGTTGAATCATTCTTGGAAGCTTACAAATTGGGTCCCGCTAATACGTTCAGATCACAGTGGTATCATGGTACTTTGACCCGAGAAGAAGCTGTAGAAGTTTTAAAAAAGTACGCAGAAAATATGCGTAAAAACAATTCCGTACAAAGGTCGATGGAATATACAAAAAATGCTTCAAACTCGAGAGAAGATGTTTGTGACACGTCAGGATGTTTTTTAGTTCGGTTTTCGGAGAGAAAAAATGGTGGATCTGGTTATGTTCTTACCTTGCTATTTGACAACGTAGCTAAACATTTTATTATATCACAATCAGTAAGTACAAATAGATAATCCATGAATTTAATATGAAAATACCAACTGATCTTGATAATAAGCATATTTGAGTTTATTAGTAACTTAGTAACCAACCAATGGCAAAACTGTCAGTTATGAATAGCGTTCTTAGTTGTGATTGTAAATAAGTAGTAAATTTATTTTGGACCTACCAAAATATATCACTAACTATATAGTTATTAAGTCTCATATTTTTCACGTAGTTTTCTTTAATTTTGATTTAATTGGTTAAAGAATTTAGCAAAATATTTTTATTATATTCTTAATCTTCTATTCCGGGATACAATTTATAGGGAAATTTTAATTAAAAACTCTACAACAAATATAATTTATTTAATTAAAGATTTAATTGGCTAAAGATTTCAGCTAAACTATTTTATTATCTATTTTAACTTTTCAATTAGGGAATAAAATTTAAAGGAAATTTTAATTAATTTAATTAACTGAACTGAAAACTAGTGTGAAAATGTAAAATCTACACGGAAAATAATTATTTAATTTGATATTTTATTGTTGGATTGTATAATGGAAGGTCGAAAATAATTTTCAAAAACTTGTTCTCGTAAAAGAAAAAAACGAAATTTGGAAAAGAGTTTATGGTAAAGCTGATATTAAAACCACCATTTTTTGTTCAATTACATTAGTAGTATTAAATAAAATTTAAATTATTTCACATTTTCTATTCCGTATATCAATTTATTTACGCTTCTGAAAATAAATATAGGGGGACTTTTGTTATTTTTATTAAGAGTTCATCTTAATCCTTCATAAATTTAACCAATATATAACGGTCGCCAACTTTAAGAAAACGTTATCCGAGAATTTATATAAGTTGCGACATTTGTTTTTTGCAATCGAAAAATCAAAAAACTTCTAAATCGTGGTTTCTAATTAATATAATAAATAACGTTAAAATTTTCATTTGCTATAGCTGAACCTACTCCTCGAAGGTGCTCTATAAATAGGCGTAAAATTGTCGTGAAAATCAGAAAGTTCTTACATTAACCCATTTGGCGCTGCCGTACTCAATTGAGTACAGGTAATCATTAGGCGAAATTTTTTAAAATTTGAAAGTTTTTGTAATTTTTTTGCGTTTTTAGCATAAAAGAAACATATTCCCTGTTAAAATAATAAACAAATCGGGCTATATATATATCGACTGTCACAAAATGGACTCTTAAACTTATACAAAATTGGTGTGGCCAGATAAGCACAGACTTTACCAGTTTATAGCTTTTTCAGTTTTGTTAATTTCTTTTTTATTTTAATTTTCTAAAAGCAAGCATTTCTGTTTATAAAATATGTAAAAACAAATGGTCGGCAATTTACTTTTACAAAGTTATGCTTATTTAAATACAACTGTACTCAATTGAGTACAGCGGCGGAATCCATATACAAAATGTGGTAACACTGTTGTGTTTACAGAAATATAAATGCACATCTATGTAAGACGGGGATTCCACTGGATATTGCTACACTTTCGATTTTTATTGTGGAAAATCGGAGGAAATTTCTATTAATCCCCTAGGGTCAAGAGTAGTAAACAAATTGCTTGAGAAAATGGAGACTAACTCAGCATCGTAAGAAGTATTTTTTGATAACTTTTTTACTAGCTATAATCTCTTGGTGGATCTCAAAGAGAAAGGATCTCGTGCGACTGGAACAATTAGAGAGAATAGAACAAAAAAGGTGTCCATTACGAAGTTCGAAAGAAATGAAAAAAGAAGAGCGGGCCTCATATGACTATAGGTTTGACAAGCAAAATGAAATTCTTTTGGTGAAATGGAAAGACAATAGCGTCTGTACAATGGCAACCAACTATGACACAATAGAACCATTAGGAGCAGTAAAACATTGGTCTTCTACACAACGACAAAAAATTGATGTCAATATACCAAAAGTGTTTCAGTCATATAACAAACATATGGGAGGAGTAGATGAGCTGGACCAGTCTATTGCACTCTACAGAATTGCCATTCGTGGTAAGAAATGGTGGTGGGCATTGTTTACCTATATAATAGATATGGCCATTGCAAACGCTTGGCGGTTATATGTAATGAGTCATAGCGATAGCATGGATCAACTTTTATTCCGACATTCAATTGCAAGGTACTATTTACGTCAAAACGTCCAAACTAAAGTTCGACTTTCATCATCATTGGTCCTAGGGTTACCCTAAGATGGTATAGGCCACTACCCCAAAAAGTTGGAAAAGCAATTAAGATGTGCTTTATGTCATGCAAGAGTTCGCTGGCAATGCAAGAAATGTTTAAAAACATTATGCATTGAAAAACAATGTTTTGAAATTTTTCACCTATAACCCGCCGTTGTACTCAGTTGAGTACACCCTCCCTACTCCACCCCTTTATTATTTTTTTAAATTTTTTCATACTTATATATTAATTTTGTATACAATGAATTAAAAAATAAACTTTTTTGTTAATTATCGCTTCTGGATTTATTTTGGCGGTTAATGGGTTAAGCCGGTGATATTGGTTTTAAAGTTGTATCAATTGTACCAATTTATTAATTATAACTTCGAGA
Organism: Sarcophaga caerulescens; assembly: GCA_927399465.1. Lineage (NCBI taxonomy): Eukaryota > Metazoa > Arthropoda > Insecta > Diptera > Sarcophagidae > Sarcophaga > Sarcophaga caerulescens. The sequence continues at coordinate 56,788,653 of OV656868.1, forward strand.
CGTCTGCAATTATAACCGAAGGTTTTATTTTTTTGTTCCTTTGACGGTGTCGGTTTTCTGTGATGGAACGACATCAGCGTAAGGTATAGAAACGTATGCAGATGGGGCGTTTGACGAATGAGTACACTGAGTAACTTGTATAGTTCGCGGTATGATTACAGCCGCATATAGAATATTATATTAGAATATTGAGTGGACCGTGATCATCGAAGGGGATTCTTATTTTTAGTTTCTCGTTGCAGTAAGACTGGTTTTAATCTTCTCTGGTTCTACAGGACCTGTGAACCTATAGCGATTTTTAAGTGATTGGTGTAGAATACCTTTTTTTTGAATTGAAAACTAACCATGCGGCATTCCATTCTGTTGTCCACTTGAACTTTTATGTCGTTACATATTATTAGACATTTAAATTTGTCTTCCCAAAATAAATTAGAGGTGGTTTACTCAATTGGTAGAACATCTTTTGTTTCTTAATAATGAAATACATACGTATTTAGCAATCATATTTATAAAAACGTTGGTTTTAATATACAAATAAATTGCAGTGATCATTAGTGCTTTATAATCGATTCTCGTAAAATACCCGGACTTTTAAGTTTATTAAAATATCAAATTCATAAAATAAATATATTTTTTCTATGCCCTCATTGTTTACTTCTAATGGAATATTGTTAATAATCTTTAAATCTTTTTAAAGCTTTAACTGACTTCGTATCTACTATGATAACTATCTCCAACTCATGATATTGCAGCACCCTCTACAAATATGAGGATGAGTAATAAATGGATTTATGATTTAAATTTTAAAATTCCTTATTTTCCACAAATCTTGCGATAGAGAACAATAGAAAATGTAGATTTTACTATACTCATATTGCAACTCTGATAAGAAAGCAACTTTTATCCACATTTTGAATGCATTTAATGCTCTATAGAAAGGTTGATTTCTGAAAAACTACAAGGTAGAAGACAATCACAACAGCATAATATAAGACTTTGGAAAGTAGAAAACTTTTGTTAGAATGTACAAATGTACATTGTTATTATAATCTACAAATGTACATTGTTATTATAATCTACAAATGTACATTGTTTTTATAATGTGCTGCCTGAGGTTTGAGATTTATAAAAAATTCAGAAATATCTTTGTGTAAATTCAGCAATACACATTAAATCATGCAATGCCATTATGGCACTCCTTGATATCTATTGTAAATTGAACGTTTAATTTTTTTTTGTTTTCCTTTACTATCTTATTTTCTTTGTTCATTCTAGTCAAAATATCTGTATATTGATGACGGGCCATTCTTACCATCTTTAGAACATTTGGTGGAACATTTCATGCGTTTTGCCGATGGTTTACCAATTAATTTAAAATATCCAGTATTGCCTAAACCAAAACCACCTTTGCCATTATTCTCTACAATGCCAAGATCAAGTCATAAAAAATCACATGATGCCATAGATGTGCCACAAAATTTGCAAAGTCCAACTGAAAATAATACACAGAATACGAATCTCGCGTCTCAAAACCACACACAACAAATGCTTTCAACGAAACATCATGCTAGTAACTCTAAAAAGAAATCTAAGGAACACACCACTTCCGTATTTAGTACTCTACGCCTCCGAAGTCCGAAAAAGTCTAGTATTTTGGATAGCATGAGTACATTAAAAAAAAGCAAACATAAGCGAAAGTATGATTCAGAAGATGACAAAACCAACGTGTGCATAAGTGACGAAAAGGAACTAAAGCAGGCGGAATCTTTGTTAAGAGATCTATCTTTTTCCACAGATTTTTCCAGTTTAAATAAAAGTACAGAGAACATTGGCAGTGACGAGTTTTATAATGTACCCAAAAATAATGCACCAATTAGCAATGATCCTATTTTAACTAATATTGAAGATGCCAAGTTTAAAATTCCTTCAAAAGATTCAAAGTTAGAGATTGAAACGAAGACTGAAGAAGAAGTTGATTATTTAACGAAAAGTGATATAATCATCGAACGTGAGCGTAACAATAATAAAACATGTAACGAAAGGTAAACGTTTTACCTACTTTCTTATTATCCTTATTAATATAATTTTTTTCGGGCTTTTTTTGCAGTCTACTAATTCCGAATGAAAAAGGATATATACCTACAGTGGATGTTCGAGTATTTATGGAATCAAGTGATAACGTTGTAGGCTACGTTTCTAAAAATGTTTTAGAAGCGTCGGCAGCTCAGCTGAGGGAATTTTCCTATCATCCGGAACGTCTAGATTCTTTAATATCGACTACATCAAATGAAAGTGCAATTGCACGCTATTTAAATAGACAAGCCAGTTTTGCCTCTACGACATCTCGTTTGTCTGATGTTGAAGCTATCGGTGGAATTGATTTACCTAAATTAAGTTACCTAATAGCGAGAGACAGTCTGATACTTGAAACTATTATAGGAGAAGGTGAATTTGGTTCTGTTTATAAAGGATTTTTACTTCAAAAAGGGTTAGAATTTGAAACAGATGTTAAACGACGAGAAGTTGCTATTAAGACTCTTCGCGATGAGCATTGTCGTAGTAACAAACAAGAGTTTTTACGCGAGGCCTCAGTAATGATACGTCTGAAACATCACTGCATAGTTCAGTTTATTGGCATATCTAAAGGTGAAACATTGATGATGGTTCAAGAACTAGTTCCATTGGGTTCTATGTTGCATTTTATACTGGATCACAAAGATATAATCAATCCTAACTATGAGCTAAAATTATGGGCTTCTCAAATTGCTTGTGGTATGTCTTTCCTTTCAAAGTAATGTGCATATATAAAGAACACAAACTAATACAAGTTTTTTAGGCATGTATTATTTAGAACAACATCATTTTGTTCATCGTGATTTAGCAGCTCGAAATATTTTACTAGCTTCTCGAAACCAAGCTAAAATAAGCGATTTCGGATTATCACGTGCGCTAGGTAGTGACAACGAATGCTACCAAGCAAGTCAAGGCGGTAAATGGCCTATAAAATGGTAACTTTCAGTTACATTTATTATTCTTTCCAAATAACATTTATAAAATTTATATGAACGTGTGTAGGTATGCTCCTGAGAGTTACAACAATGGCATTTTTTCCCATGCAAGTGATGTATGGTCATTCGGAGTAACACTTTGGGAAATGTTTTCGCTAGGCGAACCTCCCTATGGTGATATACTTGGTAGAGAGGCTATTCAACTTATTGAAAGTGGTCAACGCTTATGTCAACCTGTCAAGTGTCCAAATAACATATTTAAAATTATGCAGAACTGTTGGAACTATAAACCGAAGGATCGTCCCAGCTTTCGTTATTTGACAGATTTTTTCGCCCGAGATCCCGATTATCAAAATATTATGGAATTAATTAAATCCAAAAATATATCATAGATTTTGTTTGAGAAAAGTAATAGTATTCACTAAAAGTGCAATTTAAATTTCTATCCCACGATATTCCATTCATTGTTGAAGTTATTAAATTTATATTTACATATACATATATATTGAATATATATTAAATAAAGAAGAATCAGTGTAATAAATAAAAAGTAACAACAAGTATTATGAATATCCATACTTTCTTTCACTTTTATCTATATATACATATATAAAAATGAATGTTTGTTTGTATGTACCCTATAGAATCGTAAACTATGCATTTGATGATGTTATGATCTTTAGCAAAGTTGTTGCGCATGAGTCGACGAAGGTTTCTAAGTTGGTAAGACCAATTTCCGACAGGTGGAGCCACTGAAAATTACTAAAAATGAATTAAATCGTTAACTGTGCATTTTATTATGTTATGATCTTTAGCAAAGTTGTTGCGCATGAGCCGACGAAGGTTTCTAAGTTGGTATGACCAATTTCCGACAGGTGGAGCCACTAAAAATTACTAGAAATTAATTAAGTCGTAAACTATGCATTTGATCATGTGTTGATCGGACAAATACCAGACATTTTACGATTCATCATTTATGATTTTAATAACATTTAGTACAACCAAAGAATATGGATATAAAGAATGCGCATCATGTACAAGTAAAATTTTTTATGGCGGGTTGTAACATTACGACCCGCTCTCACCAAAATTTGTTTAACATTACGACCCGCACAATTGTGCAGAGAGAACTCACACGCATTCTTGTGTTATTTGATTTAGTTGTCGATCAGACTGCGACAAGAACACGTGTGTAGCGGATGCGTTATCATTTTATTTCAGAATAACACTCAAAAAATATTTTATGTTAAAAATGTTCTATGTCATTAGCTGGCCGTATTTAATTTTTTTATTTTTTCTTCTAATAAAAAATGGGTTTTTTTATTTTTGTTTATCTAAAAAAAACTAGGTATAATTTTTAAGCCAAAGATGGATAGCTTTATGTTCTTTTAATAAAAAAAATGGATTTTTTATTTTATCTTTATTTATCTAAAATTATTAAGATAGATAGCTTCACATATGTATGTTGATGAAATGAAAATCAAAGTATCGTATATTATTGACAGTTTTCTATGGCTGTAATTAAATAAATTCTCTCAACTTATTTTCTCTCTCTTGCTCACTAATCACAACCAGTGTTGCCGTTTAGCTATTTTTAACCAAAATTTCCGGATTTTGTTATTTATTTTTCTTATAAAAAGAGCTTTTGTTTGTAGAAATGAATTAATTTGTAAGACTAACATTTTAGTTTGTTATTTTTTGTTTCTTTTCTTACTATGTTGTGTTAGTTATAATTTATATTTGAAAAATAAAATAAAAAAAACTGTGAATTTAATTTTGGTTATATTTTTTCTCATTTGGTAATTTTTTTCACAAATATTGGTTACAATATTTTTTTTCGTGGCAGTACTGACCAGAATAAGTGATTTCAGAAAATTTAATAAAAAAGTGGTCAAACAACAAAAACGCACGATGAGAGCAACGCATTGTTACGCTCTTCGTTTCTGTTTCCTTCCCTCCTATCTTTCCCCCCGCGTCCTGAAATATTTTTGAAAAATATTTCATGACGCGGGGGGAAAAAGATAGGAGGGAAGTAAACAGAAACGAAGAGCGTAACAATGCGTTGCTCTCATTCTTTGCTCTCATCGCGATGAGATCAAAGACTATAAATATATGAAGATGTTGCACTGCCAGTGCCAAATTTGTCGATGGCAGTACGGCTACTGCCACTTATTGTACTCAGAGAATTTATTATACTCAGAGAACGTATTGTTCTCTTCTCTAATTTATTCTCATATGCGTGTATACGTGTGTGCTTGTACATTGTCAAATAAAATAATAAACAAACTGAAAGATGTCTTGTTTTCACAAAATGTATGTGCAAATAGCCTGTGGAAAAGAAATATTACCGTTTGTTTTATTGTAGGGTAAGAATATGTGTTTTATTGTTGTAGAAATGAAACTATATCGATTCGCACCGAAATAAAAAATCCACATTTTGTGTGGACATTTGAAACTGAAAAACTGTTTTATAAAAAGTGGGAATTTAAAAATTGTAGAGTATGCTCAAACAAAACGTTTAATAAATAAAATATATAATTAAAATCATAAATCATATTTTTAGAAGATATTGATAGGACTGGAAATATATCAGAAAGTACACATACCCCTGATATAGATGTCGCAGATATATACGATGAAAATAAAGAATATTTTAATGAAGGCACCGATTGTTTTACGTCCAACAATGTGCCAATTGAATTAACATCAAGTCGATATTTTGTTGGTTACATAGCTCAACGAATATCTTGCGTTAAATGTCGTGTGGATATAATCAAACCAGCGCAAATTTTGTCATATCCTTCAGAAATGTTCGTTTATGCAAAAAATTATATAAAAGATTCCGACTTTGGAAGTTTGTGCGCTCCATCTGATTTATTTTTTGAAGTTTGCAAAATTCATATAAGTCTTCGAAAAATTTTTTTTTTTAGAAAATAAATCTATAAAAAACAAAAAAACATTTGTAGTTAGCCAAAAAATACAAAAAAAGCACAAAAAATACAATTTATTCCTTGGTTTGATGAAAATAACGAATGTTATAAACACCGAATGGAGATGCTTAATTTACTAATTGTTGTTTTACTACGGAAGCATTCCACATGGGAAACATACAAATTCAAATTATCCAGTATGGAAAAAGTTAAAATTTTGAACCATTAAAATGATAAATAAATTTAATAAATACTAAACAAAAAAAGCATTCGTTTTATTACAACTTCATTCTATACAAAAATAGACACATATGGTAAATACATACATACATAATTGAATAGTAATATATAATTCGGTGCGAATCGATATAATTTCATTTCTACAACAATAAAACACATATTCTTACCCTACAATAAAACAAACGGTAATATTAGTTTTCCACAGGCTATTTGCACATACATTTTGTGAAAACAAAAAATCTTTCAGTTTGTTTACTATTTTAATTGGCAATGTATGTATACATACATGCACACACGTATACACGCATATGAGAATAAATTGCTTAGAGAAAATAACAATACGTTCTCTAAGTATAATAAGTTCTCTGAGTACAATAAGTGTACTGAGTCTTTTTTGTTTTCTTTCTCTCAGTTAACATGAGAGTGAGAACGACGATTCAGCTTTCATAAGAAAGAAGCACAAAATTTTGTCAATTTTAAATACACTGTGTGCAACATCTTTACATATTTATAGTCTTTGGTCAAACAATAACAACGATCATACATACATAATCGTACATACGCATATACATACGTACGATGAGAGCAACACATTGTTACGCTCTTTGTTTGTGTTTATTTTTCTTCTGTCTTCCCTCCCTCATCAAGAAATGATTTTTAAAAAAGATTTTGGTGAGAGCGGGTGTTACTGGTACATCCCGCCATAAGAAATTTTACTTCTACATGATGCGCATTCTTTATATCCATATTCTTTGGTACAACTCATTCCCGTAAATTTTAGTTGGTAGCGTAGCAACGCGCGCAGTCTACAGCTGGTTTTAAATAAATATTGGAAATAATTCCAATTTCTAATTAACAAAAATTTGTTTTAAAACATTTAAAAACACCAATTCTAAACTTAGTATCAACATTCCGTTTAGTCACATACTATACTTATCGTTTAAGTGAGTGCCTATGTTCGTGTATGTGTGATTCAGATTAAAGGATCTTAAGAGGTTACTCCGCGACCAGATTGTAATATAAGATTCTGTATACTTACTGACTGTGCTTAAATTATATTTAGTAACATTTTCCACATTTTCTATTGTTTCTCTCATCGACTTGATCATACATATTTATAAAATGATTATTAAATAGTGTGGCGATTTGTTAGTAATCTATTTCATTAAAAATATCCCAATTGTCTTACTGTGTCGCTTTTCTTTAGCATCCTAAACATGTTTTCAAAGGAATTTAAGTCTTCTCATTGGGCCGGCTGTTACTAACTACAAAGTGTGTTTGGGAAGGTCTTTGTGTTGCAACACTTATCGTAGCCAGATATTCCATTCAGCACGTGTTAGTACTTGGATTTCAACCGTTTTAATATACCTAAATCTGTCCATTACTCTATCAATGCTATGAAAGAGAGCAATTTAATCAGCCGTCAAACAGTTTCGCACCGTAACCAGGCCATCTTAATGTGGGAAATATACCTTTAATTCTGTTTTTCCACCATTCGCTAGGATGATATCCACAATATAAATTTTATCTGTAATTGTTAAATGAAATCTACAAAATCTTCCGCTCTATTTGGTGGCAGCTTCAATATCTTTTGATTTGAGTCTTCCAAGTGGAGAAAGACCTCGACTACATTTCAAAGCATAGACTTGAAGTCAAGGAAGTGAAAAGTGGAGACTTATTGATAAAAGTTTCTGATAACAAGACTGTAGAAATTTTACTCAAACCAAATTAAATATAATTGTAATGGGATATATTCCCAGTTGAAATATCCTTTCATAAACTCTGAACACTGTACAAGATCGTATTTTTTCAAGGAAGATAGTGGTAATACGCAAAATTACCGAGAGGGAAAATGATAAAATTGTTTCCACGGGAGCACGGTTGTGACGTTCGATTTAATCTACCGTCCTGAAATTTTGAGGCTGGGCTAGGAATCGGTTCCGGTCGAGGATTACGTTTTCAACCGTCAAATGTCAAATATCGGGCCATACAAAGAAATGGTGTAGAAGCGTTGAACATTGTGGAGAATGTGGTTATCCCGATAAACACGATCTCTGTGTTTGCAAATATTGTGTTAATTGAAAATCGGAAGAACAGAGAGACTTAATTTTTGGTATGTTATTTACCAAAAATCTGCTTTGAAACAATCAGGTGAAGAAATTGATTCACAAATTGGTTAATATTAATAATATTTTGAAATTGATATGCTCTCGTACGAAAGGAACCCATATTGAAACTGCACTTAAGATCAGTAAAGCTTTAGTAACACTGTGCTAGTTGGAAAAAGTGACAAGCGGGGCACCTGGCGGGTTAACCTAATTCGGGTACGCTGAATCCAGTGGTGCTAACCGTTTTTTAGGTTAGCTCTTGTTTTCGAAATATACCGTTATTTCGAAAATGGAGGAGGTTGCACAACATATATTCGCGTAACTCAAAAACGGTTTAGTTTATTATAATAACCACACGAAACTTCAAGAATTACAACATTTATTTTTGTTGTTAATTAAAGTTTAACTTTTATTTACAAATTTATTCTTCTTCCTCCTGCAGATTCCAACAAATATCCCCTAACAGCGAATCAAGTTGTTTGCCACTATACCAATGTTCGAGTCTGGCTGTTACTTGGTGAAATCTCTCGCCATGTTCATCAGACTCGGCTGGTGATTGTTCATTAAATTTTCCTGCATGACAATGCAAAAAATGTCAATGACATTCTGACGTTTAAGTTTTTAAATGCGGTTAGCATATTTTCAATTAAAATTCGCCAATTTTCAGACCGATGATTTCCTAATACATTTTCTATTACTGATTTCACACAATTCCAGCCCAATAGCTCCATATCATTCAATGCAAGTTCAAATTGTTGGTCCTTCATTAGACGACGAATGTCCGGTCCATTAAGAATTCCTGTAAAATAAAAACATTATGATATGAAATATAAATCTAATATAATAAAGTAGCTAGAGTTCATACCTTCTTTTACTTTCATGCCGCTTAATCGTGGAAAAATTCGGCGCAATTCGGTAAAAGCAATTCCATCTGGGTTCAATGATGGGTTCAGTTTGATGTGGAGTGGGAGAAGCAAAATCTTTTCCATCGGCACAAGTGGTAATTCAATAATATTATTTCTATACAATCTGCTTTCCCAATCCCGTTAATTGTACTGGTCGCACATATTTTTAGTATAGCCCAATTGCATGCCTCTTAAAAGAGCCACCACTTTTAAATCTGCGCATATTTTCCACTTGTGGTCTTCATATTTAATTAACTCTATTATTTTTTTCATTGATGCGTATGTCTCTTTAGTATTTGTGCTTAGTGCTATCGGAATAGGACTTTTTAAATTAGTGACATGTAGCAAAACTGCTTTCAAGCTACTTTTGGACGAATCGATGAATAAGCGCCAATCTTCAGGATTATATTCATGTTGCATTGTTAAAACTAAGCCGCGGATGTCAGTACAATACGCGAGAGAATTATTCTCAATAGATTTAAAAAAAGTCGTAATTCGACAATGGCGATTCATAGCCCCGTATATTTGTACGTCTGGTGCTAAAATATTAGCTTTTTTTAACTCTTTTGTTAAGAGAATGCTCCGTCTTTAAGACAATTTTAGGCGCCGTACAATTATATCCAGACGATTTTGCGTGATTTCATTGTGGTTACATGGAATCGTGATGTATGACGATTTCTGTTTCTACCTGTTTCAGGTATCACAATAGAATACGTTATTTAAGTTTTTTACAATACCGATTTGTGCGGTAAAAATGTATGACTTTATTTTTTAATTCTAATGCTAGGTACACACTACGCAACTCGTTTCTGCAATACGCTGTAAACACGACTACACACTAAGCACCCAACATCAATGCAACCAGAAAATATCAAAATATTTAGATATTTTTGCCGGGTATTCTATTGTTATACCTGGAAAAGGTAGAAACAGAAATCGTCAACAACAAAAATAAATAAATAAAAATAAAAAGAAGCACAGCTGCGTTTTCCAATTTTTTATGCCTTTTTAAAAAACAAAATTTTCGAAATTTTTCTAAAAAACTATTTTTTGTGGTAAAAAAAAAAAATCATGTTTCTACAACGACTGCGCATATTGGAAAAAGTTTAACCTTACTTAAAGAAAATTTCATTGCGGAATTTCGGTTTTTTAGTTTATTCAATAAACTAAACCGTTTTTGAGTTACGCGAATATATGTTGTGCAACCTCCTCCATTTTCGAAATAACGGTATATTTCGAAAACAAGAGCTAACCTAAAAAAACGGTTAGCTCCACTGGATTCAGCGTACCCGAATTAGGTTAACCCGCCAGGTTTATTATAATAAACTAAACCGTTTTTGAGTTACGCGAATATATGTTGTGCAACCTCCTCCATTTTCAAAATAACGGTATATTTCGAAAACAAGAGCTAACCTAAAAAAACGGTTAGCACCACTGGATTCAGCGTACCCGAATTAGGTTAACCCGCCAGGTGCCCCGCTTGTCACAAAAAAAAAGTGTCAAATTCTAGCACAGTGTAATTGGAACTTTACTACATGGCTTAAACACGGTAACTGAAAATCTGGCCAGAAAAATAGCGGAATGGAAAGTTCTTGAAGACTACAATGGAAGTGACCACCACTACATTAGTTTTCGAGTCGCGGAACGAGCGAATCTTATCCCAACAGCCAGGACCAGGGGAACGCGAAAATGGAACGTCGCAAGTCTAAATAGCGCGGCATTCTTGGAGAGATTTGATGAGACCTCACTTTCACAAACCGGTAGTGATGCTATCACTCTGGCTAACGAAACTATGCAGCGCATAATTCGTAGTTGCAACGCTTCAATGTCTCGCGTATCGCAACATCCCAGAAGGCAATCTGTATATTGGTGGACACCTGAAATCGCTGAACTCAGACGAACCTGCCTCCAGCGCAGAAGAAGATACACTAGAGCTAGAAGAGATGGTCACGCAGTACATGAGGCTGAAGATTTCAAACGGGCCCGAAGGGCACTGAAACAGGCAATCATAGCCGCCAAAAAGGCGAAATGGGAGGAGCTCTGTAATGAATTGAACACGAACCCCTGGGGTCTCGCTTATAAAATTGTGACCAGAAAGTTGGGCGCTAACTCTGCCGTGCCGCATCTTGACGGCGAAGCCGTCGACAATATAGTGAGGAACCTGTTCCCCGTGCACCCACCACTGCGTGAGGAACGTGAACCTCCGACAGCTGACACACCAATACCCTTTACGGAGGAAGAATTGACAACAGCGGCGAAAAGTCTCAAAGGAAACAAGGCTCCTGGACCAGACGGAGTACCGGCCGAAGTACTTAAATTAGTTGCTGAAAATCGACCAAATGCACTTCTTGAAGTGTACAATGCCTGCATTGCCCAAGGTGTCTTCCCTAATCAATGGAAGCTACAGAAATTAACTCTGATCAGCAAAGGAAAAGGAGATCCGACACATCCATCATCATATCGCCCTCTTTGTATGCTGGATAGTGCCGGTAAATTATTGGAGAAACTCCTCCAGCGCAGACTGGCAGCGGCCATTGAGACAGCTGGTGGATTATCGGACAGGCAGTACGGCTTCCGACCAGGTAGGTCAACGCTTGGTGCCATAGCGGACGTAGTAGAATGCGTTGAACGGACAAGACTTAGACGTTACTATCCGAAGCGCAATGTTGTCCTTGCCACGCTCGACGTGCGGAATGCTTTCAACAGCCTACGATGGGAGGATATCATTAAGGCACTACGTGAAAGATTTCGTATTCCTCCATACCTTCTGAGAATATTACGCAGCTATTTGAAGGATCGCAAGCTTCTCTACGATACACCCGATGGCCGAAAAGCCGTAGAGATTACGTCTGGTGCAGCTCAGGGATCCATTCTCGGTCCTGATCTCTGGAACCTGAGCTACGACGATATCTTAGGTATAGATATGCCAGAGGACACATACCTCGTGGGATACGCGGATGATATAGTGTCGGTCATTTCAGCGCGCGACATTGAGGATGCAAGGAGAAAACTGAACCAGGTTATGATAAGGACTCAGATATGGCTCGAGGACCACGGTCTAGAGCTCGCAAAAAACAAGACTGAGGTCATACTGATGACAATGGCTCGCATTCCACTCGAGATAAGTATGCAGATAGGTGATGTGTCACTAGTTACAAAAAGAGCAGTCAGATATTTGGGCCTGAGACTCGACTGTAGACTTAATTATTGGGCCCAAATACAGCATGCAGCTACCAAGGCAGCGAAACTAACGGGCATGTTAAGCAGACTGATGGCAAATATTGGCGGACCAACACAGGCCAAACGAAAAGTGATTATGGCGGCGACAAACTCGATAATGCTGTATGGAAGCGAGATATGGGGAGAAGCGCTGGAGATTAAATCTAAGCGGAAAGTACTAGCAGCAGTGCAACGAACAGCAGCACTAAGAGTTGCATCGGCCTACCGCACCGTATCGGGCGCCGCGGTCCTCGTGATCGTCGGTGAGATACCTATTGACCTACTGGCATTTGAGCGAAGAAGATCGTGGAAAACAAGGAGAGAAAATCTCGCCATTAGTAGCGCAGATCTCAGATCTCAAACACTACGGCGATGGCAAAGTAGATGGAGCGAGGAAACAAGCGGAAGGTGGACTTATAGACTTATTCCGTCTATAGAGACATGGATACGGCGAAATTTTGGGGAAATTAACTATTTTCTGACCCAGTTTCTTTCGGGTCATGGTTATTTCCGAAAATATCTATACCGCATGGGCAAGGTGATTGATCCTGGCTGCATTTATTGCCAGGAAATGAATGACGACGCTGAACACACATTCTTTCATTGCATCAAATGGCAAGACGAGAAGAACATGTTGATAGAGCAAATTGGCGAATTTACACCCGACAACATTGTGGACGCAATGCTCGAAAGCGAGACGAAATGGAGCGCTGTAAGAAGATACGTTGAATGTGTACTCCGCAGGAAGAAGGTCGACCTTGACACAATACAACGAAATGATACATGAGAAGACGAGCCAATAGCATGAAGCTGGCTTCAAATATGGCGTACCCAGACGTGGGAGAGTAGACAACGGTCCCTAACGGGACGTCGTTCTGGGCCCTTCCCGAAGTAATGCAGATAGCCGTCCCGGGAAGGGAGTATCCCCAGAAGAGGAGGAGGGATTGTTTTAGTGGAAGCACCACTCGACGCAGTTGACGACGGTCACTGTAAGTGCGAAGGCATTTTGAACCCTACCTCACACGCCAAAAAAAAAAAAAAAAAAAAAAAAAAAAAACATGGCTTAAACACACATAATTGGTCATTACAACCCTTCAGTCAGGGTTACGACCTAGCTTCTCACACCACTTATGTTGTGTGCGTTAATTTTATACATGAGTGGCGGGACCTACAGTTTAAAGTCGACTCCGAACAACAGATTTTTGAGAAACTTTTCATGACAATTTTATTTACCCTCAGAATTTTTGCCAGAAATCTGCTATGTTGTAGAGTTTACTTTGCCTATAATCAAAGAATTTGATTTCCTCAGATTGGGACAAAGACCATTTAAACACAGTTTATTTTGCTTTTGATGGGATGCATCCAAACAACGTAAAGTTTCTGATAGTGGTCAACATGGCGACCGCCAGAAAGTCTTGTCTTGCTGCATTCAAGTTGACACGCAGCCTCCTCGCGGCTTATCGTGGATGGCATACTAGATATTAACTAAAGCGCAGTCCATTCACCTGGACTTTAAATTTGAGTTCTGCGTAGGGCTTGGAACCCACCACGTAAAACAGTATCCAATGAAAGCGACAACACAAACTATAATAACGACCAAGGCAAAGGACTATGATATAAGAATTGGAACATTCGGCAATTGAATAGGTTAGGCGCATCCGCCCTCATGAAATGCACGTCTGACATCACTGTCAACTAGGAAATGCTATGGTTAGGAAAAGTTACAGTTTACAGCTGCCATGCGGAAAAGCACGAATTTGGATGTGGTTAGTAAGAGACTTCGCCATCTCGTCTCTGAGTTCACTTCCGTGAACGAAAGGATATCCACAATCCATATCAAAGCTAAATTCTATAACATAAGCTTAATTTGTGTTCACGAGCCCACGGAAGAAAAGGACGATGCGGCTAAAGATGCCTACTACGCCATTCTCGAGGACATATACGATAAGTGCCCGACCAATGACGCTAAAATTGTCTACAGAGATTTTAATTCGAAGGTCGGGCAGGAAGGTATCTTTGGTCCCACTGTCTGTCAATTCAGCCTCCACAGGATCACTACTTCCAGGTATAAGGCTAAACGATTACATGGCAGTATGTGGCACTATGTTTCAACACCTCGATGTCGACACCATGTGATAAATAAAGAATCTAAGTCTAGAGTTGGACACTGACTATAAAACAAGTGTTTTACTAAATAAATAATGTGAAGTTTACAGATGCCTTTTCAGACTCAAGATGAGGGAGCAGAAATGATGACTTTGTGAATATTCCGCCGCCTATCCATGAAGAGGTCAAAGTCGCGATTTTGCAGCTTAAGAACAATAAACCTGCAGGTTCTAATGGCTTGCCCGCTGAATTGTGTAAGATCACAGGTAATGAACTGATAGATGCATGCACCAGCTTATTTACAAAGTATAGCTGGAGGAAAGTATGCCCGTATTGCGTAAACGGCTGAAGCCATTCATCAAAACACTAATTCGACTTTATCAGTGCAGCTTCAGGCTCGGCAAGTCCACCATTGACCATATCTTCACATTAAGTCAAGTTCTGGAGCAAAACATGTCGACACACATAATAAGGAATCGTGTTTTTGCCGCAATGTTTGAGCTGGGTATACCTGCAAAGATGATAAGGCTATGCAGAATGACGTTAAGCAACTGCTGCAGCTCCGTCAAAGTATGAACGGACATCTCCGAACCTTTAAATACCGTACATGGTTTCAGACAAGGCGATCCCTAATCATGCGGCCTCTTCAACTTCGTCATGGAGAGTGTTCTGCGGAAGTGTATCGCAATGGCACTATTTTTCAAAAAAGTGTCCAGTTGTATTTGATGAGAGGAATTTGCGAGTCGGCGAAGAGGACGACCTTTTTGATTTGGAAGGACCAAATCGAGGAAGCTCTGTTATCGAGGGGGGCGACCAACTGGAGAAGGCAGTCAAGAAGCAGAAGCGACTGGAAGGATGTGTTAAATCAGACCGAAATCCGTTAATCGAGATGTTAAGGGCCTAATTAAGTAAGTAAGTCAGTAACATCTTATATGAATTAGTAATTATAATATTTGGAAGACGTCTTAGTTTAGTAGGTAGTGTGTTGGACACCAGGTCAGACACCAAAACGAAAATATGGAAAAGATTTCTTCGGTGACATTTTCTCAGCAGATTTATTGCAAAAACTCTGGGAGTAAATAATCTAAATAATAAAAAATTTTCAAACATCTGTTGCTCGGAGTAGACTTTCAACTGTAGGTCCCGCCATTGTATGTATATAATATTTACATATTTACATATGTATATAATATTTACATTTACATATAATATAATTACAAGAAGACTTGTCACACATGAAAAAAAAAATAAAACATGTATTAAGAAACCGCCCAGATGCGCGCGACACGTTTTTCTCTAAATCACTTTTTTCGACCTGGCGACCACGTTTTAGCAAAATGTACGTGACCGATTTCGCTGAAATTTTGGAACAATATTTCTAAGATGAGTAGTAGTTTTAGCATGAACTAGGATATTTTTAATCCGCCAATAATGAATAGTTTTATTAAACAATTAAGGTAGAAAAAATAGGCGCAAACAAGAAAACAATTTAAAACGCCATCATCGGTTTGTTATTTTTTAACCTCTACAAAATATCCTAGTTCAGGCTATAGCCAGAAACATATTTTTTTTAGAATCCATTTCGATTATTGCTTTCAGTCACTTTTCACTTACTTAAATCGTGGTCGCGAGATTTTAAGATGTCCCTCTTCAGGCTGCCATACTATCTTCAGACTTGAACATAATAGAAAAAAAATAATTTTTTTCCCAACTAACAATCAAATGTCCTCTTTAAATTATATAAATTTATCTTAGGAAAAAAAACACAAAGTTGAAAAAAGACTTTTAGGACGTAAAAGTAGAAAAAAGAGTGGGAAAAGGTTCATTTACCAACTTTAAAACCAAATAAATGAAAGGAAAAACTCAAACAAAATGTATGTTATTATTTTTATTTCAATTTGTTTGTATACAAAAATTATAAAATCAATTATTCACTTTAATCGATAACATAATAATTAAGTATTAGTATTATACAATAATATATTTAAGTATTAGTATTATACAATATTTCCATATTTACTTTAAATATAAGGATTGCAAAAAACAAACAAAAATTAGTATAAATTTCTTAAATAATATTAAACTTATATAATGACTTTTAGTAGGTGTAGGTGATATTTGTATAAATTTAATGTTAAATTGTGTTAACTAATACAATTTATTGTAAGTATAGTACATATTAATTAATTATCTAAAGAGAATTTAAAGAAAAAAAAAATCAAAATTATCGTTTATAGCCTAGTCATAAATATGTATTAATTTAATTATATTATAAGTATATTATACGTGTATATATTCGCATATTCTCGATTTATTCAAATACAGAATAGTTTAAACTGGCGATTTTAAACTATTCCGCTTCGAATTGAAAATATGACTTTAATTCGAATGTGTGTCGGATTGCTGATTTGGTTTATGTTTTTTTTTTTTGTGTTTTTTTTTGTTTTTATAATTAATTTTCATTGTTTTCCACATAAAGCACTTGGAGTGTTCTACAAAGTATTTATGTACATTTTCTTTTTAAATAACACTTTTAGTAAGGTAAGTTGAGCTTAGATATTAAATGAAAAAAAAAAAAATGAAATAAAGAAAAACATTACAAAAAATAAAATAAACTGGTACAAAATAGTCTTAATTAGTACAATTAAAGTTAAGTTTATAATAGTAAAAAAAAAACTACATGTGTAGTTAGTTATAAATATCTTGAGGTGTTATGTCTTTTTGTTTTTAGGGTCGAAGCTAGTTTAATATTACCAAGTTCATTTTTCTGTGCTAGAGAAAAATAATGTCTGGGCATTGATTTCATGAGTACAATTTGTTGATTATTTATAATTTAAATTCTGAATGGCTCGCGTTTTTCCACTGGCGTAGTTCCGCGAGATGCTCTACTACGCATAGTTGAACTAAAAGTTGGTTCGGCTGAACTTTTCCTTGGTGTTTGAGCCCCTGATGGTGTAGATGTACCACTAACAGTACGCCTTTGAATAAATAAAATTATTGTTAAAAATATATGACAGAAAAATGTAAATATGTAATCGAATTTAATAAAACTGTGGTTAATTTTACAAAACTTCAAATACTAAAAATAGCATAAAAGATAAGTTTATTCGTGCTTATTAAGAAATATCAGAAATACACTGAGCGCCATAAGTGAGTCAACTCCCACAATAATTTTGTTTTTGTTTTAACATTTTATAAGTAATAAAATTTATTCCATTATTCTCATTTACTTTTCTCGCTATCCTAAGAAAATGAATTATTTCAGTGGTGTCTACTCACTTTTGGCGCTCAGTGTAGATAAATATAAATAAAAATGCAATACAAAAACATAAAATACAATACAAAAATATAACAAATTTAGACAGGAAAAAATATTATTATAAAAAAAATATAAAAATACCATAGAATTCTAGCTACATACATACATATATACTTTTACATATACAAAAAATACATATACTATACTTATAGCCAGAATGTTGTGAGCATCGAAGTACAAACTTATCAAAAAAAAATTAATTAAAATTCTTGTATGTACATAATATGTATTACATATGTAGTTTGATTAATTTCATCAAAGTATATTACATATATGTATTACAATTCTCAATAGTAGCATATAACAGTATTAAAGAAAAAATAATAATAATAGTAAACAAATGATACTATTATTCTCTTAACGTCAAAAGTGAAAAGTAGCTTTCACTTATTATATTATATGTACTAAATACATATACTACAAACAAATGTACCTATATTTAAAGCAATAAGTGTCAAACCGAATTCAACGTAACAGGTAGCGCTGTAAGCTATCAAAAATTGATATAAACAGAATACGTAGTTATAATAATCGCTGAATATATTCAACATTAAATATGTGAAACATAAAATGTAATATTGCTGGAGAGAAATATGTAGTTGGATATACATTTATTATACAATATGATACGTATTTTTTTTTAGAAAATTAATATATTATTCTTGCATTATTCTGTTTAAATTTTTTCTTGTAAGCTACTCATTACGTCATGAGCTTCAGCTTCTACTTCAACTACTTAATTCTGTTCCAGACTTTAGATTCTAAGGTTTTAAGCAACACATTCAAAACCGTGTACCAGTTTGATAAAATAAGAAATATGTACGACAATTTAGCTTCTTTCGAACGAAAGCCACAATCAATTATTGACTAAATTTCAACTATATGTATGTATGTATATGGTGAACAAGAATTGAGTATGCAAACTGTTTATATGAAAAAGGCAAATATGATTTTTTTAATTTTGTCAAAATTTTTTCAAACATTGCTATTTATAGAAAGGTACTATTATTACAATAATGTGAGTGATGTACGATTGTTGAAAATAATTTGGTGCTATAACTTTTTGAAATTTATCAAACAACGGTAACGTTGTTATTGCAACTGGTTTTTTTCATTTATTCTAAAAAAAAAAAAAATTCAATCAGTTTTAGCATCAAATTATTGTAGAAAATAATTTGAAATTATCAAACAACGGTTCAATTTTTAATGTAACCGGCGATTTAATTGAATTGATTGCAAGTGAATTGTTAACTTATGAAAATATTTTACTATTATTATGTCCTGAAGTACCTAAGATACACCTTAGAGAGTGCCTTCTCAAATATGATATTAAGGAAATTTATACAATTTAATGCTAAAATATTATGTTTGTAGTATGTAAATAAAAATGAAATCTGTAAATATAGTACTTTTGTTTAAAATTCTTATATTTGATGTATAACAATTTGTTATTATAATGAATCTTTTACGTAACTTCTTTTTCTTTGTCATTTTAAAGATACAGGTACTAAACGCTTTATTTCCTAAACTGAATGAGATACAGTAGATGGCTGACAATTGCAATATAAAATACAGTATATTCTGCTAAAATCCAGATATATACAAGTTAACACGTAAAGTCAATAGAAAAAACCCCTATTAATATAAATTGTATGAATCATCACTAATTTGATTAATAAAGGAATAGAATATCATTAAATTAAATATTTCGTTGCTGACTGTTTAAAGGTATTTATTTTTGATTTCTGGCTTTCACTTATCAACAAAGCATTTTTGTTTAACTCTTTTTATTATAAATTAGGTTTTAGTTAAACTCGAAATGTTCTGATTGCAGCAATTTAGTTAACATATATCTTTTTATGACCAAAGTTCTCATAATAATCATTCATATGATCCCATCAGAACAAGTTGCATATTTCAACATTAAGAGTAACAAATTTTTTTTGTAATACCTTAAACATACAAGTAAATTCAAAATTCATGCAATAATTTAACTGTGAACTAACCAAGTGAAAAAAATAATTAAAGAGCAATAATAATACATTTTTGATGCTATTTACCCTTTGCACTCGATTGCCCCACTGAGGGGACATGATAGTTTATTAGCGATTACGGACAATAAAATTATTTCACCGCAATTTTTTAAGAAACACTTGTTCTCCTGTAGTTTTCTGTTAAAATGGCACAAAAAACTAATCGAAATATGATAAAATTAACAAGATGCATGGTAAATAAATCAACCGTTTCACACGTCGAAAAGAAAAGATCTTTGCATACATATTCCAAATGTGGGAGAAAGAAAACGGGATTATATTGTCTGATCTGACAGAAAAACACCAGGCGGAAGGCGGCAAACAACATTTTATTGTGAAACATGTACAAATCAACCCGCATACATGTTGGGAATTTGTTTAAACTTTACCATATTGTAGAAAATTATAAAAAATAAATTTTGATATTTTTTTTTTTGTAAATATGTGTTCTTCAATGTCCACAAATTCATATAAAAAAAATTTTTTATTACAATTCCATACTTGGTTCTAAAATTATACTGTATATCACATTTTCAGGATGCACGTTTTCGTTAAAAAGTGCCGTCAAGTTGCTGGTAGATAATGTCCGAAACGGTACCGAGTGCAATTGGTTAATAGGTACACTGTGTCTTTCAAAAATTATAAAAAGTTTGTTATTTCTATTTAAATTTTAATATTAAAAATTTATATTAACTTTAGTATTTATTTGAATTTTCTTTTATTATAAAGAATATTAAAGTTGATATGTAATTTGAAAATTCTTTTCAGAAAACTGACAGTCTTTTACAAACTGTTTCACCGCAAAATTCATAATTTTCAATGAACTTAAAAATGTATAATTTCAAACTTTTTAAATTTTGGAGCAACACAGAAGAAGTTAGCTTTAACTTTTAGATGAAATATGTAATTCATACACATAATAAAATTAACGAGAACAAAAATTAAATAAACAAAACTAAGGCGTTAAAAAATGTTGCAAAACTAAAATATGATTATTACTCTTACGCTTTACAAAAATGTGTTACAACTGTGCACAATTAGAAGTTGGGTGTCGATTCAATTAGGGCTTTAAAATATATTTTTATTTATAAATATACGTATGAGTGTGATTGATTACCCTAAATTGTTAGGAGTAATAACACTATTTAAAGTAGAATTGGTTGGTGAAGAATTAGCACTCAACGAATTTGATACTTTTACTGGTATCCTCGATATACGATTGCTAAAACCGTTAGATTATTTAATTAAAGAGAAATGAAAGGATACAGTAAAGAGAAGAAAGTTAGAATTAGACAAAAAAATAATTATAAAATATTTAAGGCATTAACATACAATATGATACTTAGACATAACATGTGATACTAAATGATATAAACTGGTTATTGATGATTCTAACAAAATTTATAAATAGTAGATAAAGAGCGAATAAAGTTTTAATTAAGCGTTTAAGTATAAATAAAATAAATCGTAATAACTATTTAGGATTTAGTAGGTTATTCACCCTCTTTACCTATTTTTGAAGCCATAGCATGTTAGTGTTGGTATACTGGATGATCTACTCATGCCCCCGTTGCTTTTAATTTGCATTTCACGAATAGTTTAATTTTTATTATGTTTTAGTATTTAGAATTTTTGATTTTGAAGTGTGGGAGTCGTAAATTTCGATGCAGTTTTAGTCAATTTTAAGATACGTTATTTTAGTGTCGTTTCGATTTGGAAAAATACATGCCAATTTAAGGGTGTTGTTTTTTTGTATGTGAAAAATAAAAAAATAAATATTGAATTATATGCAAAAATAAAAAAATTATAATAAAATATAAAAATAAGTTTAAAAAATGTTGTATTTTAAATTAAATGATATTAAATTAATGTGTTATTTTTCCTTCGATAGATTTTGTATTTCGCATGTGTTTGTAAAAAACTTTGTTAAAATAAAAAACTATCAATTAGTGGATCTTTTAAATATACATTTCATTTCTAACCAGCAAATAGCGAGTTATACGTAAGTATCTGACTCCTCTTAAGACTGCAAGAGTTGAAGTAAAATTTTCATCTGCGAGTCTTTACTTAAATACTCTTATACGAAGTTAATTGTTTATAATCATCCTTATTCTGGTTGTTGTCGTCGTCGTCGTTACCAAAAATGATGTCGATAAAATCAGAGTCGACACAACACAATATCGACGTATTGACTCACAGAATACCAAATGTGTGTCGACAGTCATTTATAACTGTCAATAACGACAAACAGGTTACCAATTTTAAACTGTCGAGGCAAGACGACGTCGACGACGACAACCAGAATAAGGGTGAATGTTTATTTTAATAAATCGAAACAAAGTGCAATAGTAAAAAAAAAAAAAATATAAACCATAATAAATTTGAACAAAAGAATAAATACGTATAAAGAGACTGCGAGCAACACTTATCTGATATTATTTATTATTCGTATATTGTAGAAACTCTATTGCACATACTAATGAACAAAATAGGAAATACATTGCCTTTCGAAAAACACATTTGCTCTTAAATGACTTCCCGATTTGTAGGAGATATTGGGGGCCGCTTTTGAGTGTTAAATATTTGTATATGAATGTATTGTGTTAACGACTCAATTATTATTAAACTAACATTTTATTCGGACAATTGTTTAGAGCATAAGATAAAAAGTGTCAAAAATATCTAACTACTACTACCGAATTATGTAGTTGTTTGTATTAATAAATCATTCCATTAATGTATGTGAATTGAAAAAATATTACAAGTTGATTAAAACGTAAAAAAAGACGGTATTTGGAATTTATTTTTGAAACTTAAATATCCTTTAAATTTTTGAAACCAAGGAGACAACTATTTTTTTCACTCAACTTTCATTCTATGATGTCAAATTTTAGCAAGACTTTAAAAATTTAAAATTTTTTTCGGAATGACTATGAAAAAGTGACTTTGTGATTCTATTTTATTATGAAATTTTTGTCATTTGTATTCTCTATGTTGAACTCACCTAGTGGGTGCCGGACTGGCAGATCCGGAAGCGGTTTTACGTGCAATTGTATTACTACCATTTGCTCGAGACGTTGTTGGTGTCACAGACAATCTGGAGGGACGCGGTGTAGTACCAGTGCCCGAAATTGTACTTGTAGCCGATGGCTTACGTTGTGGAATACGTGAAGGGGTATGTTCGTCTAATTTATTAAAAATGTAAAACAAAAATTAAAAGAATAATTCATTAATGAAAATTAAATGGATCGATTACTTATAGCAAACGAAATTTAGTTGCGTTGCCATATACATATGTATATATATTTTTTATAAATGGCAAATGACAGCTAAAATTTCGATTTACGTTTCTTGCCAGTTATTAGTTTCCGTAGATTATTTGCTTACCAGTACTATCTAATGATAAAGTTGATCCATGTCGGGATGGCGGCTTGGAGCCCTGTCTACTAAGTGGACGAGAATTCGGTTTCGAGCCAGCTCTAGATCCACCTGGCGTCATACCTGCTCTTGTGCTAGTGTATGTAACTTTCCGTGGCGTATAACGTCCAGAGGCATTTCCATGGCTTCCCTCGTTATCACTCAATGAATCTGGCGTTGAAGCTGATAACGACGAACGAGTATTTGTTGTTTTAGTCATTGGTATAGAACGTACAGAGCGCTCGCGAACCTTTTTGTATTTTGTGTTATAATAAAAAGTGTAAAAATAATAAAAATATTTGATAAATAAAAAAAGTAAAAAATTTAAGTTAAATAAATTTTTAATGAAAAAGTAATGAATTATATATTGCACCCCACTATTCAAATCAAATGGAATTTTATTTAAAAATTAGTTAACACTTATCCTTGTGGCCTTAGATATTTTGTTCTTTTATAAATCTTGTATCATTTCGTTGAATCCTTTAGACGATAAGAAAAATTTTAAAAGCTATAATTCCAATTAAACTTACCCAGTGCGTTGTTGGATGACAATGAAGTACATGAGGACTTAACGGTACAGAACGACTACTATTGCAACGTACAAATACGGTGCCACCTGCTCCCATGTGTATAGGAAAGGCACATGGTACTTGTTCTTGTGCACGTATACGCTCAAATATTGGCATTAATTCAGCCAAATGTTCATCAGCTACGATAATTTTTTAAGAAAAAATATTGTTTAAAAGAAAAGAAAAACATTGGTGGAAAATGCACAAAACTGGTTCAATGATCATTTAAAAAAACACACATATTTCGCAAAAATTCTCGCCTTTTTAGTCTTATGTAAAAAAAATGTGATCTATTAAAGTGCATCTTGTAGGTACTATTGTAACGCTCGATATAAGTTTGATAAGAAAATTATAACCATTTTGATAAAAGCTAAATCCAGGCATACATATTTTTTTATGTATTTGTATATCGTAATCTTTTTAAACAAAAAAAAAAAAACAAATACATGCTTTAAATATTCTTAATGAACAATATTCAGGGGATTTTCGCTGCAGCAATATTTTGCTTCGTGAATTCTAACAGATGTACAATAACAGGCAACTTACCTTAAGAGAGTTCAATTTTTATTTAAAAATGGATAAGCATATAGTATATGTATGTATAAATAGTGGGTAAAAATAAATTGTGAGCAATTTCTTGGGGTGTAATGTTATATGATTTTTTGTTTTATATTATGAATGTTTGTTTAGTCGATGATATAAATTTGTAACTATTTACCTTAGTAATGGGACCTTGTGAGCTCATATATGGCGGCAAGTTGTTACCATTTTGAGTTGCATTTGGTATTGAGCGTCTAGGCGTAAATACTGCCATGCTTTGTGACACACCGTCAGCCAATATAAATTGTTCGCGTAATTCAATATTAGTACGTCCCTTAGCTGAGCATTTTAATAAAATTATTTGTATTTGATTGCCATTCGTGTTTTCAATAGCAAATATTTCATGCCACAAAATCCCAAATCACATAAAAGGGTACACAATATCATTTGACAACAGTAAAATAATTAAATCAGTATTTATATGATTTGATGATTTCAAAAGCAACAACAGCATATACGCATTTGTTAAAAACAGGTTCATTTATCGAAAATATCATCAATTGTTTTTGATTTGCAATTTTAAATAAACCAATATTGGCAACGTTTTCAAATGTTGAGATATAATTTTGTTATTTTTCAAAAAGGAACAACACAAAAAAGAAAAAAAGAAGCCAAAAAAATAAAAAAATTAAAAACAAATAAAATAAAAAAAAAAATTTTATGTATAAATGTATTAAAAACAAATACAGCAAAGTTAAATATAAAATGGGAAGTTAAAAACAGATTACTATAAAGCCAAAGTACTATAAAGCTTTTTAATTTATATGCAAATACTAAAAAGGTTTATATCTTTCGCACACAATTTCAATTTGTCAAAAATTTTGTACTCGTTTAATGTTTCAGTTCTGTATTTAATAAAACTATAGAAGACCCTTAATTCGTAAAATGCCGAGAAACGTCTGAGTTTGTGCGAAATAGAGAAATGAACATTTAAATTAGGCAAAATCGTTTTGTATTTTTAATATACATATGTAGATATGAACACACCTTTTTAATTTTGTATTTTTGAACAAATTACAAAATATGACCCACATTAAAGCTGTCTGAAATATTAGCGGGTCACTGCCTGATAGACTTAGAGAGTTACGAAGTCGTCGTAGCCCACGGGGTAGTGTGTTGGCCTATTAGACGACAGTCCGATATATGAAATATATTTTTTTTGTCGACTTCCTCTCAGCAGTCCTCTGGCAAAAATTCTGAGAGTAAACTAAAATTGCCACACCCGCCACTCGTGACTTAAGTGTTGTAATAACAAATAACAAGAATTGTTGAGGACGTGGCTGATATCTACTACTCCGCAGCTTAGTAACAATTACAATTGATAGTTGTACCACTAATGTTTAAGTGATTAAGTTGAATTTTTTGTCTCAGATTTATCAAAGTTATGAAAGAATGGTAAAAGATCCCGAATATAATTTGGAATGATGACAGACTAATTACTGTCAAATTTCAAAAGTATATTTCTAAAATATTTATCTATGAAGTTGCCATTTTGAAGTAACATAATAAAAAATTTCACAAAACAATGACTAACAGTTTATGATACACTTTATGTACGTATTTTTTTATTCAAATTAAGTCGATGTAGAGAAACTGATCTAGAGCATTCTAAAATAGAGCTGGGTTTCCTATTAAAGATGTCTCTGCATGGAAGAGAATTCTGCAGTTTATATAAAAGAGTTGATTAATTTATTCAGCCTGTACTGATTTTTGTTGTCGTATAAGCCCCTTTCAAATGGGACCCAGCAAACAACAATTCGCTTTTGCTCCAATTTTAAAGAAATGTTCCCATCGGTCCTATAAGGAACATAGGGCCTCAAATTCTAAGCATAATGTATACTTTAAATTCAAAAATTTTATACAACTGTTTCTTGCACTCCTAGTGCATTGATAGTACATATAGTTAAAGGCAAATTTCAGGTGAACTTTCTGATCGTAATTTTCATCTAATATTCAGGAGAAGAAAAATTTCACTTTTTATTCAAAATGTGAGTGAATTGAAAAATAGTATACACATTCTTGACCATTCTAAATAATATTAGATATTTTGAATTATACTGTTTTGTGTGTATAGGCAAAATACATTGATTAATATTTTACAAAAAAAAAAAAAATTTAGAAACTGAAAAAATATTTTTATTTATTAAAAAGGATCTAGTTTGGTTTTAAATACGTCTGTGATTGATTAGGGCTTTAATTCTACATCAGAATATAATATTGAATATAATTTTAAATACTTTTAGAACAAAACTCAAATTGAAATAAAATGCGAAATTTATTATTTAATAAAATAGACATACGAATTATTTATGCCTTTTTATTAGGAGTTTTGAAGAATGTATTAATTATTTGACTTAATATGAAAAATGATCAAATTATTGTTGTTACTTAAAGAATAATAAAAAAAAATTAAAAAATGACATTAAATAGGCTTAAAATGTTGTTGTTACTTAAAGAAATAGTTATGAATTAAAAAGAATTAACATAAAATAAGCATGCATTTGGGAGTATTATAAAATGAAATATATGTATGTAACTACAATTGATGCAACAATATTACACAAGACACAAGTACATAAGCGATAGAAAAATTATCACTATCTGCATTTATATATAATGGACATTCCATAAAATATATATCTTTGTATACTGTTATTAGTTTTTAAACGAGAAAAATATTTCATTTTAATTGTATTGTTATGGTTGTTTAGTAGTTTTTGATTTTTGCTATGAAATATCTATTTCTTAAGATCACAACTTTATTATTCTGTTTATTGTATTTAAACGCTTTGTTAAATGACCATTTCCGTTTTGCATTTAGTATATAATAGACTTGCTACACTATTAAACTGAAATGTAAATGAAGTTAACATGAATATAAGGTGATAATGATGATTGATTAAAAAAAAAAAAAAATCATTTAGAATAGATTTTTCTATAAAAAATATTCGCATGAACCATGAAATGTGTATTAAATGATTAAGTGATGATAAAAAGAAACTTGAAACAACTGAAATAATTAATAAATTTAATTTGTATAATAAAATTTTACGACCATGAGCACATACATTCTGTTTCCGGAGTGTACATTATAGTCTCAAACCCTTCAAAGAGCGTTTATACTGAGATGAGGAAAAATCTTTGATTTCTTTCATTTCATTATTAGCTTCCTTCAAATATGAGCAGAATGAAACATAATTTTAAGTAATTTGCAAACTATAAACTAATTGATAGGCATTCTTTCGATTTATTTCTGATTCGATTTGTACTAAATTGTACAAAATATTTTGTAAGACAAATATTCTGCATGAATTATAATACGATTATAAATATCAAAAAAGTTAATTAATAGTATGTGATATTTCGATTTTTTTGCATGTACATATATAAACAAATCAATCAGTACTCTTTATTAAAAATATTAAACGAAAAATGTAAAAAAATTAATTATTTCAATTTATGTTCTTAAATAAAGTATATGAAAATGTTAATGAAACCAATTCACATTTACTAATGGTTTATAATTGCATTTTTTATCACAAATAGAATGATTGGGACGTTGTATAATAAAATAAAAAGTTTCACTTACCGCGACAAGGATCATTCTTTTGAAGAAATTCATCCAAAGCAACCCAGCCACCACCAACACGCACCATTACAGTGCTGCGTAAAATACGAACTAAGCGTAATTTTTGTGAATCACCAAACTGAAGAGGAGTAATTAAATAAATAATAGTTATATTATATATAGAGTGCACACAAAGTATTTGAAGAACACTTACTCTATATTTGCCTTCTCCAACTTGGAATACGCGGAATTTTTGGCGACAAGTGCAAAGCATAACCAAACGTTTCACCTCATCGTGAATTTTATCAGAATCGGTTTGTGGTTTACGTTCTTGCCAATCAGGTCTAAGGGCCGCAATAAATTCTTGCCAATCAATCAAACCTTCTCCATTGCGGTCGAACAAGTCAGCAACTTTGCCCATTTCCATACGAGATGTATCAAATTCTGAAACAATATTTACCAAAACGTTAAATGACTTTTTAACACAAGTTATATAACTATACACGCTATTATCAAAAAACTATAGCAATTATAAAATAAAGATACATTTACTATGATTGAATTTACAGAAAACTTACTGGTATTCAATATGCCGTCAATAAATTCGCCTCTAGGTATGAGGCCATTGTTATCTTTATCCATTTTACGGAACAAATCTGTCAAACGTGATTTCTTGTGATTCATATACTTTAAGAACTGCAATTATATCAAAATTGTTAGCGATAATTTATTTTTTTGTGCCACATTTTGCTTACCCTCTTTCTCCAGTCATCCCAGCTAAAGTTACGTACTCGTTCTAAATCCTTCAAATATATAAGATGATCATTCAACCGGCGTTGGCGTTCCCAAGAAAGCATCCATACGTGACGCCACTTGTCCCAAAGCAATTTTGCTCTTGGAGAACGGAATTCAAGTTCTGGCCCAACAGAGCTAATAAAGAATGAATAACATACAACACCACATATAAAAATTATTAAAAAAAAAACAGAACGATTTCTAATTCACATTGTAACATAAAAATAAATACTACAAATAAATACACATACAAAAGAGCCACAGAGAAAAATATGTAGACATGGAAATGTACAATTTAGTTTTTGCGGCATGCTCTTACCTCGGTGAAAAGCGTGGACCATAATGTGGCAGACGATCTCTATCAGGAGTATCACGATTTGGTGTCATACGATTACTATATAAGATTTATAAGCAGTAACCAGTAGAATGTCAAGTTATAATGTTGATTTTCGAGCAACGAAACAATGAATGCAGAAAATGTAGACAAAACAAAAAAGCATACAAAAACGATATCAAAACATACAAGAATATAAAAGAAAAAAAAAAAAAATAATAACAATATTAAAAAGCAAAACAATTAAATGTAAACCAGAAATCACTATACAAATAAAAACAAAATTGTATGTAAAAAGCGATATTTTTACTAAATGGTTTGAATACAATAGGAGTTCGGTTTGCGAGTGCTTATAGCATGCAGAAAATATAGTAACATGATCTTTTTTTTACTCACCTTGACTTGCGGTTGTTTAGACCATGATCACGTGATCCTTTGAAGCTAAAGAAAAGAAGAAAAAAATATAACTTAATTAATGTCTTGACTACAATTTTTCATTTCCTTCAGTTGGTTGATAATAGAGAAAAGCGTATGAGTTAAGCTAATGGAATTACAATGAAAGTTCTACTGTATTTTATTGTTACAACTGAAAGACGTTGTTTTAGTTCTCTTAGTAATCAAAAAACTAATTCCAGTGATAACTTATTTCTTTTATGAGGGACAGTTAAAAAAAAAATTAAAATTGCAGCCTGTTTATTTCTATTAAGGTTTTTGTTTTAATGTCTAATTTTTCTTATTTTTTTTTTTTGTTTAATTCATAGGAATAATGAAAAATTAAATGTTGAGATTAACTGTTTAATGACGGCGTGTTATTTCATGTACTTTGTAATAAATTATATTATGTATCATGCTCATCAATGCAAATGTTTTGCTATGAAAATAAATGTTTTAATGTTGGAGATTTGATTAGGAATTTCGAACATGTTGTTTTTGGTTTAGTGTAAATTGAAACTGCGAAAATAGCGAAACGAACCTTTGTCGTCTTAATGTACCATCAGGTGATTGCTCACGTATGTCATGACTTGAGCCGCGGCTATTGCAAAATGATAAAGATTCAGATTTGGATGTGTTTTAAAAAAATAAAAACAAATAAAAATAAATAAAATAAAAGATCAAATAAAAATAAAAAAAAATGTGAAAATATATGGTAAATATCAAATTAATATGAGAAAAGGAATGACCGTGTTTTCGTAATTTCTATATTTTACTTACACAGGCGTTTTGGTACTTCTAGATGGTTTTCGGTGACCAGGTGGTAGTTGCTTAGGCTTACAGGCTCTGTCAACTTCTGCTTGACGTCTAGCAGTATTTTCCATAAATTCTTTGTGATCCTCAATAAGCTTCTCTAGTAGTGGAATTTCATCTGGCAATGATTCGCGTTCCAAGTCTGAACAGAAAAAACATAGTATTCGTATTATTTCATATGCTCTAACATTGCTAAATAATTCTTACTTAATAATGTAGCTTCTAAACCACTTAGCCAAGCCAAAAGTTCTTCAATACACTCGTCAAGATCCTTGAGGGACTGCAGATGTTGTTCTAATTTAGTTTCGCGGTTAATGGCCCACTGTTTCACTTCTTCCCAACGTTCTTCAATGATACTTAACCAATTTTTAATGATTGGTATTGCGTCAGGATATGCCTTAACTATAATTTCTTCAGCAAACTCAAACGTTTTAATCTTTTGTTCTTCACGAGCTCGCAAATCGTTCATAAACTCCATGTGCATGTCCATCATTTCACGAGAAATCTTTTCGTCATCGGGTGCATTTTTCGCATAACGTAATTTTTGTTCCGCATGATCTAGCCAATCGAATAAAGCCTGAATGCTTCCATTCAATTTTTCAGCATCTTTCAGGGCATGCTGCAATCGTTCGCCACGTTTAGCTGCTGCTCCTTTTACATCATCCCACATTGTTTGTAATTCGTCTAATTGACGACCTACGTCTGGGTTGTTGCCCGAACTTTCCAAATCACGTCCTGTTTTGAGAACACCTTGCATTTGAGTGGCACGCTTTTGCAAGTCTTGTTCAATATGTCTGTGATGTTCACAGAGACCTTGTACTGTTTCCAAATCTCCGTGAACTGGTCCGTCCTCATTAAGTCGTTGTTTAGCTTTTTTCAGCCATTCCAAGAGCTCACCGAGGGCATCAGAAAATTGACCAGATAGCAGAAGAGCTTCTTCCAGTTTACGTTGACGTTCAATACTCTTAGATAAAACTCGAGTCCATTGTTCTTTAAGTTCAGACAGCATTTTACCAAGCACATTTTCATCAGTCTTTGGAGCACGTTCCAATAGATTTTTACCGTTTCGCATGGTAGAGTCATACAACGACTGTTTACTTGTCAGCTGGCGGTGGCTATCCTTAAGGCGTGCGATGCATTTTTTAATCTTTTGTGGCTCTTTCGACGATGTGGCCTCTTCAATGATTTGATCCAGAACTGTTTCGGTCTCTTGCAAATACTGCATAATATTATTCCAAGCATCATTGAATTCCCGTGCTTCTTTATAACCATGATCTAGGGCACGTGTACGTTCAGCCGCTTTGCTTACAATGCGTTCCCACCGATGTTGAACGGATACTAAAAGGTTCTTGATTAATATCACATCTTGTTTTTGACTGAAATATTTAAGATGTGTTCCCTTTTTATCCAGCAAAAGCATAGCTTCACGATGAGTACTGACGTCTTTTTGTAATATTTTATGTTCTTCCATCTGAGCTTGTATTTTTTCTAAAACTCTTGATACCGGTTGAGCATTTGCCAATTGGTTTTCTGCTTGATTTAACCACTCAACAAAAGCTTGCAATGTATCGTGGAATTCTGTGGCCTCCTTTAATGCGATTTCCAATTTGATTTTCTTATCAGAAGCTCTAGAAACTACTGCATCCCATCTCTGCTTAAGAGTCCGCAGTGTATGCTGCAAATTAATTGATGACACCTTTATTTGATTCTGACGTTTAATATACTCTTGCCCCTGGGCTTGAATTGTTTCAACTTTGGGACGATTTTCTTCAAGTTCATTGTAGACCTCCATAAAACGTTCCAATTGTTCTGTGGCAGTTTCTGGTAACCCACCAACTGGCTTACTAGCACCGATAATAGCATCGACGTCACCTAACCATCCCAGAATGTCTTGAACCTCTGCAATGTAACCGTGGGCTTCACGTAATGATTCCTCTAACTCGTGTTGTCGATCGGATGCCTTTTGTAAAAGCATTTTCCATTCTTGATTTAGTTTTCTTAATTTTTCCTGAGTTGTGGAAGCCTCTATTGAACCTTTTTCGGATTCAATCAGTTGACGTCCAGCATCATTCAGTGTATCAACAGAGTTCTGATGAGCTTGAATATCATTTGCCAATACTTTTAATTTGGCCAGCTCGACTTCAAGTAACTGTGGATCGCCAGGTATCTACAGAAGATATATTAAATTTTATGTAAACACTAGTAGTCTATGAATAGTAATTATATAACTTACGGGCTTCAATTGGTCCAGTGTACTATCCGTTTTGTTAATCCACACTAAAAGCTCGTTAAGAGCATGTTGGAATTGTCCCAAATGTAATAAAGCATGTTCTAGCTGCTTTTGACGTTCAACCATTCCTCGCAACAAAGAATCCCAACGACGGTTTACTACCGTTAAGGGTTCTCGAATTGAAGCAGCTTGTTCAGGTGAAGTTCGTTCCGTTAATTCAACAGCTTGTCTGTAATATTTTAATACAAATCGATTAAGATTCAAAATGTACATAACTGTTAAAAGGATTTAAGGACAGCATGCAATGCAAACTAACATATTCGGCACTGTTTTGTATTTCATTCGAAATACAAAAGAAAAATATTTCGAACCAAAAATTCTTGCAATATAATACATACATATGTTGTTTTCTCATAAAAGAAAAAAAATAAATATTGGGAATTGAAAAAAAAAAGAAGTGCTTACAATTAAAATGTTAAATTTTTTATTCGGAAAACAGAATAGAACGAAAGCAAAAAAAAAAAAAAAATTTTTTTTTCCATGCACTTAAAACTTAAAAATAGTACATATCCATAATACAAGAAATCAGTAGCTTCGGCTAAATGAATGTTAAAAACTATTTTAATTTTTAATATTATCTAATGTAAGGGTAAATAAAGTATTTATTCCTTATTATTCTTTTATTAATTGAGGAACTAGCGAACAAAATTAGACATGTTTATAGTAAATGATTTTTTTATATTATTATTTTCGGGCTCTCCAAGTACTCGCCTAAAAAATAAGTAAAACTGACTTCAGGAACAAAACCAGGTATTTGTTCCTAACAGTTGAATAAAATTAAATGTCCATTTAAAAAATTAAATAAAAAAAAAATAACTAGTCAATGTTTAAAAAAACGAAAACCAGTCCTATGTTCACGGTTTGATAAACAAATTTCCTGTGAAAAGAAAGATAAATTCTTGTTAGTCTCTATCTATCTCTTTGGCTGTTCTGTAAAAAAAAAAACAGTTAACAGGACTAGTCTGGTCTTGTTCGCCAGCTCCTCAATTATTATCTACATTATCATTTGTGAACAAATTAGAATTTTTGCCTTTTGGATAAAATTAATTCCGACGGTGTGTATTTATGGTACACATAAACTTAATATCAATATACTTGTATTTTATAGATTGATTGCGAAAATTAAATTTAATTAATTAAAAATAGTATTTACGAAATCAATTATGATAAATATGTATATGTAAACTGCAAACAATTTACATAGAGTCGAATAACTTTTACCTGTTTATTATACTATGGCATATGTACATATGTATGTATGTAGTATGTATGTTAAGATTATAAAAAATTTACTAGAATAGAAGGCTCGAAGAATTAAAACGTTGCTTTTACGTTTATGAATTTCAAGTATGTACTTGTTATTTCCTTTCTTTACAACGTAGGTAAATTCTTATACCTTCCATTCTAGTATCCATATTTCATATCTAACTGATATATAAACTTAAACAAACATCAAATAAACACAAATAAAACTTTGTTTCAAAATATACATTATCTTGCCTTTCTAAACCTCTGCCAATTTGAAGTTTTACGCGAATATACATAAATTAAAAAATTAATCGTTTCGAACAAAAGAAATATAGAAGTTAAATAGATTTGATCAATTATAAAATAGTAAATAAAGATTTCATTGAATTATTATATGAAGACTTACCTATTTAATGCCTCTACCTCAACCATATGGGGGTCGACTTCATCCTTAAACGACTTCAATTGTTCGATTTGCTTCTTAACAGCGTCAATATCTGATCCAACTGGTCCTAATTGATCGAATTTGTCTTCTGCCTTCGTTAGGAATTTTAGAAGATTTTGTAACGTTTCATGGAATTCCATTGCCTTTTCCATTGCGTCAATGAGGTTCTCTTCACGTTTAGCATAAAGAGCTGTTATATTATCCCAAGCATTGTCTAGATCTTCAATATGCTTTTTAACTTCTGGTTTATCAGGTTCGCCGCACATATTCATTAGATTACTACCGTTTCGACGAACTTGTTCAACTTCTGGTTTTGTTTGATCGATTTCATGGCGAATTTCTTGTAAAGCAACTTGTTGCTTTTGAATTTCCTGAGGTTGAGCTGCCGGCGGTTCTTGAGATGATAGAGTCTCTTCTAGATCTTTTAATGTTTTCATTACGCTTTGCAATTGATTCCAGAACGGTTCGGCAACATTTAGAATGTCATCTAGTGAACTACCCCTCTTTTTCGTGGCTTTCTGAACATCATTCCACAAGTTGTTGAGTTTTTCTAATTTACTCTTTATATCACGTACAGCTGGATCCGACTTGTTTCCAGCCTTTGCGATAACATCACTCGCCGCGCGTTGAACAGCACTGAAAGCATCAGTGCGTTTATTTATGTCGTCCATTATAGCGGCATTATCTTCAATTTGCTCACAAATTTTTTGGGGTAAAGCGGATAAAGGATCGAGTTGGTTAACTTGATCCACTGTATTAGCCAAGGCGCGTAACATTCCTTCGAGCTTGTCTGAGAACTGGCTGGATTCTTGCAGTGCATTATCAAGTGCTTGTTGACGTTCACGCAACTCTAAACGCAATGCAGCGTAACGTGCATTGTCTGCATCAAGAATTTCATTAATTTTAGAGCTATCATCGTCTGCGACTAATGCACCTAATGCTTCACCCGTTTTATTCAATTTGTCCAATAACGGCTTCTGCTCGGCAATCGACTGTAGGAGTCGTTCGTTCTTATCTTGTTGCTGAGTTATTTGGTCAGGTCGCAATGCCGGCATGCTAAGACGCGAAATTTGTTGTTCCATATCATCTAACCAGTTCGTAAGACCAGCATGTGAGTCAGCAAAGTGTTCTGATAGTGGCAAAGCCTGTTCTAGCACACCCAATCTTTCGCTGCACAATTGTACAACAGTATCGACAATTTCCTTAAGATCGTCCAATTTTTCTCTTAAAGTGGCAGTATTTTCATTTTGTGGAGATTCTCGTAGGACTTTCTTAGATGCTGCTGTAACATCACGGACTCGGCCTTTTTGGCTGGAAATGTCATCATTAATAGAACGATGGTCTTGTAATTGAGCTCGCACCAATTTTGGTTCGATGCCTGGTAAGTCTGCT
Source organism: Sarcophaga caerulescens (assembly GCA_927399465.1). NCBI lineage: Eukaryota > Metazoa > Arthropoda > Insecta > Diptera > Sarcophagidae > Sarcophaga > Sarcophaga caerulescens. Next base: position 56,824,424 of record OV656868.1, read on the forward strand.
TCACGTAATGTGCTGTCCATTTCACGGAACCATTCCAGAAGTTCGTCAATGTCATTAGTAACTTCTTTGGCACGTTGATTACTAAGATGTAGACGTTCAGCTTTACGTTGAATTTGTTCAACAATAGCATCGAATCTTCGGTTGTCCCGAGTGACAATACTTTCAATTGTAGATGCACCTTCACCAGGAGAAAGTTGACAAAGTTTCGGACCGACTAAATTGACTGCATCCAAAATGGGACGCATTTCGACCAATTCTGTTTCCAGACGTAATATGTCGGATTGACGTGGTTCGCTTGTAGACAGTGCACTTTCGGCTGATTGCATCCATTCAACTAAACGTTTATGTGCTTCATGGAATTGTTGAACCAGAGGTAATGCATTTTTAGCACTCTTCAACAAATCACCTCCACGATTGGTAAGTTCTCCATAGCGGCGCTGCAATGAATCAAGTTTATCTTTAAGTTGTATTGCTTCATCATTGGAAATGTGTTTCATTAGTTCTGCTCCTGATTCAACAGTGGATTCAACATTATGAGCATTGTTGGCAATATTTTCGTTTAGTTCCACCAAGAGTTCCATTTGTTCCATTAACTTTTCGGCATAAACAGGTATCGATCGGAAACGTTTTAATTCGTTTTCCATTCTTTCCATCCATGCAACCAATTCTTGATACGTTAAAACTAAGTGCCTTAAGCCCTTGCATGATTCCGCTAATAAGGCACCAATATTGTCGCTGGCATCTACTAATCCTGTGTACCGATCGGTAATTACGCGAACTTTTTCACCCAAATTAACAGCTTCATCATGGCTCACCAAGTGCATTAGTTGTCCAGCTATGTCTGCCAATTCTGTAAAATCCATTTTTTTTCCCAAAATTTCATCGTGAAGTATTTCATGTTCACGAATACGTTGTTGAATTTTTTCTTCGTCTGTTGGAATTAATTCCATTCCCTTCACAGCACGTTCTGTGCTATCTAACCACAATTCTAATGGACTCAGTTTATCGTGGAAACGTTTTGCCACTTCCATCGCTTCTTCTAAGTCTTGCTCGCGCTGTTCTGCCCCATCTGTTAAAGCATCAAAACGTTTCATTAAATCGTGCAGTTGTTTCTCAATTGTAGCACGTTCTGAAACGTCACAGTGGTTAGAAACTTCTTTGCCTAATAATGATAAAGAAGACATGGAATGTTGCCGATCAAGAAGCATTTTCTTAAGAAATTTCTGTTCTTGTAATTGTGCTTTTACCACCTTATAATCAGAACTTGGGGGCTTCTGGTTGGCCACCATTTCTTCAGTATCAGATAACCACTTTGATAAACCAGCCAATGCTTCTTTAAATTTACCAGATTGTAATAGAGCAACATCCAAACGTCTGTCTCGTTCATTCATTCGTTCTTTGAGATCATTCCAACGATCATTTATCTTTTCCAAGTCTTTTTCAATTTGTGCGGTTGAAACGCCACTTGCGGCAGATCGCACCAAATCTCGACCCGCAACATTAACTTTATCCACATTTAGAGCCAGAGGTTCAAATTTATTCTCGCGGAAACTGCGGAAATCTTCTTTCTGTCTTCTTATTTGTTCAAGTTCAGAACCAACTGGTTTCATACGCCCAAATTCATCACTTATATCCTTAATATCGTCCATGGTTTGTGACTCCATGTCATAAAATCCATGTAAGGCCCGCAATGTTTCTTCTAACGACTGGGCATGATCACGAACACGGTTATCTAACCGTGCTAGAGTCTTGCGGAGAGTTGAGATTTGTTCTCTTGTTTGGGCTGTATCTGGTGAAAATCCGGCATCTACTAAAGCGTCCGCAGCACGCTCCCCTTCTTCAATGCGATCTACAATACGTTCTAATTTGCTTTGCAATTTTGCGGTGTCATCCATTTGTACCTGAACCTGTTTAATTTCACGGGCTGGTGGAGAAAGCTTCTCAACTTCATTTTCGATTTCATTTAAATCAAGTCCCAATGTTTTAATTCGTTCATTGAATTGAGTAACAGCAGTTGCCGCAGATTGAAGTTCGCCCAAACGATCGTCTAATCGACTTTGAAGCTCACCAATTCGATCAGATATGCTATCTACTTCATCGGTAAGATGCTCACCATCACCACCAGATGCTCGAGCTTCAGCACAGATGTCCTTTGCCATACCTTTTAGAGTTTGCAAAGGTTTTTGTAAATTCATAAGTTCTTCGCGAATAGCTTTAACGCGCTCTAACAATTTGGGATCTTTAGCAGCTCCTCCTAAAGCATCATGTGCTGCAAGTCGATCTTCACATCTACCTAATGCGTGGTCTAAATTTCGAAGTTCATCATTGAAGTCTCCTAAACGGCGCGAACAATTTTCAATTTCTTGTGCACGAGCAATGAGATCATTGTTCAAACGTTCCCATCTTTCACGAATATCTTGAAGTTCTGCCTTAATCGGTTCTTTATCCACATCACAACTTCCTAAGAAAGTTTCACCCAACCCTTTTGTGTTTTCAAATTCTCCAGAATGTTTCCAAACTTCACTGCGAAGAGTTTGGAGATCACGTAAACGTGTATCAAGGTTAGATTTGGAAAGAATGCCAGGATTCAATTCGCAAAGTTTGTCTTCAGCAGTGCGTAACCACGTTAAAAAGACTTCAGATGTCGTAGCATATTTCTTGCAGTGTTCCATGCATGTTTGTAAACGAGTATGACGTTCAACAGCTTCACGGCGTAGTTTTTCCCATTGTTGCTGAATTCGTTCTAAGTCACGTTTTACAGAGCGATCTTGTTGACGGTCCGTAAGGTCTTTACCTTTGTTAATAAGCATAATTATTTCGTGTTCACGGGCCATTACCTCACGATAAATAGGTTCATGAGTATCAATTTGATGCTGCAATGTTTGTTTATGGGCCGACACTAATAGACGTTCGGATAAGTTCGAAAGTTCTGCAGAAAGCCAACCGAGAGTTTTAGAACAATTTTCAGCAAAGTGTCGACCATCTCTAAGTGTGGCTTCAGTTTCGGCTTTTTTCGTATCAAGCTTCTTTTGCAAAGCTTGATATTGCTTTTCAAGAGCAGCAACACGCGAGTTTACATCAGCGCGAGATGCCGGATCACCTAATATATTGCAAAGAGCGGTAGCCGTTTGTTCGGCATCGGCAAGCAGTGGTCTTTGTCCTTCTAATTGTCGTTCTAAATTTTCTATCTTTCTCAAATTTTCCTGATGGTCACCATCAGATGGTAAGTTGTCTAAATTATCGCTTATCTGCTGCAAGGCCTCCCGAAGTCTATTTACGGCAGCATCGAATTCTTTACTGCTATCAGCTGCACCACCTAAACTATTAGCTCTTTCATCTAAACGGCTTACTAGATCTTCCCATTTAGAGATAATATCTTTTAATTTTTTATCAACAGCTGTTGCGTCAGGTGATTCAATTTCAAGATGATCGAGAACATCGTGTCCAATTTCTTGGAAGTGTTTTAGTTGGGGTTGTTGGGTTCGGAATTCCTCTCGCAAAACTTGTACCTGTTGAACCTGGCTTTGTACCATTCGGGGATCGGATGAAATTGGTCCAAGTACAGTTAACATCCGCTCCTTACTATCTAACCAGTTCTTCAAATTATTGTGGGTGTCCAAGAAATCACGTAATTTTTCAGAAAAGTTGATGCGGTTTTTACAAATGTCACTTAAATGTTTCCATTTCTCAACAATATTATCATTTTCGATTCGTAACTGTTCGGCTCCCGGAACATCTGACTTGCGACGTAGTATATCTTTGATTTGAGACTTGGTTGTATCCAAAAGACTTTGCTTTTCGTACATATCTTCAAGAATTTTTCGAGCTTGCTTTATGCAACGATCCGCGTCATCTTTGTTCGATACTGATTCCTTTGGCAATTGACGCTGAATGCGATCTAAAAAGTTGGCTAGATTTTTCAAGCTTTCATATTGTTTTTTGACTTCTTCGCTCATGTTGTCTATTTCATTCTGTCGATCATTTATTCGAACTCCCACGAGACCATATCGATTATTTACTTCGCTTAATAGCTGTTGTACCGGCGACATATCTGAGAGTTGGAAGCCATCTTGAGAGGATCTGCGGCTACCAAATCCACTGGAACCAGTTGATAGTGGCGACAGAATACCTCCCTTAGTGGGGCTCGGACTGCGTGCATCTCCAGACGCTCGTCGCAAAGGACTAACGCGTTTAATCGGACTAAAGGTTGAGCGTTTACGACCAGGGCTGTCTGGACGAATTAGAGCATCGTACTGTGCTCCAATATCATTAATTTTATCGATAGTAGAAGCATAGTCACGATAATCTTTATAAATTGGTTTTAACTCATCATTTTGTTGACGAATCTTATCTAAATCAACAGCGACGGGACTTAAACCAACTATGCGAGCTTCCATACTAGCCAACCAAGAAAGAACTTGATCTTTAAGACCATCATAAGCGATTTGATAATCGGCTTTTTGTTTTGATAATTTAGTCTTTTCTTCAAGCGTGATGTTTATGTTACGCCATTGGGACTCAAGAGATTTTATCCGATCACGCAATGTACTAGTGTCAGTTACATCACGTATGCTAATTAAGTCTTTACCATTGTGCACACAAGTCTCGTATGTTGGCGAGATGTTTTCTTTACGATTCGACAGTTCTAGCATGCGGCGTGCAGTCTCTTCGGCAGAGAGTATACAAGTTTCACGATTGTCCAATGCATTTTGTAATGCCGAAATATCTTGCTCAACACCTGAGATTTCATCTAAATATTGACATAAGCGGTTATAAATATCATCAAGGAATTCACCACGTTTTACAACCTTATCGAAAAGCTTTTCAAATTTGGCGGTGACATCATTAAGATTCGTTTCAACTTTTTTTGCAATACGTGCATTGGAGGCAGTACTCATCAAATGTTTTGCTGATATCTGTACACTGTCGATACTGGCTTGATGTGATTGCATATCAGCAAAAAGTACTTTATGTTCGCGAATTTGTTCTTGCAAGCGTTCTTTATTTAGAGAGGCAGGACGTAGTTGAAGTTTATATTTATCTTCAGCTTGATTAACCCAACTACCCAAATTGTCAAGAGCCTCTTGAACTCCTTGCGATTGGACTAAGGTCTTATCTAGCATCTTACAGTGGTCTCCCAAGGTATCAAGAAGACTTTGATATTTGTCTTTGAGCTCGTCGACTGGAACTTCCAATTGATTAATTTCCACCGGACTAAGTTCACTACTTAATGTATGCAATAGACTAGCTAATGCCTGTTGAGCATTATCTATTAAGCGGCCATTTGAAAGCAATTCATTGTGAAGGCTCTTCGCTTCATTCATTTGCTCTTGGACGGATTTTGGATCCCCAGCAATAGGTTCGGCTATTAAACGTGACACACGAGGTTGCGTATTTCTAATCCAATCGTTTGCTTTATTAAGGGCATCTTGATATTCTCGTTGACGACCACCGAGACCACTTATGCGATCCTGTAGAGCATTGACCCTATGCATTAAGTCTTTGTATTGAGCTGAAACTAATGACACTTCTTTGCGAATTGAACTTTCAGCGATTGATAACGGTTCAATATGAGGTAATCGTTCGGGCAAGGAAGTTCGGAAATCATTTAAAATCGCTAAAAATTCTTTACTTTCATCTACGAACTTTTGAGCAATCATGGTAATAAAACGCAAGTCAGCTTGATGACCAATTACATCGCTAACAAATTCGCGCACACTTTCCGCTTGAGAAGACAATCGCGAAAGATCAGATAATGCTCGTTCTTTGTCTTCCAAAGTGCGACGGGCACTTTGCAACCACTTGGAAAATGAATCTAATTCCTTTCTCAATTTGGTTAATTCCTCACGTCCAGCTTCTAATCGACGTAATAAACGAATTGTGCGATCGTTAACGCGGTCAATACGTGTACGTAACTCGCGCCCGGCATTTTCCAGAGTTGCAACTTCAGGTGCAGATAAAACATCACCACCGGTTAAAACGATTTGACGAATTTGTTCTAAGCATGTTGCCACTGGTCTCTGTTGCATTTCAATTTCCTCTTTGATTTGCTATAAATTAGTAAATAATAAATAGAAATAAATTAGTAAATATGTATATTCTAATAATTAAGCACATTTCATTTACCTTAAGTGCATTAATTTGATTGCGCAGTTCATCAATATTTTCTCTAGGTCCTCCGACAGTTGAAATTTTATGTTCTACACCATTCACCCATTTCAGTAATTCATTAAGGTTTTCCTCGCATAAGTTGAATTTCTCGAAAACGGCTTGCTATTGTTTTTATTGATTCATAAAGATGGGTAAACAAAAAACATAACAATAATTAATAAAAAAAATTCATTACTCCAAAAGTACTATTAAATTAAATAATTAAAATACGTCAGATTTATATACATATATAAATATATATGTATATATCAGAACAATGTGGGTAAAGTTATCGTATATAGTAGTTTGTTACCCAAAGACAACCTTAATAGAAATTCATATTTTTTTTCTGCGTAAGTTATAAACACAAAATATATATTAAAAAAAAGTAATAAAATTTAAGCAAAATAAAAAGCAATGCCGAAATTCGCTCATAATTATTTAAACATTAAATAAGAAAGATAAGCGAAATAAAAACAAATGGGAAGCCAAATTTCTTATAGTTTGAAATACGATCCGCCCTATGTATACATATGTATGTTAAACATAAAACATAAAAAGATCATGTTTAAACTTATCTGCTAAAAATTAATGTTAATCAATGTATGTATGTTGTATGTGTGGTAAACATCTACTGTTATTTCAATTAGACAATATCTACAAAACTACTATTAGAATATCAAGTAACCAACAACAAAAATAAAAGGATGTGATAGTTAAACAAAATGGTTAGAAAGCTTAAGTTAAGATTTGTTAGAAAAATATTTTTTAAGGAGTACGGAAAATTGAAACTGGAAAAAAACCTGAAAAGGTAGAAAATTTGATTGAATGAATATATAATTAAAAAGGAAAAATAAAACAACTTAAAAAGTAATTTACCTTTCCATTCAACTGTTTATTTATGAACATTGCTTTATATATGGATATTTAAGTGGGTATGTATGTACTTTTGACACCATATGAAAGAAAAAAGTTCTAAAGTGGTTTAAAAATATCTAAAAACTATTCATAGATTGTTAAAAAACTACAAGTGGTAGAAACCAATTTTTTTTAGGCAAACTGATAGAAATTTAACACGGATTTTTTTGTCATTTAAAGTTGAGAAATACTGTTGCTAACAAGAAGGGATATAAAAAAAAAAAAACAGTAACATCCTCTTTTCTCAAACGTATGGAAAACGTTATGGGTAAATACTAGAGGTGTGCACAAGACTTCACCCTTCACCGAATGCAATACTGTATTGTACTCTTTTCTGTTGCTCTTGATTTTACGAGTGCACTGAAATGTGTATTTCTCATTTATTCAATGTATACAACAGCACTCGTTTGTCTGTGAAGTAACGGAACTATGCTTTGTGTTGTAAGAGCATATTTTACTACTGAAGCTACATTTTCAGTATTGCCATATTGAAAAATATGTGTACATAAGTGTTTCTATACATTCTTTGCTTTCGCCATAAACTAATAAAAAAGGTTTTTCCCCGAAATAAAAAGTTTAAAAAAGTTACTGGCAATGGTGGCGTCGACGAAGATGTTCGGTTCTCGAGAGCAAAACATTCGGAGCTTTCTTATTCATTGTTGTTAAAAAAACAAAAACAAACAACTAAAAATGCATGTTGTGACTCTATGAAGAGTACAATATTTTTTGTTGCACTCTTCACACAACTCTCTTTTATACTGTTGTACAATGGTTTACGAGTGCAGTTGTTTTTTTGTACTCTATCTTTGCTTCACACTTATTTATATTTGCAGCTACAATCAATATTCGGTCTTGGGAAAAATACAATACTGTGCAATTTTATATGTCTTGTGCACACCTCTAGTAAATACTATAAAACAATAACAAATCAGGACTTTAATTTATGGAAAATATATTACAAAACAAAAAAAAAGAATTGTTTTATATGTGTTTTGTTTGTTTGGTTTGCCGACGACACTTATGTTGGACAATGTATGATACGCTCAGCATCCAAGGCACCTGAATCTTAAATAGTTATCGGAATATGTAGAATGTAATAATGAATTTGATATTGATGAATATACGCACGATGATAAGTATGTGATATATTGTGTAATTTGAGAACATCTTGTTTAAAGAAAAAAAAAAAAAGGTAAATAAATGTTTTTTTTTTTTTGTTTTTGTTTGCTTTTTGATACGAAACACCATGCTCTAAAGTAGATTACATCTAGAAGGCAATCAATCCAATCAATTTGTAGAACTTAGCATCTAAATATTTTAGGTTCTTTTTTTTGTTTCAGTTGTGTCTTTCAGTAGCACATAAAGTTTTACCTTCTAAATGCATTCTAAGGTAATACATATCTTGGATATACTATGTAGGTATAGTTAGAAAGTAGGAAATTTTTCAAAGTCGATTTTTAATATTATATGGCCGAAAGACCAAATAATTTGAAAAAGGGAAGAAGATAAGTCGTGAACAATGCTAATGCAATAAATAATATTATTAAAAAGACGTATCATGCCAAATCAAATCAATAATATAACAAGCGAATTAAACGAAAAGATGTAGATCTAAATAATTGTAACGTAACTTATAAAATGATAAGGAAAAAAGCTTACACATAAGAAAAAAAAAGTAAAAAAAAAAAAAAAGAAATAAAAAACTGAAGATAGAAAAGAAATTATAGCATAGTTTTACTTGAGCATGGTGAGATATATTGCAGCTGATGCAGTGTGCACTCAACTTTTACAACAGTGTTCAATAGAACGCTCAGCTTTACACTTACCCTTTGTTCAGCCGGCAAAAGAAGTCCTCTCTCTGCGGCCTTGACAAGATCATAAGTGTTTTTTCTATTTGACGTATCATTTAGACGCCCTGCAGTGGCATCAATTAGACCGGTTTGTATAGCGACTGTGAGTGGCATAAATTCACCTGTTGATGGATTTTTTACTACAGTTGATGTGGGGTCTATAAAACCAGTAGCTATTGCATCGCTGAGAGAGATTTTCTTTCGTTTTGTAATATCGGGATGCATTTGGAATGGGTCTTCGAAACATCCATTTTTGGGGTTGTAAAGGTTAAAGGAAATACTTTCGAGCAGGCTGAAAGAATGTTTTGGAGTCATAATCAGTCCATTCTCGTAAGCTTCACTTAGCGTACACAGCTTTGAAGTTTTTGTATTTAAAACATTAGCTTTATTGGCATCTATTAACCCTTTGCGGAAGGCTTCAGGCAAACGAACCAATTTTGATTTTGCCAAATCTTTAATAAGCGCTGAATCTGGATCTATTAGGCCAATACTAGTGGCATCCTTTAGAGTGTAAAATTTAAATTCCAAATTTGTCGACTCCGTACTATTATCAGTAATTTGATGGTGCTCGGGATATTTTAACATGCCGCTTTGTAAGTCGAGAATATCATTTTCGGCAGCATAATCAAACGTAATTGGCTCTCTTACATAAACAATTAGAGTAGAATCAAATACAAAGCACAGTGCTTTTGGATCAATTAAAGTTCGCTTGCTTAAATCAATTAATCCGCGTTCTTGTGCTACTTGGAATGGCAAAAATTTAAATGAATCGAAATCACGGACCAAAGCCGACTTTGGATCGATAATATTATATTTAATTGCTTCTTCTAAAGACATTTCTCGAGGCTTACTTATGACAACACTTAAAGGTGTTTGACTTAACAATTCTACACTTTCCTGTCGTTTAACATTTTCGTATCGTTCTGTTAAGGGTTTAACAACGGTAATTAAGATACCACGTGATAATGCCATATCAAAATTAAATGCCGATTTTGTTTTCGGATCGAATACAAGACCTTTTTCAATATCAATGTCTCCGTTTTCAATGGCTTCGTTAAGCGGAAACTCTTTACCAGTTACATGATTCTTAAAGATTGTTGTTGTTGGATCTATAAATCCGGTTTGGATAGCCTCTGCTAGACTATAAAATTCAGATGTAGTAGGATCACAAAACTTACTAGTTTCCGGATTATATAACTGCATGCGCATAACAAGTTCTAAGCACAAAAGCCTACGATTTGATACAATTAATCCCTTTAATCGAGCCTCTTCAAGATCTATTTGTTTAGATTCTCCTAAATTGTAGGAACCATTCGTATCATCAATTATTTTCTCTTTAAAAGCCTGAGATAACCTTATGTACTTTCCGTTTTTATTATTTTTAATTAAACTCGATGACAAACTGACTATGTCTTCAATACAGGCTTCACTAAGATTAAGCCTTCTTCCAGTAACTGGGTGAATTACTTTACGTGTCGCCCTATCATAGAATCCCATTGCCAAAAGTTCGTATAAACCAAAACTGGCGCTTTCGATGTCTACGATAAGTCCTAAATTCAGAGCTTCATTTAGTGATACAAAATTATTACTATTAGGTTCTCGGAAAACTCCTTCCCTTCTATTAATAATTCCCATGCGGCAAGTTTCTGTTAAATTGTACATATGTTCCTGCATTTCATCAAAATAACATGGTAATTGGGGATTAATGACAAAACTGCGTATGCTTTCGAGTAAAGTTATTTTGCGTCCACTCTTGGGATCGGTGAGTTTTCCAGTTTTATCATCAAAAAGACCTTGATGAAGAGCTCTCTGTAAACTTAAGGGAGCTTGAGTATCGGTTAGAATTCCAACATCAAAAGCATGTTTAATAGTAATTTTTTGGTTATTATAAGTTAATTTTGCATTGCTACCATCAATAATGCCAGACTCGGTGGCGTGAGCCAAATTTAGTTGTTTATATAAACCGGTCTCAAAGTCACGCATTTGAACGCTGTCACTGTCGAGCAAATTTGTAGCGATAGCTTCGGCAAAAGAAAGTTTATTGCCAGTTTTGGGATCCATAAAACTACCGTCAACTTGATCATAAACGTTCTTAATGATCGCCTCGATTAGACGCAAAGGTTTCTTTGCTTCGAGAAGCACACCTCTATCAAAAGCTTCTTTAAAGTCAATTGGTTTGTTATTATTGTCTTTGACTGTACCCCTATGGCTATCAACTATGCCAATTTGTGCAGCTTTTTCAAATGGCAATATTTCTCCCGATACACTTACAATGGTCGAGTCTGGGTCTAATATTCCTCTGCGAATAGCACGTTCAGTTGAGAGCTTTTCACGAGTTATAGTATTACTAAATTCGCCAGTTTTAGGATCATACAGGCCACGATACACAGCGTCTGGTAAACTGCGCTTACGTTTTGGGGGTATAAGAATGCGGTTTTCTAACGCTTCATCTAGCGACAATTTTGAGTTTGCATATGGATTAATAACATAGCCTCCAACCGGATCAATATAGCCTTTATTAATTGCTTCAGTGATCGAAATAATGGAATCAGTTTTGGGATCTAATAGCACTAATTCATCAGCGTTAATCAATTTTAAAGATATTGCTGATTTAAGATCTAAACATTTGTCATCAATAGTAAATTTAGATGATTCGCAATCGTACAAACCCCGCAAAAGACAATCGACTAACGATAATGGCTTTTTTGTGCTTATCAAGTATCCTTTGAAAAATGCTTCGTCTAGTTTGATATTGGGGCTGCTTAAACATCCTCTGACTGTATCAAGAAGACCTTCTTTTGCTGCTTGTTTTCCAGAAACAATAGCATTATTTTCGTCATCTTTCACCAAACACGAATCCAATTCAACGAATCCATGCTCTATGGCTTGTTGCAAGAGAATTTCTTCTCCAGTCGTGGGATTCAAAATTTTACCAGAATTCGGAGAGTAATATTCTCTTTGTAATACTTCAGGCAAACTCCATTTTATACAATCAGTTTTTAATAAATTCTTCTCAACGCCCACATCGAATGGCACAAATGTATTCATTTTAGTGTCCTTTATTTTACCGGTTTCAGCAACTACCAATTCATCTTCAATCGCACAATCCAATTTGATCTCTTTCTGTGATTTCGAATCTACAATTAATGAAATTTTCGGATCGACAAGACCTATTTCTATAGACTTTTGAACATCGACTTGAATATCGGACTCAGAATCATACAGTTTACCAGTCACTGGATCATAGAGGCCTTTTCGAACAGCTGCTTCCAAAGAAATTGGTTTACGAGTGCCAGGCACTAAGAATCCAAGTCTAAACGCATCTTCCATGGGTATTTCTTTCAAAGTTTGAATATCTATGACAGTACCAGCCTGCATATCCACAACTCCCAACTCAATTGCCATACGCAGTGGAATCACCTCGCCGCTGACTGGATCTCGAACTGATATTGATTGAATATCAAGTAAACCGTTGTTGATTGCGTCAACAATCGTACAAACTCGGCCATTATCTAGCATTACTTTTCCGGTGTCAGGATCTATTACATTTTCAATAGCTGCAGGCTTTTCTTTTTCTGGATTGGCACGTATAATCCAATTGCGAGAGACACATTCAAAGAACGGTATCTTTTTACCAGTTTTAGGATCAACCATATGTCCGGTATGTCGGTCTAGCAAAGGACGTTCAAGGGCATCAGTCAAGGTCTCATAATTTCCACTGCTAAAGTTTTTAACAAGTATAGTTTCAGGATTGAAAATATTCATATCAAAAACTAAGGTTTGGAATGAAATTTTTACACCGGTCACGGGGTCTACAAAGTTCTGATTCTCTGGGTCATAAATATTTAATTCATATAGATGTTCCGGAGTTAGCTCATCGTCTACGTCAACTAGATAAGTAGGTGGTTGTAAAATAACTAGTTTTTCATCTAAAACGCGAACCTCATCTAATGGGCTCAGTTGTTCATCTTTCAACAGTTCAGTAACACTTTGATCCTGTGTTTGGCCGTCCACAACAATTTGGCATTCATCAGGCGATATAAGATTTTGAGAAATAGCATCACCTAAAGCTAATGTTCGTGGAGGAGTAGAAGTTCGTTGCGAATTGTACTCCTCAGCATTATCGACTGATGGCACTTGATTTGCACTTGAAGTCGATAAAGGCATAGTATTTGCAGTAACTGTAGAAGATTTGTCTGGATCCGATTCTGAGGTTTTCTTATCTTTTTTAAGAGCCTCTGCAATTGCTTTCCCTGCTAATACTGGACCTCCAATAATAGCCAATGCACCCAATTTTGCTGCATCTTTTACGTTTTGGAAAACGATGCTGTTCTGTTTTTCATCTTTTTTTTCATTCTGTATGAAATCGACGATTTCTTGATGTTTCTCATCTTTTGGTTTCAACATATTAGTTATTATATTGGATTCTTGAACTTTTCTTTCTGGGGTTCTTTCATTTTCAATGGGAGATTTAATTGAATCAATTGTTGTATTTGTACTATTTGATATTAAGGTCTTTTCTATTTTATTATTTTCGTTGGCGGGTTCTTCGGTGTTGTCTTTACGAACTTCTGTAATGGGTTGCTCCTCTTCGGTTGATTTTTCATTTTTTCTTCTAGAACTTTCAATGTCGTCTATTTTAATCTCTTCATGGCTTTCAATTTCCATAGAAATAGATTTCTTCATTGGGGCCAAAGGTGCGTCATAGGGTTTAATAGTTTTACCATCACCATCACCATCAATATCATTTTTTCTAATATCGATTTTTAGATTTTCATGTAAAATATTTTCATCAACAACTTGCGATTTCCCTTGTTTTGTTGGGGCTACAATAGAAACTTTTTCAGTTAAATTCTGTGGTTTAAAATCTTCATTTTCAATTTGTACTGTATCACTTTTTAATGCTCTGGAATCTTTAGTCATTTTGGGATCGTTTTCATTCGCATCTGTCTGCTTTTCATCTTCTTGAGAAAATTTAATTTGTTTTTGACTAATTTTGACACCATCGAGATCAGGCTTTATTTGTTCCTCTGTAGAATCAAGTTTCATTACTTCAGTTTTTAATTCGGGTTTATGTGATAATTCTTGTGTGTTTTGTTCATCTATTTTCTTTCCATCTTTCAAAAGTACATCAAGCTCTTCTTTGGTTTGTATTTGAATGCTTTCATCCAACTTATCATTAATGCCAGATGGTTTTTGAACAACTTCCATCGTGTTATTTTCATCCGCGTGTGTTAAATTTTCATGTGTATCTTCAATTGTTGGTTCAAAAGTTCCAGAAGGTATTTTTGACGCTTGAGCTTTGTTAATTTCTTCCGTAGTAGGACTGGTAACTATATTCACAATTTTTATTACATTCTCATTATTAATGATTTGTTTGGTGTCTGTAGGTATAGGCTTTTCTTGGTGCTGCATTGTATCACATATTTCCGTTATTTCATTAATTGGGTCGGAATCTTTAACACTGGATTCTGTTGTGATGACAAGTTCAGAAGACTTAGCTTCTTGTGGAATGTGTTCGGTTATATCATTGAGTATTGGTTGTTCTTGCATTTTTTGTTCTGCACTAATGAAGTTAGTAGTCGTTGTATTTATGAAATTCTGTGTATCTTTTATTAAATTATCTACAAAATCTTGTGTTTGCGATACCACAGGTTTTGCGATATTATCGGAGTCTTCTCTTACTTGATTAGATGCAGTTTTTTCTGCTTCACTTGAAATCATTTTAATAGTTGTAGAAATTGTTTTTGTAGTCAATGTACTTGTCGATGATTGTAATCCCGATTTTATAACTGTATTAAACGTAGCTTGGGTTCCTCTTTGAAGCGATTCATCATTCTGCTTATTTTGGCTGTCTTCAACTTTAAATTCGTTTCCAGTTGGGCTGGAATTTGTTGTTACTAATTTTTTAATGCCGCTTACTAGAGCACCACCCGCTAAAACTGGAGCGGCTATTATTCCTAACGCACCCATTTTTGCAGCTTCTTTAACTGTGTTCATGGTTGAGGAACCTTTATCTTCTCCAATTACATTGTTCTTATTGTCTACGGACTCATATTCTGTCTTTTCTGAAATTAGGCGAATGTCACTTTGTGTTTGATTAACAATTTCATCTGTAGGCTTTGTTGAATCTTTAACAAGTTTAGGTTTTTCTTCCTCTTTGGGTTGGTTTAAAATGTTTTGCAACTTATCTTTGCTTTCTGTTACAGAACGTAACTCTTTTGAAGTTTGTTCCTCTCTTAAAATACCGATGGCTTTAGCCTCTTCAATGGAACAAATCTCACCCGTTTTGACATTCTGCACTTCATTATTTGATATCAATACATAACCTTGAATTAATTCAATCGTTTTAGTTGTTACTGTATGTACAGCCGTAATAGTTTCCATTACTTCAGATCTTGGAAGAGGTTTTTGTGTTACAACAAAATCCGATATAGGTTTCACAATCAATTGTCCATTTTCCAATGCTTGTCGAATAGGAAAATTTTCATTGCTTTTGGGATGTTTAAACGTTTGATCAATTACATTTATTAAGCCCTGTTCAACTGCATTTTCGACTGCTATTGCATCAGCTTTTGGTGGATAAGGAATAGACATAATGAAATTTTTCTCTATTGCCTGTTTTAGGGGCGTTTCCTTCTTAATTTCAGGATGCAAAACAGTAACTTTGTCAGGATTTAGTAACCCCTTTTCAACTATAACCGGGAATGTCATTCCAACTGGTGGTATCGAAACAATCGATTTCTGATTATCATATTCGTTATCAAATATATCAGCAGAGAGGGCTTGGGCGAAATTTAATATATTGCCATCAATATTGAAATTGCTCTTATCCTGGTCTATAATATTTTTCTCAATTGCCTCTTCCACTGAACACTTGCTGGGTCGTTTTAATTTAGAATACGGATCTAAAATTTCGCAAACTATGGCTTCTCTTATATTTAGACCGAAACCGCTTTCGGGATGAACAATAGTTTGCGTCTTTGTATCGATTAGTCCCTGTTCCATTAGTTTCGGGATTGAGAGTGATTTTGCCAGAGGTATTAAAATGTGATTTGTATCTTCTGGATCAAAAATATTTTCTTTTACCGCTTCAGCAATGTTCATAGTTCGATTTCGTTGAGGGTCAACAATTTTACCCACACTTCCGTCGATTAAACCTTTTTCTAAAGCTTCGGAAATTGTTATAACTTCATTGTTTTCATTTAAAAAGTTTCTTTTATCCTCTAAAATATTTCGTGTTTTTTCATCAATTATTCCTTTATTAAAAGCATCGGACGGTTTTAGGATTACCTTACGCATTTTTTGTAATACCACAACTTTTTCTTCGCACGTATCACTTTCGAATGACTTTGTCTTTATTAACTGATCTCTTGAAACGATACCACGTTCGTAAGCAACCTCTACGGGAATTTGTTCTCCTGTGCGGGGATCTGTTACAAATCGTATAGTACGTAAAGCTCCTTCCGCTGCTACAAGGGGTGCACCCGATACAATGAGAATGCCTTTTTGTATAGCTGTTAGAATATCTACTGGATAGCCTTCTTCTGTCATAATAGATGAATTTTTAGGATCATAAACATTACGTAGAATGGCTTCTTTAATCGAAATCAATTCCTTTGAATTGGGATCTAAAATTTTAATTAGATTTTCGTCTATTAAACCATGTTGGGCGGCGTCAAAAATATTTTCCGTTTGACCGTTATGTGTAAATATAACTAATGCTGTTGAGGGATCATATATAGCCCCAGGAGCAATTTGTAAAGGTTCAGGCGTTGTTAATTCCCGCTGTAAAGTTTGCACCTCAACAAATTTTGATGAAGAGTCTGATGTTAAAGGTGTCGATATTTCTACGACTTCGGGCATATTATTTATCTTACTAATACGTAATATACACTGCTCTGCTGGAGATACTTTTGTAACTGAAACCGGTTCAAATATAATATTACTTTCATTAATGGCAGTACGCATGGTTTGAACCTCATTATTTTTATTTGTATAATTGCCAAACGAGTCAAGTATATCTTTTTCAAAGGCATTGCGTATTGATAGTTTCTCATTTGTTTTAGGATCTATAACTGAAACAGATAAACTGTTGATGATATATTTTGTAATACACTCTTCAAAACTAACGACTCTGTCTGTATTTTTAATTTGGAAAACACCTGTGTCTGGATTGAATAGACGCTGATCTATGGCATCTTTCAAAAGCCATCCTCCAGGAGGCAACTCAATTATATGTCTCTCTTGTACATTATTTTCAACATATGTCGTTCGCTCGCTCTGTAAAAAGTCAGTGTTAATCGCTCCTGTTTTCACAACTTCTTGGGCTATTGGGATTTCCACTGACTTTTCAATAAACTTTTGTGTATTCATTTTAATGGGTTCTAATTCAGGAACTATTTGCTTAGTAACAATGGTAATTGTAGATTTAGTTTTCTTACGATTTGTTGGTTCAGGCACCGCGTCATTTGAGTCAGGCTGCAAAAGGCCATAGCTAAGTGCTTGTTGAACCGAATATATTTTACCTGTTTTAGGATCCTTAAACAACTGTCTCTCCTCGTCTATGAATCCCTGCCGCACAGCTTCAGTAAAGGTCAAAACAAGGCTATGGTCATGAGAACCAGATCTTATACTAACATATCGGTTAATAGTTCTTGTTACGGTTTCCGTAGTAAGGGTAATATTTAAAAGACTACTTAGAAGTAAAGCACCCTCAGGTGTTATAAATTTGCGTTCTATAGCTAAATCAAGTGGTACAGTTTCACCAGTCTTTGGATCTAATAAATAACCAGTCTTGGGATCTATCAAATTATGATAACATAAATCGAATAAGTTCAACTCCTTTCCACTAGCATTGTATACACCAATGCCCTTGTTGAACATCTCGTAAACTTCTGGCCGTATAAGTCCATCATTCACAGCATTTTCTAAGGGCACTTGGGAGTCGCGACTAATTTCTAAAGCAAAAGTTCCACTTTTTCGGCGTAGAATGCCGCGTGATGCGGCTACATTAAAGCTTACATAATCATTACTAACCATGTCTTTGAAACCGTCAATATCAAAAATAGATTTTTGTGATACACTACTAATTAAACCACGCTCAACAGCTTCTGGTATTGATATTATTTCGCCAGTCATGTAATCTCTATATTTCGATTCGGCTGGCAAAACAATACCATCCGCAATAGCTTCTTGAAGAGTAATTAATTCGCCCTTACGTTTTGTCACACATTTTAAATTATTTCCATCTACAACACCCGATTCTATTGCTTGCATTATACTCAACTTTTCACGCCTCATAGGACTAGTAATTTTTGATTGTTTATCTAATAAATTTAAATCGCAAACATCTTTAAGTGTGTATGGTTTAACAATAAGCTGTCGATTTTTAGCCTCGATGAACGAAACTTTTTCTTTTGTTACTTCATTCAAATATCGGCCTGTCTTTGGATTTAAAATACCTAATTGAAGAGCTTTACTTAACGTGATCTTGTAGTCGTTTTTAGCATCAACGACTTCGCGGACATTTGCATCAATCAATTGATTAGCAATAGCCGAATCAAGTCTGAACTTATCACCCGAATTACGATCCGCTATCCAACCTGCAATGTCTACTAAACCATGGCTTATGGCATCACTTAGGCAGAGTGCATTTGATTTGATCGTTACCGATTCATGTCTAATAAGATAACCGCGTTCATATGCTTCAGCCAAAGATATGGTTTTGCCCGATTTTACACGATATAGGCCGGTTTTTGTATCAACATTTCCAGCAGAAATGGCATCGGCAATATTTTTTGGGTTTTCTGCTTCGGCAGAATCTTCAATGGTTACCTTGATACGTTTCTCTGCCGTCTCGTATCCAGATTCAGCTTCGATAATCTCACGCTGTATTACTTCCAATAAGGAAAGCGCTCGTCCACTCTCATCCCTGCCAGCACCAGGCTGTAATAACTGATGTGCGAGTTTAGCATCAATGAAACCCTCCTTTGTTGCATCTTCCAGCGAAATACGTTTATCATTGCCAATGAGCATTTCGCCCGTCCGCACGTCCAGTATACGCATTTGTATAGCATCTCCAATTGTTAAAACTCGCCCTGTTTTAGGTTCTTTTATACCCGTAATATCTAGGAAATGTTTACTATCGTCGCTCCTAAATTCAGTGTCTACTTTCTTTTCTCTCGTCTGTACTCGTTTCAAACTATGAATTTCATTAAATTCTATTTGAGACTGCTTTGGTTTTTCCGAAACAGATGATTCTGTTCCATTTGTTGTGGATACAGTGGTATGCACATAGTCTGTAGCATCATAAACATTTTTTGTTGTTTTTGTTGAGCTAATTCTACAATATAAATTATCCAAATATGTTTATGTATAATGTGTTTATAAAATTTAAATAAAAAATTTAATTCATTTATTACTTACTGTTTTGTGCTATACGTTGATGTAAAAAGATCTTCATTGTGTCCAATGTAATCTTCGCCAGTAGGTACATTGTTTACGCCGAAATCTAAGCGGAAGGTTTTTAAAGGTTTTTGCAAACTTTCAGCGTATTGCTAAAGTAAAACACAAAAATATATACAAAATGTTAGCTAACCCATTCATGATTCAGATATTTTTTGTTATTTGACATTTCGATTAAAATGCCACAAATTGTAATCAATACCTGAAATTCAAATGCAAAATTATACTCATTCTCTTCTGCCATTCGAGAAGGTGCAGAGAATTACCAATCGCAAAATATTTTCAATATATTCTGTCTAACTGCTAATGAGGTGACGACGTTCAAGGAACTTTGTTGCTTCAAAAGTATTTGGGTACTTAACATAATAGGTGTGTGAGCATTCAAAATTTATTTTTCCCAATTGTGTTCAATTAAGTCTCGCTGCTCTTTTTATTTAATTTATATTGTTAACTACATAAAGTATTACATTAAATTACAAAAAAAAGAAACTTTAGAAATTTTTAAAAGTTTTTTTTTATGTGTGCACGTGACTTTTTACAAAATTTTTTTTTTTTTTTTAATTTGGATAAAAAGGAAACCTATGTATATTTTAAATTCATAATATCATACAAAGAAAGAAATTGTTGGTACCGTAAAATACAGATTACGACAAAGAATAATTAATTTTGCTGTTTTTTGCAGTAAAAGTAAACAATGAATTACTTTAATAGAAAATGAGTTGATTTAAAAATAAAATATTTTGCTAATAAAAGTATTTGCATATTAATGCAACGTTGTACATAAATATAAAATTTTAATAATGTACTAATGTTGTAAAATAAAATTAAAGAAAAAAATTAATTTAAATACTTTTAGTTTTTAACATTATATGGATATTATAATTAAATAGCTGTCGAATAAATCAGTATAAAATGACTTCATTCCTCTATTTGATCTTTTTCAGCTTTCAAATAAAAACACAAAATGGCAATTAAACAAACTTGATAAGAAATAATTAAAACCACAACAGAATTCCGGCATTGTTTATGATACCTCATACATACGAGTGGTAAGAGGCTTTATACTTTTATTTTATTTCATTGTTTTTTTTATTTTACTTAAAAATATTTACGCCATGTGGTTGTATTGTGTAAGTATGTATGTATGTATATACATTTTAGTATTTTAGTATTTTTTTCTCACAGTACAATCAAAGAGTAACTCGAAAAGACTTTATTGAAGTAGTAGACGAATATGAGTATATCGATTTAAAATTTGTGCTATCGTATCAGAAGACATGTACGAAAGAAGGTAATTAAAAACAATGATTTAATTATTATAAATACATAGATTAGATTAATGACGTTTAAAAAGTATGTCCAAAGGACATAGATTTATAAATTGGAGTTCGTTTTCACAAAATCAACGCAAAAATATTTAGCATACTAAGCTAATAAAAAAAAAGAAAACAACAACAAAAAAGTCAAAAAGAGTAAGAAATAATACGAAATGATGTCATCATAATACACAAACTCATTCATATACGTAGACATAGTGGGCACTTAAATAACATTGTTATTGTTAATGATTTCAAAACAAGTTTGTGTACTTAAAAAAAAAACTAAATAAAAACAAAGTTAAAAAATTAGACATTCTATTTCTACACTTCAATTTCCACAGCGTAATATGTATGTATGTGAAAACAAAAACAATAAGTTGGAAGAACTAATTTTTTTTCTTTAACTTTCGCCATCAACAATCTAGACAGACAAAATATGTATATATGTAACGAAAAAGAATATGTCAAATAGATTAAATGGAACTCTTGAAACACACTATAAATGTACATATATACAACAACAACGTTTTTAATTACTTTACGTTGTCATTATACATATGTAGTTAAACATCAAAAGAAAATTTATAACAATGAAAACTGTAAAATATTCTTCTACACTTTAAGGCCGTTAAGTTCGGTATGAAAAGGATATGGGACATTACACACAAATACATATATTTAAAAACAAAAACAACTGTTCAGCTGTTATTGTGTATGGAGTATAATTCATTAAAAAGCGGAAGATGTGTTTCTTTTTTATAATATTTTGAATAAAAAACATTAACATGTTTTTTTTTTCTTCTTTGTACAATCTCTTTAACATGCATGCACAATCGCATACGCAGTAGTGAGAGACAGAATAAAGAGAGGATAATTTCAGAAAACTTCGTGTAAACGTCTGAAAGTAGAATTCATTGAAGGACAACAAAGTGCAATTGTGCGTATGATATACGGAACTCAAATTAATGGAATAATCATAAAATTTTACTAAAGAAAAAAACCTGATTCAAGAAAATTAAATTGTTAAGAGTTGCACAGGAACGAATGGGAAGGAATGTCTAGTCTGCAAATGAATAACGATAATTTTGTTAAAAAAATAAGTTCTTAAAACATTTTAAACAATATTAAAATATGTTTAACATTTCAATTCAAAGCACACAATTTCGGTTTATTTTTTGTAGATTAAAGTCAAATAAGTCGAAAGAAAAAAAAAAACAAAAACAAACAACAAGCACTGCAGAGTAATAAAGTCAAATTAAAATTTTGAATTTGTAGACGGTTTAGGGTAGCTTTAAACTGTGAAACAATATTGTGAATATTTAAACATTAAATATATTGTTGAAAATTCTGTGTTTCTTGAATGACATCATGTTAACGATATACTATGTATTTTGTTTAATTTAGATAGCCTACATGACGTATAATTTATTTTTAGCTTAATTGTCATATTTTTTTTTATCGATATTAAAAGATACAAAATGGCAAATGTACACACATAAACTTTTTCTATTTTTCTATATTTTTTTTTTTTTATTTTGTATAGAAATATTTCAATAATCACATTTTTAGGAAATTAAATCTGTGTTATATTTTTTCACTTCATATATTTTTATAAACCCTTTATTGCATTTTGCGTGCGAACGACAAAAGTAATCTATTATTTTTAATAATAATAATAAAAAAAGAAAAGAAATAAATAAATTTTTTTCTCTTTCTTTCGGAGAATAAAATGCGCTTTGTAGACGAATCGGAAAAAGAGACGTTGTTACACAACCACGTCGTTATTTATACTGACTATATATAAACAAATTGTACTCTAACAGTATACATTAGCACTGTTTCTGTTATTCGTTGTACTTCACAGAGCTTTTGTATTTGAATACATTTAGAGAGCGAAACTATGTTAAATTTAACAGATACAATTATGAATGAATGAATGGTGTAAAAGTAAAAGAAAAACATCTTTTGAATACATAGATTTGATGGTATTGCCTATATCTTAACATTTTAGAATTTGATAATTTTTATTTTATTTAATAGTATTTTCAGTGAGTGAGTATACATTTATCTTCAGAAATTGAACTTAACTCTAATATTTGCTAATAAATATTATTCGAAAATGTATCTTTTTTGTTGATCTAATTCATTTCTTAGAATATAAAAGAAGAAAGTTTACATTCTTTTTAATTTGTTTCCGAATGCTACGATTTTGTTGAACATTCGGCGTATTTCAGTCGGTAGCGTGCTTCTTGAAAATTATGTCGCAAGAAGCTTTTTTTAATGTCAGAACTGCTATGTTTGTATTTACTTAAATATTAAGGCCTGAATTTTGTCTTTTGTTAGACAATGGTTTAGCTAAAACAATGTCATTCACAGCACTGAATGACCACTCAAAACAGCGAAAGCTATTGGTTAGCAACTAATTGGAATTAATTTTGGTTTTACTCTTTTTTTTTTGAATTTTGAGGCAAATTTAAATAAAACACCTACTACTGTAATGCTAAATTTAATAGAATTGCTACCTTTTTCATAAATTATATTTTTAGCAACACGGTATGAATATGAAAAATATTGAAATTTTGCATAATTTTTCAGAATTTAATTAAATATGTATGTGCAATGAAGTTAATTAAGCCAATGACCCAATTAAGGCCAACAATTTTTAGTGGATATATGTATGTATGTATATATAGTTCCAGAGACATATAAATAAATTGAATTTAAATTTGAATTAAAATGTTATTTTTTATACTTCTTTTTATATTTCTAATATTATAAGCAAGTGAAATGAAGAATATTTTTGACTCTAAGATGAATAATCTAATCCATTAACACAATTCATTTCAATACCAAACCTAATGTATACGTTTTATATTCTGAAACATTTGAGATACATTTCCTGAATATTACTGGTTTTGTTGGAAAAGGAATGACGTGACAAAAATAACGTCATCCTGATCAAAAATATCGATGCGATTAAAAACAATATACAGTGGTATTCGATAAAACAGAGCCACACCTGATTTGATAACAGTGATATAGGGGTTTTAGGCTAACCTCACAGTCACCAGATTAAAATCGCATTTGTTTCAAAAACTTTGGATTAAATTTCAGTCGAGATTCGCCTAAAATTTGTTGACTTAACACGCCAAGAAATAACGTAGTTGTTATTGAAATAATGTATCAATACCTAACTAAATAAAGAATAACACGGTGCGACAGTGAAAATACCTCATTATTGATCAAATGAGCTATAATTATAAATATTTTCAAAATTATTAACATCCTATTAAAAGAACTTTTAAATCGTTTACACGATTTAAATTTACACAAGTTTAATTCGTGGTCTGTTATATATTTTAATATTGTGACATTTTAATCGATATGACCATTATGGTTAGGATATTGTAATTATATAATGAATTATGATTTACTTACCAAACCATCGCTGCCATTAACTTCAATAGCAGTCTTTAAACGCTGCGATAGTTGTTCTAATAGACGATCATATTTCATGTTTAAAATGTCCAAACGTTGGCTGTAATATTGTGTAGCACCGGGATCACTTTCTGATGAACGTAAATCTCTTCGTGGTGGAGCGAATGATGGACGCACCTCTAGTAGCCAATCCATAAAGCACAAACATTTACCATCGTAAATCTTTGCATTAGATTGATGGCAATTCGGTTGATTGGGTTCATTTATTTGTTGGTTAAGTTAAATGTTAAGGTTTATTATGTTAGTTATTACTATATTTTTTTATTTTACTAGAGTAGTAAATGGATTATGTGGTAAGGTAATATTCATTTATATTTAAAGCCTTTTCTACTATGTTTTTAATTTTTGTTCCAGTTTTAACTGATTTATTCAAAATTTTAATGTTATTGACGTACCAAAAACCCTAGTTTTAATAATTTCTGTTACATTTTGATTTGTTATTTTTGATTGAATTAAATTGATCAATTATTTTTGAAATTATTTTTCATAATAATTAGAAAAAAGCATTAAATATGTATACAATTTGTTGTCAGTTGTAAAATGTCCTTACCTAAAACATTATTAGATACCTTTTTCGTATAATACATTTCTGTATTTTCATGTACAACAATTACAGTGACAATGAAGTGTATATAAAATTTTATAATCATTTACCTTTGCTTCTCTGATTAGTTTTCCTCCAGCCAAGTTGACATTTTCGATTTTTGGTTTTCTTTCAATTGCGGCACCCAGCAATTTCTTTAGTTGTTAAATTGATTTATTTATTTTAAAAACAATAGGATGTTGATGACCATGGATTGCATGGTTTTATTAGATTTAAGTTTTGTATGTTTGTTTTTGTTTTATAGAGTGTATATTGTTTTTTTTTTTGAGAAATTTGTTTTTGTGTGTTTTTATGTGTGAAAAATACAAAAAATTAGACAAAAATACAATTAGTTTAAAACTGGTCTACAATTGTTTAGTGAATAACAAAAAATAATAAACAAAATAAAAAAATAAGTTATTTATGTCTGTACTACATACAAAATTAACTACTCAAATTCTACAGCACAAAAATTAAATAACATTCACGTTTTTATATGTTTAAGAACCTATAAGAGAAGTACATGTGATTGTGTTTATGCGTACATGTGTAGGAAGTAATAGAATGTAAATACATATGTATGTATGTATATTTAATATAATAACAAATTTTTCTTTATGATTTTTAGTCCAACACAAATTTAGCCATTAAAATTTTATGTTTGGATCGAGTTTCGGAATTATCGGAAGATTGGTAAAACTGCTACACCCAAACCCACTGCTACAAATAGATTTATTGATTGTAAAATCAAGAAGAAAACTATAAAATATGTACTTTTGAAATTAAATTAAATTATAATTATTTTATCGGACAAAAACACAAATTTTGACAGTAAAACACAAAATAAACAGAAAAAATCTACATAAAATATATATCACAATTAAAAACACATACATTTTGTTTTGTTTTTTTTTTTATACCAATTGACCAACACCAAGGTTTCTAACTACATACTTTAAAATTCTATACATAATGAGAACTTAATATATACTTTGTGTTTTTGTGTTATCTAACGGAATAGTTTCATTGTTTCCGGAAAGTTCAAAACTGTAGAAATTTAAGAAAAACCTATTTCCGAATTTAAAAAAAATTAAAAATTCGAAGTTATCTAAAAACTAAACATGGACACTTTACTTTAACCCTAAAAATTTTAAAAATTCACCTAAAAACTTAAAAAAAAATATATGTATATAACTAAAAATACCATCAAAATAGACTAAAGGAAACTTTAAGTAATTTATTTTAAAACTTACATCCAATTCATAAGCTGAAGTAGCTGTCGGCATAGCAGATAATTTTTCTGTAGTGCCATCCACCCATGATTCTTCAACTTGTAGTGGCAATTGAAGATTCTTCATTAAACCTATGGCATTTTCGCATGAACGCATTCTATAACGAAATAGAAAATAAATTCAAAAAGAGATGTCTTTCAGAAATTAACGTAAAACTATGGAAGCGTGACGATGTTGTTTTATTGACTTGTATCAATAAAAAGGTGTTGAAAGCCATAGTTCTTCCAAATTAAGTCAGGTGTCGTTAGCATTAATCATGCGTAACGAAATTTTAAATCTTTAATAATTATCGTGAAATTAAAAAAAATTACACTTGTTATGTTATGATTAAATATGAAACGGAGTAATTCAGTATGGTGTGATTACACTGAATCTTCTCCGCCAAAAATTAAAACTTTTTTGAATTTATAAATATTTAACAGATTTTTTGAAGTAACAATTCTGAATATTTTTTAATGCCTCAATTCTTAACGCATAAATCAATTGAACAACTAAAGGGTGATTTTTTAGCTATTATCTTTTTGGCAACACTGGTTTAAACAGCTCACGCACGTTTCGTGTTTTGTTTCACTGTCAAACATCTTCAGTTTGGTCTATAATTTAACCATGAATAGTCTTACAAACGAACAACGCTTGTAAATCATTGAATTTGGCATCATTGGACCGTACTTCTTCAAAGATGCTGCGAATCGTAACGTAACTGTGAATGGTGAGCGCTACCGTGAGATGATATCCAACTTTTTTTTGCCCAAAATGCAACAGCTTGACTTGCATGACATGTGGTTTCAACAAGACGGTGCCACATGCCACACAGCACGCGTAACAATGGACTTATTGAGAGGCGAGTTCGGTGAACATTTTATTTCACGTTCCGGACCGGTCAATTGGCCGCCTAGATCGTGCGATTTAACGCCTTTAGACTATTTTTTGTGGGGCTATGTTAAAGCTCATGTCTATACAGACAAGCCCGCTTCAATTGACGCATTGGAAGACAACATTGAAGCATTTATTCGTGAGATACCGGCCGAAATGTTAGAAAGAGTATGCCAAAATTGGACTAAGCGGATGGACCATTTGAGGCGCAGTCGCGGTCAACATTTGCATGAAATAATCTTCAAACATTAAATTATATGGTCCGTACTATCGATTCAAATAAAGATTTCATGCATTTTTCTGAATTTTACGTGTTTTTTTTTTTTTTTGAAAAATTTTCCTATAGCTCTTAAAAAATCACCCCTTATTTATTATATACTAGTTAAGCTAATATTTTTTACCTTTCAGCTAATTGGTTACAGATGCTGCTCCATCGTGTATTTAAACGTTCAACGTTCGTATGTAAACGTTTTAAATCATTCAAAACTTTTGTAGGTACACCCATTCGACCTAATTGGTCTGCTGCATCAGTCATTTTATCCATTTGTGGCTGTTGTTGTGTAATTAAATCTTGCATATGTGTAAGTTGTTTAAACACGATTTCTAAGCCTTCGGGAGTAGAAGGGAGATCTTGGTGTCTGGTAAGCTGATTTTCTATTTCTGATATAAAGTGTTCATTGTCCTCAAGACCTGCTAGAGATACTTCTAATAACTTCAAACGATCTTTGTGTAAATTACTTAATGTATTAAGTTCCTTCCATAGTATTAACAAGTTATCCAAACTCTTTTTAAGCGCTGGTGTTTTCAATGCAATTGTTCGGAAAGTTTCTTGCAAGTGTTGTAATTCGGGATCTAATAGCTGAAGGCGACGCTCGTAATCGGAATGTATTTCTAAAACATGTTCTAATGAATCAAGATCACGTGGCAGCGGAGCGCTTATAATTTGCTCTAATTCTCTTGCCATATCTTCCAGTTTACTCTTAATAGCAATACACTCTTCAGTAAAGATTCGACTGGCCTGCTTGCTCTCCTCTGAAAGTGAAACGAGAATAAATCAATCAAGGAAATCAATTTTTTTTATTTCTTAGTTCGAGGAGGTATACCCTTAGTTTTACGACTAGCAAACAACTTTTTCATTTTTTTTTCATAAATTGCGAAATTTGTGTCGCTTCTTTTTGGTGTTTTAAAGAGCAATGAGTATTTTCTTTTAATTCTGACAAACAATTTAGTTCAACACTTAGATAGCCAATAAAATTATATTGAAAGCAACAAACAGATGTTTCACAATTTTTTTTCTGTGAGTCTTTAATTAAATTGACATTCTAAGTTAATAATCCCACATCCCATTACGTTTTTTAATTTTTAAAAATTATAAAATTATAAACACTATTACATTTCTCCAGACACACAATGTATAGGGAGAAACACCCACAATAGTGTTATAAAATTTTCAAATTGGCTACTTTTTAAACTCAATGATAAACTGACCTTCTGCTCTGGCACGCTTTTCAAATTCATCGAATAAACGATTTACTTCATCCATTTCACGTTTCAACCTCCTCAATTGTGGATCATTTGAATCACCTTCGCTGAGCAGTTTATCGGCGTCATCGTTTAACGCTCGTCGTATTGCAGTCCTTTGATCAGGGCCCATAGCCAAGAATTGGTCAAAGTCCCAGCTCTTTACAACTTTTATGGTAGCAAATATCATGTTTTGTCTGAGACGCAAATGTTTCTTTTGCCAAAGAGTGACTGAGCGGTCAAATAAACGCTTTAGTCTTTCTGCAGCGTCTATTGCTTCCTTATCCGGTGGTGGCATCAATAGGCAAGCACTCGGAACCGAACCTTCTTGTCCCTTGGAAGTACGTATAGTCCATTTAACGCGACCGGAGGTGTCAAGTAATGTACACGTTTCTCCTTTATCCACTTGGACTTGACCTTGTTGATTATAAGCACATATGGCTTGGACGGGACTTGGACGATTGACGGGTTGTCGCCGTTTATTCAACGGTACTATTGCCTGGGACCTATGTTGTAAATTCGCTACTGTTTCTCCAAAAGCATTTAACTCTTCACGCAAGTCCTGCATGCCTCTAAGCAAAGCTTCCCCTTGATCCAAACCAAAGTCGTTCTTTGAAAATTCACTGTTTAAAATCTCGTCTCGTTTGCTCAACCATTGTTCGGCATCTTTTATTTCGGCAAAAAATTGATGGTACTCGGCAGCATGTTTTAAATGAACCTCAAGACACAGTGTCAACTGTAATAACCATGCCCATTGCTGTTGTAAAACGGTCAAATGGCCATCTATACATTTTGATGCAGGATGTTGTTGATTTAATAAGGTTTCGCCTCGATCGAGTATGGTACCAAAATGTAACTCTCGTTTTTCTAATTCAGACATCAAATTCTGTAAAAATTATATTTTTGCCATTGTAAGAAATATGAAAACTATTCTTATTTAAAAAATTAACTTAGATTTATATAGATTGGAAATAACCAATAAGAATACAAAAAATACGTAAGAAATACAAATACAAATAGTCAATGAACATTAAACGTTTAAAAATAAAAAAATCTCATGCAAACAAAATTGTTAAAAATGGAAAACAACTAAGCCAATGATATATATCACGTTAAAATTATATAATCTAAAAGTATTTACCAAATTAGTTTCGATGATTATGAATACATGTTTATGTATTATATGTATCGGAAATAATTATAATCAGAAGATACAGAAAGTCAATAATTGAAATCCAAAGTGTACAATACTAATTTCTTCAAATCTTCTTCATCTATCATCGTATTGTGTTTATATATAACATGCTTCTATCGGGTCCGCCATCTAACGTTTTTTTTTCAACTAGTGCTTATTTCGTGAATGGTAACACTTAGCTCATGTCTGATTTGACAGATAATTAGTTTTATCCTTCCGCTGAACGAATATGGTTGTGTATACGCTTGAACAACGCTGGGAAATATTGCGACATTACTTTGAAAATCATGGTAATATTGCAGAATGTGTGCGAAAATTGCGTACGGATTTTGGAAGAAGAGAAGCACCGTCAGCTCCGTATGTTCGTTATCTTGTGAAAAAAGTGACAGAAACTGGCATCCTCATCGATAAACCAAATCGAGAAAAGCCAGAAACAGTGCGTACACCCGAGAATATTGCTGCTGTGACAGAAAGTGTGCGTGAAGCGCCATCAACATCAATTCACCGTCGTTCTTAACAATTGAACATTTCGGAGACATCATTGAGACGAATTTTGCATAAAGACCTTGGTATGACGCCATACAAAGTCCAATTAGTTCAGGACTTGAAGCCAATTGACCATCCAATGCGTTTTCGCTTCGCTAAGTGGGCCTGCGATCGACTTACAGAAGATGCCGATTTTGGCAAAAAAATCATCTTTTCAGATGAAACTCATTTTGATCTTGGAGGGTATGTAAACAAGCAAAATTGTCGCATTTGGGGCACAGAAAACCCGCACGCATGCATTGAAAAGACGACGCACCCAAAACGAGTCACTGTTTGGTGCGGATTTTGGTCCAGAGGCATAATTGGGCCATTTTTCTTCAAAAATGAGCAAGGAGTGGCCGTTACAGTCAATGGCGATCGTTATCGGGCCATGATGAACGAATTTTTGTTCACAAAAATTGAAGAGGAGGATATTGGCAACATTTGGTTTCAACAGTACGGCGTTACGTGCCACACAGCCGAAGCTACACTCGATGTTTTGGTGATGTCGTGATGTCGATGTTCAGAGGTGATGTCGTTTGGCCACCTCGGAGCTGCGATTTAACACCGTTGGACTATTATTTGTGGGGTGCCGTCAAAGATAAGTGTTACGCCGACAAGCCAGAGACAATTGACGCTTTAAAGAACAATATTCGTGAAGCCATTTGTGAAATACAGCTGCACACAATCGATGTGCTTAAAAATTTGACCGATCGTGTAGGCTACTGCATGGCCAACCGAGGCAGCCATTTGAATGAAATTATTTTCCATTATTAACCGGAAGGATTGTACTTTCAAATAAAAAAAGAAATTTGAGAAAATATTCAGTAGTTTTTTTTTAAAGCATTTTCAAAAAAAAAAAAGTTATTTGGCGCACCCTTTACTTGTATGTACACTTAGAATTTCGTATATGGAAAATTTTAATACATTTTGAAGAGTAGATACGGGAGTGAACAAACTCTATGATTTGTACATCAACATTGTAAACTCTAACGGTCTGTTTGAACGATCAGATCTTACTATACTGTTAGTAAAATATGCCAAAGTCAATATATCTTCTTAATACTGCATAATTATTCTATTTTACAATTCTTTGTATTCGCTTTTCTATTTTCACAAAGCAAATGATTTGAGTTTGAAAATGTTACATATGACATTTCGAATGAAAACGTACTTGTTTATAAAATTTTAATATTTTCAAATTCAATACAATACATTCATATGTAATTCAATGCGATACATAAAAATATTAATTACTAAAAAAAATTGTTAATGCTTCTAAAATGAATGTTGCACTTGGTAAGAGTCATTTGATCTTTAAAAATAATACTCATGCAAATAAAATATTAACATATTATGAAAAAAAAAAAAAAATAAAAATTAAGGAAATTTGGCAAAAAACATAATTAACATTTATTTATCTCACCTCGTCTCCATTACCAAATGCACGCTTGTCAATTAAAATATGTACAAAACAAACACACATACAATGAATCAGTAATTATATAAAAGAATTTGATATGAATATAATATATAATATCAACAGTATTTTAATTAGCATCTATACACCCACATATGACTTTTCACATATTTTATGACTTGAAAATATAAGTAAAAAAAAAATGTTTACCTCGTAATATCTGTGCACAGAAGGCAAGTCCAAATGTTTGTCTGACCAATCTCGAGTGATTTCAATTTGTTCTTTTTCGTTTAGCCATTGCAATTCAGCAGAGGCTTGAGCCAAAAAGTGTTGCAATGTATCCAAATCGGAAAGGCGTTTAGTTGAGGTACTTAATAATTCAGCATAAAGTTTTTGTAATTGATTTAATCGTTGTTGATATAGATTCAATTCGTCTCCAGAAAATTTCGTTTGCTGTCGTTCGTCGTTGAGTATTTTTGTATGGAATTGATCGATAATTTTATGCTCACGTTGTTGACGGTCTAGTTCTTCCTTAACGGATGGCAAATCGATGCCGTAATCGGCATCGTTAAGTTGTTTCAATTTATTTTGGCACCATTCAATGTGTTCTTGTAGATCTTTAAAATAAGGATTTGTTTCGATTTGACGGGATTCAACTACGACACGCTTTTGGCGTGTCAATGTTGTTTCATGGACGGGATATTTGAGACCGGTCAATTTTTGTACCAGATTCGTGTGGAATGTAGTTCGGAGTTGAGCCCAACGTTGATGGAGTTTATTCACTCTCTTATGCAGCTCAGCCACATGCGGATAACGACCTTCATTCAACACATGACAATCTTGATTCATATCTTGGATGGGTTCCTCCAAATGACGAATTTCCATTTCTAAAGATTCAACTATGTTTTTAACATCTACGGGATTCAAACGTTCAATACGTCGCTCTTCTTCATTAATGCGGTTCTCCAAATCGGATAGCTTAACATCTACATGTTTTATTTCGCGTTCAACTTTATCCGCAAGACGTTGTAAACGTTCCAATCGATCGATTTCTTGTTGCAAAATCATATCGCGATCTTGCAAGGCGGTTTGCATGCGGTACCATGCTTTTTCAATGGCCTCTCGACGTAATTCCATTTCTACATCTATTTCACCAATACTTTCAAAGTATCTTTCAAGTTCATTATAGATTTGAATCAATTTTGATTTTTCACGTTTGCGAATTGACACTTCTTCATTGCGGAAGTGATGCAAATCGCTAAGCAAACGTTTCAATTCAATCAACGTAGGTGGGAAAGAACGCTCCTGCAAATAAGCGGTTTTCTCACGACACCAATAAATGAATTGTTGAGCCAAGTCACGATATTCGTGAACTCGACGTTGCGATTCCATGTCAAAAAGTGGATGAATGGCAGGTGGTTCAGGAAATACATCATATAACGATGATATATATGTGATTAATGATTTTTCATCAGGTTCGTTAGTGTCAACATCTGCAATTCAATAATATGTATATAAAAAAAGAAGTTTAAATACCTATGTATATCAAACATAAAAATATTTCACTTTTTACCTTCTGGATCTAAAAGACGCGTAACACCATATTCCTTTTCAACAATATGGAAGGCATTCTCCAAACGTTCCCTTGGTCGATCATTTCTTGCCTTTCGCCAGTCAAGCAAGTCTGGTCGATTACGGTGCACAAGTGCTGAGAATGCCAAGCCATCACGCCACGATGATGTAAAATCATTGACTCGAACTCCCGGATACCGAGCAGTAGAACTACGTGCCCATCGCAACAGTGCTTCTCTTGCTGTTACATTGTCTTCTTTTCCAACAACAATATCAGAGATCTATTTTTATAAAAACAATTTACAATTATTAATACACAACATTATGTATGTACAATATACAATAGTTATGAAATTATGAATAAAAAGTGTGCGTAATTAATTTTTATTTTTTTTTTTCATGTAAAATTTAACCCTATAAAGATCTTGTAAATAACGGATTCTTTATTTAATAAATCTATCAAAACAAAATTAATACAAAATTTAGTACAGAAATTCTCCCCAGTAAATAAGAATACCTTCGAACGATGGGTCTTTATAGTTGAGGAATATGCTGGTTCTATAGCTTTTACAGCAGTGCTTTTCGGTAATGTGTGATAATATTGCAAATCAGTACTACGCAACATTTTTGTTGGTGGTAATAAATCTTCAGGCGGTAACTGCTGCTCTTCGGCACGACTCAAGGTTGTGACTTTACGCACTATATGAGTGGTAATGCGACGGTGGCCACTAGGTGCCCTTTGTGAAGTTTTTGTACTCTCAACACTTGACCCGAGAACTTCAGTGGAGATGCGTTTATTACGCGTTATCTGTTGATACGATTTGTGAAGTTCATGATGTTGACCACCACTTAGGGGTGTAGAAGGCACCACTGCTCTTGCTGCCCCAACTGATGCAGAATTGGTATCATTGGGGATGCTAGCTCGTAATACTAACGAATGATCGTAGGAGATACGTTCACGAGGTATGGATGAGGTAGGTGCAATTCCGGGATAGTCGATAACAGTCGCTTTAACTACCTTTTTATGTTTATATTCGTGTTGAAAGGCAGCATTTTTATCGTCAATATTGGTAGTTATTGGGGGGCCACGGCGTTCCATATTTGTTGTTGTTCTGCCTTGTGCCTCTCCACGTTTCTTCATCGATGACGAAGTGGTGGAGCTTCTACAATGCTTTCGATTTCGTTATTTTTACTTTTTCGCTTTTATTTTCAGTTTCGCACATTAAATTTATTTAAAAATAAATTGTCAGGTATAACTCCTTATTTCCTATTTAATTTGAAAGTAAATTTCGTTTTTTTTTTCTTCTTTTAATACGTTATTTTAAAACAAGTTATTCATTTTGTTTTTTAAGATTCAAATTGTGGTTATATTTTTAAGAAATTAAGTTGATCTTGAGATTTTAGTACTTCAAGATTAGATTTAATTAGGATTTTTTCTTGAGTTAAAAAAAAAAAAACTTTCTCAAAACAATATCAAAAATATAACCAGATGTTAAATATGTTTAAATTTCATATTAATGTCGGGACACATTACGAAAGGTAAAAGTTACTCGGTTGTAGAATTAAAGAATTAAAGTAGCCTTGACTTTGTGTCGACTCAAATTCAACAAAAAAAGGAAATAATTTCAATTCTTGTTCATGTTTATTTTTTAAAGGAAATGAAAAACAAATAATACATATTAAGACTATGTATGACTATCGAAAATGTTGCTAAAATTGATTTTACAATATGTGTTTAAGCATGCGAACATTAACAACTTAATATAGACAATAGGAGCGTATAGAACTTCTTTCATGACAGTGGGTTTATAGTACAGTATAGTTTACGCCGAATTGAATTCCTTAATTAATTGAATTACTTATATTTGCCAATTAATTTATATTGCAGCTTCTGTTTGGAAAAGTCGTATATTTTTCATCTTTCATCTTTTCGCAATTACTTTATTTACGAATTTAATCTCTATTTTTCGTTTATTTATACTTTATAAAGTTGAGGAAATAGTAATCAAGACGTTTTGTCTATTAAAAATTAAATTGTATTTCTCATAAGTAACATTTTCCGTTCTTGAAATTTTGTTTTAAACTAAAATGTGACTCGCAAATGCCTTGTTAACTACGAATAAGGGAACGAATTACGTCTTTTAATCGGTGTCGAAACACAGTATTAATTCCTAAACAAATAAATAGAAAAAAAAACATTTCATAATTTTTTTCTTTTCAAACTTAGGTAAAAACCAAATAATTACAGTTAATGTCTGTTTGATAAAAGAAAAAAATAGTAAACCAAAAGAGTGGCAAAAGTATTAGTCATTTTAAATGTTTTGTATTTAATTCAGCATAACAGCAACATTAACTATAGCAACAACAACAATTTTAGATAGACGGAAAGTGCGCTAAAAAAGTCATTGACTTGAAATAAAAAAAATAATTTGGTTGACCAAAATTAAAACTTTTTAAAATTGCGTTTCCTTTTTTTTTTTATCAAGTATGCATTTGCATTATAATATTTAAAAAGCGTACTTGGCTAATACGTTTTTTCCTTTAATTTTGAAAATCTTGATCTACATATGTCAGATTAATAAGTATTAATTAAAATGCAACTTATTTTATTAAAAAAAAGAAATTGTTATTTGAAGTCTCTAATAAAAGCTATCGTTTGAACAAACTTTACATTTTTTATTGCATTAAATTTCTATTGGCATAATTTTTGATTTTAGATAATTTATAGTTTAAATATTACTTAAAAATTCTTCTCAGCTGGAACAAGTATTGTACTAAAGAACAATTAAAAATTAATTTCCCTTTGAATTTGGACAAGGCACAGTCAGATATAAAATCAGATAGAAAAAAAATGAAAAGTATTTGCGGGTATGAAGAAAAAAAATGTAAACAACAGTTGTCGTTCGTTCATATTCTAAAGGTTTAGTCTAGAGAAATTTGTATATATTTTTTAATAGTTCAAACAAGATGAATTAAAATATTTATAGCGAGTTTCGAAACAAAATCATTCAGTCTCAGTGTCAGTGACAGATCAAATGCAAAAATTATGGGTGACAAAGGCTATTGTCATCAATTGATTATAACAATAAACAAAATTATATCACATATACATAGAGACTAAACTGATTAAACCGACGAGACATGTAAAAAAGAGTCCTACTACGTATGTATACATGTGTATATAAAAATACAATACAATACGATACTATGGTTGAATGTTTAATAGGCTTTGCATGGAGGCATGGAGCACTGGGCATTGGTAACGAATGACGTTGAACAACAAACAATGCACAAATGAGCGATTTTTATCTCTCCCTGATAGTCTTAACACTAAAGCACAGAGACAAGAGCCAATTATGCACGGTATTAGCAATTTTTTTTTTGTTGTAAAAACGTAATATTGTAAAATTTGGTTCACACTGTTGGTTAATTTCTAAAAATTCATTAACACCATACACATATGTATATGTAATCGTATTTGATTTTAACTTTTAATTCCTTTTAGTGTTTTTTTTTTATTGTTTAAGAATATTTTAGAAATTAACAATTTGTTGTACTTTAATGCTGCTTCTGTTATTGTTTTAATTATATATATATATATATAAATATATATTTTATTTTACTACAAGAAAAACTCGCGCAACTTTTATTAGAATACAATTTCTCTAAAATAGACTTCTCGGCTTCCCGACAACGACTAACAGCGATCGCTTCTACTAGCAACGTTTAAACTCTGTTTTTCTAGGTGTTTGTAATTGTTGCTGGCAGTACACTGCGACAGAAAGATATTCGAACAGACAAACCGCTAATGTTAACAATAAAGAACGTTAACGCAATTACTAACTTGGTATTTAAAGGCAGCAGAGCTGTTTCATGGTTAAGTGCCAACATTTGCAACCCTCGCCGTCATTGAGAGAGTTGTTACGCTCACGTTGTTATAGAAAATAAATATGTTTTAACGAAGGCGTTAACAGTCGCAGTTCTAGCTTGATGATCGAATCGACCAAAACAAGAGAACTTGTATTTAAACATTATTCAGTTAATATTATTTAATGTAACGCATACTCTAACAGTGTTTATGAATATAAATTTCGATGTTTTGTATTTGATGGTTGGCTGATTTAGTGAGACCGGCGTTGGCGGTAGTTATATTTTTCTTTTTGCCATTTTGGTGTTTTCAATCAACATTTACAGCGGCCAACCATAAACACATTCTACCATTCTACAATATAACCAAAAGATAATTATGATTATTCTGTAAAAGAATCTATTCATGTTAAAAACATATTCAGTATAATTAATTTAATTTTACAAACATTTCAGATATTATTTGTTAAAACTACTGCTTTGGATTACTGCCTGGCCTGTTAATTCCAAAATGAATTCCAAAAAGAGTAAAACAACATCGAACAAGCAGAAAAACAAAATAATGTTAGTTCACATCACAACCGGAAGTTAAAATTAAAGTTTTAAGACTTCTTCAAACAAAACGATGAAAACTTTCTTTTTAAGCAAAAATCTTACGATTCAAGCAAGTTCTACGGTTGATGAAAGTTAATATGTATGAATGTCTGTATGTATGACATATTATTCATATATTCCAAACATTATAACAAAGAAATTATTTATATATTTAAAAGAATTAATGACAGTTTTTGTTAAAGTTATTTATTTAACTATTTTATAATGATTTCAACAACTATTTGTTATTGTAATGTTCATATACGAAACTTTTAAATTTCTGTGCAATTCTTTCAAAATTGATGCTCCTATTAAAAATTTATATTTTTAATCATCATTTGTTAGCTGTAATAGTTTAATGTCTGTTTTATAATTATTTTTTACTTTTGCATCTGTTAAAGGATGAACTTCTTAGATATATTTTTTGAAAATACAATACATTTTATTGTAGTTTCTTTATTGTATGTTCCATAAGTCAATATTTGTTGTTAAGGATTGTTAAAATGTTTACAATTATCATTATATACAGACGTGTTCGAAATAATAAGAACATCTAAAGCGAAACAAAAGATAGTTTTAAAAAATTTTTTGAGAAAGATTTGAAAATATGGCTTTCTGTTATTTTTATTGTAGGCATCTTTAGCTTTTTAAAAATATTCAAAGTTATGTTCTAACTCATTAAATTTTTTTGTACTGGCAATAATGTTGAACTATGTCAAAAATCCGCTGTTCGAAAAAATAAGAACAAATTGGAAAATTGGTAATAATTTCAGTTTTAATGTTTATTAAATTTACAGATTAGTATTATTTGTTTGTAAGTAATTAATATGAAGTAGCCCCTCCACGGTTAGCGATTACTTCGGCACATCTGGACCTCATAGAAGCTATCAAAGTCTGGCATCTGTGGAATGGAATATTTTCCCATGTATTCTTCGCTGCAAGCCAAAGTTCCTCCATATTTTTGGGCCTTGCATCTCTAACACCTTTCTTTACATCAATCCAAAGATGTTCAATTGGATTTAGATCCGGCGATTGTGCCGGCCAATCCATAACATGGATATTATTGTCCTGGAACCAACGCTTTGCTTTCTTTGAGGTATGCTTCGGGTCGTTGTCTTGTAGAAAGACCCATCGCAAAGGCATTTCCTCTTCAGAGTAAGGCAACATTACGGCTTTTAAAATATTTTGAACGTAATAGGTGGCATCCATCTTCCCAACGATTTGAACTAGAGGTCCAACGCCGTTCCACCCAAAACACCCCCATAGCATGAGCCTGAGACCGCCACGTTTTATAGTTTTGATAGTGTACTTTTCGTTGAATTGTTGATTAGGAGGGCGTCTAATGTACTGTTTATCTTTGCCGTGTCTGAATTGGACTACTTTTGTTTCATCGGTCCATAAGATATTACGCCAAACAGTGTCAGGTTCATCGATATACTTTTTGGCAAACAGAAGTCTGTTCTTTAGATGTATTTTTTTCAACAATGCTACTTTTCTAGGGCTTCGTGCTTTCTAATTGACTTCAATCAAACGTTTTCTTATCGTCGATGTAGCAATTGGGAGGTCTAACTCGTTTTTTATCTGTAAAAACGTTATAGAGGGGTGCTTTTTAACGATCCGTGTTATAGCATTATCCTGCCTTTTGCTAGTTTTCCTGCGCCTACCGCGACTTTCGATCTTCGGTGACCAGTTCTTAGCATTTGTTATCATTCCGTTGGAAATTCCAAGCTGTTCTCTTATGAAAGCAAACGTTTTCCCTTCGCTGAACAATTTTTTTATTATCTTACGCTGGTCGATAGAGCAATGCTTGCTTCTGCCTAATTTAGAAGAATTTTTCGCCAAAATAAGTCATTATTCTGCACAAAAAATTATCAACGACTACTCAACGATTATATTTGCAACAAAACTTTGGACTTTTTCTCTCATGTGAGAAATGTAAGTGGGACCAATATGATTTGTTCTTATTTTTTCGAACAGCGGATTTTCGACTTAGTTCAACATTATTGCCAGTACAAAAAAATTAAATGAGTTAGAACATAACTTTGAATATTTTTAAAAAGCTAAAGATGCCTGCAATAAAAATAACAGAAAGCCATATTTTCAAATCTTTCTCAAAAAAATTTTTAAAACTATCTTTTGTTTCGCTTTGGATGTTCTTATTATTTCGAACACGTCTGTATATGTACACAATGCTGAGATATATTGTCTTGTTGTTGCTGTTACTAGTTATATGAAATGATTTAGCACCGCTACAGATGCATTGTGATGGATTTCGAATAACAACGCTTTAGTTACAAAGCTATAACAATCCGTAATTAAACATTCGCATACATATTTATTTACTGGCGCTGTGCTTTGAAAACCTGCACCGCCAACACATAGCGACGTCACCACCTCATACAATACGAATTTTTTTATATTTAACTTGTTTGGGCCAAAAACTGACATTGAAATTTAAGAATTAAAAAAAAGAAAAGTAAACGAAATACGAAAAACTAATTTCAACAACATAAAGCAACATTTTCATTTACGTTCGGTTTCCTTTTAAACTGCTTTACTTCAACCTAAATTACACAAATTTCGTGTTTTTTTTGTAGGCAATTTTAAAATTTTGTATTCTTCTTCCAGTGCCGGAAGAACTAGAGTTGTGTTTTTATCTAACTTGATTAGTTTATGGTATATTCGTAGACAACGTTAATTGTAAATAAAATACCTTCAAATTTTTATATACCTTTTAAAAAATAAAAACAAAAAAAATAAGAATAAAGTACAATGAAACTTTAAATTATAAAAACATATGGGATTAAAAAAAATATACATAAATACCGAATTTATACTAATCATTTATTATTTTGTATTTAACAAACTTTTTCAAAAAATAAATTAATTTCTTGATGTAAAAATTGTTTTCTCAGATGTACGCTAAATTTTATCACACTCTGTATAACGTTTAATTTCAATTTTAACGCACCCTTTTCGCTGATATTATTTTTAAGGAACTAAGTAGAATTGCTGCTTTACGTAATTTAAAAATAATAATGTAGAATAAATTAAATAAATATATTATATGTAGCACATATAATACATACATTGAATATTATTATTCAATATATTGTATATTACTATTCAATATATTGAATATTACTGTTCAATATATTATAGTAATATTTTATTGAATATTACTACTTATTTAAATAGTGTACTTATAGCAGGTGTTAATAAGATATATAATTTATGCTATAAAAAAATCATTCAATATTTTATAGTGGTTTTACTGTCGTTTTCTATACGAATTTAAAATTCAACATCGACATCGTATTTATATAATTTTTTTAAAGAAAATTACTGTTTCCTATTTGTGACTGAGATAACCTTGCAACCTAACCAAAATTTATACCAACATAAGACTTGTTCAAGTAAGAATTAAAAAAAAAAAAAAATACATAAGTTGACAATAATGATATCCGTAACTATTAATTAATATAAAATGTATAAAAAGCGCAAGATATTTATTAGAATAGGTAGATAGAAAAGAAAGATAGGGCTGCTACAATGGATCTCTTCCATTCATCTATTATTTGTACATCCCTTAGATTTGATTCAGTTTCATTCCAGCAGTGCAGGTTATTGGTCTGATGTTGACGACCCCTGTGTACATATATGTATAGAATGTAGGGGTGAGAAACTTTAGCTGAGTAAGGGCCATTTTTTATAGCAGATTTCTGCCAAAAACACTGAGAGTAAATAAAACTTGCCATTAAAAGTTTCTCAAAAAAATCTGTCTTTCGGAGCCGACTTTATACTGTAGGTCCCGCCACTCACGAGTAAAAATGACACACACAACATAAGTGGTATGAGAAGCTAGGTCGGAATCTTGCTTGAAGGGTTGTAATGACCAATTACGTATAATTATGGATAAAACTTAATTCTTAAAATTGAAATTTCAATTGCATTCATTTTTTCTCCTATCAAGGTAATAACGTATGTATCACTTATCTGATTAAGCTATCAACACCAGGATAGGTGCTCCCCACAAGATAATCTAGTAAATAATAAATTTACCACTTGTACTCATTTTTTTAATATACATATGTATGTATATGTATGTAAAAATTTATATTTCTTGATGTATGCAGAACCTACACGTTTTTGTGCTAATTTAAAATATATATACATATATATATGTACGAGTATGTATGTACATATAACAAGAAAATATACTTATATTATTACAATGTGTGTATTTAGTTTTTGGGTTTCATTATTGTACATGCGTTTTATAAATACTAAGAAAGCTTCGCTTATAAATATACAAAAAATATTAATTGAAAAAATGCTTGGAATGTTGTGCCTTTTGATTTATGTCTAAATTTAGTATTTAAATATTTACAAATTACAACCGACACAACTAAAGTCGATATTTTAAATGTATTTTGTTTTTATTAAAACAATTTTTTTTTTTAATTTTAATATTTAACGATTTTGTATAGTGCCAGTTGCCTTAAAAAAATCATTTCTAAAATATTTTGAAACAAATATTTATATATGAATATATGTAATTTTGGTCATTGTCT
This sequence comes from Sarcophaga caerulescens, assembly GCA_927399465.1. Classification (NCBI taxonomy): domain Eukaryota; kingdom Metazoa; phylum Arthropoda; class Insecta; order Diptera; family Sarcophagidae; genus Sarcophaga; species Sarcophaga caerulescens. The sequence continues at coordinate 56,866,642 of OV656868.1, forward strand.
AACTGGATTACATATAATGCTAAAATATGTACAATAATAAAATTATTTGAAATATAACGTATAAGTTAAATATAATTAATGAAAATCATTCGTCATGTCCTATCGAAAATAATAATATACTTCATTAATACTAATGAGGTTCCTAAATTTGGAAAAACTTTTGAATGAAATTATTTTCACAAATTTCTTTTACATAATTATATTATTGAACAGCAAATGGAAATAATATTTTATTAATATCAAATTAGTATGCGTAAATTAATTAATTTACGAATCTTATTACAGTATAAATTAATTTTGCATTATTAGAGAAAATTATTATTTTCCCCCAAAACATACTTTTATCTATCTATCACTCCTGCTAATAATCCTTACTAATATTTTTAAAATTGTCAGATTAAAGAAAAAAAAAATATTTTCTTGATGATAAGAGTATATAACGCTAATTAAAATAAATACATATTTGAAATTGTATACAGAAATAAAAACATCAAAAAACTATTATAAATTAATTTGAAACATTTGAACACATAATTAGGGCATTTTATAGTATATTGGAAAGATAAAAAAATTTATTCTGGATCTGAGATCATAAAGATGACAAAATACAAGAAGATATGAAAGTTGTTTTTAAAGTAAGGGTTTAACATTTGAGATGACGACACATAAAGACGTATTAACAGTACAGACATATAATAAATTTGTACCTCTCTCTACTCGAGTTTTATTTTTCTTGTTCAAAATGTTTTTATTATGCTTTTACGTTGTTCAGAGCGTTTACTTTTTTGTTTCAACAAGATTTTTTTATATTCGTCTTAAATCAGACAAGAAAAAAGTATGACATCATCAGCAACAATTTTTCAAGTTTTTGCGATATTTTTTTTGTAGTTATTGTTAAATGTATATGTTTGTGTAAAAAAAATTCAAGTCTTAAGAAAAAGAGTTACTTTATATTGAAGATAAATTATTTTCGTTGGTATTAAAGATGCTGTCTGAGATTTATTATTCTTTTATAATAATTATGTTTAAATTGTAAATAACTACAAGAATAAATAAATTTCTATCTTTCCCTTATAAAAAAAAAAAAGAAAAAAAGAAATGAAGCAACATTTATTTTTTTTTACCCAATTTAGTAATGAAATTAATGCTGATGAAAATTATAAATACATACAAATTTTTTAATAAAAAAATAATAATAACAATAGTAATTAAAATAGAGTAATAGAATTACTTCAAAATACTATTAATACGAATTATTTGATTATTAAAATTTAAACAAAAATAATATGTATACACATTTTTATATTCAATATAGTGATATAGACATTGTTGAATAGAAGTTTCGTTTTAAAATTTGAAAAAACATATAAAATGTAGTTTATGATTTTTGGGAGAATTAAAAAATAACTGCTTCATTTCATTTATACAATATAAAATGCATTTGAAACACAAAATACATGTACACAATTAAATATGTATATAATGTAAAAGTAATATTTTTCAATTTGAAATTTTAGTCTTAGCTTTAACTGATGCATTGTAATAATTTATCACGCAATTAATAATAGAATATGTAATATCTGATTTACAATCATCAGTAATTCAAACGTATTTGTCATCATATTTGTTAATTTTTCGGGTATAAGGACACCACATTTTTAATAATAACCGATATTACTGAATTTATAAATTAATATTAAACACATTAAATATCAAAGTCTATTTAGATTCTACTCTGGAGGAGTCAGTGCCTTCTTTTAGGACTGTAAAGTATCAGGTGGACAGAGTTTCAATGAAACCGCACCGATTGTAAAGAAAAAAGAACGCTATAGTTTTATTCATTTGAGTTGTGCACTTTAAGAGACGGCGAAGAAAAGCATTAAAGTAATATTGGACGATTATCAGCTGAAAGTGCGTAATATGCGAAATGCTGTACATTGCATATTTGGAAACGTATACAAAAACAACGTAGTAAAGTTATTTCAATAAAGTGTGTGGATTTGAGTTTTTGTAACCATTTACAATACATTGTTTCACTAGCTCTCATTAGAGAAATCAGTACGCTGCAAGAACGCTATGAAAATTTCGTCTGCAAGAAAGCTTATGCCATCTGTTTTTAGGATGCGCTTGAGACAATTTCTATTGATTATCTCCAAAAAGGGAAAATAATCAACACTAATGCCATGCTAAGTTTAAGTGATACACCTGAAGAAGGACGGCCACATTTGATGAAAAGCAAAACAGAGGTGTTTCATCCAAAAATTGTTGCTTCTGCTAACTACCAGCTATTGTGATGAGAATTAAAGTTAAAACTTATTCATTACTTTATTCAAAAAATTTAACTCCTTCTGATTACTTTCTATTTGCAAATTCAGAAAAGTGGCTTGGTAAAATAAAGCCAAGAACAAAGAAGAAGAAATTGCATACTATAAATATAATGTTGAAGCTATTGAATATCGCTACAAACTTTTCTTCTCTTTTATAAAATTCATACATACATATATGTATGAGATTTTTTAATTTAAATGAATTCTACGAATTCGATATCATCATTTTGACACCAATATTAGTGCTTAATCTCCAATATTAAACATACAATATGAAGTATGAGATTATTAGTCGACGCATTTGCGACCTTTTGAATTGGAGTGTAATTAAAACTAGGTTGATAATTTTGTATATAATTTTTGTAAAAATTAAAATTTTAAAAAATTTTTACTATTTACTCTTTAATTTACTTTATTTTTAATATTTAAAAAACAATTATTTTACTTTGCCGATGAATTGTGCAGCTTTTAAATAAATTGTAGTTGAAGAAAAGAAAGTACCGCGTGTGGATTATGTATTGCAGTGGATTATGTATTTACAAAAATTTTCGTACACTATGTATGTATATAAGACTTCAAATCGAATGCAACATGTAGACTGTTCAAGTACAATACAGACAGATGTTGACATCTGTACAATACAGACAGAGGTAACAGCGAGATTACGTAAAGTACAACAAAATGATGAACATCTGAAATCAGTGGGAGCAGCACTTCAGATGGGTAGTTTTGATGACTATAAATTAAAAGGTTGCCTTGTTTATTAATATGTTGGCGGAAGCGATCTTTTGCTTGTACCGAAGTAAATGGAGGGAAACAGGACATTTTGTTATATTCGCGATGAGCGAAGAGCGATGTAGAATTTTTTTTTAAAAGTTGATTGAATTTAAGTAAATGTAAATATCGATAAAAGGAAAAATTAGAAATTAACTACTGTTTGCGAATACTACCGTTTTATTTTTTTTATAGTCACGTATTTTATTATTATTATTATTATTTATTATTTATCTTTTTCCTGCAATTCTATTATAGTAATATTAAATAAGATTACATTAAATCAAATATTCGTTGTTTTGTTTTATTTTCTACCATCATTAATTACATACATTCATATATGATATGTATGTATTTCCTATGCCTATTACGCACACAATTTTTGTTTTTTCTATTATAACTTACCTGGAAGTGTAAAATAATTGTCCAGATCAAGCCAAGTGTCAATTTAGGATTACCATCCACAATATCTTCTGCTCTTATATTCACTAATTTAATTTTTTTATAGCGTAGAAAATCTAAAGCCATTTGTGCGTTTTGTATCATATGGAAGCGCATTTTTCCCTTTTCTCTCGGCTAAAATTTGAAAAATAATAATTAATTAATATGTTTGATTTTTTTTTTGCATAAAAGGAAAAAGAAAATTACCAAGTGTTCGCCAGATAGCACTTCCAAGAGTGAGAGCAAATTGTGCCCGTCTCGTAAATCTTCGAATAAATCTTCAACACGTCTATTGGCCTATTTTGTAGAAAGTTATTAATAAAATGTGAGTGAAATCCATTATAGAAATAATTTGGGTAAGAAAAAATACAATAACGTTATTATTTTATTCGTTAAATTAAAAAAAAAAGAAAAAAAACACAGAAAACAAAAAAAAATTGCAAATAAAATTCAGATTTAATTCATGCATTAGTTTTAAAATCTGTAAGTGTTTAAGTTGTATTTGAGCGGCGGAATAATTTTGGGTAGCGATATTGCGAACGTAACAAGAGTAATACATACATACATACATATGTATGTATATAAAGAAAAACTCAAATGCCGAAAGAAGTTTAAATTATTCGCAATTTAACATACAAAAAATTTAAAATTTATTCGATAACTTCAATTAGGTTCTTCAATGCTTAACATAAGAAGGCTTTAGCAATAGGTACTAGACGAACCAACGTGCTGCGGGTGGTTTAGTCTCCTGAAAGGTAGTGATGTCAATTTTAATGACGCTCTACGTGAAGGAAGATCAATAATGTCCCAACACTCGGAATTGGAGGTTTTGCAAAAAATTATATTAATTAATTGGATAAAGTTCAAAGAATTTGGGATCTGGCATACTGTTGGATCATTGACTCAACTTTTGTGATAACATTTCAATGATGGTAAATGAAACCAATGCCTTCAATGCAAAAACAATTATAAATTTTTGGTCTCCGTGGTGTTGGTGTTTGAACAACCAACTTACCGTCGTGTCATAGTAAATTGCCTGTGATACCAAAATGTAATTTTGGACTTTTATCATTAAAATATTAGAGATATGATTATGCTAACAATGATTCTTTTCGACATGCATGTAAGAAATTTAAGCAATTTCTCCTTTTTTGCTTTTCTATTAAAAATACTCTTTGTTTTGTAATCTATGCTTAGCATAGATTGACGTAAATAAAGAAATTAATAAATTGAATTGCGTGAATTGGGAATCGTACAAAGAAGTGAAACTTGGATTCTTTAGGATTGGAAACCGATGAACGTAAATTGATCTAAAATTAAAAATATTACTCGTGAAATAATGGTTTAAAATTATTTTGATTATTTTTTAATTATTTTCAGTCCGACTAAAATGAATAGTTTTATGTTGGCTGATTAACGATTGGTACACGCTATATTTTTCTATGGTTTCCAAGAAGTTTGTGTCCATCTCACACAAATTTTTCTTTTAATAGGATGTTATGATTTGTTTATTGTGTTTTTCTTCAAAAACTTTCATGTTAGTTTCGTTATATTTAAATTTTTTGTAATTTATCGAAAAACATATGTAAATAACTGAAAGACTTCCTGGAATGCATGTGAAATCATAAGCTTAAATTTTTCTTCATTTCACATGAAACTAAAGGAGATATAAAGCATATACAGAATAATTTTGTACTATACTATGAATATTATGCATAATGTTGAGAACAAATTTCCATTTTAAGATCAACTTAGAGGATGTAAACATATATGTACGTACGTACATATTTTATAAATTCTTTTCAAAACTTTCACTAAATTGCATAGATGCGCACTTTGCAGTACCAGTAAAATTTCAGTAAAAATTGATTTTTACTGATTACTGAAAAAAATTACAGTTACAAAAATGAAATCTAAATTTCATTACCAGTAAATATTTACTGAATACTGAAAAGCTTAATGCATTAGAATTATAGTGCAGTATGCCCATGTATGCTAAATTGAAATAATTTTTAAATACAAACTAATTTTTTTTTCTTATTAATATTAATAATTAATTCCGTTTGCATTGTTACTTTCAAGACGCATAAAACCAAAGAAGCACGAAATGAAAAAGTTAAACAATACAAAACAATAAATTAATAAAAATGCACTTTTCTTTTAGACTTACAGCAGATGGAGGACAACAAGGAGACCCATTTGTATATACACAAACGTGTAGCATTGTGTACGTCTGAAATTAATTTCAACTTAATTTTATCTATTTCATTCATGGCAAATATATACTATGTACTTGGAAAATTTAACACTATATATACCGAGAATTAAAATATACCTTTTTGTACCGCAGCCGATCAAATCACCGGTTTTTAGAAGTGGACTTTGGTCAATAACGGCTAATTTACACGATTTTTCAGATTTAACAAATAAAAATATACACAAATTATGTAAAATAAATTGTTTATACATTTAAAACAGAAAAAATCATGAAATCATGAGAAAAACTCATAACACTTTATGAGAAAAAGTGCATGCAACCGATCATTTGACCGCTCATGGTATATTTAGTGCTAAATCGAAAAAGGGTAAATAAAAAGTTTCTACAGAAAATGATTTAACTATTAATTTTTTTTTAAGGGAAATAAATACACTATACCTTTGCATATTTCCAATGCTGCACAGTTTTGCGGAATATAAAATTTTTGTTTATTACTCAAATTGAAATACATATATTTAAACAAAACATGAGATAAAAAAAAAATTGGAAAATTTATAAGGCAAAATACAGAAAAACGTTATAAATTAGATTTTAAGTCTTGCTTAAAATCGATATCGTTTTATTTTAAAAATCAATTTGATATCAAACACTGTAATTTTTAATTTTTTTTTCATTATTCTTTTAAATGAAATGTCACTACTATTTGTAATGTGGAATTTGTTAAGTAGTTTTGAAAAAAAAAACCTTAGTTTTACTAAATTGCGACTAGATTTTTGCGAAATATGTTTATGTAATTAAGAGAAATCTATCAAATATTGAGCATGTACTAGATGTACAATGTAGTGTAAGTGCATTAGTAGGCAAATTTTACTTCCATATACATATGTATGTACATACATACATATGTAGGTTTGATATAATAAAAAAGGTATAAATTACAAAGTTGATGGAAAGAAATGTCACCTAAAAGTAAAAGTTTTGTTTTCGTAAAAACAAAAATTTAATAATACAATAAAGTTTCACATCATTAGTGAAAGTGTAACACACAGTGGAATACACTTGAATTACAAAAAAAAAACCGATTTAAATTGTTTTCTTATTTTCTATTTGTTAGCGTAAGTTTACTCTTTTTTTTGCCATTAAGCATAGTTTCAAATAATTTTTTTGTTTTTTGTTTTTGTATTTTTAAATAAATAATATCTGTCCAATGGACAATAAAACTTTATTTTTTTATTTTCTTTTGAATACATTACCTTTTTAAGATGTTTGTTGACCCATTTTGTGAATGTTTTCTTTTGAATGGCATCGCGTTCATCTAGACAAGACATGGAAAATGAAAAAAAAACAAAAAAATTTACGTAAATTAATTTAATTAAATCAGTTTTAACAAACAGTAAACAATCAAATTATAAGAATCATGCAGAAGTCATGTTATTTCCTATAAAAAACTCATTTCAATAATTATTATTTATTGCCGTGCCATGCTACCACCATGGTCATCGTTCATGGGTTAATTAATAAATAAGCCAACAACATTATATCAATTATTTTACAAATTACGTAAAAATTTAATGTTAACACTCTAGATTTTAAGCGAAGATTCGTATCTATTTACGAGATTTCATTCAGATTTAAATAGGCTATTAGTGTAACGCGTTTTTCATACAAATTAACCGTTAGAAATCGTAAAATACCGTTGATGGATAGATGCGTTGCCAATATGGTAGTGTTTTCTTTTTTGCCATAATCTTACAATTGAGCTCTCAAATTTCTAAATGATCTTCAAAAATTTAAAAGTCATTTGTTGTTGCTTATGAAATAATGTAAACATTGAAATTAAAGTATTTGAAGTTGGCAGAGAATATTTAATTACGAGCCACATTATTTTAACAGTATGTCCTGAAGTTACGGTCTTATTTTGTTCTTGCACTTGCTCTGAATTGTTATTGCGAAATGAAACACTTATTATTTAAATATTTTTTTTTGTAAATATCCCCACAAAAAAGGATATCCTTATTCAAATGAAGTAAAATTTATTTTCTTTATTGTAGATGTTTTATTTTCTAAAATGTGACTTAATTAACTCAATTTATCATTGTACATATTTGATAACTTTTTGCTCTACCTAGATCACGTCGCACAGTGCTTTGAGTCTATATAACCGTGGCACCAAAATAGAATTTTTCTCGGAACTTTTCAATTTGAATTTTGTTACAATAGTGTAAAATAATTCAACGATGAAACATTCGGAGTTTTGCAAAAAATCAGTCTAAGGACACGCCCATCTTTAACATTTCATAAAATTTAAAAACGTGACAAAAAAAACAGTGTTATATATAAATGGGGCTATACCGAATATCTTACACATTGTACAACTGAAATGAAAATTGTTTTGTAGTCCCACCCTCTATGTATACTTTCGTAGGGAAAGTTGATAAAAAAAAAAATGCTGCTTTTTTCAACTCGATTACCTGACAAAGAATGTTTTCCATCTTTGTTTGTTTTGTTGCAAATTTCTAATTCAATAAATTTTTCGTTTCTAACTTTTCTACATGCATCATAAGACTTTGTTAAATAACATCTCTTATTATGTACAGTCAAAGAAAAAAGTCTGCATACATCGCTGTATGTAGACTTTTTCCCGGTGATCTTTATCGAATTGAAAAAGGTGTTATAGCACCTTAGTCTAGTAGGTAGTGTGTTGGCTTATTAGACCTAAAGCCCGCGTTCGTATCCCAGGTCAGGCATCAAAACGAAATATGAAAAAAAATATTTCTTCGGCGACTGCCTCTCAGCAGATTTCTGGCAAAAACTCTGAGAGTAAATAAAATTGCCGTGAAGAGCTTCTCAAAAATCTGTCGTTCAGAGTCGACTTTAAACTGTAGGTACCGCTACTCATGTATAAAATTAACGCACACAACATTAGTGGTGTGAGAAGGTAGGTCGAAATACTGACTGAAGGGTTGTAATGACCAATTATGTATGTATGTTATAGCACAATTACAATTAGGACTTACGAAATGAAAAAAATATAACCTAGAAATTATTACAAAAAACAAAAAAATTAGCGGGAAAGATCTGCATACACCGGTGTATGTAGACTTACTTCTTTAACTCTACTCTTTATGCTCTACTTTTTATGACAATTTTACTTTTTTTTCTGCAATTTTTGTAACGTTAGCTTAATAACCGTATAAAATTCGCTACAATAAAAATAATACACATTATTTTAGCTAACTTTACACAGATTATTTCTAATATATTTTCAAATTTGCATCCATTATTTAATAACAGCATCTAGTCTTTTCAGAACTCAATAAATCAGTTTTTTATACCAAGCTGGCATTAAATATTAGATATTTTTTCTTGATTAGCAATTAATATTTATTTACAGTTATTGTGTATTCTGGAATTCAGTTGAAGGTTAGGATAGGATAGGGTCCAATATACTCATACTATTTAGTTTTCAAACCTTCTTTCAAAATGCTCGATATAATATTTTATGCGGTGGGAAGAAAACTCATGCCTTTGTAATTGGCGCAAACGTTTCTGTCTCCACTTTTATCTCATAGGACAATGCATTTGAATCATCGGACATTTAAACCTTTTGATGCTAATAAGTTGAGGCAGTCTAGTAGGTCGACGTAGTCTAGTAGGTGGTGTGTTGACTTATTAGAACCACAGGTCAGACATCAAAACGAAAATATGAAAATATTTCTTCGATGACTTTTCCTCTCAACAAATTTCTGGCAAAAACTCTGAGAGTAAATAAGATTGTCTTAAAAAATCTGTCGATCGGAGTCGACTTTAAACTGTAGGTCCCCCCGGGTGATCGATTACCTCTAACAAACCACATATAATTGATTTGTGCAAAAGATGGGATGTTTGGGATAGAATCAATCTCACGTCACCGTGGTTGTTAATTGAGTTCCCGATCAGGCGATTGGGAAGACTAAAGATCAATTGACCAACCTTAGCGCATTATCGATTACCCTCTAACAAACCACATTTCCAAGCACATCCCTATGCTCCCCAAATGGTCCAAATGTACGCATTACAACCGTTTCAATTCTTAGTGAAAACGTAATAAAATTTTTCAAGCCGGTACAATAAAGTAAAGACAAAGTCACCCACAACCACATAGCCAACGATGGTAATGACGAACAGATCCTTTCGAAGGCCAACTAGAAAGCCCAACCTACAAGCTCAGCAAGTCCAAATAAACACAACTGCCCAAGTGTAACATCTTCCCCGTCCTGCTTCTCCCACACCAGACATCGAATCACTCGAAGGGGGAGGGATGTTGTGAGTCACCCTCGCAACTTCAAATTTAAATTTACTTTAAGTAGGTCATAAGTTAATAACATCAAAATGCTGACTAGCGGTTGTGCAACACCTGCAGACTTCCGCTGGTCAGCAAGATGATTAAGAAATAAGAATGAACCGGCAATAGTGCTGACTGGCAGTTACGCAATCATTGGTTTGTAACCAATGATTAATTTTCCCAGTCAGCAGTATTGTCTGTAGGTTTTTAATATAAATCCTAATATATATTATAAATCTTTCTGTAAGTCTGTTTTTTTGTTTGTTTGTTTGTTAGCCAATCACGCCTGGACCGATTTTCTTGAAATTTGGGATATAGATCGAGCCATTGCCGGTGCAGGTTATAGGCTATAAATCTTTTCAAAATTTTGACCAAAAGGGGGAAAAAAATGGGACAAAGGGAGAAAAAATGGGCAAAAATTAGTACTTTTATGCATAAAATTTGTATTTTATCTGTTTTATAGGTAATTTTTTACGATTTAGCTTGGTTAAGTTTCCCAAATAGCTATTGGAGGTGTGCCGTTTCAAAAGTTGAACCAAAAGGGGTCCAAAAAGGGGGAAAGGGGCCAAAAACGGGCAAATGGAGTGTATAGCCAATCACGCCTGAACGCCCGGACCGATTTTCTTGAAATTTGGGATATTGATCGAACTTTTGTCGGTGCAGGTTATAGGCAATAAATCTTTTCAAAATTTTTACCCAAAGGGGGAAAAAATGGATCAAAAGGGAGAAAAAATGGGCAAAAATTAGTACTTTATGCATAAATGCTGTATTTTATCTGTTTTAAAGGTATTTTTTTACGATTTAGCTTGGTTAAGTTTCCCAAATAGCTATTGGAGGTGTTCCGTTTCAAAAGTTGAACCAAAACGGGTCCAAAAATGGGGAAAGGGGCGAAAAACGGGCAAATTGAGTGCATTTATATTTAGGACTTAGAGTATTCAAAAAACTGGGTTGTTTGTTAAACCGGTTCCCGAATAATTTGAAAAATTGCATTTTTTAAGAAACCGGTTTCGAAACCGATAAACCGGTTTTTTATTTATTGTTATTTTTAATGCAAAAGTGACCCAATAATTTTTTTTAATTTTTTAAACTAATCCAAACTACATAACCCGCGCAACGCCGGGTACAATCAGCTAGTAGTTAATAAGTTTTAGAATAAGACACAGTTTGATTTGAACAGTTATTGTTATTGTTATTTGAAATATACACTTTATAAAAGATCGGCCTGAGATTCCTACGGGACCCTCCAGGTTAGTAAATAAAGAATATAATAACCAAGTAAACCACAGTCTATTTATTGGCACCTCCTACGATTCCTACGGGACCCTCGAGGATTGGTGTACTATAGGCTGTATAACTGTCATTAATAGAGCCCTGCGCATCCTACGGGATCCTCCAGGGTTACTATAAAACAAATAGTATATCTGTAGCAATACGGATATACTATAACACACTCATGTTTAAAATTAACACACACAACTGAGAAACTAGTTCCATAATCCTGATTGAAGGGTTGTAATGACCAATTATGTATGTATGAGCCTTTCAAACTCATCGTTTTCAGTTTTAAAGAGTTCAAGGTTCAATATTAACTGGGATGTTGACGTTTTAACCTTATTCTGTTGTTTGGGCAGATTATTTTCATCAGATAGCAAAATTTTGTTACAAATATCTTTCCAAATCTACAGAATCTCAATAAATCTATTACCAGATTTCCTACTTTCGGCATGAGAGTCCAAGAATATTTCATATGACAGCAGAGTTGAAATACATCAGTTGGTTTGCTTCAATTTTTTCTTCTGATTTCGTTGTGAGCAGGCAAATTCAATATACGTTAAAGTGCTGCTTGTGTCTTTACTGTCAGTTGAAATCATATCAAATTAGATACTACATATGACGTATTTTTTTCTGAAAATTTGGCTTAGTTTCCAATTGAACCCCAGTAAGCATTAATACATATACTGAAACTACATTAATAAATCTACAGCCTGCACAAAATTTTAAACATAAAAAAATATTATTATATTCGTTTTCCTTGTAGTTCTTATGGTGTCATTTTAAATATGGAATAAACTAAGCGCAATGAGTCATTACTTTTGCCGAAGTACCGATTACGATACTCATTCAATATTGATATCACAGAATTATAATGATAATCATATTTTATATTTATTAAAAATAATTCATTTTACAAAGAACAAAAGATATTCTTTCAATTACGCAGCTAAAGTAATGAAAACTAAGTATATACATATGTATGTATGTATACAGCGGGCAGCAAAAGTCTAGGTACACCAATATATTTTAGCAATTTCATGAATTTTAAGCAATAAAAAATAATTAATCTTTTTTATATTTATTTCATTAATTTATTTCTATTTTATTTTAAAACAAATAAAATTTTTAATGTTTTTACCAAACCAAAGGGAAAATAAAGAAATATTTCTGGTGACTCCATATTTTCGCCCCGCAAAAGTGTAGGTACCCCCAAGAATAACTCAGAGTAAATTTTAAGCCCCAATATATTAAAATGTTATACCCATTATTTAGTTGGATATCCCTTAAGGTCAAGCACTCCATTTAACCTATTTGGCATTGACTGTTTAACGTTTTCTGTTAATGTTTGCCGCCATGCACTCATTTATGTATGTGCGATTACTACAAGAAGAACTAAAAAATTTAAAAACTTTTAAATCACAACAGACTTAATGTTAATAGAATTCATGGCACAACGGTAATACATATTAGAGATGAGCGATATTTTCAAAACTGTGATTTAATCACGGTGATTGATAATTCACTGGTAACTACAGTGATTGAAATTGCCAAATAACAGTTACTAATAATGTCGTTCTTTCAAAATTGTTACATACTCAAATTTATTTCATTTTATTTTGAGCGAGACAGAATTACTATTAGATGATGCTGATTATTTACTTTTGTCTTTTATACATGAACTTTCTGTGAAACTTAATTGTCAAACTTTATATAAAAAAAAAATTACATTAAAAATAATAACATTGATGACACCACTTTGATTTTGTTTAGTAGTCTTTTCGTAGTATGTATCTAGTTGTCTCTTTCTTACGACTTAATAAAATACGTTATTGTCATAATTGTATTATTGGAATACTGTGATCACAATCACTGTTTTAAAGAACAGTTATTAACAAATCACGTTCACTGAGAACAACGTTCTCCAAAAATCACTGGATCGCTCATCTCTAATACATATAACCAAAAAAAAAAAAAAAATATACATTGATTCATAGCAAAACTGTTTTAACAAGTTTCATCGTTCATATCTTTGAAAATAACATTAAACGATTAACAGTATTAAGGCTCAAACAAACAATTAAAAGTTTTCGTGTAAAGTTTTTAAATTTGTTGCTTAACTGCAAGTTAGAACATCAAAAATAAAAGGAGGCAATTTTTTTTTTCTTTTATCAAATATTTAAACAAACTCCTATAAACTACAAACTACAATTGCATAGAGAATTGTTCAAGGTTATAGTTTGCAACATGTGCAGATAAAGTTTTAATTTTCGAGTCGATGTAAAAGTTAAAAACACAAATAACTTATAAATTGGTGTTTTTAAAAATTGGCACAGTTTTTTTTTTTTTTTTTTTTTTTTTGAAAAAATCTAATTGTTAATGACATACGTTAGTTTATCAGTTGTAAATTAAATTTTAGATTTTTATCGTATCAAACATTTTTAATAAGAAAAAATATTAAGTTTAACATAAAAAAACATTATGTATGAAAGCTTAATTCATAATTAAAATCCTTTATCAGCTGAGAATAATCTAATAACACGGTGCGACAGTCAAAATACACCCAGCTAATAACATAGTGTAGGTTGTGAGTTTTGTTGAGTAGAACTAGAAAATAGTTTTTTTTATATTTCTTGAACCCTCCAAACTAGTTTTATTTGACAAAAACTGTATTTTTGATCTTTTCACACAAAATTATTGATTACACAAATATTTTTTAACCTATTTTCAAAATCCAAAGTTTTTTGAAAAGGGAACAAATGAGTCTTTAACATGGTATACATAAGCATATGGTTCAAACTCACATGTTATGAGTTTTGATCGGGTAAACTCGGAAAATATAATTTTTTTTCTCACTTTTTCAAGTTTAGCTATTACGAATTGCAAAATTTAAATAAAAAATCTGAAATAAGTGATGACATTCTGAAAGTGCATTATCTTGTGAAGAGATTGACACTTCGTTTGATCAAATCGGACGAAAATTACCGTATTTATTATTTAAATAGTATAACAGTCGTGTTATATATTTTATATACATATGTCATCTTATCAAATGAACTTTCAGTTCAAAAATTTTCAAAAGTTTTGGTGGATCAAATTGTCAATCAATTATCGCAAAATGGGTCAATTTCACGTTTGCACGACTACCAGAAGTCGGCTAATATTTATGTTTTTTGCAAATATTATTATTTCTCTTTGTGCAAACATTGGCCAACTTCTGGTGGTCGCTCAAATATGAAATTGACACATTTTTCAATAAACAATCGAGATCCATCAAAAAATCTGAAAATTTGTGAACTAAAAATTCATTTTAAAAAATATATTTATGAAATACATATATAACTCGACTGTTAGACTCTTTAAATAATAACTATGGTAATTTTTTCAGATTTGATCGAACGAAGTGGCAATCTCTTCACAAGATAATGCACTTTTAGAGTTTCATCACTTATTTAATATTTGTTCATTAAAGTTTGCTACTATGAACGGACAAACTTGAAAAAATATGAAAAAAATTCGCATTTGCCAAGTTTAGCTCATCAAACCACATAGCATATTATGTCAAATAATATACATATATATGTATAGCGTTTTAAAGGCCCATCCCTCTCCTTTCTAATAAGGTTTAAGTTTTTGACATCGGTTCAGAAATGTTTGTGTAATTAATAAATTTGTGCGTAAAGTCCAAAAAAATAAATTTGTCAAATATAACTAGTTTGGAGTGTTCAAGAAATATAAAAAAAATATTTTTGAGTTCTACTCAACAAAACTCACAACTTACACTATGTCATTAGTTGGGTGTATTTAATTTTTTTTATTTTGTCGTATAGTATTATTAATAATTTAAGTGTAATACACAAGAAGGAAGTCTGCGAAGGTCTTTTGAGTAAGCGAAGGTCATATTTAGCAAAACAACATTTGCAAAGAGAAAATTGGACGACAAATTTTTTGAGAAAACATTCTGGCAATTTTATTTACTCTGAGAGTTTTTTACCCGAATAAATATTTTTTTCATATTTCGTTTTGCCCGAGATGTCTGACCTGGGGTTTGACCTCTACCCTCACACACTATCTGATAGACTATTAATGATCCAACACATTCCCCAAAATTAATAAAAAAGAAAATTGGCGGTTATCCCTTATATCCGGAAGTATGCGCAAAGCTTGTTGAAATGAAACCGTGTCATGCCGATATGAAAGAAAGCACTCAAAGATAAAAGTTTAGAATTTAAAAATTTATTTAAGAAATTTTTTTTAATGAAGTGGTTTTCTGCATGCATATTTTCTGCATTTCATATAAAATTTTTTTTAACCAAATTTTAGTTTTTTAAGTTTACTTATTTACATTTTGTATGAATCAAAATATGAATAAAAAAATTTCTTTTAAAAGCATTTCAAGCAATTGTTCTTATTATGTTTTCTAAAGCTGCTGTATATTATTGTCTTTCAATTGAAATAAACACTAAATTATGGATTCAATGTTGGGTTTTTTCTTTTATGCTGAAAAAAAAAAAATTAATTTGTTCTCTTTTCCGTTGTTTTATCTACATATACGAGGTGTATTCAATATAATTACTTTTCGCCGGTAGTCGTTGTTTTTGTTACATTTCAACAATTTAATTGGGCTGCTATCATTTGGGTAACTCTCCATTTAGTGTATGACAAATAAACGAAACATGTATGAATAATGGAATGCCTGACATACGAGTAACAAGTTATCTATTCTTAAATTTGAAAACAAATTAAAAAAGAATGAATAAAATAAAATAAAAGAAACAATTGTATACGATGAGTGTTGCTTTCTTAATATGAAAAATGCGGTACAATTTTTACGAAATTTCAAAAACTGCGTTTCAGTCTTTTTAACAATTCAAACTTTTATTCTTGAGTGAAATAATTTAGTTACTTTAAAATACAAGGTGAAAAAAAGGGTGAAATTTCGTTGATAAAATAAATATTGTATTAGAGATTTGCGATCAAAAAATTTATGAAATAAAATGCAATTGTAAAAAAGAAAATACACAATTGTTGATGTTATAAAAATTTATAAGTTGAAGACACTGTTTCTATTTAACTTGTGGAATTTTTTTATGATTCACAACAGCATACAAATTTTAATAAATGATAAAGGAACACTTATTGAACGTTAAATGGCATATGTTTGTTGATAAATCAATTTATTTTTACATCGTTTTCGTTTGTAATACTGGAATGCAGTAAAGCACTGCACATGTTTACATTTGAAAATATTTAAAAGAGGATTCCGTAGATTTTAAAATTATTTTTATTTTATAACAAATGTATATGAATTATGCATATACATTTATCTGTGGTTCAAAGCGATAACAGTCTAAGGGCCATTATTACAACTTGCCGTTAAACTTGGGTTTAGTTAAAGGTACCTTTAGCTAAAGGGAACTGAAAAGTTACCTTTAACTTATTTTCGTTATTACAACTTACAGATAAAATAAAGTTAACTTTTTTAAAAATATGGCAGTGCCGGAGCAATGTCGATAACACTGCTGAATTAAACAACGACGGGCTTTGTTTTTTTTTGTTGTATAGCCTAATTTTGTTTATATTTGAAAAACACGTTGAAAACAATATATAATATGGCAAGTTCAAACATAAACTTAACTTTAAAAGTTACCGGTAGGATGTTCCTCCCTTTAGCTTAACGTTCACTTCTACCATATTGTCTACTTATAATAATGAAAAACAGTTTATCTGCCTGTTAAAATTAACGACAAGTTGTAATAAAATTATACTTTCAAGAAAAATCACTTTTTTTATGCAAAAGTTTTTATGTTAAGAAAGTACATGAAAACAAATTTATTGCAATATTAAAGATACTTATACGGGCAAGCCCAAGAGCAAAAAGAATAATGAAAGTCACATCTGTCATATTTAGGCGCTTATTAGAAATGAAATGGGCTTCATTACGAGTTAGGTCAAAAAGTTTTTATTAATAACTTTTTAAAAAACAATGTTAGAGAAAAGTTTCGTAGAATATAATAGCATACATAACTTGAATTGAATGTGAGGCTGTTGGAACCGCAGATACATATATGCATATTTATACATTTATGGACAAAATTCTAAATACCCCCAACATTTCTTCTACATTTAGTGATTCAAAAATTTATACAAAAAAAAAAAAATAATGATGCAGATGTTCACAAATTTCATTTAACAAGTTGACTGCCAAGTACCAGATAACTCGTAGATTGCGTTCCCTTCTAGGGTGCCAACCACGAGTTATCTCGTGCTCACTAATCTTAGACAAAATTAAATGGTCATTTTTGGCCAGTTGTCTGAAAACGTTGACGTGGCAGTCAACGTGTTAAAACAATAAAATAAAAAACAACAAAAAAATAATTCATAAACGAAAATGTAGTGAAAAAAATTTACAAACAACAATTATTGGTAATGATAATAGTCACATTTTTCCATTATACCCTTGTAAAATATGGCTTGAATACATTAATTGTTAAACATAAAGTATCAGTTACAATAAAGTTAAAGTCGTGCGACATTAAAAATTTGGTTGTTAAATTAAGAACCGAATAAAATAGAAAACATTCGGAATTTAAATCGGTCGACAGTGTAAACTAATATAAGAAATTGAAATAATAAACGTCTTAGTGGAGGCCAAAGGAAGCTTGTATCCTTCAGGAAGTGAGAAAAAATCTATGAATGGATACTTCAAAGTTAGCTAAAGTCATTGCCAAAAGATCAGGAGAATTTTACATCCGCGTACAGTACGATGATAATTAAATGATTCTTATGTAAACTTTTGGCACTGATATTTTTTAATACTACAGTAGTTTTGACTTACCTGCATAACTAACTTTTGCAAGAATTTTTGTACAGATAAGCCAAAAATGCAGCTAAATTCAATTTTTTACCTGCCTGAGTAAGCAGGTATGGAATAATTATAGATTACTCTCTCAAAGCCCAGCTAAAGCAAATAACTAAATTTAAATGTTAAGTAAGAACAACAATAAAATACTTAACATACATAACACCGTAATAGAAGCGAATTTTCAACCATATTATTTGAGTTTTTCGTTTTTTAAATAAAAATTTTTGTAAAGATTTCTTTTTTGTTCGACGCAGCTTACTCTAATTTTTGTTATGAAAAAAGTTTTAAAGTTCAAAAAATATAAGGCACATACATATATTAAATGTGCAGGTATAAAAAGTGCGTTTAAAAAAGAATTTTGTATAGAATTTGGAGAAATTAAGACACGAAACAAAATTTTTGTGCAGGTAAAGGCAATGCGCACGTAAATAAAGGGCAGCTAAATCAAAACTACTGTATTTACTTAAAAATGAATTTGAAGAACATCTGCATTAGTTTTTTAAAAATTTATTAACTTTCGATACTCAAACGAAATGTTAGAGTTTTGTCCATTACTGTATATGGATATGACCGTTGTATTATCATATTATTTTGTATTTTTTTCAATTTTAAAACATATAGATAAACAAATAAATGCAAATTAATGTAAGAGGGCGGATCAAAAGCTGTTTTTGTGCATTTACTTATCTTAGCTAAAAGGACAGCACTGTTCTGTAAATCGGCATATTTCAGTTGATTACTCATGAAATTTGAGCAAGCTGTATCAATTAGTTTGTTTTTAATAGAAATCGATAGCAGACTATAGCGAAAAAGTCATTAGCTTTACCTTTTTTTTTTTTTGCAGACTGCATTACTGCATAAAATTCGCTCCCATTATCCCTCCCATTATTATATACTGAAAGCGTATATTATATACGTTCGATAGTTGCAGAATTCGCACACGTCTCGGTTTAGGTTTAACTAAAAATCAAATATATTTAATACTCATAGCGCCATCTGTATGTTAGCCTATGGAATTTTTTTGCACAACTGTTAGGCGTTTATTTTACATATTAAATTTGTTAATTTAATTTAGCTTTCAGCTCAACTGTTACATATACGGTGTTGGAAAAAATAATAGGGACACTTAAATTTTTCAATATATTCTTATATTTTTATTTACTTTTCCATAAATATTACAAAGTATATACATTAAATTAAAGGTATTCAAATAGTTTAACTAATAAAAATAAAAATGAATGACTAGTTCTGCCAAATTCTTAAAAAAATATAATTTATTTGAAAAAGGCCTGGAAAAAATAATAGGGACACTTTATGTTATGCTAAAAATATGTATATTTTGTTAAACATTACCATCATTTCCAGATATTATTTCAATATTTGGTTGAAGCACCTTTCATTTTTATTACCTCCTGACAGCGACGATTCAAAGATCCCACAAGATTCGCATAGACGTCAGGGGGAATTGAATACCATGTCTCCTGAATTTTTTTCCCACAATTCCTGTTTATTTTTTTATTTCCATTACATTCCATTACAGGCACCTCATTCTGTTGAAACCACAATTTGACGCTTCTAGCGGATTATTGTCTTGCATAAATTCCCATGAAATGATGATAATGTTTAACAAAATATACATATTTTTAGCATAACATAAAGTGTCCCTATTATTTTTTCCAGGCCTTTTTCAAATAAATTATATTTTTTTTAAGAATTTGGCAGAACTAGTCATTTATTTTTATTTTATTAGTTAAACTATTTGAATACCTTTAATTAAATGTATATACTTTGTAATACTATTTATGGAAAAGTAAATAAAAATATAAGAATATATTTAAAAATTTAAGTGTCCCTATTATTTTTTCCAACACTGTATGTACATATACGTATATGCATAATTACACACGTTGTTTTTGGAATTATTACATTTTAAAACATATGTCAATACCGTTTTCAGTTTTAATATATGTATGTAGAATACATATTTAATTAAATAGTATGATTTAATAATTTTTTTTCTCCAAATTATTTTGATTAAGTAATACTTTATTATACAAACATACATATGTATGTATGTATGCATGTACATTGGTCACACATAAATTAAGTTTTAACATTCTAAAGCTTTTCTTTGAAAATCTGTACATATGTATACACTTCATAGAGTTGGTAAAAACAATGATGTCATTCCACTCAGATAGTTTTTGTATTCATTCATTCAGTTATTTAATAATATTAATAATAATTATATTTAGCTATTGCAAAAAAATTAAAAAGAAGATAAAAAGTAAAATATAAGGAAGTATTCTTCATATTTTGTATGTACATACATATGTACATTGCTTGTTATTTATAAAAACAATAAAACAAAAGAACGCAAACACAAATCAAATTATGCTGAAAAACTAAGAAAACCGAAACAAATCTAATCCAATGAAAATTTATTTGTAATCATTAACAAACGTTAGAAAGATAAGTAAAGGGCTATCCATTTCGTGGTTTCAAAAGTATGGGACTCGAATTCGACATTTGTCAAACTAAGTTGTGAAACCAATTTTTTTCTTTTCAGTTGAAAGTCTGACATTGACGAAAATGGATCGCTTAACTATCACACAACGCATAAAAATGATCAAAACCTACTACAAAAATGGTGATTCTGCCACAGCCACGTATCGTGCGTATTCGAACAAAATTTTCTTCAGCGATGAAGCACATTTCACACTCGGTGGGTATGTTAATAAACAAAATTGTCGTATTTGGGGTTCTGAGAATCCTCAAGTAATTGAAGAGAGGCCATTACATCCAGAAAAAGTCACTGTTTGGTGCGCTCTTTGGTCCGAAGGTGTGATTGGACCTTACTTCTTCGAAAACGACGATGGAACGACTGTCACCGTCAATTCGGAGCGTTAATATTTTTTTTAAATGTATAAAAATAATAAAATATCACGGTTATTTTAAAAATATTTTTAAAAGAAAATAAATTTTGCAATTAATTAATTTCACAGCATGTATGTATGTATTTCTGTTTGCCATAACCTGTATTCAATTTATAAATAATTTTAATGAATTCTTTATTTCTTATTGAAATTTCCAACTTCGTGAATCATGACGTCGTATTGTATGTAAATTTGCAAAGCCAACAAGCTGGCTACATATTAAAACATACATACATTGTATATACATATTTCTGCGTATTAGTCATAAATATTTTTTGTTAAATTATAATGAATATTAAAAAAAAACCGTTCATATTTGCTAAGTCAAGTCAACCCTTGTCAAAAACAATCACTGGCATAGAAACCAGTGATTTCAAAGTCAATAAAAATAATTATTGAAATTCGATATGCAAATATAATAATACAACAGATGACAACTCATTTATAATTATTTGAGAAAAATTTCATAAAAAAAATTTATAAAATTGAATAAAAAGTTTATAGTAATTAATACTATAATATTGTATAAAATATACAAACAATGATACAAAATTTATTTAAACACTTAACTAAAGATATCACACATTTTATTTAAATATAATAAGAATTTTTAGTAAAATTAATTATCAACTTACAAGTATCCGTTTCAACTCATTTAATTAATTTCCATTGTAATGTAAAAAAAAAATCGATAATTATTTCAGAGTTGTAGCTGAGAACAAAAGCTTTTATTCAAAGAGTATTCGTCTAAAATTAAAGCTGCGACGACTGCTCGTTTAGGTGGCATATAAAACAAATATTTTAACATTGTGAACCTCTTATAGCTTCAGAAAGTTAAAAAATAAAAAACCCTCTTTAGCCCTTAGATATTGCCTTTGGTAATGAGCCGTTTACAAACCATCGATCTCTGCATTTGCGTTCAAATCACTTTGAGCTTTTGATGAACCCATGACGACATCATCACATATCGGCTAATTCCACGTTAATTTCTTTTGTACAAAAACCTTATTTTGAGCACTAAGAAATTAAGCAATATTCAACATATGTACGTGGTTGACCAGGGTAAATGTTATCACGTCCAGCGACCCAGGCTAGGGTTACAATATAAAGTCTAGTCACCTCAATTAAACATTTCTTAACCTGGAGGCTTCAGGTTAAAGCTTCTTAACTAACCAAATTTTCCGCATTCATATTTCGAAGGCCTTAATGCTACACAAGAATCGAACTAATTGTAGAGACGCGCAGCTAAAAATCTTTATGAAATTCTATTGGAGGTTGGGAAATAAATGATACTATATGTTGACCAACTTCACAACAAATTCATACAATGATGCGACTAATCTGCCACATGTGGTTGCTATAACTCATTCTCTGCTAAGATTGAAATTACGAAATATTCAGAGAACTAGGTCACAAACTTAAACCAAAAAAAGTTTCTGAAGTTAATAAATTCTGCAACAAGTTTCTTATGCAACTGAGGATTCTTCTTTTATTAACGATTATTACCCCTTTGTGTGTGGTGGAGTGGTTTCGGTTGAAAGATTGTTATTAATAAGCGCGATATTCCTGGCGAGCCGTTGGGTAGTATTTTAGGATTCTGTTTATATTGAATACATACTACACTCACTTCTACTTTTGCTGATGACAGCGAAATGATAAAAGTTCTGGAGAATTAAACTGAATAAAGAAAAACTTGTATGCGTAATATTTACGCCTTGACGACAAACATACCGTCACATTTGAATAAATAATCAAGCTGTGCGTTCACACTCGCACGTAAAATGTCTAACATTCACATTGACATTGATATCCGTCATCTCATTTTAATAAATTATCTTAAATCAAATTGAAATCATCGAAATCGATTGGAAATTATATTGCAAACGTTTACTTTCAAATTTTCTCCCTGATGAATTATGGAGTAAGAACTGCCTGTGTTTCTCACATAGAAATTATTGAGCGGCGCCAAAACAAGATCTCAATTACCTAAAAAGCTTCTTTACCACACGAACAGTCTGTCTCACAACACTTCTGACTACCATGAATGTGTCGTCTAAAAAGAAGAGACACCGCAATTCTCATCTTCGTAAAAGATATATAACTTTTCCAAATATAAGCCAGTATTGTTGTTTCGTATGCACAGCTTAATATGTATATTTATCGGCATATTTGCCTAAAGTTTCCTGCAAGTAACTTTACAATTTTAATATCTTTTTTCAAGGGATTATGTAATCCATAAGGATCTAATAAAAAATTTACACACAACTACTTGCAACATAATTATTTCACATGAGTCTGTATGAAAAGTTCGAAATATGATTTAAAGTTTAAAAATTAATTTAATTAAGTGAAACAATATTAAAATGTTTTACTTATCGTTCCTTTAAACTTTAACCTTTTAGTTATGCTGTCTGCCTCTGATTAGATTAATAAATCGTTGTCTTGACTTTTTCTATAAAGTTCTGTATAGGCGAACAATATACTGACAGTTGATTGACAATGTAAAATTAGGATCACTGTGAGATTGTCAAAAACGATCAAATTTGTTGCCAAACATTTTCAAAAAATTGAAACCTGAAGAGAAAAACTGTAAAATAAATAAGATAATGGAGCACAGAAAGATATTGCTTTATTACTTTAACCCGCATGAAATTAGTATTCCAAGAAAGAAAGTTAAATATCTGACAAAAATAGTAAATTTTTGAAAACTAGATTAACGTATGAACAGAGTTTAAAACGAACTTAAAATTTCTAAAAGTTTCTATAATATTAGCCCATTTTTTAACGATTACTTTATTTATAAATTCTATTTATTTATTCTCCAGCAACCTTTATATAATATTTAATACACGTACATTTTAGTTAATAGATTTTGCTCTATTTTTTATTAGAAAAAATATAATTTTTTTCATTTCTAAAAGAAAAATTAAATTTTTGAGAAATTTTAAACGTTTTCTTAATCTCAAGTTAATATTACTCTAGTTTACCAAATACATATATATTAACTAATTTTGCTATAAATAAATATTTTATGACGATAAATAAACTTTGTACTTCTCTCTCTCAATTTTTTTGTTTTTTTGTTTTATTTAGAGTTCTTAGTTCATATCATTTTCAATATTCATACAAGTGGTTTGTTTTTTTAATGAGGTAAATAAAAACAAAAACGATAAAACAAATAAATAATTATAAATAAATAAAAGTAAGTAGTAGAGAGAATTTCTTATTTGTATTTGTTATAACTATTTATTTAACTCATAGTGTTTCTAATTTAACGGGTTTTCCGTTTTTGGCGGTTCAAAAATAGAAACCAAACTAAAATATACATGAAGCTATGATTTCGAAGAAAATTTTATTCAATTAAAATTATTAGACATTACCACCATCGTGTACGAAAATCAATGTCAATTTAATTATCGTCTCGAGGTTATTATAGTAGTCGATTAGTTTAAGGTAGTTTATGACTACAACTTCGCGAATATTAGTTATCAAATATTTTTGGTTTTATTCAATGATGAATAAAATTTTGTTTAAAAAGTTACCACATGTGAATCACCACTTTTGCGTTAAGGTTTAATTATTTTTAGGGCTTCTTAGGTTCTTAAACAATCCATATTCTCAAATGAGAAAACTTTCACTAAATAAAAGATACTTCAGGTAAATATATTTAACTGATGGCAACCTTGGCAGTTCGACAATTTTGAAACCACTAAATGAATTACCCGATTGTTAGTATTTTCCCGTTTTTGAGGGTTATCATTAGTTAAAAATGGTCTTATAGAAATAGGAAGTCATTAATTTTGAGTAGGTATAAGAAAGATCGTTAAAAAAAAAATAAAAGGTAAGTTAAGTACTCGAATATTTTATATTAAATAATAATAATAATGCTTTGATATGATTATAGACATTTGAATTTTTGGAAAGAACTTACAACATCTCAAGGAGACAAGGGAGGCCAGATCATATGTGAGCATTTTATGCAAATAAAATTTGGCATATGCTATTGCATTTTATAATTGAGAATACAAGACAATATATTTCTAAATTCACAATTTTTTTTTTTTTTTTTGATATTTTTAATTTATTTTAAAGGTTGAATTATCCATCACGATGGTGTCTGCTGCTTTCGCAAAAAAACAAATATCACTGGACTTGAAGAGAGACCAAACTTTTTATAGAATTGCAGAAGTATAATTGCATTGAGTTTTATCATAAAGTTAACCGCGAATAGCTAATGATAATTTATGAGAAATATCGAGAAAAAATTATGGAAAATTTTGGTATCACTATTCGAAAAGTCGATGATCTCATTTAATCCTATGCGCTGGAGTTTGTTTTGAAACTAATTAATTTTATCAATGGGGCCCACAATCTAAAATAAAAAATGGTCGGGAGACAAATATTGTTTCACCGGAAATTAAAACGTGACATATTTTATTTATTTAAATATTTTTATACGACTTTGGTTAGGAATTTTATCTTATGAGATTTAAACAAAACCAACAGTTTGATAAAAGTTTTGAATTATAATTATAAAGCAGAGGGTTAAATTGCATGTATAATTAAGACTTTATGTTGAAAAGAAAGACTTTAAATCTATTAAAACAAGTTTAAAACAAATTAAACATTTATAATATTAACTTGTATTTTCAAATGTTGGAAAATAAATAAAAAAAAAAACATTAATTTGTTTTAATTAATATACCAAAGTAAACACGACAACTATGTATAACAATAATTCCGACAAGGTCGATTTAAAATACGTACGTGTATATGGATGGTTTACTTCAATATCAAAAAAATGTAAAATAAAAAAATAATAATAAAATAAAATAGAATGATATTCCAAATCAAACAATGGCAACAGGCTGAACGATGCGTTTTGAAGTGGTCTAGCTCATAAATATTAGCTTTTGTGAACATAACGTTGTGAAATACTAAATTTTCAGGTCAATATTTACAATGAAAAAGCCAGTAATACATAAATTAATCTTAAATATTAAGTTAGTATAATTTCGAATTTATTTATTTAAAAATTAAAAACTGTTTTGAGACCCAAAATATTTAATCCTCTTGATTGCTTTAAGGAAATGTCGTTAACTACACATACATACATATGTATTAAACTTTTGTACACTCTACTACAAGCTTCGTCTATCTGGCATTCAGTTTTCCATATGTCAAAGTATACTTATGTAGTAGAAACGGACCTAAAATTTTATGTAAACAAATGTCCGTTTCATATATTTATTTTTAAAATAAGCAAAAAAAAAAAAAAAAAACTAAATTTAAAAATTTCCGAATTTGGTATTCCGAATACAGTGAACTCGCGATAACGTGAACTAATTTTTACCAAGGCAGTTCACATTTTCGAGTTTGTACACGTTAACGAGTACCCAAATTTAAAACAAAAAATGACCCTATTTAATATGAAAAATGATATTTTAATAAAATTTAAAATGCTTTTCCAGCAATTGTTTAAAAATTGTTGCGAAATTCTACTCCATGCTGAGTCCAAAAGATTAATTGCATTTTTTATAGTTAACATCTTAATAGAATTTAGCAATTCTGTTTGTTTTCCAGCCACTAATGCCAAGAGACTATTTCTATAATGCAGTTTTGTTATTTTAAAAACATTCTGGTCCATGGGCTGAATTAACGATGTGACGTAGGGTGGCAAAAACATTGCACAAATGAATCCGTCATCAGAAATCAATTGAGATTCAGCCGGATGTGAAGGAGCATTGTCGATTAACAGAAGGGCGTTTCCCGTAGGCCCTTTTTAGTACCCTTTAGAACTCAGTAACCTAATGCCAAAAATTATAACAAAGTTTTAAGTTTTAAATTTGTCAGTTGAAGTCTACCTCTATAACAAAACATTGATGAAATCATTTTACATGTCATCCATGCTGACTTAGAGAAATTGTAATTGACTGGACAAGTAAATTTTTTGAAACTTCGTGGATTTTTAGATTTCCCAATTACCAGTTAATTAAGTTAAGTTTGTGAGTCCCCGACGTATTTGAACAGCCCATGAAAGTTAATCGTTGTTTCTCCATCTTTGCGCCTGGAGCACTTTTCTCCAGTGATGACAAATATGTTCTATATGGCAACTGCTTCCAATATAAACCGGATTCATCAGTATTATAAGGCTGATCTACAAAGAGATTTCTTCCATTTTTGCTTTTAACTTTTTTTTAAGTGGGTCAACATGATGCGGCTGCGCTGAAAGCTTTTCTCCGGAAATTTTAAGAAGGCGAACACTAAACCCTTATTTAAATTTTTGATGCCATCCGTCACTGGCGTTAAAACCATGATCATTTTCTTTAATTTGATCGTGAATTTAAAAGATTTCACAATTTAAACACAGATTAAAAAAAACAAAATATAAAAAAGTGTTCAAGGTTTAGAACTTTCAGATTTTGTTCACGTTTTAGAATACTCTGTGGAAAAATAAATTTGTTCACGTTTCTGAGACGTTCACAGCTTCGAGTGTTCACGTTTTCGCGAGTTCACTGTAGATATTTTCGAATAATTAATTCAATTATTAAAAAAGCAATTATTTGTATTTTATGTTAGGATTGCAAGCAGTCAGCAAATGCAACAGTAGCAACAATTGAACGCAGCATAAACGACAGGATCAGGACTACAAGGATGGGCATTGACTTCTAAAACTAACAAGAACTTTTGTGTAACGTCAACATTGAAGTCTTAACCACATTTGCCTTGAAGTCTTTAGGAGAAAAGAAACAAAATGACTTACGCATGATATCCCAATTTTCTATAAAATATTCCCATATTGACATGGTACCTTTAAACTGAGTTAATGCATCTTCATAGCCGCCCTGAGGCTGTTGTTGTGTATACGAGTGTTTGGCCTTTTTGGCCGGACTAGTGTCGGCATAATGATCTAGTGAAGCCCCACCGGGTGATATTGAGATTCTAGCTGGTGAAGCTCCTGATTGGTGCTGCTCCGATCGATGATGACTGGCATGATGGATGTGATGGTGACCACCAACGCTACCACTGCTACTATTATGGGTTTGGTGATGATGGTGAGTGCGGCTTCCACTTCGATGCGTTGTAGTTGTCGTTGACGTTTGATACTGTGTTTCGTTAGGATCAAAACCCAGCACATCCTTGTAATAGGATTGTGATGTCATTGTTGTGAGATACGTTTAAAAACGCACACACTTTACTTCTCCTCTTCTTTCTTTTCGTTTAAAATTTTTAATTTTTTATTGCTCACTGCACTGTTTTTTACATAGGAGAAGTAATTAAGATTTTATACTATTAAATGCACTTCTTTGCTATAGTTTAACTTTAAACATTTAATTTTCAAAACAATTTTTATGGAATGGCACTTTAATTTATTTTAATTTAATTTATTTATATTTGCTTTTTATTGATTCTTTTAAACGTTCGAATAATCCTTTTAAAATTTAAAACTACAAAACGAAAATAATTATATCACTGAAATCAAAATTATGCATTATTTTTAAAATCCGTTGCGAGCAAAACTTTTCATTTCATTTATTGCATTTCGAATAACTACATACATACGACAAAGAGGCCACAGACCCGGCCCGTATCTGATAAAATTACAAAATATGATTATTCAAATGGGAACATTTCCGATACAGCCAGTAAGGAATTTTTGTGTGCGCTTTTTTCAGTTTGTGTGTGATACCTATTAATAGAATTGTTCTCTATTTTGTTTTACTCATATTTTAATAGATTTTTTCAGGGTATGAGGTCGGCTAGTCAAAGTGAGGAATATCTACATAGATTCGTCATAGTTCTCATCGTTTTAAAAGACCACTACAGAAAATGACCACTAAAATTTTGTTTAAAAAATTTTTTTTTTTTTAAACACAGAGTTTTAAAAGGATGGAGTCATTTCAGATGAATAAAATTCTTCGTCATGAACAGGAGCATGTACTAATAACTTCCTGTTACCCTAGTTCAGACTATAAGTCGGATGCAAGTCAACTTAGCATGCGGAATTTTAGGCAAGTTGCCAGCGATATAATCAGGCCTTTTGTTGATTGAATACAATTTTTATTACCCAAGATTGCCAACTATTTTCAGCCTGCATGGAATAAAGGCTGTAATATATAATATGTCTACTTCCTTTAGCATGAGTATACGGAGTCAAGCAAGCACAAATCTGTTAAATCCTAGCATGATTTTATTACATTTATTTAAAGCGAGATACAAATTAGTAAATTTAATTTTTGTAGACATAATGGAAGTCTTTTATTTTGAAGGTATTCTTTTAAGTTTCTGACGTTTACTTGTATCTTCTGTTGATGAGTGTAAAAATCTAGTCATTATAACAATATTATAATATAAACTATTTACCGGCAAAATAAAACGAAAAACAAACAACAAACAAAACCGGCTAAAAAACAGCACAGTTAATATACGATTTGGCTAAATGCCAACAAAATGCGAGAAAATTAAACAAAAAATTAATATATTGTGGCGGGCTTCTTATAAATAATATGTTTTCAATTTAATATTTGACAAACATACATACATACATTGATTTGTGATTAAATTTAATGTAAAATTAAGTACAATATTTTATTGTTTTCTAGCAAATTATATCGAATTTAATAAATAACCGCTGTTTGTTGCTATTTCATAATGTTCAACTTCAACAATAAAGTGAATGGAGTTTATTAAAATTTAAATTAAAATTGTATTGAAAATTTACATAGGGCTCCATCCACCATCTATGGTATATGAATGTGTGCATAAAAATCAATTTATTTTAATAAATCATGACAATTCAATGAGCTTCTCCTCCGTGTTTTTTCATGTGTGTGATTTACATCGCAACGTTCCACTTCCATTTGTATTATTAAACATCATAGCTAGCAATGCTTTCAAGTCATACGCGAGGAATTTCTTTTGTCGAAATTGAAAACAGTCGGTTTATTTTGTTGAATCTGAATGTCTCATATTGTATGTGCTTGGAAGTTCTTTGTGTTGGTATTTCATTTGCACAATAAATAATTTTGTGATAAAAAAAAAACTAATTGTTGCCAATTGAAATCAATTTATATTTTAATTTTTTCTTATTTGTTTGAATTCTTGTAACTTAAAGAAAAACAAGAATTCAAAGAATGAATATTTAAATAAGTGGAATTGAATTATGTTGTATTAAGGACTTTTTAAATAAATATTATCTAATAGCGGTGCGCCGTGGTAGACTTGCTTGCACCCATCGCTTCTGGCGTAAGCATGATCCACAACTGACACAATGTGTAATACAAATCGTAGATAGATCGTGCTCTGGGCCTTGCACAGATAGTAAAACAGACACTCTGTATTGACAATTGAACGATTTTTACTCTCTTAAAAAATATGATTTTTGATGAAATTCATTAAGATCGTTCAAAATGTTTAAAATATATGTATTTATTAATTTGGTTCAAAATATCAATTGTTAAAAATTTTTGCGTTTTTGATGATGTTTTTCCCAATATAAATTTTATGGTATTTATTTTTGAAGTTTTTTTTTCTTTTTATTTTAATTACTTCATCTTTTTAAGGTCATCTCTCCTTATATCACGTCATTAAATAACAACCCAAGTACCTATAATCAAATCATATGTCTGTTAATCATTTTCATTTGGTGGTGCTTGTTTCAATTTTTTGTTGTTACCGTGATTCGTGTTTTTGTTAATATATTTTAATACTCTCTCTCTCTCTCTCCCTGTGTCTCACGCTCACAATAAATTGTTTTCATTAATGAGAGTTTTCATTTGAACAATATTTTAATTGTGGTTGTTTGTTATATCAGTTCAGGTGCTTTCATTATTCACATATGATTAGATATGATATGATATTATTATTTTAATAAAAAGCAAAAACAACGTATTAACAGATGAACGCAGTGATGTCAATAGTTAAGATTCGAAGAGCGTTAGTTACAATATGTTAAAGAAGTGAAAGAAAAATTTGTTAAACGTCAAAAATAAATAAAACGAATTGAAGAATGTTTTAACTATAAATTAAATCAATAACTAATAAATTTATCTTCTCATTAATGATTAAAGAGAGTATGTATATGATCACATTGATCGAATTATGGGCCTGTTCGTAAATGAATCACTGCGCTGCATAATATGATTATTTTGCGCTCACACTGCTAATCACATGTTGCTGATGCTTCTTTTTGCTGATTTATTTGTTTGCGTTTACGAACGAACAAACACTGCAGAAATGGAAAAATTATTAATAAATATGATTTTTGAACTGGACGATAAAACAAATGACAAAATGTTGTTAAATGCACAAAAAAGGAGACATTTAAGGGAGAAAAAAAGAAACTTATTGTTAAAACGCTCATTCTCTCTCTCTCACACTCATTCAATGCATCAGCCATTTTTATGATTAGTGTTTTATGTTTATTTGCGCATAATATGATTTAATGTTGCATTTACGAACATTTGACAGCTGCAGTTCTGCCAAGGTTTGCATTTATGAACATGATGAGCATAATAATGCAGCGCAGTGATACATTTACGAACAGGCCCTATTTTTGCTTATTTGTTACATCACACAAATTATTACCTGAGCAAAGAAAAGTATTTCTATTTTAAAACTTTTTGACTTGGTCAATGAAGTGCAAACATTGTGCTACAGTAATATAATTTATTATGCTTATTAATGTAAATGTGCTATTTGAGGAAAAAATTTTGGGTCTAATAAATCAAAATAGTAATTAGAAAAATTGATTATGCTGTCACAAGTATCTTTATATGGGGTCTTCTAATAGGGCCTTCTGAATTTTTAAAGTTGACAGCACCATCTTGTCGGAGTGAAATCTTTCAAATTAGTTGTCATTTATTGACTATGGCAGAGCATAAACAAAGATGTGAATGGGCTCTGGACCAATTGGCAATCGACCCTACCTTTTATTGAAAAATTGTCTTCAGAAATGAGGCCCATATTTCTAAATGAATGAGTACGTGAACAAACAAAATTGCCAATTTCCAATGCATCTCGAAGAAGGACACTGTTTGGTGTGGATCGGTTCATATTTCTTTGAGAACGACGGTTAGCTGAAGATCAACAAAATTGAGTTTCATTCAACCGACGACCAATACGATTCTACAATAACGAATTATAAATAAATTTGGTTGAAAAATCGAAAACCGTGAAGAATACGACCAACCATTCATTCAACTAATCGAAACGTGTAGGGGCCGCATAAGCGACATATTTCACTAGCAAACATTTATTTATTTATCTGTTCATAATCATGAATAAACATGAAGAATTTTTCCTAATTAGATCTTGAACATAGACGGTACAGTCGAAAAGGTAATAAACTATTTTCCCTTAATCATGAAAAACTGTGGTAGGCTCTTAAATTACTCACGTCTTACTAAAATTTTAATTTATTATTTTCCATTAATAATTAAAGGTAAACATTCTATACAAGTCTTATTCCTATCGCATGCATATTCAAATATTAAAAAAAAAACCTAAATGAAAATTGATAAATCGCTTTATTTGAATTCAAGAGCAAAACATTCTCCAATTTTAGAAATATAAACGGGCTTCAAAAGAGTTATAGAAAATCGTAACGTTTAATGTTTGTGTAACCAAAAGCTATTCCAAATAATGGCTAAATTGACATCACTAACTGAAAAAAAAAAAATTAATATAAAAGCAAAACAAACAAAATTGTAAGAGAAACAATTAGAGAGAGAGAGAGAGAGAGAGAGAGTATTTTTGTTTAGAAATGATAAATAAAATACTAAAAAATAAATAAATAGTATTTTCAAGTACATACACTCATAAATATGTATTAGTATTTTCTCTTTTTTATACAATTTCTTTTGTCTCGATCTTTTATTAATTTATTAAAGGTTTTATGCGAATACTGCTTCACACCTTCTGTTGTTGTAGTTGGTTATTCGTGTTATTATTTATACACACGAGCGTTTGTGATTCTTAAAATAAGAGAAAAACAAAGAGACTTGAGTTAAAGACCCACATTTTTTAGACCAGGTTTAGTGACTGTTACTTAAAAAAAAAAAAAAAAAAAAAAAAAAAAAAAAAAAGTGGCCCAGTGAAGTATCTGGTTAAAGAAATGAATGACGGAATAAAGTATTAATAATGAGGCATAAAATAAAAACACAAAGTAACCTTATAAAACTGTTAAAGTAATGGTAAAAATGGTTGAAAAACATGAAACAATAATAAATCACTAAATTTTAAAAGTTTATTACGAAATTTGAAAAATTTAAATACAATTATAAACTGAAAATTCGAGTGAGAAACTAAAATAAAGGAAATAAAACTAGACGATAGAAAAAGCAAAATCACCAAAAAAAATCAAAAATTAATTTTGGGACCCGTCCTATTAGATTCCTTCTTGTATTTTTTTGCTTTAAAAGATCAGAATAAAAAAAACGTAGAAATTCAATTTCTATTGCCAACCTACATATGTATATTAGTCACAAATTTAGTTATATTTCGTGAAAAAAGCAGTACTTCGGAAGCTTCTATCTAGGGATTGCCAAAGTTTTCTTAAAAGCATACATATTTGGCAGTTTGCGTTTGACACACCTTGCGGAAAAATGTGAAGTTCATATTAAAGATTTTGATTCGCAATACGTTTTATAAATATTGCATATTTTTGATGAAAATCTGTTTGACTTCATTTGACCACAAAATTTTGTCACCCATCAAAAATGTGGATAATAATAGGGTATGGGGTTGTTTCTCGAACTCGGACAGGATTTCCATTTCGGATATAGGATCAATTCTACCATATCGCCGTATACTGAATAAGATAATGGGTTTTTTTTTTGGCAATACATGTCTAAGAGTGTAAAAAATTTATTCAAAATCACTAAATTTGAGATCTGGCAAAAACTTGAAGATTTAATGCCAAAACTTATTTTGTTTACACATGCAATTAATATATTTCAAATTACAAAATTAATTAATTTTATTGTCTTATAAAACTCTTTTATTATTAGTTTATTTCACTATTTCTGTGTCACACTGGGTCGCTACTAAATCTAAACGAAAAGAAAAACGTTCGTTATATTATTTAAAACACCATTTGTTAGCAGCACTAAAATTGCTGATCAAATGGATTCACTTGTATCAGCTTGAGTCAAATTCACATCTCAGTTAAATAGTAAAAATAAAAGGTTGGGCATTCATATTAAAAACATTTCATTCTAGTTGTTGCCCATTAGTATGATTTTTATTTTTTATGCTTTCGATGCTTTATTATTATTTTAGTTGGTCGCACGTTTTCGTTTTAGAAATAATATCAGGTAAAAAGTTGCACATAATAAAGCCACAGAAGAAGTGTACAGTAAACAAACACAGGCGCTTTCTATAAGAGCCTAAAGAGGCAATATTTAAATGTACCTATGTACGTATGTATGTTGCCATTTTCGATTTTATTTTATTTTTTATCTTTTTTTGAAATTCTTGTTATGCGTGTCCGAACATAAATTTTTATGCTTACACAATATTAGGGAGTAGATTGGAATATTTTTTCTAGTTCTTAATTCCGATTGTTTGTAAATTTAAAAATTTTTAGATTTATATAATCGAGTTGTTGTTGTTTTTATTTATTTCGCTGCAAAAAGTGTTTGAACACAATTTTATACGACAAGCAAATTAAAGATTAAAATATTAATAGAAATGAAAACTGGTTGTAAAACCCGTCCGTCGTATTGAATGAAATTTTATCTAAATATACAAAATATCAACAAAATAACAACAAACGGAGCTTTAAGTCGTAACACATGCGATCAAACAATACGAAATAAGTTGAGTTTAATCAAACTAAAAACTAAAGCTTAACAGAAATACAATAAAAGCTAACATTAAAATGCTTGGTTAGTGTTGTCGTCGTTGTCATTCTCATTAACACTAACAAAAGAAAGAAAAAAAAAAAAAAATAATAAAATAACAGCAACAGTTAGCAATCACAAAAACAAAAGTTTAAATTTTTTTTTAAATTATTTTTATGAATTAAATTTAATTTGTATTGCTTTTTATCGTAATTAAATTTTTTATTTTTATTATCACAATACAAAGCCTTGCTCGCCACAGATTTTTTTTTTTATTAATTTATTTATTTAATTAATGTTTAGAATCGATTGTTTAGTTTACGCACAGATACGCACACAATTCTTGCACAATATTTTTATGTCTGACGTATTCCTTTTTTTATTTTCTTTTTAATTTTGTTACAATACGAATAAATAAACACACCACACTTGGACAAATAATTTACGTTTATTTGCAATATGTACTGCTTTTGTTGTCGTTGTAATTTGCAATAGCAAAATACAATTTATTTGTATTTTAAGCACTACAAAAACAATAACAACGTTCCTTCGTTTGCTGTTAACTCTGCTTTATCACTTCCCTTCTCTAAATTCATACATAAAGTTTTTTTTTTTCCAACTTTAAATTTCAATTGTTGTTGTTATTTTTTTGTTTTTAATTATATTTTATCAATATGCAGAAGAAAATACTACCGCTCGGTACCGTTGTTCAAATAAGACTAAAAACAAAATCGATACAAAATTACCTCAAAAGTGCTCATAACTTAACGACACAGATAGATACTCTCTAATACATGTACTCAAAGACCCACTACTAGTCGACCACTACATATGCACGCATGGCAGTAATGCAACACCGACCTAAGCAATGGGATCAACAACAAACAGCACAGTAATTGTTTAGAGCATTATAATAATATGTGTAGGCAGAGCGAATTTTTGAATTTTTTTCTCCTTTTTTATCAAAATAAAACAACAAAACAATGAGTATGAGTATTTTAAATTTTCACTCACCAGAAATCTCATTTTTAAAGGTGTAGGAATTTGAAAAAGTTAATTTTTTGTATTTAAATCAGATGAAAAAAAAAATTCTTAAACGGAAGTTGAGAGTTTTATACTTCTGTAAACAACTGATAGTTCTCTTTTGCTTGAGAAGTCATTATCAATTTTAGGAAAAGTCGTTAATCATTACGTGATTATTGCATACATACATCAACACATGTTTGATTGCTGCCAAATGCTGAAAAGTTTATGAGTCTTATTGTACGCCTCGCTTTAGTAAACCCTACCGCTTCCAAATGAAATTTCACTTGCATTAACAAATAATAATCAATTAAATAATAAAAAAAGACATGAAATTTTTATACCCGCTAAATAGCAGATCGCACTGCAGATTGTAATAAAAATTAAATAAACTGAACAATTTAAAAATGATCTATTTTAAGTATTTTTCCCTTTTAGGTGTCCTTCATTTTCTAACATTTCACTTTATTTTTTTCAAAAATGTAACGTTATGGTAAATATGTTATAGTCAGCAGATAATTTGGCAACTCTAGATAGGGAATATTAAAATTAAAAAAAAAAAAAGATTTTTACCTTACTAACCAGCTGCAATAGCAACAAAAAATATTGGATCATTAAAAACTTGAGTTTTATTTAAATATGTACAAAGCAGACAGGTAAAACAAATAAAAAAAAGACAAACAATTCATTAACAAAATTAAAACCCACTCACTTTAACTAGTATTTAGTTTTCTCCAACGCTCTCTGAATAACTAAACTAGTCTCTCTCTTAAACATCAACTGAGAGAGCATTCCACAACGATCTTAAAAACACTTGTACTCTTCCATATATGGCTTTAAAAAAAAAGTAGTTTATTGAGTCAGACTCAAGCCCGTAAAGAAACCTGAAGTTGAAAAAGGCGTTTGTCAATTTAAAAACTAAAATCCCAACATTTTTAATCCGTTCATTCTTTGCCGATTGTGCGCCTTTTTATCGTTGTCTGTTTTCGTTTTTTTTTTTTATTTTTTTTTTGGGGAAGAAGACAAAAAAGTGTGTTGAGCAAAGTTTAGTCACATAAACATCATCATCATTGTAACTCTCTTCAATAACGTTTTTCTTGCTGTTGGAAATAAGGAGAGACGTCAAGTGTTTAAAAAAGTTGAATGTGATAAAGAAAAAAAAACGTAAATGAAAACGAAATGAAAAACGGACAACTAAAAATAAAGAAGATTAAGTTATTAAAAACTAGGCAAGTGAGTCCGAAAATATTTAGTAAAATTAAAGATATATAGAGAGAGAGAGACAATAATAGTGTGGTGCAATACTAGACTTGTAAACAAATTTATTTTTTACATTCTACATATGTATACATACATAGTAGATATGTATGAATGTATGTATGCACATTTTTATTTTTACAATCCAATAAATAAACAAGCAATGTATGTACTGGTATTTGTTGCAGTTTGTTTTTTGTTTCTTCAAAGGTACGAGTTAATTCTCTCATCTCGTTTATGTGCTAAAAGATTTACAAGTGACAATAACCTGTAACTTCTTCCTTTTTGTTTTTGTTATTTTCATACAAATTCCAATGGGAATGACACACATGTAAAAGAATTCGATATACAACATCAACACAATGTAAACAATTCAAACTGTTATTTACTACAGTGGCTCAAAGTAATAATAAACGAAGCTAAAACTCATTAACATACAAATATTATTTGGAAATTATTCAATTTTATTGCTGAAATATATTTTATTCAAATAGAATCACTAGTAGATTGTTTGATAATCTTAGATTTTGTAAAACATCAACAAAAAATGTATTTATTTCATATCAAAATTGCCTACGTCTCTCCTTTGTACTTTTTTTTATCATACGAATAAACAAAATAGTAAATTTAATTACTAATACAGTGAAAAAAAAATTAATTAAAAATTAAGGCCAAACGCAGTTTTGTTGTGCCATTGATGATTGTGTAGTTTTTTGTCTTAAAATATAAAAGTAATTATATTTTCTTGTTTCGAAACAATAATCTAACAATTTTACACTTAAGAACTTTCTTTATTCCAATGCTGTAAAGTCGCTGTCAGTCAGAGTTTTAAAATTTTATTGAACTACATTCTAGTAAATATAACTCCTTGATACAGTACAGTGAAAGCTCTAATAAACGGACACCTTCCGTCGGCGAGTATTTTTGCCGCCAATTGGAGATGTCCGCTTGTTGGAGAGAAATAGAAAAGAAAATATTTTAGTTTTATTTGATATTTATTGGCTTATGTTTTTTAAAACAATACAATAGTAGAAAAAAAGTCAGAATATTTTTTTGTTTTAACTTCATTTTCTTTCATAACTTGCTCCCCATAATAGCATTCTAAATACTTTAAGTGTTCATATTGCTGTGTAGCACTGTTGCCAACTTTTTTCCAAAAAATATCGCTAAAAAAAATAGCTAAATTTTAAAAAAATTTAAAAATTTAGCGATAAATCGCCAAAACAATAAAATTTAAAAAGTTTTTAAGAAAATTTACTTAAAACATAGCTAATTTTTTGGGAATTTTAATATTATGTAAAAAAGGCAACGATTTATCGCTTAATTCTGAAAGAATACTCGCAATAAATTTAAATTAAATTTCTTTTTAAATTATGTATGTACACATATTTAATGTATGGGTCTCTAAAACGTTTTTAATTATTGCAGTACATTTGGTTCTATGAACACGGCATCATTTTATTGGCATCATCAAAATTGTTTTTACACATATCACTAAGGTGATCAATAGCATTGTTCGACGTACATATGTTGACATACATATAGATAAAGCGGCTTCTTGCATTTTAACGTTGTCAACAATATTTGCATTTCGGGAAAATTCCTTTTTTTTTTCCAACATGATCACCTAAGCGATGAGGCTGATTTGTGTTTTTTAGTTTCCGCGTGACTTAATAGGTCGTAAAGTTTTCCAGACAAGGAGCATCTGCAATACTTACAGAATCCTTTTGTTTCGTCTTTTTCGTCTTGAGCCAACCACGTTTTCAATTTTTCGTGATTTAGCCACTCACGGCTAAAGTTGTTATAGTTTTTGACAATATTATTAAAAGCTTACAACTTAATTTTATACTTTAATTTTCATTCACTTAAACACTTGTCACAAAAATACAGTAGAAAG
The DNA here is from genome assembly GCA_927399465.1 of Sarcophaga caerulescens. Lineage (NCBI taxonomy): Eukaryota > Metazoa > Arthropoda > Insecta > Diptera > Sarcophagidae > Sarcophaga > Sarcophaga caerulescens. The sequence goes on from OV656868.1 coordinate 56,905,820, forward strand.
AATTCGCGTTGTTTGTTTATGTTTTTCTTTTCTTTAAAAACCGTGGGAAGCAGCATTGTCCAAAAACAGCATAATATTTCTTTTTTCTCTTAAACAGCATGAGCCATTCAGCCATAATATCGCCAGCCATCCAAGCCTTCTTGTTATTCTTCCAGAATGCTGGTAAATCTTTAATTTTCATATTTTTAAATGCTCTAGGTCGAGCTACTAATTACCAATAATTTTCCTTTTTCCCTTATCATATTTACCCAAATAAAATTGTAAGCCTCTACTTAGATAGTTTACCAAAAAAAAATATTTCTCATTTCAACGCCATGGGTTTGTCTGGTAAAGCACGAAAAAAAGACCGCTTTCATCAGCGTTGTAAATATCCCTGGGTTCATATCTAGATAATATAGAAGGAAGTTTTTTTTTAAATTCTGTAACATCTGCCTGATTAACGCTTGAAGCTTCTCTAGAAATGCACTTAAAATTTTAATGTCCGCTTATTAAAACTTTTTTTTCAAAGAAAGTATTTTTTTCCTGTCCGTTATAGGAATGTTATTCGTTTGGATTTATGCAAACGGTTCTAGAGATTTAAGTTTTGTCCGCTTATAAGAGCTCTTCGCAAAGGGAGCTTTCACTGTATATGTATATCAGTCAAACTTAATCTTCTTCAATGCAATGTATTGTATTGTAATTTTATTACGTTTGAGCCAATTTTCACAATTTCTTTTAAATAGAAAATAAGAAATAAATCTGTTTTACAATCGTATAGAAAAAGGGAAGGAATGATTATTATTTTTTAAATCTATCAAACCAAGTCATAATATCAGGGTTTGTATTGTTTGCTTGAAATTAGCAAAAGCACCTAAATTTCTGCTATGCTTAAAGTTTTTCAGCAATTGTACCCAAAGCAAAAGCAAACAGCAAAGCAGAAGAAACAAAAATAAACTCATTAGCTGTAGTGGTACAGTGAAAAGTTTTCTGCTAACGCTGTCAAGCACAGCGATTAATTTCACAGCGATCCCTACTGCTTACAGCATTTGAGGTTTGTCTTGTGCTTTTGCTGCGCTCTTTTACTTTGCAAGCACTGACACCTACCACAAGATTCGCACAGACGTCAGGGGGAATTGAATACCATGTCTCCTGAATTTTTTCCCACAATTCCTGTTTATTTTTTGATTTAAAGTTGTCGATTTTATTTTTTAGGACTCCCCAGAGGTTTCCAATGGGGTTTAAGTCCGGTGATTGGGACGGCCACTCCATTACATTCTCATTCTGTTGAAACCACAATTTGACGCTTCTAGCGGAATGCTTCGAATCATTGTCTTGCATTATATGTACATATTTTTGGCATAACACAAAGTGTCCCAGGCCTTTTTCAAATAAATTATATTTTTTTTTAAGAATTTTGCAGAACCAGTCATTTATTTTTATTTTATTAGTTAAACTATTTGAATACCTTTAATTTAATGTACATATATACTTTGTAATATTTATGGAAAAGTAAATAAAAATATAAGAATATATTGAAAAATTTAAGTGTCCCTATTATTTTTTCCAACACTGTATATACTACATACACGTAAATCCATTCGAAAATATTCTAAAAAAAACAATATTATTCTTGCAATTATTAAAGACAATGTTCAAGAGATATTCGATTTCCGTTATTATTAATTTATTAAAATTTATGAATAAAAACGAACTCCTTTACATTTACTTTTACTTTTCAATAAAACATGAAGTTTTTATTTTATCTAAAAGTTTTAATAAAAACTAATCGAATGAACTCACAGCCGAAAAAACTCAAACAAGCTCAGACAGTGACTCAATACAACGTCGGTGTGCAGACTGATGAAGGTAAGGAATAACAGTAGTTGGCGTAAATGAAAAAACCTGCTTAGAAGTAAAATATAAATAAATACACAGGGTGTCGTTTATTTACTGGATTGATTAAAAAAAAAGTCCGAAATTTTGCAAAACAATGAGAGCACAAATTCAGAATCTATTTTATGAAAACAATACCGTTCAAATGTAATCAATCGGAAAGCCAGTTTTTAATTGAGTAGTAAATTTTATTACGATGGCTTAGTTGGCGTTGATTAAGGTGACTTGGCCTTTATGCAGTGGGCTAAGCAAATTTCTTTTGAAGCACCCATTATTTTAAATGGGTGTTCTAAAATGAGCGTCTATGTATGTATGCGCGCATGTGTGTTCGGATTATAATTATTTATCAACACTTGTTACTGATTCGATTCCTACTCTCTACGTTTTTCTCTCCCTCCCCCTCACTTTTGCATTTTGCTTGTACTGTATCGATTTTACCTTGTAAAACGCCAACGCATGAATTTGCATATAACTGCGGACGCAAAACAACGAATCAAAAAACGATTGAATTAAATTCACACTTCAGTGCTTTGCATGTTACAAGTAATTAGATGTACAGACACAAACCGGTAGATAACCTGACACCAATTGTAAATAGGTCAAGTCATTTGCATTAGGGCAACACTAAAAGTAGCATTACATACATAATTCAATGAGATAACATTTTAATTAATTTACTTTATTTATATACATACATACATACATGCATATATATTAATTAATCAAATATCTTGTAATAATTAATATTTTAATTTTTGGTAATGCTAATCTCAAACTATAACTGTCATTACTTATATTTTTTCATACTACGTAGAAATGGGTTACTGCAACAGTTTTCTACTAAAAATTATTAAATTTGACCACTTTAAACTTTATATATGTATGTAGGTACGTATCTGTGCCTCGCGAATATTAACACATACATTACAAATGAGATAATAACTGTGAATTTGTTGTACAGTGAACTCGCGAAAACGTGAACACTCGAAAGTGTGAACGTCTCAAAAACGTCAACAAATTTATTTTTCCACAGAGTATTCTAAAACGTGAACAAAATCTGAAAGCTCTAAAACGAGAACACCTTTTTTATATTTTTTTTTTTTTTAATATGTTTTTAAATTTGAATTTTAAATTGTTTTAAATCTTTAGAAATTCACGATCAATTTAAAGAAAATGATCGTGGTTTTAACACCAGTGACGGATGGCTTCAAAAATTTAAATAAAGAGATGGTGTTTGCCTTCTTAAAATTTCCGGAGAAAAGCTTTCTGCGCAGCCGCAACATGTTGACCCACTTAAGGAAAAGTTAAAAGCAAAAATGGAAGGAATCTCTCTTTGTGAAGATCAACCTTATAACCTTGCCATATAGAACATATTTGTCATCACTGGATAAAAGTGCTCCAGGCGCAAAGATGGAGAAACAACGATTAACTTTCATGGGCTGTTCAAATGCGTCGGGGACTCACAAATTTAACTTAATTTACTGGTAATTGGGAAATCTAATGGTTTGGAAATGATTGATTTCATCAATGTTTTGTTAAAGAGGTAGACTTCAGCTGACAAATTTAAAACTGAAAACTTTGTTATATTTTTTGGCTATAGGTTACTGAGTTCTTGACTAAAAAGGGGCTACCGGTAAACGCCCTTCTGTTAATAGACAATGGCCCTTCACATCCGGCTGAATCCCAATTGATTTCTGATGACGGATTCATTTGTGCAATGTTTTTGCCACCCTACGTCAAATCGTTAATTCAGACCATGGACCGGAATGTTTTTAAAATAACAAGACTGTATTATAAGAACAGTCTCTTGGCATTAGTGGCTGGAAAACAAACAGAATTGCTAAATTCGTTTAAGATGTTAACTATTAAAGATCCAATTAATCTTTTGGACTCAGCATGGAGTAGACTTTCGCAACAAATTTTAAACAATTACTGGAAAAGTATTTTAAATTTAGTTTTGGACAAAGATGACACCGATGATTTTTTACTTATGTATTAAAATATCATTTTTCATATTAAATACGGTCATTTTTTGTTTTAAATTTGGGTACTCGATAACGTGAACAAACTCGAAAATGTGAACTACATACATAATTGGTCATTACAACAATTCAGTCAGGATTATTGACCTAGTTTCTCACACCACTTATATTGTGTGTGTTAATTTTATACATAAGTGGGGGGACCTACGGTTTAAAGTCGACTCCGAACGACAGATTTTTTTTTTTGAGAAACTTTTCATGGCAATTTTATTTACTCTCAGAGTTTTTGCCAGAAATCTGCTGAGAGGAAATCGCCGAAGAAATACTTTTTGTATTTTGTTTTGATGTCTGGCCTGGGGCTCAAACCCTGGCTATACGTCTAATAAGCCAACACACTAACTACTAGACTACGGCGACTTCAAAAAAATGTGAACTGCCTTGGTAAAAATTATTTCACGTTATCACGAGTTCACTGTACTTTTAAAACTATTAATTTTTTATGTCCAGTTTTTTTCTTTATTTTTTTATTTTTATTCAATTATAACAGCCAACAATAAAACTAATATTGGAAACACAACAAGGCAATATGATTGTACTTGTCATTTTATTTGTTTATGGATTTATAATAAAACCGCATACACTAATATTTATTTTTTAGGCTTACGAGCGTTTTAACTAGACAACCCTCGAATATAGTGGGCATTGTTGTTTGATTTGGTAATGTAATACAAAATTCTAAAAAGGAGATTCTAATTCAACCCATATCAATCACATATTTTAGAAAACTTACAGTTTTATGATAATAAAGCGAATAAGTAGTTTAGTACGATAACAAACGTTTCGTTTTATAAATGTATTGTAATGAATATTCAAAATACTGTGCAATGTAAAATATTTTACCTTCAGAGTTTGAGGTTTGTCATTGGCCTTATTTTTCATTGTTCATTGGATGCCCTCGCTAGGTTAGGTTCGCTTTCAGGGGGCGATTTAATAGTTGGTCCTGACCCCCCAGTCTACGGCCTCATCAATGGATGGGTCAGGGAGGAAGAGCAGAGGCGTTGGGGGAACGGATCGGGTTGTTCTGTTTCTAGATGTCTATGGCCTGCTGTGGACAGTAAGAGAAGAGATTGGCTGCTGGGCTTGGTTAAGGCCAGCTTAAGGTTGGTTGTCGGTTTTGTCACGGGGCATTGCGAGATTAGGCCGCTGACGGGGATCTGGAACAGATCCCAGCCGGACTATTGCAGGGCATGTTGCGATGAGGAGTTGGAGACTATCGAACACCTCCTCTGTAACTGCCCAGCCCTTGGTAGGTTGAGGTTGAGGACCCTTGGCAGGGCCTTCTTTGAGAGCTTGAATTCTGTGTCGAGAGCCGACATCAAGGCTCTCCACAGATTCATTAGTAGCTTGTGCTGGTTGAGGGCTTCATCAGTGTAGTCGCGCTCTGCCACCTTTTTGTTAGTGTCTGTTTCTTTCTGTAAGATTCCTCCGCTTCCCATTCCCCCATTAAAAATACATACCCTCCTTTCATCCTATTCCCTCTATTTCCTTCCCTCTCTAAGGACGTTGTACAATGGGTCAATTCTTAACTGACAAGTACACGTCCTCTAACCTAACCTACTTTTCATTGTAACTATTCTCTAATTGAAAATTACGATCTAGAGGATATTGGCAAGTAATTTGTATTTTCACATATAGTCTAAGATATCCTGTATCATTTACATATGTATGCTTTAAATCTGGTTCTTTGAAGAGAAATTTCTGACCAGATTAATTGAGTGATAATAATTAGTGCCAATTTCCAGGCATGATTCGCTTTAGCTTATGTATGAACTCTTTGAGAAACTTCGATGGCTAACTTTTAAAATAATATTTTTGTAACAGCACACCAATAATTTATATTTTATTTCCGATTTGTCAACAGCAAAAGCTTCCTTGAAATTTCAATTTCCGAACAAAAAACGTCTGTCTTGTAGAGGAATTCATCGTGATATTGTGGTCGCTGTAGTCTTCCTAGACGAGAGCTTGCGAGCTCAAACGCCAGCTTTTTCTACGACTTTCCTTCAGAAAACTTCTGGTGAAAGGTCCGATAATAAATAAAATTGCTATGAAAAGCTTTTCAAATTGGTCGTCCGGAGTCGACGGTAACATATATGTAGGTCCTGCCACTCACAAATAAAATTAACGCACACAGCATGCGTGGTGTGATAAGCATGAACGTTATTCTAACTTAAGCCTTGCAAATGGTGTTTTTCACCGGGAAACCGGGATTGATTTTGAAATTTCCCGGGATCCCGGGAATTCCCGCCTAGAACATAAAATCATATATTTACTTTGTTAAGTGTGTATTTTTTATTTTAAATTAATATTAATGAGATCAAAAACATAAAACAAAATAGCAATAGAAACATATAAATTTTTTTAGTTTTTTTTTTAAAAAATAAAAAATTCAATGTATTTTAAAAACTAGTTAAAAATATATACATAAAACATAAAAAACTATATATCGGGTCCGCCATCTAACGTTTTTTTTTCAACTAGTGCTTATTTCGTGAATGGTAACACTTAGCTCATGTCTGATTTGACAGATAATTAGTTTTATCCTTCCGCTGAACGAATATGACCATCCAATGATCCATCCAATACGTTTTCGCTTCGCTAAGTGGGCCTGCGATCGACTTACAGAAGATGCCGATTTTGGCCAAAAAAAATCATCTTTTCAGATGAAGCTCATTTTGATCTTGGCGGGTATGTAAACAAGCAAAATTGTCGCATTTGGGGCACAGAAAACCCGCACGCATACATTGAAAAGCCGACGCACCCAAAACGAGTCATATTTTTTTCACAAAAATTGAAGAGGAGGATATTGGCAACATTTGGTTTCAACAGGACGGCGCTACGTGCCACACAGCCGAAGCTACACTCGATGTTTTGCGCCCTGTTCTTGAAGATCGCATTATCAGCCGCAGAGCTGATGTCGTTTGGCCACCTCGGAGCTGCGATTTGACACCGTTGGACTATTATTTGTGGGGTGCCGTCAAAGATAAGTGTTACGCCGACAAGCCAGAGACAATTGACGCTTTAAAGGACAATATTCGTGAAGCCATTGGTTTAATACAGCTGCACACAATCGATAATGTGCTTAAAAATTGGACCGATCGTGTAGGCTACTGCATGGCCAGCCGAGGCAGCCATTTGAATGAAATTTTCCATTATTAACCGGAAGGATTGTACTTTCAAATAAAAAAAAGAAATTTGAGAAAATATTCAGTAGTTTTTTTTAAAGCATTTTCAAAAAAAAAAAGTTATTTGGCGGACCCTATATCTATTAACATATTTGTGGGGGTGAGCGGGGAAAATAAATAAAACAAAATATTTGGCGAGAGTGCGGCGTAAATAAAAATACAAAGTTATTAGTATTAATAATCAATTTATTATTAATTTGTACACAAACGTACCTTCGGGTTGGGGGGTTGATCGGGTAATGATCTCAGGGGTGGTTTATACACTTAAACTAAACTTATATCTAAGGCTTAAAAGTAGGGTGACCAGCGTGAACAATATTTATTTAATACTTTTAAAATGAGTTTTTAAAACCGACAATGCGTTTATTGATTCATCTGAAAGTCGGTTTCTAATTTTGGTAACATATTGACCTGCGAGAGAGAAAACTCTCTCGCTTTCAACAGATGTTGGCTTAATAGTTAACAAGGCCTCTAAATGATTTTTTATGTTTTCCGTTTGCTTACCAGATGCTCAAAAAAATTTTAAGTCTTTTTTTTTATCGAACCGGTAGGTACATTAGTGTTTGATGTAGATATTTCACAAATGTTATTTATTGCATCGTTTAAAATGTCCTCAAAATTTGTATCTTCTAAAATATCATTATCGTTGCTTTCTATTTCTTCTAATTCTATATTTTTTTCAGTAAAAAGACGGTTATAAATTTGTTCTGCATATAAAATAATTGAGTGTTTTGAAGCATTCGGAAAAAATTTATTATTTTTATTAAAAATTTCAGGATCTTTCAAGTATTTGGTCAAGGTATATATTTTTATATCTCTTCTTTCTTCAATTCGGTATATATGAGATTCAAACATTGTCTTTCCTAGTAAAGTATAAATTGAAGAAATTTGTTGGCATAAAGTATTCACTATCACATCAGCTGTTATAATATTAACTTCTCGCCGACATAAAGCTTCCACAGCTAATTTTATTGGTTTTAAAACGTCCAAAAGGTTCTGCAAATAATTTATATTGGATTCTATCCATAGATCACCCATTTCCAAATCAATGAGACTTTTCTTTATTACATTTTTTAAACGTAAAAATTTTTCGGTCATTGAAACTAGAGAATTCTATCTGGTTACTATATCCAATACAAGGCAGATTTCCTTATTATATTCTGCCAATACATATTTTTGTAACACACAATTTTTTGCTGGACTCTTTCTAAACAATTTAATAATGCGACGAGTTTGTTCTAATACCAATTTGTAATTAGTATTGATTACAAAAACATAATCTTCAGAGTCGTCTTCCAATTCATCTTCAAATTCATTACTGTCGCTCAATTCCAGATCGGCAGATAATGGTTCCACTTCAATTTTTTTATACAGAACATCAACAACTGCAACGGCTTTGTCTGACAAATTTTTTTATAATATTTGGTCCGTCGGTTGTTGTTGCGACTATGTGGTTTTGTATTCCAAATAAATGTTGCCAAATAGTAAAAATTTTACATTCACAATAATTCCCGGGAATTCCCGAACAAATTTCACGGGATTTTGGGATTGAAAAATTTGCGGAATTCCCGGGTAAAAGTTTACATTTCAATCTCAGGTATGAGGTTCTGCTAATAAGACAATATATGTATTTCAAAAAGTTTCGCCACTCAAATTATCACCACTGAATATTTTGCATTTATTTGGAGTTTAATAGTCAAATGTTTATTAAGGTGTATATACATATATTATATTTTATATTATTTAAATTGAACAGAAAGTGGAGGCTTTTGTCACCTACTTAGAAAATGTTTTTACACCAAACAATTCTGTTTCTAGTATTGCCTCAGTTACAATTGACGATGTGGTTCGTAGGCCGATCAAGTTCCGGCTGTCTGCAGTAATTGCCGTCATCCCGAGTCTAAAGCCGAACAAATCACCTGGTTCTGACAAAATAACTACAACAATGATTAAAAATTAGCCTGCATTGGCTGTGCGTTTTATTTTGTTCATCTTTAACGCTATGCTGCGAATAGGCTACTTTCCCGCATCTTGGAAATTATCCGATTTAGTGATGATACCCAAACCAGGCAAGGACATCACGTATCATCATATCGTCCAATAAGTTTACTGTCAATACTTTCTAAGATGATCGAAAAAATGCTGCTTAATAGTTTAACACCGCATATGGATGCCAACGTCATAGTTCCCGACCATCAGTTTGGCTTTAGGCGAAAACATAGCACGATTCAGCAAGTGCACAGAATTACCAATTTAAGTAGACGTGCTTTCGAGAACAAGCAGTATTGCTCTGCGATATTTATTGATATATCTCAAGCCTTCGATAAAGTCTGGCATGAAGGACTTCTATTTAAGATCACGCAGTTGTTACCAACGAATGTGCATAAATTGCTAAAAAGTTATTTATGGGGTAGATATTTCCAAATAAAATCAAAAGATGTCACCTCTTCCCGTAGAAAGATATCAGCTGGCGTACCTCAAGGAAGTATTCTAGGGCTGTTCCTATACTTATTGTTCACTGCAGATATGCCTACAAGTGTAGTGACTCACACGTCTACTTTTGCCGATGATACGACGTTTTTAAGTATTCATAGAGATTCTACAGTTGCGTCACAAAGACTTCATTCTCACGTTAGTGAATTGGAAAATTGGCTGCTGAAATGGAAGATAAAAGTCAACGTTTCTAAGTGTGTGCACATTACGTTTACACTGAGATGGGGAAATTGTCCGCCCATCAAGATTAATGGTGAGACAGTACCAGAACATAATATTGTAAGATATCTGGGCATCCATCTCGACCGTCGCCTTACCTGGCTGCCAAAATTAGCCAGATCAAACTCAGAACAGCACAGCTATACTGGCTTATTGGACCTAAGTCAACCCTTAACTTAGAACTAAAACTGCTTTTGTATAAGTCAGTATTGAAACCTATTTGGCTTTATGGTATCCAACTGTGGGGAACAGCCTCACCATCCAATGTAGAGAAGCTTCAAAGGCGGCAATCTAAACTTCTTAGAATAATAACAGGTGCTCCTTGGTAAAAGAGAAACAGTAACATCCACAAAGATCTGCAGGTGCACCTAGTTCGAGAGGAAATAAAACTAGCAAGTGTCAACTACGTCTCTAGGATTACAGAACATCCCAACCGTCTTGTAAAAGACTTACTTGTATTCGAGGGTCACAGACGTTTCAAGAGGGTTCAAACAAATGATCTGATCAGATAAATTTGCTTTTGAGGAGCACTTTTAGTTGTACATTGCAGTGGCAATAACAACTTTTATTTTTGTATTATTCTAGGTTAAGATTTGAATACTTATTGTAAATTCCGAAAGGAAAGATTCAATAAATAATATGTACATATATGAAAGAAAGCAAAATTGTCCTGTTACACAGCGACTCAAATTTGTTTAAGAACAGCTACAATGTTATTAATCACAAGCCTTCGACCGATTCTGTTAGCTTTCTTCTGTTTTATGTATTAGGACTTTGTGTCAAATCATATCCTAAGCATATATTTAAATTGAATTTCTCCTAAAAACCACCTTCTTGCATTGCAATAGTGACAGTAATTTGTGTAGACAAGTTGTAAAATAAAGTTGAAAATATTAATAATAATAATGGTAATTCCTATGCGCTGCAATCTACCATAGTAAACATCTTGTTACTGATTTTATCCATACCAGAACTCTTCTTCGAATAGAGTTCGTCAATGGTTTTCGACAATAGATTTTATTATTGCTAATGAAGATATCGATATATGGCAATATCTTCAGCGGTAGCTTTTGTATTTTCTATTTGTATTTGTTTTATTACTGTGTGGACATGCTTGTCATCACTGAGTAAGGAGCAAAAATAGATTCAACCACTATCGTTTGTTGGTATAAGTTCGTCAAAAAAAATATTCCGGATAAAAATTAGTCTTATACACTTAATTCTGTTTTTACACGGTAGATACGTTCCAGGACCATGTAAAAAAAGACATGAAGTACATAGAAAAGAAGGGGATTTGTTGCATATCCTTCAACTTTGTAAAAAAAAAATAAAAATAAAATAATTCGTAGAAAAAAACTGATATGAAAGTCTTTATAAAAAAACCTAAATAAAATTTTATTAACCATTAATGCATATTATATTTCATAAAATGAAAAGCAATTCAAACCTAAAAAAAAGTAACATAAATTTAAAATTATTGTAGTTCAGGAAGTCAAAAAAATAATATACCAATTAATTTAAGCAAACCAAAAATCATCAAAAGTTCATAAGTAAAAAATTAAAAGCAGTCAATGCGATGATGAAAATAACAGAATTCTATTCGCTAACATCATCGGATGTCATACGTGATCGTTTACGTAAGGCTGGTTCAGAATAGCTATCGACTTCAACAGGATTAGTATTTTCAGTTTCCATTTGAACAGCACTGTGTTTAATAACAAAATCTGTTATTAGCCGTTGTGATTTATTTTGGACAGCTCTTTGTAAAACTCATAGTAACGAGCCATACAAGATTTCAGATCACGTTGAAATTTTCATAAACTTTTCTCAACCGTGCTATATCAAATATCACCGTGTAAAAACAGAATCAATATTTTTTTCTAGACCGTGCTATAACAAAACTGTAAAAACAGAATTGGGTGTACTCTTAAATTGAAAATTTATAAATTCAAACATTTTAAAACACCCTTTCTCAATGGGTATAATCTGTTTCAGCTTTTAAGGTTGCATTAAAATGTGACCACAAAGGAAACATAGGGTACGTTCGTAAATGCAGTAGTTGTGCAACCTGCAGCATAATAAAAATCAAATGTTCAAAAATGCAATACTTGGCAGCACTGACTTGCGTCGAACGTTTTTTTTTGCAGACAAATTGCAATACTGTCGCAAATTTTTGCAAATATAGCAACAGTTAGATTTCAGTTGCAATAGTTTGCGGTAAACTATTTCTTCGACAATATTGTAGTTTCGTGATATAAAAGCTATTAAACAAAAGAAAATTTTGCTTTATTTGCAGAAAAATGGAAAACTAATAAAATTTAACCGATATTGTTATAGAAAATTTTAATTATTTATATTTTTAGTTCCGAGGAAGATTTCACATTTAACATACAAAAATTAATAATACGGACTAGACTGGATATGGAGTCGGTCAGTATTGTGGGGAAAAGTTTTATTAAAAATTAAAGAAATCAAATCGGACTTTGAAATGACAAAGGAACAAATAAGCCGGAAATTTTTGAATTTCCACACCACATATATGGTACAAAACACTCTATTAACCCAGTTGGCGCCACCGTCCTTTTAAAAGGTCCCTTTATTTTTCTTCTATATCTTTACCAACACTTGATCTATTGATCTGCTTTTTTACAGAATACAAACAGAACATGTAACAGTTGAGTATGAGAGTTGCAATAGTGCGGTCAGTTGTAATTTGTGATGAGAAAAACATAAATTTTGGAAAAAAATATAATTTTGACAAGGATGGAGAACGAACGTTAAAAAAAAACCAAAGCAAACAAGATAATACATTGTTACTTTATTTTTAGGTTGTTTGATTTATAATCTTCAAATTTTTTGCAATGAAAATCAAAACATTGCTTTTGTTTGCTTTTTATTTAGTAAAATTTAATGTTCTTTATAAAGGACAGTGGCAAAATACCCTACCATTAACATTCGCTTTTTACGTTAAACAGATATATGCGCAAACCGTTAACTCTGAACCAAATATTGTAAGAGGTTGAAAATTTGAGCAGCGAAGATCAGCCAGGCGAAATTTTTATATTGCCACCAGAAAATTGCAATATCGACGGTACAGATGAAGATAATGGTGAAGAAAATAATGTGGATTTATACAACTTGCCAGGTTCACAATTGCTTTCCGAAGCTGCTGTGAATAGTGTATCCGACGAAGACTTTGATAGCGACGATGACATATGCTTAGCGGACTTTCGTAAACGAATAAAAACAACCAGCCGCATTGTCAAGGTATCACAGCTTAAGAAGTATACTTGGGAAAAGAGAGATATAGAATATGCAAAACATCCTTTGCTGTGACAATCAAAACTTACAGCAAAACGACAAGTTTGCAAAACTTCGTCCACTTTTTGACATACTTGGAAGAAACTTCATTGAATTCACGGAAATTGAGGAACATCACTGCGTGGATGAATCGATGGTACCATATTATGGAAACCACGGCACCAAGCAATTCATCCGAGGAAAGCTAATTAGATGGCTATAAGATATGGATTGCGACGAACCGACTCGGATATATAGAATGGTTCGAGCCATACCAAGGAAAATCTACACCACTTCACGAAAGTTTCAGGCATCTTGGCTTAGGAGCAAGCGTTATCCTACAGTTTGTGGATGCCTTGCAAACTTGCAAATCCATATATATATTTTTTTATTTATGCATATAATACATACATAAAGTTTTTGTTATGATTTGAAGTAATATGAGTTGTGTTAATAAAATCAATAAAAAATAACCAATAGTAGTTTATTTTGCCACCGTCCTTTTCCGGGGAAACGGTGAAAAACTCGAAGAAAAGTCAGAAACAAACTTTGATTAGCGATGCATTTTCAATATAAAACAAACAAAAAATTACACTTTTTCCAAAAAAAAAATTCGGCGCCAAGTGGGTTAACCCACCGTCTAAATTTTCAATAATATTTGTTATTGTTAATTTTGATAAATTTTTTTTAATTTTTGCAGAACGTTCTAAAAAGCAAATTCTGTATAGTTTTTGTGCAGTAGCAAAGCATTTGCAACAGCTGATCACGCATTAGCAACAAAACTTGGCATTACTGCCGCAGTCGTGCACAAATTTGCTGAATTTACGAACGCACCCATAATGTATATTTTGTGTTGGTGAGTAGTGTTGTTTATTTCATGTAAGCTAAGGGAGTTTTAGGAGTGCCAAGTATATGTTATTTGCATCCTGATTACGGTAACTTCAACACAATTATTCTTTAAAGGGGAAGCAAAAATAATTCATGTCTTATATCCATTTTAATCTAGATAAATAAATGTGCCATAATTGGGTAGAGACATGCGAACAACAATGTTTTCAGTTTTGTTAAGTGACAAAAATTTTATTTCAAAAAAGAAGAAACAATTACAATGACTGGACGGACAATGAAATGCACACAAATTAAGATACTATATTGCACAAACGATATGTATTCGCTGCTATAGCCTAAAATGAAAAATATTTAAATAATAATAAATTTAAAGCTTTTACATTTACTTGTACATATTCAGAGAAACTGGTTTAAATTAAGGGGTTGACAAATGTCTTAAATTCCAAGAATCGAGACAAAATCCACAACGGTGCACTTGTAAAGACAACAAATATTTAAAGTCATTACTTTAAACGTAAGTTTTTGCTCACGTATACATACATACAATACGTATGTAAAAATTTTTTAATTGGAAACTAATTTTTATTCAACACAACATTAGCACAGCAACAACACTTAAATCAAATGCAATATAGTACATATGTACTCAAAATGTGCGAGGAAATTTGAAAATATGACGTGAGTGACTGTGTTCAATTTTTTTTACAGTGTAGCGCAGAGTACAATAACTGAATAACTGTGTAAACTAATACTGAAGTAAGTAACGAGATATTTATTTATAAACCGTGGGAGTTGTGCAAAGTCACTAGTCTATCCACTCAAAAAATTATACTCTTTTTAAACCGTGTTTTTGCTTGTTGTTATTGTTTTAATCCATTTGATGATTTTTTTTTATTGGCAAATGACGTCATTGCCAACTTGAAAAACAATAACGAAATTGGTCATAAACTTTTGATGACTGCGGTTGTGATTGGTTTTATTTTATTTCTATATTTACATACATACACAACACATCAACAATAACAACAAAAAGAGCAATGACACACATAAACGATTATTTATTTTATTTTTTTCTTTCTTTCTTTTCAATTGTAAAATTCTAATAGAGTCACATCATGATCGTATTAAAATAAATTTTAGTCATCATCAGCAGTTTCAATAAATAACAGCAACCAATGACATCATGCATTTTCAAGAAAGTCCCTTATAACTGAAACAACAACGTTTAAGTGGCAAGGCTACTTTCATTTCATCTGCACAACAAAAACAATTGATTCGTATAAATATTTGTATGTACAATATGCATACATATTTAAGTGGGTATCCGTTAATTGGCATTCAATTATACTATAAGTTGACAATCAAGATATAATGGCAACTTTTCGAAAATTTAATTTGGAAATCAAGGTTAATTTTTAAAGAAACGAGTATTTTATCCTTTTTATACATTAAAAAATAAAAAAAAAATGGAGAAAATATCCAACAAACATTCGCATCCTGTTATATACATAAAATTATTCTTATTCTGGATAATATCCTTTATGTTTGATTACTGCATCACAATTACGATGCATTAACTTCATTTAATTCATTTATCAACTGTACTTCTTCGTATATTTTTCCCTTCCTTTATAACATCATTAGATAAATCACTCCTCTGTGTATAATAACGAGGATTTTGTTTGCAATCTACACTTTCCAATTGACTTTCAATGAGAATAAGTTGTGGGATTTATAAATTCCACTTCTAAGCGTATATCCCACTGAAAGTAAAATTCTGTCCTCATAATTACTAGGACTAAATAGGGAGTAAAAGGCGGTCAGAATTGTTCGTAAATAAATTTATGAATTTTTTTTCATTTACAGTAATTTAAAAAATAATAAGGACTCCAATGCAGTGACACATTAAGACTTCATAAGAAAATAAGTAAAAAAGGAAGTTGTTTATAAATAAATAACTGCAGCCATTCTTAGCTTCTCATATACTACCCTAACCACTATTAATTCGTACACCAGGTATTTTTGTTTGACATAAGTTTGACAAAGTTGGCAAAAAAAAATCATCTTTTCAGATGCAGCTCATTTTGAACTTGGCGGGTATGTAAACAAGCAAAATTGTCGCATTTGGGGCACAGAAAACCCGCACGCATACATTGAAAAGCCGACGCACCCAAAACGAGTCACTGTTTGGTGCGGATTTTGGTCCAGAGGCATAATTGGGCCATTTTTCTTCGAAAATGAGCAAGGAGTGGCCGTTACCGTCAATGGCGATCGTTATCGGGCCATGTTGAACGAATTTTTGTTCATAAAAATTGAAGAGGAGGATATTGGCAACATTTGGTTTCAACACGACGGCGTTACGTGCCGCCACACAGCCGAAGCTACACTCGATGTTTTGCGACCTGTTTTTGAAGATCGCATTATCAGCCGCAGAGCTGATGTCGTTTGGCCACCTCGGTGCCGTCAAAGATTAGTATTACGCCGACAAGCCAGAGACAATTGAATTGAATGTGCTTAAAAATTGGACCGATCGTGTAGACTACTGCATGGCCAGCCGAGGCAGCGATTTGAATGAAATTATTTTCCATTATTAACCGGAAGGATTGTACTTTCAAATAAAAAAAGATATTTGAGAAAATATTCAGTAGTTTTTTTTAAAGCACTTTCAAAAACAAAAAATTATTTGGCGAACCCTTTATTTATTATTATCAATTTCAATCTATTAAAACTATATAGTATGTTCGCATTTCTTACATGTTGAACGGGACAGTCGTACACATTTGACATATAAAAACCAATCAAAATTAAACGGATTTTTATTTTGACAATTGCTCAAATTATAATTTGTTATAATACAGTTATAACACTATAATTTAAGGAAATATTACTTCTCGCATTTACGTAAGTAAGTTTTTAATTATTTGTCTGGGTTTGACAGTGTTGGCTGGACTATTGCGAAAACTATGTAAATGTTGGCTTATTTTAAGCTTTGATCTGAGACAACAAAAATGTTTAAATTATTTTCGCCTACTCTTGTAGGTGGCGTAAAATAGGCAGTCATGTTAATTTAATAATATTTTCTTAACACTCAACTCAACTGCTGACTTATAAATCGGATTAATAGCAATCAATATATGCATTTTTAAATATTGTAAAAACATATTTGTCATCAATGGCATCAGCCTTAATTTATTGTACGAATATTCACATGTACTCATAATAAGAAATGTATTGTTGTTAACGAGACCGTCTTCTAAATGACAATCAGTCAACTGGAGCCAGACGTACAAACATTAAATTATTTATGATCATGACCCTGATCCGTTTTACGAATATTTTCAATCTCTGTTCGGTAGCAAGTGGCACATAATTTTTTTTTTGTTTATATTTTATAATTGAATAATAAAAAGAAGAAAATTACAGTGTATCGTACGAATGTGAAATAGGAAAAAGATAACAATTTTTTTTTTTGATTTTAAATAAAGAACAAAAAAAAAATAAATAGGAACGCCTAAATTGAGATTGAAAGAAAATTTAAGAAGCCCATTAAGCGGTTGCTAGAATGGTGGTACTAATTACGTAAACCACACATGACTGAAAACTACAAAAAGTTACTAACAAATCGACCCCTTATTCGGCAACAAAGGCAGCCAATCGGTAACTAAAACTGGGTGACTTGTTTCATGGTATGGAAGCGGAAGATCATGAGGGTACCCTTCTGAAGTCGGAGGACAGTGTCCAGACCTATAGGAAGTTATTCAAACCATCATCACTACAAAGCGCCGTAAGATATCTTCATCTTACGACTGTTTGCGGACGAAATAAGCATTCATAATCTTGTATCTCTGGTTCTAGGGAAAAATTCCCCTGTACTACTACTAATTCAAGAGCAGTGGTGGATGACATAAATTGAGCTTTTTAAAAGATTTGATGTTAGTTATTGATGAATCGGAACAATTTAATGTTTTTTTTTTATTGATCAACATCGATAGATCATCGTTGCTTTTTATACGATGTATCGAATTTAAAAACTTAATAGAAATACTTATGCAAATACAATATGTATGTCATTTATAATCAAGCCATAAATATATCAATATGTTTTACAAATGAAAACAGCTCAGATGGAGTTGGATAAGAATTAATATCAAAATATCAAACTTTTAAAAATGTTGCTCTCTTTCTTGTTGCCGTATATTGCCTTTACTTTCAACGCATTAATAACTAAAAGCCTTTATCCTAAAAAAATAGAAATTTGCAAAAATCATACCTATTCTGAAATCTAATAATGATTAGAAACACCCAAAGGAACTGTAGGAAAAGAACTTCGAGAAAACCACTAAGTCTAAGGCTCTAGCCAGAATCCTGATCGGGGAGATAAGGCTGCTCCGAGTACATGACTAGATGCACCTCAGCTAAATCTCCTGAGACGAAAAGTGTTACAAATAACAAACACACTTCGACGCGGAAGAGGAAGCTGGAGACTAGTAATGGGAAAGAGGTGCCATATTACACAAAAGTGGGCACAAGGCAATACCGAGATGATCTCTGCTATGCAGTGATTGATACTGCTAGCCACTGTGGTAGAACTCCTGAGAAAGTAGAAAATCTGGTGCACACAATCGTGTGCAAGCACCGTCAAAAAACTCATTAAAGGGTAATATTATCCACAGAACGGCGCTAAGCTAAAACTATGAGGAGGAAAGATATCCATACACACATAAAAACATCACTGTATGTGAAACGACGGGGCAGCAAATTCACATCGAATAGCACACTCATTGTCCTTGAAAAGCAGAACAGGGAAATGTACGTAGAGAATTGGGAGCTATTCCATAAAAAAGAGGATCCGGAGAGTCCTCTACTCGTGTTGGGCATAGATCTAGACTTTATGCGTAGTCTTGTCAGGATGAAGGGTGTTTCTTTATTTGCTTATAAAACTATGCATCAGAGACCAAGCTGAGAAGATGAGCGGAAGCGTTACATCGACTATTGTGGAATAATGGCACAGGGACGATCGTAATGGGGAGGTAACCATGAGTATTTTAAAACTAAATAAGGATGACCTGAACACGCTGATAAGTGTACTTGCGGGACACTCCGCCTTACATGTACACTTAAGCCGTATTGGCGTGGTGGAAAATGATGAATATAGGGCATGCAGTGAAAACATCGAAACGATGGAGTACTTTTTGTGTCATTGCTAAGCTTTCGTAAGAACCAGGTCCCAATATTTTGGGGGTTACACCCATACCGACATTACTCATCTCAGAGAAATGCACTGGAAAAAGTTAAAGTAGCTTCTACGAGATACAGACTTTCTATAGAAAGTAATGTGGTATGCCTAATGGTGAGCGCACGACAAACCTACGTGATGGCTTAGGTGTATGCTCTTGGTTGGTCTACTCTCCTTCAACTTACTTACTTATCTATCTGCATGTACGAGTATATCGAATTTGATGTTGAAACAACCGTTGACCTTTGTAAAAAAGCGAAAAAGCTTTAACAGATTAGGGTGCGTCATGTTTGTCTTGATATTCATTCAGGTGAAATTAAAAAAAAATTACAAAAATTTTGTGTTAAAAAGTAAAAGGTGCATGTGAACCCTAGCCTATATGTGATTAAAATATAAATTGATTGAAAAATATTAAAATTTTTAAATGTACTAAATTAAATTGTTACTTGAAATTAATTTTTTTTAACTTTATGTTGTATTGACGATTTATTCTACTTTTGTCAAAAGAAAATAATTTGCATCTACTCGCCAGAGAAAAAAAAGCACGCTTGTTAACTTGTACGTAGTAAAGGCAACAACAATAGTAGAATATTCTGATTTCATTTCCGGTGACTGCAAGCAAATTAAATTGTTAATTTAAAATTTATCTACAGTAAATTAAACGTGTTTTTGTTTGATATCCCGACCAAAGTATCTTCTACCACCTCGTTGCCGACGTTTATTTAAAAATAATTTCAAAACATGTTTCAACTACAAATCTCTTAATTAATTTTTGTTTGTTATTCTTATTTTCTAATTTTTATTGCGGTATCTCTGGGATTATTTATTCTTCATTCAATTGATTCACACACTTATTAATAATTAAATCGACTTTATTGAACTGATTTATAGCTTTTAGATATTAATTATTTAAGATTAATTAAGAAAGAAAAAGGCATAGTTTAATACCATACACTAATCGGCCATAGGATCATGTTTAACACGTTCTAACCGGCGCATCTTTTCGATATCTCAACGCACTGCGTGCACGAGCTGACAAGTTGTTCGTATAGCGTATATTAGGCCTTTGTCTCTTTCCAGTTTGGTTTGAAATAAAATTATAAATATTATTTTTTTGCCAACGAGAAATTGCACGATGATGTCGATATTGCCGAAATAAAATTAATCTTTTCGGATAAAGACCATTTTCATCTTGGTGGGTACGTTAATAAGCAAAATTGCCGTAATTAGGGCTCAGAAAACCTACAGGTGGTCTTACAGAAGCCAATGCACCCATTACGATTGATAGTTTGACGCGGCTTGTGTAAGGGAGGCATCACCGCCAGATAAATGAAAATGTCTATGAACCACCGGTGGTCCGCGCCGCCAGATAAGCGTAGTGCCCGTAGACCACCGGTGGTCCACGCCGGGTTGAATGTTTTAAGTAGACCAAGTATGACTCGAAACGAATTCCCATAATTTTCATATAAATATAGACCTTTTAATGAAAATATTATTTTGATTTATCGGCAATGATTTGTGTAATATATAAAATTTTAAATAAATAAATATATGTACAGTGAAAGCTCCCATAGGCGGACACCGACCGTCGAGGCATTTTTGTCCGCCTAGGGGAGATGTCCGTCCAAGGGATATTTTGCTAAAATACTTCGGGAAAAATTTAATAAATAGATATTTACCTGTATATTATTTGTTGCCAACGATAACTGTGATAAAAAATAATCTTTAAAAATATTTTCATTAACTTTTATTTTTCTCATATTCATATTGTACATACGTAGATACGTATTTATATTCAGAGTAGCTAATTAACTGACATATAAAGGCAAGAAATATTATTAATATCTAAAAAATTGTTGTATTGTTGTTTGTTTATAGTTTGCTTGCTTGTTTTTTTTTCACATATCCTCATAGTGGCATTCTAAATTCATTAATTTTGAATATGCTACAAAGTCGTTTGACGAAAAGGCTTTTAATCGTTGAATTTGTGTAAAAGCTTCCTCAAAGGTATTTATTCCGTTGGGCTCCGAATGAATTTCTTGGTCCTCATCACTAATAAGTATTTCTTCTGGATCTTCCAAAATATTTTCCATTAAATCATTTTCAGTTGAAGCACATTCATCAATGTTAACGGAATTTTCAAAATTGTCTTCATTTATATCGGATATTTTATAGAAATTTATTAATGTTGATAAAGGCAAGTCATCTTGGGGTTCAAATTCCTCAACATCATCGTTTGTTTGCATAAATCCGGACTTCCGGAAACAATTTTAGATGGTGGCAGGTTCAACTTTTTCCCAAGCGGTTTTTATGAAATAAAAGGCATCAAGAACATTTATGCCTTTTGAAAGCTCTGAGGCCGAATTCGCTAAATTCATTTTTGATATGATGTGCTTTAAAATTATGTCCTATAACTAGGGTTGCCAGATTCCAATTCGCAAAAAGCTGGACATTGGGTTTTAAATAGCTGGACAAAACAAAAAAAAGCTGGACATAAAGAAATTGACTATCGCTCGCAATAATATTTATTATGACATCAGCTGTTCAAATGTTGAGACATGTTGGACATGGCTAACATGATTTGACAAAGATAACATGAAAATTATTGCCCAAGTTATTGCAGTGTACTAAAAAATGTCTGTTTAGCTGGACAAATTAAATTTTAGCTTGAAACTGGACAAGCATCAAAAAAGCTGGACAATCCAGCCAAGTCCAGCCAGGCTGGCAACCCTATCTATAACTAACTTTAAAGTTTTGAAAAATGCCCTGGTCTAGCGGTTGACAAACAGATGTGGTATTGGCTGGTAAAAAGTGTATTGTTACATTTGTTAGCACTAACTCCTTTGGGTGGGATGCAGCATTATCTAAAAATAAAGTAATCTTTCTGTTGCATAACATCATTTTTTATTCAACCCTTTTAACCACTCCGTCATAATTTCACCAGTCATCCAAGCCTTCTTATTTGATTTCCAATCGACCGGCAAAGCGGCTACTGCGGTGTTTTTAAAGGCTCGTGGGCGAGCCGCTTTACCAATAGTTTTTCCTTCTCTCCCAACGTATTAAAGCAAAATAGAATTGTGAGTCTTTCCTTAGACAATTTACCAATATTAAATCTGTTAAAAAAAAAAACAAGGATGAATAAGGCAGGCCTATCCAAAATTTGAAATACACAAACGTTTTTGCGATGTCTCGAACTGAAAGTTTTTCATTTTCTGCAATATCAATTACAGACACTTTTTCTTTTAATGCAAGAAAATTTGGCGGAACCATCTTAACACCATGCGATTTTGAAATACACTAACTTTAAACTTTCACATCATATAATCTTTAGCAAAGTTGTTGCGCATGAGCCGGGGAAGGTTTCTAAGTTGGTATTACCATTTTTCCGACAGCACTTCAAGAAATGTTCATAATCGAAAACCTCTACATTTTTAAACTTTATGTCAATTTTTTTTTAAATGAACAAAATCAATAAAATGATTCAAATTTGTTTTAGTTGGAGGCGTAGCAACGCGCGCAGGGTATAGCTAGTATTAAATAAATAAAAAGTATATATTTTCTTTGTACAGTTGAGCATCGATTATCCGGGATAGTCGGGACCGGGAGCATGCCGGATAATCGATTTTCCCGGTTAATTGAGGTAAAACTTTATACGTATTTTTATATAAGTTTTTTATTTATGTAAATAATACATATATACACATGGAGCACATAGTATTAACATGTACATGTAATTAATAATTAAAAAAATGTTTTAAAGTAATGTGTTGGTTCTTTTTAACTCTATTTTTTTCTGCCAAAAGCTTTTCTTGAACACGATAGAGTTCCAATAGATCTTGTTCTGTTTTGTTCGAAAATTCTAAATTTTCCAAGTCTAGTAAATTTTCCAGTCTAGTAAAGTAATCGATGCATTTATAGCTTCCTGCCGGAAAAATTAGATCATCTTCATAAAAGCAAATCATTTAAGATCCCAGATAACTGATGTTCCCGGTTAATCAAATCACGGATAATCGATGCTCAACTTTATATATGTACATAAATATTATGTTTAAAAATGTTATGTTGCAAATTAGTTTATTAATTCAATCAAATCATAAATCAATTAGTTTATATGTATATGCACAGAAGCGTTACGGGGTAATTATGTATACAGTGAAAGCTCCACTGGCGGACAGCTCTAATAGGCGGACATCTCCGCTAGACGGACGATTTTCTAAGTCCCGTCAATTAGGTCGTATTTTTAGAGCAAATTCATCTCCCCTGGACGGATGCTCCTTTGGACGGACGCGGACACCTGTTTTTCCAAAAACATATCCCATAGACGGACAAATAAATATTACAAAAGGCAAAGCTGAGCAATTTTATTGTATTTCGGTTTATCCCCCTTTTATACTATGCGCAATGTGTAGAGATTACATACATTTTTCTTTGTTGAGTGTGTATTTTTCAACTTAATCAGATTATGTAACATTGCGTAGTGCGGTGATTTCCCGGTTTATTATTTTATGTAATCTGATTTTCATAGACAAAATCTAAATTGTGATTCCCCTTTTTAATAACATAATCATATGCACAGTTTACGATTTAATTCATTTATAGTAATTCTCAGTGGCGCCACCTGTCGGAAATTGGTCATACCAACTTGGAAACCTTCCCCGGCTCATGCGCAACAACTTTGCTAAAGATCATAACATAATCAAATGCACAGTTTACGATTTAATTCATTTATAGTAATTCTCAGTGGCGCCACCTGTCGGAAATTGGTCACACCAACTTAGAAACCTTCCCCGGCTCATGCGCAACAACTTTGCTAAATATCATAACATAATCAAATGCACAGTTTACGATTTAATTCATTTATAGTAATTCTCAGTGGCGCCACCTGTCGGAAATTGGTCATACCAACTTAGAAACCTTCCCCGGCTCATGCGCAACAACTTTGCTAAAGATCATAACATAATCAAATGCACAGTTTACGATTTAATTCATTTATAGTAATTCTCAGTGGCGCCACCTGTCGGAAATTGGTCACACCAACTTAGAAACCTTCCCCGGCTCATGCGCAACAACTTTGCTAAATATCATAACATAATCAAATGCACAGTTTACAATTTAATTCATTTATAGTAATTCTCAGTGGCGCCACCTGTCGGAAATTGGTCATACCAACTTAGAAACCTTCCCCGGCTCATGCGCAACAACTTTGCTAAATATCATAACATAATCAAATGCACAGTTTACGATTTAATCCATTTTTAGTAATTTTCAGTGGCGCCATCTGTCGGAAATTTGTCATACTAACCTAGTAACCTTCCCCGGCTCATGCGCAACAACTTTGCTAAAGATCATAACATGATCAAATGCATAGTTTACGATTCTATAAGGTACATACAAACATACATTCATTTTTATATATATAGAAGATTAATTGACATTAACTTTGTTTGTTATTCACAAATATTAAATAAAAAGCTAAATTTGTTCTGATGATCTTATAATTTTACGCAAAATAATAAGTAAGGGAACGCATACATATCTTTTGAATTTCTTTTCAAATCGAACATATCAAATCGAATTTTAGCATAGACAACCAACTGTAAGCGCAATTGATAGAATTGACAATATTTGAATACAATATTAAAAATTAAATGTGTTTTGAAATTCTAAAAAAGGTGTCAAAAATATTCATTCATAAAAAAGGCTTGATATTTAGATCTACCCACACTGATCGATATGTTAATAACAAAATTTTATCACGTTCATTTTTGGTAACTAGAATTTTATGTTATTTAGATACCAGATTAAAATTTCAGCAATACAGTCGTGTTTAGATGTAGTGAACTCCCGCTACAGTGAATACTTTGATATAGTGAACACTGAAATATTTACATGGAGTAATCTAAATAGTGAACTATCGAAAGCTTTAAAAAGTGAACAAAATTTTAAATGCAACGGAAAGTATAAATTCTCTCAACAAAATAATGAAGGATAAATTTGAGGTATATCCAGAAATTGCTTATATTATGTTTATTACTGTCGGTTGCAAACCGCTTCTGAGTGTAAGTGTACTGTTTTATGTATTTTTAAGTTTTTGTGTGCTAATAAATTTAGAGTTATCATGACTGCGAAGAAATTCCTTTCGTATTGGAATTGGAAAATGTACATTCTACTTTATTTTTTTAGGAAACCTACATATTTTATTTTTTATTTCTTAATTAATTAGAATACAATTATAAATTATATTTCTTTATTTACAAGTTGAGCGACTGCGACCATATGCTCAGTGTAGTGTAACAGACCAGAGTTTTTGGTAGAAATCGAGCCACCGCACGCTAATAGTCTAGCACACTAACCACTAGACTAACAGGGCACCCAGATATATTTTAGGAAACCTACATATGTTGAGAAGTGCAATACAATCGAAAGTGATGAACTAATAGATTTAGGTAAAAACGCCGTGGATACTGAACAATCTGGTGATAACGACCAAGGCAAAGGACATATCGAAAATCCTGAAGTCATTAAAAGCTTCTATAAAGCTAACACATGGAATGATACCAAAACTACTGACTATGTTGGCATACTCGTACTGACAAAACTACGCGAAAAAGCGGTCTACAAAACAATTTCTGAACTCAAAAAGCAAGCATCTGTTCTCGAATTCTATCAATAAACATTACTATGTACATACATTTGTATTTTCCAAAGTGTTAATTTACCGCAAAGATCTGTTGAGCTGTTGAAAAAAAATCAACCTATATATACAGGTTGCTCTCTACTACTGGCTACTGTGAATAAATCGTGCAAAAATTATTTCACTGTATCCAGATATGACTGTATATTTAAAAATCCACACGTATATTAAAAAACCCAATTAATTTTCATATATCCTGCATAAAATGCAAAGAATCTTAAATATTTTCCTCAAATGTAGATGAATTTTTGTAATTCTTTCTGTTATGTGTAAGAGCCATATCAAACTACTCAAATGTAACATATTTTTCACTACAAAAATATTAATTTTCTTATAAAAAAGACTACAAACAAGTTTAAAAGAGTCGATTAATCGACGGTTTGCACTCAAAGGGTTAAAAATAATTTTATATGCATATGTATGTATAAGTTCGATGATATTTTTATTAAGTTTTAATTGTAATAATTATATTTCAGTAAATTTTAAGGTGTAGAACGTTGCGGCAGTTTTAGGCTACTTCAATTTATAAGGCAACAAAACATTTTTTTAAATATTATCTAGGTCTCCCCCGCAATATGAATTTCTTTGTCATTCGTTGTGTTCGTTCATTCATGACTATTTGAAGGAAAAAACGATGGTTGTTGAAGCGGTCTTCTTAACTTCTGGTGCTAATTTACTTTTTATTTCAATAACTAGACTGTTACTATGTTTTTAATTGGACGGCGTTTATTGTAATCGAGGCAACCTGCAACCAGGGCATTAGGGATTAATCCGTAAACTTTCCAACCAGTTTACCAACCTCGGCAACACATTAATTTCGTCGAAGAGCAATCATGAAGTCTTGGAAATTTTTTTTTTTTTAAATTTCTGTTTAAAACACAAAATTATTACATTTGGACATTAAAAATCCACGAACCACTTGATCGAACTCTGTGCCTTGATACCTTGCTTGAATTATGGTTTGTTGTTTATTTAGTTCTGGTAATGTCATCGTCAATTTTTACTTTATAATAAAACATAACCACTATTAGCTAAATAAAATAAAAACTATTTATTCAAAGCACTTGGGATAGTCGCAACTTTTTATATTTATTATAACTTTCCTGAATAGTAAAGATTAACACCATTAAACGACAAAATTTCTTTGGCCATTGAATAATAAGTAATTTATTTCAGAAGACATTTTGATTAACTCCATATTCTTATGTAAATCGATCCAATAACGCAATTCAAATGCACCACTAGCAACCGTTGAATGATAACAGTTATCAATTTGCAGTTACTGAAAAAAAGGCAGAACGGACTCGCAGTCAAATGGCTGCCGATCGAATGGCAGCAACAGAAAAAATTTTCGTATTTTCTTTCGACTTGGAAAAAGCTTTAACCTTTCCTAAAGTGACCACATCTGTAGCTTATTATAAGCGAAATTTATATTTTTATAATTTCGGATGTCATGAATTCAGTAAAAATATAAGCCACATGTTTGTTTGGCCAGAAATTGAAGGATCTCGTGGGTCTTAAGAAATTTCATCGTGTCTAACAAAGTACATAAACCTTATGCTTTAAACTTTGAAAATATAATAACATATTCTGAATTGTGTACCGGGCAAATAATAGCTGAGTCAATTGAAATGAAATTTTTGGTAAGTGGTCACAGCTATTTTACCTAAAGCCATTATTGAGTCACATGCAAAAAAGATTCAAAACATTTATTCACCAGATGATTGGTACAATATATCAAAACGTGCAAAAAGAAAGCACCATTTAATCTAATCCAAATGACCCACCAAGATTTTTTTTCAACAAAACCTTTAGAAAACTCAATTATTAACAGAAAGGCAACCGTTACACGGTTTCCAGTAAATTGGCTTAAAATACGCTGCGTAAAGTTAGAAAGGTCAAAACCCTATCTCATACAATTCAAATATGAATACAATAAAGATTTAGAATTTAACGAAATTAACATAAGGAAATCTGTACTTTATTACTTTTTTCAGTTGCCAAATCGATTAACTCCACCAGTCACATGAAATTTATAACATTACTGACATTATTTTTTTTGGCTATTCTTTCTTATTAATTTTATATACCATTAGATGAAAGCTATATATGTATTTATGTATTCTACAATATGTATTTGCATTTATATTGTAAAGGGAATTTTAAAAATCAATTTACATTATTTCATCGCATTTTTCAACTTTTTGTTTTATGGAGTTAATCAATTTGTGCACTGAACGGCTCATATACTGATATAAGGAACTTTTTTATGCAGTTGTAGCGCCACCAACTCTAGATGGCCACTGTACAAAATCTATTTATGCAATGTTTCAATTTTTGCGATTAAACGACGGCAATATATTTATCGTTTGCCAATGATAACCTTGTACTATGAAAACTTTCCGGAGACGTTACGAATAATGACTATCAAATAATTATAATAACGTTTATTGGGAATAACATAGGCGGCTATAGGATGTAGAGGTTTACTGGATTCCAATGGCTGTTATTACGCATTCACCTGGGCTGGACAATGTAAAATGTAACTTCTAAGAATCTTAGAAGTTACACGAGAAGAGCTATTCACAGCTTGCGCTATTATTGGAGACAGAATGTATCCTGTGACATGTTATTCCGTGTTAGAAAGTGCTATGTCTTCCTACTTGATCCAGTGGGTATAATATTAGAGAAAATTATACACGATCGAATTCTAACCTCAGCACAAGTAAAGTGAGCTCGCTACAACTTGCAATACGAAATTCGAAAAGGAAATACAATGTTGAGGGGATATAGAAGTTAGTGAATAAAGAAAGAAATTCGCTTTCATTGGGCGATTTAATAGGTGGTCCTGACCCCCCAGTCTGCCACCTCTACGGCCTTATCAATGGATGGGTCAGGGAGGAAGAGCAGAGGCGCTGGGGGAACGGATCGGGTTGTTCTGTTTCTAGATGTCTATGGCCTGCTGTGGACAGTAAGAGAACAGATTGGCTGTTGGGCTTGGTTAAGGCCAGCTTAAGGTTGGTTGTCGGTTTTATCACGGGGCACTGCGAGATTAGGTCGCTGACGGGGATCTGGAACAGATCCCAGCCAGACTATTGCAGGGCATGTTGCGATGAGGAGGAGTTAGAGACTATCGAACACCTCCTCTTTAACTGCCCAGCCCTTGGTAGGTTGAGGACCCTTGGCAGGGCCTACTTTGAGAGCTTGAATTCTGTGTCGAGAGCCGACATCAAGGCTCTCCACAGATTCATTAGTAGCTTGGGCTGGTTGAGAGCTGCTAGGGCTTCAGAAGTGTAGTCGCGCTCTCCACCCTTTTTTTTTTGTTTGCGTCTGTTTTCTTTCTGTGTGATTCCTCCGCTTCCCTTTCCCCCCCTTACCTACATGCCCTCCTTTCATCCTATTCCAGTACACGTCCTCTAACCTAACCTAACCTAACCTAAGAAAGAAATGCATTTGTTTTAAAAAATGCTGTGCAATGGTCACACTTTTTATAATGTAAGCCTTTAAGTCCACGACCTGGGGCATGTGTGCGGACGTTTTTTTCGTCATGGCTAGACCGCTATACTTAATGGAACTAACAGACGATTTCCTTCAGGAGCGCAAAGCCCCGATGGTCTAGTTTGTAGTTCGATTTCCACCAACGATTCAGGATATTTGTGATTGTCTGATTGTTTGTCTTACATTATATATAATTAACCATAATCGAAAAATGAAAATGATAATTATTACAAAGTAATTTTCGAGAAAAAAAAACCTTTTAACTTAAAGTTCATTTGATGAGACAGCATATATAAAAAATATGACTAAGCTGTTATACTATTTAAATAATAACTACGGTAGTTTTTGTCCGATTTGATCAAAAGAAGTGTTAATCTCTTCACAAGATAATGCACTTTCAGAGAGTCATCACTTATTTTATATTTTTTAATTAGATTTTGCAAAAGTATTTTTGAGTTCTACTCAACCTAAAGAATAGCTTAGACTATGTAGTTACTCGGTTGTATTTTCACTGTCGCACCGTGTTATTTATACATGTATCTATTTGCCAAAGTTATAAAGTTTCTATGTGGTATGGTATTGCTGAAGCTTTCATATATTCATTCTACAATTACCTCCTAAATAAAGAGAATTTTACATTTGATATGTATTAGCATTTGCATTGACATTTAGCAAATGTTATATACAATTAACAATTCTCTGATAACGTAAAATTAAGTCGGTGTTAAAATTTTTGGTACGCTTCTTAGGTTTTCAAATTCATCTTCACTTACAATGGCTCCCACCTTATTTCAACCAGCACCTTTAAAAAAAATTTAATAAGATTTTATAGAATATGTTTAAAAATTAAACAAAAAATTTATAGGCAATTTGTGATCAAAACGTCCGCCAACACCAGATTTCGAACAAGAATGACCTTATAGCAGCCCTAAAAAAGGAATGGGCAAAAATAACTCTCCAAACCACTAGGAAGTGGAATCAATGCAAAAAAGGCTGAAAGCTGTAATTATGCAAAAAGGAGCTCATACTAAATTTTGAAATTAAAACTATTATTTAATTAATCATTTAATTGTTTGTTTATAGTACATACACATACATACTTGGTCATTACAACCCTTCAGTCAGGATTATTGACTTAGTTTTTCACACCACTTATGTTGTGTGTGTTAATTTTATACATAAGTGGCGGGACCTACAGTTTAAAGTCGACTTCGAACGACAGATTTTTTGAGAAACTTTTCATGGCAATTTTATTTACTTTCAGAGTTTTTGCCAGAAATCTGCTGAGAGGAAATCGCCGAAGAAATACTTTTTGTATTTTGTTTTGATGTCTGGCCTGGGGCTCGAACCCTGGCTTTACGTCTAATAAGCCAACACACTACCTACTAGACTACGGCGACTTCATTTGTTTATAGTAAGTGGTTGAAATACTAATTGGGTTCCTATATATTTGGTTTTTAGTTTGTAAGTTTACATTTGAGACTGAATAAAACTTTTTTTTTCTTAATTTTTAAACATATTCTATAAACTCTTATTCAAATTTTTTTAATATCTTGTTTTGTTTCGAAATTATACGAGCTTAATTTTTTTTAAAGGTGCTGGTTGAAATAAGCTGGGAGCCACTGTATATTATCCTATTGGCTTTGTTTTAATAACACTACATTTTTATTTAATTTCAATTGATTTTCTTAAGATGTTCATACCATTTAAAGCTTCATTTGAAATTGAGCGCAATTTCGAAGACAATCAATCGTTGTTATAAACACCTTCACGGTCAAATTTAAATTGAAGCAAAAAATATGATTTGAAAACTGAATAAAGTTTTAAAACGATGAAGAAAAAACAAATGGATATTAAAATATACTCGTATATAAAAAATAAACAATTGTTCCCTTGAATGATGTTGCATTCAATGTTGTGATATATACTACATACGTAAGTTTCAAACGTAATGAAAAGTGCAAAACAATTTAAAACAATTTGTGCAGGCGGTAAACTATTTATTGAAATATATGTACATATGTATGTATGTACGTATGTAGTTAGTTTTTTTTTTTTCAGTTAAAAAATAAACTTCGAATATAAAACATTTCATACAAAAACTGTGGGTGCAAAATCTGTTAAAAAAACTGGTCCATGGCTAAATTTCTAAATTTATCTATTGCTCTGTATTGTTATTAATTTATTTATTGTATTTTCTTTTTAACATATTGTACTTAGTTTTCACACAACAAATCTGTAATCTATAGTTATTATTGTAGTTTATTTTTTAATCGATGCAATTGTATCTAACAAGTTTACAAATGTATCGGATTGTAAGTGGGCTTTTTTTAAATTGCAATGATTTTGTGAAAAATAAATGATCTGGAATTAAACTAGATTGTTTTAACAAAAGCTGGCATTGATTTAGAACCTTTGCTACTGTGGATTTGATGTATGATTATTATTTATCTTTTTGTATATACAAATTATAATATTTATTACAGTTCATAATATCAAATACTTAATCTTATCTTTTTTTTTTTTTTGGTTTATTGGATTATGTATTGGTTTTCTTGACGAACAGACGATATATGAATGAAGAGAAAATAAAAACCTCTAGATATCACTCTCAATGCTAGATATTTTAAACTC
The DNA here is from genome assembly GCA_927399465.1 of Sarcophaga caerulescens. Lineage (NCBI taxonomy): Eukaryota > Metazoa > Arthropoda > Insecta > Diptera > Sarcophagidae > Sarcophaga > Sarcophaga caerulescens. Next base: position 56,937,839 of record OV656868.1, read on the forward strand.
AAATTTCAACGAAACTTTTATGCATAAAAGAAAATGGTGTTAAGATATGATTGGACTATAGAATATATTAATTGAACGTTTTCATTGAACATTTTTCGCTTTTGTAGGAATAAAATTAAACGTTTTCGTTACTACTTTAAGCACATATTACATTCTTAACTAAGTTAATGTTTTACAAGAGATACAACAATGTTTCATAGAATTAATTAGGAAAAGTCGACCAGAATAGATTTGCAAATAACTTAATAATTTAGACTAGAATGTCCATACCAGTTAGAACGGATTGCACAACTCTCTGTATTTTAAATTATATTATACTAGCAGATTGTACCCGGCGTTGCGCGGGTTATGTAGTTTGGATTAGTTTAAAAAATTAAAAAAAATTATTATTGGGCAATTTTTGCATTAAAAATAACAATAAATAAAAAACCGGTTTATCGGTTTCGAAACCGGTTTAGAAACCGGTTTCTTAAAAAATGCAATTTTTCAAATTATTCGGAAACCGGTTTAACAAACAACCCAGTTTTTTGAATACTCTAAGTCCTAAATATAAATGCACTCAATTTGCGCGTTTTTCGCCCCTTTCCCCCTTTTTGGACCCCTTTTGGTTCAACTTTTGAAACGGAACACCTCCAATAGCTATTTGGGAGACTTAACCAAGCTAAATCGTAAAAAAATACCTTTAAAACAGATAAAATACAGCATTTATGCATAAAGTACTAATTTTTGCCCATTTTTTCTCCCCTGTGACCCATTTTTTCCCCCTTTGGGTCAAAATTTTGAAAAGATTTATTGCCTATAACCTGCACCGACAAAAGTTCGATCAATATCCCAAATTTCAAGAAAATCGGTCCAGGCGTTCAGGCGTGATTGGCTATACACTCAATTTGCCCGTTTTTGGCCCCTTTCCCCCTTTTTGGACCCCTTTTGGTTCAACTTTTGAAACGGAACACCTCCAATAGCTATTTGGGAAACTTAAGCAAGCTAAATCGTAAAAAATTACCTATAAAACAGATAAAATACAGATTTTATGCATAAAAGTACTAATTTTTGCCCATTTTTTCTCCCTTTGTCCCATTTTTTTTCCCCTTTTAGTCAAAATTTTGAAAAGATTTATAGCCTATAACCTGCACCGGCAATGGCTCGATCTATATCCCAAATTTCAAGAAAATCGGTCCAGGCGTTCAGACGTGATTGGCTAACAAACAAACCAACAAACAAACAAACAAACAAACAAACAAAAAAACAGACTTACAGAAAGATTTATAATATATATTAGGATTTTTCAATATATTCCTTATACATAATAAAACTGTATATGTGCTGATGAGCAAGTAAGTAAGTTGAGTAAATTCAATGTTATTGAGCTTTTCGAAAAAATACGGACTGAATCATATAATTTTCATTAATAAGAATTTAAATAGAATTTAAAAAGAAATATATACATATATTCATATATCATATTCAATCTCTTTAAGTGATGCTAAAAAATGAACAAAACATCCGTAGTGCTTTGGTGTTCATCAATGATTAACTGGCGGCTAAATAAAAGAGGGGAAATCCTCTCTGCACAATTCTGCTATGTCCTGATTGGTTATCCTTTAAGATGAAACATTAACAGTTCTGACTGTGTATATATGTACATACATATAATTAGGCATAGTACAATATTATTATATTTTTCTGATACCTATTGATTGATCTTTGGGCAACGAAATATGTATTCAGATATCATTTTAATTTGACTTGTATCTGTAAGTAGTTCCACTGTACGACTGGATTTTATAAAATCTTAATTGAATTACTTATGTATGTATGTGTATGTGTGTCTGTCATTATGATCCCGGCCCCCTTAGCAATCTAAAAGTGATCAACAGAAAAGAATAAGAAAAACCAAAACAAGTTTTAAATATGAAATTCAATAGGAATATGAAAAATAAATTTATTCATTTGAATTAACGGAAATCAAAACGGCATTGCATGTTACGAATTTTTATTGTTGGCGTTTTTGCTTCTCAAAACGCAATAAAGATAATACACTTGAAAATGAAAATAGCACAACTGCTTTGAATTCATTAAATAATAAAGAAATATGCATTTTACAATTGTAGGAGGCCAATACACCTATTCCACACAACATCTTGGCACACAAATGTGGCTGCAACACCAATATTTCAATTAAATCACAGATTATTTTTACATTCGAATACAAATGTAGAGAAAAAGATTTATAAATATTGTATGAAAATATTCCATTCATTTCATGTCATTGTCATAAATCACTTTGGCCCAGAATACAATGGAATTATATACTCGTATGTACATATGTATTTCTCAAATCTTATTAATTACTAGGGTTGGAATTTTAAAATTATAATCTTTACAAGTGTTGCAGACACCCAAAGCCCGTAGCAATTAAAATCAACTCTATTTCATAATTCAAATATTATCGTACATCTTGTCTGGTATGAAAATGTTGAAGAACTTATCAAAATGTCTCGACTTATCATATTCATCTCTTACGATTTGACATATTCAAGAATGCAACAATTGAACTCTGAATCTTATTTTTATTGTAGTGCATTGAATGCTTAAGCAGCAACAACATATGGCATCTTCGATTTTAAATATATTTAATTTACTTCTGATTGACAATGCATGAGCATAAAAAAGGAGATAAAAACTTCAAAAGAATCCTTTACTAGTGCCAACATATTTCAGCTACAATGTAAAGATGAATAAGAAGCAACGGATTTAAATAAAATGCTCTTATAATTGATGGTACAATATATCTGCTTGTGTTTATTTTTTCAGCAAGTATCACAGGCCTTTAGCATATATGACAGATATAAATTATGATGTTTAGATATTTATCTAGTATTTCTGTGTTTTGGAGCAAACAACATACATATAGGCAACAAGGGTCTCATACAATGCATCAATTGTGATATGTATGGACATGGTGTTAACTTTTGTAATCGTTTTTTAATATGTTCAGCCTGTGCTTGGAAACTATTATTACACAGTCTGTTACCTTATCAAAGGTAATAAAGATGGTAACATAATTTATAAACGTTATAACAACTTAAATATTGTTGTACATAATCACAGACTTAATCGAAGTCGCCGCGGTCTAGTAGGTAGTGTGTTGGCTTATTAGACGTGAGGCCTCAGTTCAAACCCCAGGTCAGGCATCTCGAACTAAACGAAATATGAAGAATATTTCTCATGTGACTGCCTCTCAGCAGATTTCTGGCAAAAACTCTGAGAGTAAATAAAATCGCCATGAAAAGTTTCTCAAAAAATTGTTCTTTCGGTGTCGACTTTAAACTGTAGGTCTTGCCACTCATGTATAAAAATGAACGCACACAACATAAGTGGTGTGAGAAACTAGGTTGCAATCCTGCAACAGATTTGGTTGCTCAAAGAGATCAAATCAAATTAAATAAATTATAATTTCGGGGCTTAGGACAGATAATTTGTATTCTAAAACACTTAAAAAACTGCGACGAAAAAATGGTGATGACAACCCTAATAAAACTTGTTAAACAATTTTTTGTACCCTATTACTGAGTTATCCATTTAGTGGCTTCAAAACCGCCGTGCTCGCAAGGCTGTCATTACATTCGTGACTTCAGAGTGCAATAATCGTATGGTATAGCCAATTTTTTGTGTCCTGCAAATTGTGAACAGGACTGTAGGTGATTCAAACAATAATACCCCCCAACATCGAAATATTTGTAAACCAATATTCTTCAAGATTTTCTCCGACTAACTCAAAAGATCGACTGCTGCTACCAACCCAGAGGTAGTTACTTAAATGACATAATATTTCCTACATAAGATGAAATTCCAAGTGTTTTCGTATTTTTCAAAAATTGTCTTAAGTGAATTTTTTTGACTCCATTACAGTTTAGTGACAATAAACATATGGTGGAGGAATTCTAATTGGAATCAAAAACCAAACGAGTACCAGTTGTACTTACACCCAAATCTAATACGATAAATATGTGTGAAGATTGTTTTAATTTTCAATGTTTTATGTTTGAAAATAAAAACAAAAAAAGTAAAAATATAAGGACATATCTTAAGTCCTACAGTCATTCAATATTAGTAAATATTTCGCAATAACAACTACAGTACTTTTAGGAAATTTACGAACATGGGTAAAACATGGCCGAATAAACAACTAAATCAATCGCTAAAACCATTAACAGTATGGGTTTCGATAAGATTACAAATGCCATCGAAATTGGCGATTTAATTAAATGTTGTTGTAGTTCAAAAATTACCTTTTCTCTGCTTAGATATGTGAAATGTGCACAACATCATTTTGGATATTGTGTCGAGTTCTGAAATAACATTTTCATTTTATCATATTTTTTGAAGTCGTCGTGGTCTAGTAGGTAGTGTGTTGGCTTATTAGACGAAAGGCCCGAGTTCAAATCCCAGGTCAGACATCAAAACGAAAATATGAAAATATTTTTTCGGCGACTTCCTCTCAACAGATTTCTGGCAAAAAACTCTGAGAGTAAAAATTGCCATGAAAAGCTTCTCAAAAATCTGTCGTTCGGAGTCGACTTTAAACTGTAGGTCCCGCCACTCATGTATAAAATTAACGCACACAACACGAGTGGTGTGAGAAGCTAGGACGTTGTACAATGGGTCAATTCGACCTCCGGGTACTGTACTTGTCACAGTTGACAAAGTACACGTCCTCTAACCTAACCTAACCTATCATATTTGTTCGTTTTGTTCAGCTACCTATAGTGATATACACACGTTTTTCTTATATATTTATTATCATTAAATTATTGATGATTAATCGTCTATAAGAGGCTGCTAACAATATTATTTGTCAAGTTCAAAAAAAAAAAAAAAAATTCCGAAAAAATCAAATTGTTTTTAAATTTGTAAAAAAAAAAACATGCCAAAACTGCCTTTGTCCCTTAAGCTTATCCAATTTGGTCCAACCTAGTTACACAGTTTCATAAAAGTAACTGTAATTCTTATTAAACAATATTAAAAGTAACTTTTGAATGGTTGTAAGAAGTTAAGTTACGCTTAACGCTTAATTTGGCAATCTTGAAACTTTAAACATATTTTTAGGCAACTTTTATTTGTAGTTCATTCATTTAAGTACTAATTGTTATACCAGTTTTATATACATCCGCATAACATTGTAGTTAATAATTTTTATGCTTATATAAAATAATTATGCTTATGAATTATTTTTAAAACTACAGACATTCTATAAATAAATAATAATAAAAAAATAAAGCAAATATTCGTGGACTTACCAGCTATACGTAATACAGCGCGATCAGCAGGATCTAATTGTAATATGCTTAGCGGTTTGTCTTTGGCCCACTCGCTAAGACTTTCACGATCCATCATAATGTTGGCGGCACTCCCGGTCGAGGCATAAATACGTCGGCGTTTGCTCAGTTGCGGGCAGCTGCCGCCATAAAGGGCAGATGATGTTGCCGCAGCAGCAAATGAAAAGTTTCCTTCCTTTTCCGCCAGTTTGATTGGTTGTTAATTCGGATACGGAATATCAAAACCAAAAATTAAAAATAAAAACAATTTTTAACGAGTCGAAATGTCTTCCCCCGTTGTGTTATTGTTTTATTTTGAATCGTTGGGAAACTTTATAACGCCACTGAAGGTAGAGGACTCACGTCAAATACATGATTTTTCTTTATCCGCTTGAACTGCCGACGTTTACCCCCTACGTAGGCCCTCCTCTTTCTTGTTTAAAGTGTATTTTATTTTAAATATTGTGTACTTGTCTTTTTTTCTCAAATGAAACAGCGCCAAGCAGCATGTCAAATGATAAGAGTCGTTCGAAGGCTTCTTCCAAACATTTAATAACTTTTCATTTCGTTCGAAAAACAAATTTTGTATTTTTCTTTTTGTTTTTGCTTTCAATTTTAATTTCTTCCACTTGCCTTTTATCGTTTTAAGACAAAAAATTGTTTATTTTTGTTGGTCCAAAAATGTATTTTTTTGCTGAAATAAAAAAAAAAATAAACAAATTAGAAAAAAAAAAGAAAACATTAAGATTGTAGGTTGTGTTTATTTGTTCCAGTTCCCTTGTTTATTTATTTTGTGAACTAAAAGTTATCAAGATTTGTTTTCTTTTTACTGATTCAGTTACAATCAGAGAGTTCGTTAAATTATGTACTTATTAGGTGTGAAAAGTGAATATAAACTTAATTTTAATTACAAATTATTTTACTTCATTTATGGGTCCATAAATGAATAGAAGAGCTAAGAGCAATTCATTATAACAGGAGTAATTACAATAGAAATAATTGCTAATTTGTGTACAGGAATGTTTGTTAATTGGCACCATTAAGCCTTGAAAACATAATATATCTTTGCTATAACTTCAGCATATTTGCCCAAAATTTTACTAAAAACATTTGTTTAACGAACAGTTTCTGAATTAATAGAACAAAAATTAAAATTAAAAATTAATTTAAGTTGCCATAGTCTAGTAGGTAGTGTTGGCTTATAAGACGTAAGCAGAATATGAAAAATATTTCTTCGGTGACTTCCTCTCAGCAGATTTCTGGCAAAAACTTTGAGAGTTAATGAAATTGCCATGAAAAAGTTTCTCAAAAATCTGTCGTTCGGAGTAGACTTTGAAACGTAGGTCCCACCACTATTGTATAAACATGAATACACACAACGTAAGTGGTGTGAGAAGCTAAGTCGTAATCCAAACTGAAGGGTTGTAATGACCAATTATGTATGTATGCTAATAATATTTTACACCAAATATTGTTACAGAAGAAATTGTGAATGCAAACTCTATTCTCCAGCCCACATAATGGAAACTATTAACTACGTATAGTATGTGTGTTAAAATAAATTCAAATTTATATCAATATTTCTTCACTTAGAAGCATTAACTACTGCAAAACATGAAGAAGGCTTAATAGTGGTCGGTCTTAAGTTATTTTTCATAGAACCGAGTTGGACGAATTCACCAAATATGTTATGAAAATTAAAAATGTAATGCAACCTTATACCAATAGTTTAATAATACGAACTCTTAGACAAACAAGCACACAATTTTTAATACTATCCATTGTAAACTCATTAATTAGTTACGCTATCGACTACTAATTTTATTTTTTAAGTTTTGTTAAAGATGTTAAAAATTACGTGTGTTAGGATAAATTCGAATTTAATTATCTAAATTTAAAATTTTATTTTGTTTCAGAAATTGAGAAGTTTAGACAAAAATAATTTGGATACAGAGGAATATATACAGCAGGTTCAATTTTTCCACAATAGGGATCATCCTCACCAGACTTTGTTAAACAAGTCCCGAAAAAGCGGATATTGGGCTGGCGGCATCTATGGTGCTCATATTCTTTGAAACTGACTTTGCCCAGCATTATATCTCGATGATTAAAAGTTTTTTGTGGACACCACAACAAGACGACGTTTAGTGCCACACAGCTCATGTCATATTCTCCACGACTAATTTGAGGACCATGATCGCACCATTTAACGGGATCAAACTTTTTCTTGTGCGATTTTCTTAAGTCGCATGTGTATGCGAATAAGTCACGTACTAAAGCGGTCCCCAAAAGCCAACATAACTACATAATGCTCCCAACAAATAAACAAAATCTACGACACTTTGTTTTATTTTAATTTAAAGGTGGGAAGTGGCCGATTTACAATGGTAGTTAAAACATTTGCATGTGATTTTCAAACAATTTTTGTTTATTTCTTAATTCTATTCACTGTCATAGTGATCATGTCAAATAATTACATTGTTTTTAATAATATTAAAATTTTTACACTTTTACAGAGGGTTACTGTTAATACTGTTCTGATAACGTTAAATTTTGCTACAAATTTTGGATTTGTGTTTCCAAATTCGAATCGATTTTCACATGCATTATACAAAAAAACACGTATACTTTTTAATTATCTAAAATAACGAAACAAAATTTCTTTCATGTGTATGATAACATTATAGTGCAATGAGATAATTATAAAAACCTAATAGAAATATAAAATATCTACTTAATATTGAATTCACTTTACAATTACTACAGAAAGTTTTTATTTTAACTATTATTCGCAATAAATTTTAATTTTCATCAGATAATTAAACAAATTTACCATAAAGTCAACAAAATATTTTTAATTTATTTTAATCCCATTATGTAATTAAAAAAAAAAACTTTTTAAACGTTTACATCTCATATTTATCTGAAATTATAGAGTTAAGTCATCGTATCTTCTTAATGAATGCTTTTTTATATCTTTTTCTTTGCATCCTTGAAGATAGGCAACGATATTTTATAAAATATTTATTAAACAAACAAATTTCACAATGTCTTTACGGTATAAATAAAGTAAATTCGTTCGTAGAGAGACGACTACTGCACCTGTCGTCAATACACAAGTGGTGAGTGAAGACAAATGTGCCGATTCAAGTTTGTTGTTACGACCAACAAAATTAGGAATTTGAAATACGTAATTGGTGGGTATTCATTTATTCGTTCACATGTAAAATACGTTTTGTATAAAAAAAATTAAATTTTGTAATTCAAAAATCTTTAACACGTTTCGTAACCACTTAATTATTGAAATATATATGTATACGTATTTGTGATAAATTCTTAAGTTGTATTTTTTTCGATGTAAAATTTAAATTGTAAAATTATATTTATATTTAAAAAAAAAAAATAAAAAATAAATTAAGTTGAAATTGTATTTAAAAGTGTTAAAAATTTAGTTTTACTAGGGTGCATTTAATTTTTTGTTTTTTGTCGCATACTGTCATCTGTTCAGTGTTTATTACACAATATTTTGTAATAATGAGTGCCTATAGAACTTACTTTATCAGCAGGTGATTTTTTAATTCATTTTATTAGGGAATTCAATACTTTAAATTTATTGCTTAATAGAGCTCTGTTAATAACTTAAGAGTGCACTGTTAAATGGATGGGTTTGTGTCTAGGATATTACATTTTCAGATCAATCTTCACACACATTATCTTTTGAATTTTTAATACCTACGGACTTTTACAAAAAAAATATTTACACAACGCGATAGAAATTTTAGCAAAACGACTTATTGTAGGTTTTTAATCGATACAGTCTAATACGATAAATCTAATGCATTTAAAAATAATAGTAATTGTAATAGCGTTCCCGTCTGGAATTAACTGATCTAATTATTATTATTTCAGAACAAAAGTAAGAGTATCTTTTTTAGGAATTTTATTTTAAATAGTTATTGTCGAATTTTATACAATGACTTCAAATTTCTGGCAACCCTGGCTGTTGCTATTACTATTATTTTGACGGTAACAAAATTCTAAACAAAGGAAACAATATTCTACTTTACGAATACGAACAAATTATGCAACACAGAAATCGTACACGTTCAATACGTAATATTGTTTTAATAACAAAAATATAACATTTACGTATTGCAAGGTTTAATAATGCAAATCAATAGCTATTACCACAGTCATCAGCATGAGTGACAATAAATAAAGTAATTCTCCGGTGATGTTATCTATAATTTTAAAAATATCTTAAATAATCGATTTAAAATCTGTTAAAAAAAACAAAAACTTTTTTAGAATTAATATAAAGTATAGAAAAATTTAAAACAGAGAAAGAAAAGAAATTTATTAAAATTCAAAAAACTAAGAAAGTGTTCAAGAGGAAGTGCCGAAATTGAGTGTCTTTGTGTAAAGCGATGCGAACAATAAACAGGTGGTGTTATTTTGTCAGACAACATTTAGCAGAAAGAGTCCTTTCATACAGAGTACAGCGGTTCAAAGTAACGAGTTAGAAAAAAAAAAAAGAGTTTGAATAAATATATTTATATTACATATAATTTTTGGTATTAAATTACCTTTATCAAGTAATTGTCTCCCTTAGAGACATGTGCATACGTATTGTACTCGATATTATTTTTGTGAACTTGACAAACAATATTTTGAATGATAATAATCAATGACTGTAAAGATAAATTCTAATTTGCCAAGAAAAACTAATCTAAAGTTTAACACAGCACAGATAAATAGATATTACACTGCAGACGTTCCTGAGTAGAACAGCTTTAGTAGTGGCATTATTTAATAAAAGTGAGGGTATTGCGAAAAATTAGGAAATGGTTTGAACATTTTCTCTTATACCGATAGCCTAATAAGGGATATTTCTCAAATAATTATGAAATTTGAGAAAAAAGAATGAAATTTAAATATAGTACTGAAATACGTGGAAATGATTACAGTCAGTTTTTTTTTCTAATAATTTCTGGGTTATATTTTTTATATTCGCTTTTGTATTCATACTTCTTAATTGTAACTGCCTTAAACAACGCTATACCACCTTTTTCAACTTGACAAAAATCACAAATCTTTGACGGTAGATGTTGTTATAATATTATGAAGTGATGAAATATTATTCGATGCATATAATGCACTTCAACAGGTCTCTACTAAGGTCTGATTAGCTATGTGCTTGAACTTTAGTATTTTTCAAACATGACGATTCATCCTCATGAGAAAATTCAAATTTTTGAAATAAATCATTCCTTCAAACCCAATTATCAATTCATAACAGATCTCTTGAACTGCCACTTTTATGTATACACCACACCACTGTATCTTATACTACTACTTATGTCTCTTATATTACTACTTATATAGTTTTAAGTAATAACCGATTAACTAAAATTTTTTCAAACTATGAAAATATAATTTGGTTATGTTTGGCTACACCCAAACATTGTATATATTCTAAAGTCAGTTCCTAATGAAATAAATATGTATTTGTGTTACTAACATTGCCCTGTTAACATTGAAATTAGCTGTTAGTTTACGTTTTAGGTTTACAAATTAGAATTTATCTTCTTTGTGTTTCATAATTTAAGGGCCATTATTACAACTTGCCGTTAAACTTGGGTTTAGTTAAAGGTACCTTTAGCTAAAGGGAACTGTAATGTTACCTTTAACTTATTTTCGTTATTACAACTTACAGATAAAATAAAGTTAACTTTTTCAAAAAATATGGCAGTGCCGGAGCAATGTCGATAACACGGCTCTATTAAATAAGTTTCTTTTTAAACGCAGTGGCTTAGTTTTTTTGTTGTATATGCCCATTTTGTTTAAATTTGAAGTTTGCCATATTGAAAGTAATATATAATATGATAAGTTGAAACATAAACTTAACTTTAAAAGTTACCGGTAGGATGATCCTGCCTTTAGCTTAACGCTCACTTCTACCATATTGTCCACTTGTAATAATGAAAAACAATTTATCTGCCCATTAAATTCCTCGCTTTAGTTAACGGCAAGTTGTAATAATTTCCCTAAGGGCCATTATTACAACTTGCCGTTAAACTTGGGTTAAAATATGGCAGTGCCGGAGCAAAGTCGATAAAACTGCTCAATTAAACAAGTTTATTTTAACGCAGTGGCAACAGCGGACTTCGTTTTTTTTTTTGTTGTATATTCTCATTTTGTTTAAATTTGAAGTTGCCATATCGAAAATAGTATATAATATGGCTAGTTCAAACATAAAGTGACCTTTAAATGTTAAAGGTAGGATGATCTTCCCTTTAGCTTAACGATCACTTCTATCTTATTGGGTACTCATAATAACGAAAAACAATTCGACGCCTCCGTTCTATAACATTCTAAGTCGAAAAAGTGTGTTTTGAGTTATGAGTATTCAAAATTTTCACACGACATACGACTATATGTGTATTCTAAGTAGATTTTTCCCTATAACTTCGGAACGGATCGGCGCATCTTAACCAAATTTTAACAGTATTTAAGTTAGAGAACGTAGAATTTAAAAATGCACGAACATTAAAAACGTTCTAAGTACACTTAGAACGTTATAGAATGGAGGCGTCGAATGTATCTGCCCGTTAAAATCCTCCCTTTAGTTAACGGCAAGTTGTAATAATGGCCCTAAATTTATTAACTTCTGCTTATCGGTGACATACATAGCTCATACAATCTAATTAAACCAACATAAAATGTAAAAAAAGTGCTAAATTTCATCATTTGAGGACTAAAACAACATTGAAACTTTCGACAGAAAAAACGCACTTCTATGATTATTTTTTTGAAGATGCTGACAAATACATATGTATGTACGCATTCAAAAATCAAGGCGTTTTTTACTGCTCAAGAGTCAATTTCACGTTTGAGCGACCACCAGAAGTTGGCCAATGTTTGCGCAAAGGGAAATAATAATATTTGCAAAAAACACAAATATTAGCCGACTTCTGGTAGACGTGCAAACATGGAATTGACACATTTTGTAATAAACAATCAAGATCCAGCAAAAATTTTTGAACTAAAAGTTCTTTTGATGAGATGACATATATAAAAAACATCACTCGACTGTTAGACTTTTTAAATAATAACTACGGTAATTTTTGTCCGATTTGATCAAATGATGACTAAATCTCTTCACAAGAGAACAGACTTTAAGAATATTATCACTTATCTTATATTTGTTATTAAAGTTTGCTACTATGAATGGACAAACTGGAAAAAATATTAAAAAAATTCGAATTTTCCAAGTTTACCTCATCAAATCTCATAGCATATTAAGTCGAATAATATATATACTCGTATGTATACCATTTTAAAGGCCCATCTCTCCCCTTTCTAACAAGATTTAAATTTCTGAAATCGGGTCAGAAATGTTTGAGTAATCCAGAAAAAAAGTTTGGAGGGTTCGAGAAATATAAAAAAATATTTTTGAGATGTAATCAATAAAACTCACAATCTACACTATGTCATTAGCCGGGTGTATTTAATTTTTTTTTATTTTTTTGCATAGTGTTATTAATGTGAAACATTTTAAGTAATAATCAAATGAATGGAAACGAAATTAAGCCCATATGTAGTTGCTATTTTATTGCCCATTTGTGTGAGTAACATCAAATATTTACCTGTTTAAAATGACATTTAAAGCTAATGAGATTATTATTTGGTTTATTTTGATGCTGCTATTGAGAGGATGATAAAAATAATAAAAATAACAATTGTTTGTGGGAAAAGTGTTTAACACTCATGTACACTGAGCGCCAAAAATGAGTAAACACCACTAAAATAATTCATTTTCTTAGGATAGCGAGAAAAGTAAATGAGAATGGTCGAATAAATTTCCAAAAATAAAAACGTTTATTTATTACTTATAAAATGTTAAAACAAAAACAAAAAACAAAATTATTGTTGTGCTACAAGTAAATTTTTTATAACAGAAAATTTAAAATTATAGTGGGCGTTGATTCACTTATGGCGCTCAGTGTATATAATGTGAGTTAAAATTCTTTTATAACTCATATTTTTATTTCGTTATTTCTTTTTTTTTTAATTCTTTTTGCCTTTTTTCTATTTGCCAATAATTGTTCTGCCCTTCAATAACTTAGTACAAGTATAAGTATTTTTTATTTTTGTAGTTATTTTTGTTTCGAAGTCGTCGTATACTTATACTTTAAATATTTTTTTATGGACTACCGTTAATTTGTTAATGAATACAGCCGAAAAGGTAACAGAGTTTCATTGTATAGATTCGGGAATACAAACACGCACGTATAAATTTAAAGAAAAAAAAAAAAAAAATACATGAATAAATACTCACAATTGGCTGTAGCGAAAAACTGGATACGTTATCTTGGGAATTTTAATTTGTTATGTTTACGTTTTTTTTTAAGAATCGTTTTGCTACTTTGTACGCACGCATTAATGGCCTATTTTGCCTTTCATTTTATTCTTCTAATCGGTTTGTTTAAACAAATTAAATGTCGATATAAATTACAATACGGTAACACATGTGCGTACATTTGTGGAAAGAAATAATTTAAAAAAAAAAAATAAAATAAAAATATTCACTTAATTGATGCCGACAGCATTATGTTAATGTTAATGATTTTGTTTATAATGTTGCTATTACTACTATTTTTTCTATTTGAACTTAAATAACAGTTTTAAATTACGGAGACGATAGGTATAACGAGTGTTGTTTTTTTATTATGAACATTTCCAGAGGTTAAAAACCTTCGAAAAAAAAAACTAAAAATAAATAAAATGTGTTACAATTTTTAAGTCGTTATCATTTAGTGGAGATTAATTTGTTTTAACGTAATAATAATGGCAACAATAAAAACAAAACAAAAACAGTTAATGATAAGAAACATAAGGTGAATAATATAAACAACTTATGTATTTAGCGCAATTTCAAGTGACAATTTTCTTATAAAACAACCGGCCTATAATTTCTCGTTACTGTGTTTCTTATTCTCTTTGTAGTACGTACTCGACAACAGTAAAAAAAAAATAGAAATAAAAAAAACGACTTCCACCAACGAAAGCGTAAATCGTACTGATAACTTTGATAAGAATGTGAATATTGTTCAGTTCTATTGCTTCTCCCGCTCTCTCTCTCTCTCTCTCTGTCTGTCTAAAGCTCCAGTTCCAATAACAAACAGCCACAAGCAAAAGTATGGTTAAAAAATTTGTTTACAATATCTTTCTCCTTGGTTTTGATACGAACAATAAGATTTTTTTACGATCAGCATACAAGCGTCTGTCTTCACTCAAGTAATTAGGGAAATTGCTGGCTTGTACCAAAGAATATGGATATAAAGAATGCGCATCATGTAGAAGTAAAATTTCTTATGGCGGGATGTACCAGTAACACCCGCTCTCACCAAAATCTCTTTTAAAAATCATTTCTTGATGAGGGAGGGAAGACAGGAGAAAAATAAACACAAACAAAGAGCGTAACAATGTGTTGCTCTCATCCTACGTATGTATATGCGTATGTACGATTATGTATGTATGATCGTTTTTATTGTTTGACCAAAGACTATAAATATGTAAAGATGTTGCACACAGTGTATTTAAAATTGACAAAATTTTGTGCTTCTTTCTTATGAAAGCTGAATCGTCGTTCTCACTCTCATGTTAACTGAGAGAAAGAAAACAAAAAAGACTCAGTACACTTATTGTACTCAGAGAACTTATTATACTTAGAGAACGTATTGTTATTTTCTCTAAGCAATTTATTCTCATATGCGTGTATACGTGTGTGCATGTATGTATACATACATTGCCAAATAAAATAATAAACTGAAAGATTTTTTGTTTTCACAAAATGTATGTGCAAATAGCCTGTGGAAAACAAATATTACCGTTTATTTTATTGTAGGGTAAGAATATGTGTTTTATTGTTGTAGAAATGAAATTATATCGATTCCCACCGAATTATATATTACTATTCAATTATGTATGTATGTATTTACCATATGTGTCTATTTTTGTATAGAATGAAGTTGTAATAAAACGAATGCTTTTTTGTTTAGTATTTATTAAATTTATTTATCATTTTAATGGTTCAAAATTTTAACTTTTTCCATACTGGATAATTTGAATTTGTATGTTTCAAATGTGGAATGCTTCCGTAGTAAAACAACAATTAGTAAATTAAGCATCTCCATTCTGTGTTTATAACATTCGTTATTTTCATCAAACCAAGGAATAAATTGTATTTTTTGTATATTTTTGCCAACTACAAATGTTTTTTTTGTTTTTTATAGATTTATTTTCTAAAAAAATTTTTTCGAAGACTTATATGAATTTTGCAAACTTCAAAAAATAAATCAGATGGAGCGCACAAACTTCCAAAGTCGGAATCTTTTATATAATTTTTTGCATAAACGAACATTTCTGAAGGATATGACAAAATTTGCGCTGGTTTGATTATATCCACACGACATTTAACGCAAGATATTCGTTGAGCTATGTAACCAACAAAATATCGACTTGATGTTAATTCAATTGGCACATTGGTGGACGTAAAACAATCGGTGCCTTCATTAAAATATTCCTTATTTTCATCGTATATATCTGCGACATCTATATCAGGAGTATGTGTACTTTCTGATATATTTCCAGTCCTATCAATATCTTCTAAAAATATGATTTATGATTTTAATTATATATTATATTTATTAAACGTTTTGTTTGAGCATGCACTACAATTTTTAAATTCACACTTTTTATAAAACAATTTTTCAGTTTCAAATGTCCACACAAAATGTGGATTTTTTATTTCGGTGCGAATCGATATAGTTTCATTTCTACAACAATAAAACACATATTCTTACCCTACAATAAAACAAACGGTAATATTTGTTTTCCACAGGCTATTTGCACATACATTTTGTGAAAACAAGACATCTTTCAGTTTGTTTATTATTTTATTTGAAAATGTACAAGCACACACGTACACACGCATATGAGAATAAATTAGAGAAGAAAACAATACGTTCTCTGAGTATAATAAATTCTCTGAGTACAATAAGTGGCAGTAGCCGTACTGCCATCGACAAATTTGGCACTGGCAGTGCAACATCTTCATATATTTATAGTCTTTGATCTCATCGCGATGAGAGCAAAGAATGAGAGCAACGCATTGTTACGCTCTTCGTTTCTGTTTACTTCCCTCCTATCTTTTTCCCCCCGCGTCATGAAATATTTTTGAAAAATATTCCAAAATATGTTAAGATGCACATTCTTTATACTTTATTTTCTTTGCTTGTACTCACATTCTTTATTATTTAATTTGACAATATATCATATCATTCTTATTATTTTATTTTTTTCCTTCTCTTTCGAAAGTGTTTCTTTAAAATACTCGTTTTTTTGCATTGTTATTCACACTCGATTTTGTTTAACGACTGCTATTGTTATTATTGCAGTGGATCAATTTATTTCATTAATTGTATTCAATTACACGGTTACTATAACGAAGTTTAGCATCTTGCAATTGTGCATGTAAAATTATAAAAATTATTATTAAAATTTAATTCAATATTGTTGATGATTTAATTTGTTAGAAATTCAAAGTTAGAATCATTTAACATGAGTATACAGAAAAACCATTGATAAACAGTAAGTTTGACACGAAATGTTATGAGCACCATTAAGCAATAGTTTATAATAAGTATGATGTACGTACTTCAACCACTCATACACTCTAAAGTGAGTTGGAATCAACATGTGTAAGAAAAACTTCGTATCTTGGACATCTGTGAATAAATGTTCACCAAAAATTACTGAGAAGATAAGATACCTACATACATACATATGTATGTACATAAGTGGTGATTACAATCCCTTAGTCTGGATTACGACCTAGCTTCTCATACCACTTATGTTGTGTGTGTTAGTTTTATAAAGTCGACTCCGAACGACAATTTTTTGAGAAACTTTTCATGCCAATCTTATTTACTCTTGGAGGTTTTTCCAGAAATCTGCTGAGAAGATAAGATATTAAGTTTAAGATATCATGATATTAAATTTATAGGCAGAGGATTAAGTAGTCATCTTCATAAGCATATCGCTAGGTTTTCATGAAGAGTACGGCAATAATAATTATAAATATTTGCTGGGGAAAAAAAATGCAAAATAATTTTGGACACACATTTGTTTGCAACTACGGATATATTGTAGGAGCAAACGACACCAAATAATAAATTTTATTCCATTTTATCGTTTGAAACATACATACTTTAGTTTTGTAGTTTACATTCATTAAATGATTAGTGCATGCAATGGAGCCGAGCCTATAGTTCACTGAAGTATCCCCAATAAATTTTTTTCTAGTACTTAAAAACACGTAAAATTTTACGATATCAGTGACTAGTGGTTTAAGGTAGCACATACATACAACAACTTATAAGAGTTCATTAAAGATATATATGTATATGCACAGTGATAATAAAAAAAAGCACATTAACCCCGTTTCGGCCCCAACGTTAAAAGTAGTTGACGTTTTTAATTACATTAAAAAAAGAAAACATATTCATATTTGAAATGAAAACGATTGTTTGATATACTAACTTAAACTGTAATTAATTCAAAAAGCATCTTTAGTTTCTTTAGAAACGTTATTGTCAAGAAACAAGCAACGGATTTGTGCAGAAACTTTTGTGACGAATAGAACGATCGGTCGACGATGGTGGGGTTCATGAATTCATCAAAACTTCAAAATGGTTCTAGAATGAATGAAATTAATGTTTAAAAAATTGATCATTCTAGTTTATATGAAGGCATTCATATAAAAATTGATCCGATCAGATGTAGATTACAAAGGAAAAAATTTAATTTTTCACACGCGAATGTTTGCAGTACTTTCTAGTTTTGAGTGCGTACATACATACATTGTTCTCTCTTTTCTACATTCTTTAATTAAAGTTTTTGTTTTTATGATTTGATCATTTATTTAAATTAATGAATTACGCCAATTATGTTCGTTTAAAAATATATTCTAATGTCACTTTGACGGTAGGAAAAGTAATGTTTAAACTTTACACATGAATTGCTATGAAAAGACTTTACGTACACGATCTAAAAAACACATGTAGAAAGGTCTCCTTTATTTATAGAGCCTCAGTTTTTTACGCATTTAAAACCTCAAACGCATTATCTTTTACTATCTTGCCTAAAAACTTAAAACTTGATGCAGACTTGACGTTAAATAATTTTTTTTTTGTTTTGCGACAAACAACTGTCCAAGCTTTTAAAGTAAAATATACCATAAGAAGTCGCCGGGGTCTAGTAGGTAGTGTGTTGGCTTATTAGATGAAAGGCCACGGTTCAAACCCCAGGTCAGACATCAAACAAAGATATGAACAAATATTTCTTCGGCGACTTCCTCTAGCAGATTTCTGGCAAAAACTCTGAGAGTAAATAAAATTGCCATGAAAAGTTTCTCAAAAATCTGTCGTTCGGAGTCGACTTTAAACTGTAGGACCCGCCATTCATGTATAAAAATTAACACATAGAACATGAGTGATATGAGAAGCTAGGCCGTAATCCTGACTGAGGGGTTGTGATGGCCAAATATGTATCTATGTATGTATGTATACCATATTTTTTTAAATACAACACTACTAACAATCCGTTGTTACCGTCTTTACTAAATTAGAATGATTTGGTTTTCTTCAAAATATTTTAATCATTTAAATTGATTTGATTTTTCTGCCCATTCACAATATAATTTAATTGATTTAGGTAGAGCACTACGTTATTTGACAAAAGGTCAAGGAAGCAATATTTTTAACAATTATTCTAATCACTTCTACAGTCGTCCCTGTTATTGTTGTAATTAACTTTAAACTGTCAAGTCATTTAATTGTTGTACTGGTACACACACATGTATGTATGTATGTATGTACATAGATGTTTCTTGTTTTTTGAAATTCTAACTTCTACTAAATATTTATGAAATCATACCTCAATTAATAGAAATTTACAATTAATTGCACAATTGGCTGTTTGGTAGTGTACAAAGTTAAAACGCAATGAATGAATTATTAAAAAAAAACTATAAAAATAAGAAATACTATGAAAAGGATGACATAATATCGATTTTGACATTTAAGGTAATTTATAAAACCTTCTTTAATTGCTCATTAATTCAATGGAACAATAGCAGTGATAACTAATTGAGTGTAATGTATTAATTAGAACCATTAAAAATTTAAAGAAGTATACAATTGTGTAAAAAATAATGTATGTATATACGCTAAGATACATTTTAAAAACTATTACCTTAGACACAAACCAATTCATTTAACAGAACTATGTTATATTACTAGCAGATCTCTGATCAACAATAAATTTTAAGCTTTGAAATAAAAGCAGGAAAATGGATTAAATTGCTGTGTAAAGTTGGATAAAAAAAGAACAAGCTGGTAAAATGAGTCTTATAGAAAACCATTGCTACAAAATATTGTTTAATAACTATAATGAACAGATAATCATTTCTTAAAAGTTTATATAAATCGATACATAAATCAATATAAGGACAACATAGGTGGATCAAGTGAATTGTTGTTTATGCATATTGCGTTACTTCAACTAAATTAATCGACAGAATTCTTAAGAGAACGTGTTTTTATAATAGATTTTAAAATTTTTCGACATTTTCAATGCCAATTTTCTCAATACTACATCACTATACATGTATGTAATTATATTGCTAATGTTATATTAACAGGTCACGGAATCTTCGTTTCAATGTGATATTGTATTCTCAGACCTACATCATATACCCTATAATAAACTCCTAAACAAGTGTCCTTTTTCAGATGCGTAATGTTAAACAGCTAACAGTGCTCTGGTAAAACCTCACTGTGTCCTGTCAACGCCAAATGTTAAAAGGGAAGGTGTTCAGTTTATGCCACACTAGCCGATTTTTATTAGGTTTAATAAGAACTTTCAATTGTTTTTCTTATATTTTAGTAAATTTAAGTTATTACTTTTTTATAAATAAATAAAATAGGCTAAATCCAAATATGTTTGCCTTTGTTTTTGAGGCATATTCTACTTAACAGAAGTCATGAATATATTTTGTCGCAAACCGTATATGTTTATGAATATAAATTCGAATTTGACAACCCAAGCCGAAAACCAAACTTTTTACCACAGAAAATTAAATGTTAACAGAGAAGGGTCCTCTTTGCAACCGAGGAAAGATAACTCTAGAACTGGAGAAAATTGAACCTAAGGAATCAATTTTTGGTGAAAATTTAAAAAAAAAATTCGGGATTTGTGATCACTTCGAAAGAAATGGGACGTGGTACACATATCCTACTATATGCAAATGGTGGTCCGGAGGATTCTCTTTTCTACTGTGGTAGTGGGATATACAGTATATTAATTTTATAAGAAAAGTATTGATCAAGGTCAGTCCAATTAGTGATATATCTCAAATAACCGTGGAATTCGATAAAATTGACTTTGAAAAAAAAAACCGTTTTTTTATTAAAGTTTGTGAAACAGATCAGGGGTCAGTTCTCTAAAACATTGCAATGCATACATATGGCACTATGTTTAAGCGGTAGTCCAACGGATCTACTTCAAAACTCTATTAGTGGTATATTTCAAATAATCATAGTATTTGAGAAAATTTGCTTTGAAAAAAAAATAAATTCTATACCGTTGTATGTAGAGTTTTTCCCGCTAATTTTTCTTTTTCTTTCCAATAATTTCTGTTTTATATTTTTTTAAATTCGTTTTGTTCTTCAAACATTCTTGATTGTAAATGCCTTAAACAACGCTGTAACCTCTTTTTCAAATTAATAAAAATCAGTGGATAAAGGGTCAACATACACCGCTGTATGTATGTATACTTATTTCTTTGACAGTAGATATTGTACAAAATATTTGGAGACCCGATTTCCTCTATACATGAAAAAATTTTAATAATTAAAAATTATTGCCTCTGTTAAACACTTCTTAATAGTATTATGTTAACATCCAGTCTAGTTAACTATAATTTGGGTCAACTAATTAAATTCGAATTAATATTTAGAGATTCAAAAATCGATTAACAATGTTACAAATATATTTGTTTTAGTATTTTAGTAGTTCATTCCCTATATCAGCAAGACTGTTTTGTTTTTAGAATTCTGATAACAAGTGTATTTGGCCTTGAGCCAAGAATTTTTTTTCTCTTTTTTGTTTCCGATGATGATTCAGCTGCACAAATTCAGTGGCTGAGAAGCAACGGCAAATGCTTGATATCAAATGTGTAGCAAATTCATTTCCATTTTTAATGAAACCGTACAATATTTAGTCTTTTTCGCCTAAAGTGTTTAACACTAAATTTTGCAATAATCCGGCGAAATGTGGTCTAATAAGAAATGCATATCCATAGCAAAGTTAAAATAACTAAATGAACATTTAATAAAATTAAAATAATGATTTATTATTAGATGCTATAGACTATTAATTTTTTTTTTTTTTTAATTTTTTATTTATTTTAAAAATAAATTCTAAGCCATAAAAACGTAACTACACTCGAATAGACTGCGTTAACAGTAAGCATCTATTGATTAAGAACAAATCAATAACCGTAATAAAAAAAATTTGAATCGTTGAATAAACAAATAATCGCTACAGAATGATGGCGCTTACCATAAGGTACCCAATTTTTGCTAATCGGAGTTTAGAGTATCGTAGTTTTGCTTATCGATTACCTTTTCTGTCATTCAATTCAATCATGAATTTTCAAATTTATTATTGCAAATTATAAACATAGAGATGATTTAATAATTTAATCAAAAATTTATTTTGTAGGGTACAACAAAACTTTCAATAAAGCCGAATAATTTATGTTTATAACACGTTGTTTTTTTTAAATACCAAAAATATCAAAATCATTCATATTCATGTTCATTGAACTCGGTCAACATAAAATAACATACAAAACAATAACAACGCTAAAGACAGAGAAAACGTAAAAAAGAAAAAGAAAATAATTTATATGAATGGGTGAAAAATAAAAAAAATATGTGACAGAATTGTCACAATGTGTTGTGTTGATGACGACACAACATTTAAACGAAAGAAATAATGCCGTTTCAATATTATTAAAGGTAGCATAACATCTCCCCTAACGACAACAGTGCACGTTTTTACACCCCTATTTCAGTACTGAACTTTAGAAAACACAAAATGAGTTTACTCACTTTGTGAGAGCAAAATGTTAATTTTTGGAGAGTACAAAAATAAAAAATAATAATTAAGTCACATGTTACTATAAAAGCTGAAAAAAATAAAAATGTAGTCGAATGGTATTATGTATGTATGTACATAAAACTACATAAGCACATGATAATAAAATGAAACAAATGTGCAAAACGCTCTCGATAAAAACAGTGTTGTCAATAAGAAAAAAATGTGTATATTGTATAAATGGTGAACGTTTTTAAAAATTATTCAAAAAAAAAAAAAACACGATTTTTAATTAACTATTTACAGGAGTAAAGTTTATTTATTATTTATTTTCAATTATACATAATAGAATTACAAATTATACCACATGAGTAATCTAGACCTTATGTTCGGTTTAGTGTATAAGACTAGAGTGTCTGGTGGGAGTCGAACCCATGACCCTCACGCCAATTGTATAGCACATTAGGCTACCAGGGCACCCTAGTAAAGTTAACGTAAGTTGTTGAGGGCAAGGCGAATCTCCAAAATAAAATAGAACAAGCTACCCAACCACATTCAACGACAACTTCACAATGTCATCTGTATTGAAACATTTTATTTTTTAATTCTGTTATATTATTCTATCTCACAAACGCATTCAAAGTCATTTCTTAATTGTATGGAATAAATTATCAGGTTTAAGTTAAAAAAAAATTTTCCTCTTTGGTTGTAAAATAAATTGAAAAACTGGATATAAAAACTCTTATAGAGAATAGAGGAAAGTATATACAGCAAAGCGATACTCATAATTTAAATAAAAATAATAACAAAAGTCACCCTTAATTGCCATGTGAAACAGACATAAACAACAAAGAAATTGAAATAATAGAACAGCGCAAAGAATAGTAGCAATAATTGGTAATTCAGGTAGGTATAAAACGAATTTTAGGGAAACTTGACTTACCACTATTATTGGTCAGTGTCAGGGTAAAATAAAAATACAATGTATTTGTATTTGATAAAAAGAAAAGGGGTGAATCCCCACAATTTTTTAAAACGAGTTCAACGTGTACTTTTTACACAAAAGTAAGTAACGATTTTAGTTACTAATACCTACATAAAGTATTGTGGTTTTTAGTTAGTAGTTATATTTTGTATGAGAACGTGTAAGTGGTTAATTAATATGTGTGTACACGCAATGACTAATCGTTACACATCTATTTTCAAATTCATGCCAAATATATCGATTTTTTCTCGTATATAAAAGTATTTTTCTTTTCTCTACTCAAATATTTTATTTTAGGGACTCTTTTTTTTTTTTTTTTTTTTTTTTTTTGTAATTCGTTTCTTGACATCATCAACTACTATATACTAGCAGCACTATTTACCATCACTATCATCGTATTCATTTATAACTCACAACAGTTCGTTCGTTTCATTCGCTCAATTAGTGTTGTTGTTTAAAATTATTTTCCATTTTACTCTTAGGGATTTGATTCATTCAGCAAAAAAAAAAAATTCGGTCTTACTTTAATATTGTCTTTTAGCATCGCCTCGATTTACATACACATTTTTAGGTTTGTCCATATTTGCACATGTTGATGGAATGGCTGAGTCACAACAGACTGACTGATGTCTCATCTCATCTCAGGGTGGCTGGTATTTTTTCGCTACGGTTTTCGCAATATTTGTGTACTTTTTCATTTTTTACTTCTCATCCAAATGATAACGAACAACAAAATATTTATTGTGTGTGTGTTTTAAAGTAGTAGAAGAATTAAATAAGGTATAAATAACATTGAAATAAAAGAAAAAAGAGGAGCATCAACATCCAAATGCAATTGGATGTGAAAACATTAAAAGAAAATGAGAAATTATTAACAATGAAGCGAACTATGATGGAAGCCAGTGTAACAAATTACAAAAACAATATCAGAAGCGAATAGTATTACCATCAGACTTATTAGAGCGGAGAGATAGATTGTGTGCGTGTGTGTGTGTGTGTATGTGTGTGTGTGTGAGAGAGAAAGAGAAAGAGAGAGCGAACAAACAAGTGCATATTGTAATCATTCATTCGATTAATATGGGTCATTCCAAGACATTTGATAACATTTAAAGAGACAGATGTTTTCATTTGTTCTTGCTTTCTTTTCCTATTCGTCCGATTATTTTCAGTTTTCGATTTCTAATACATAATGCTAATTATATGTACATATAAGGAGATTTGAGAAATTGTTTATGACAATTTTATTTATTCTCAGAGTTTTGCAAGAAATCTGCTCAGAGTAAATCGACGAAGAAATGTTTTTTTCATATTTCGCTTTATTGGATATGTCTGACCTGGGGTTTGAACCACGGCCTCACGTCCGATAAGCCAATACACCACCTAATACACTACCTACAACGACTTATACTATTATGGTATTATTACATGTGCATGAAGATAAATTCAAAATTCAAACTCCAAAACGCAAACTAAAATTTTTGGCACAATTAATTTTGACATTAACAGATCAAATTTCGAGATTAACTAACTAACAGTTTATGTATTGCCGTACAACTTTGTACTTGTATACAGAAAAACAGGTCCCGGAATATGTGAATATCCCAATGCAGAAAAATCGTGTCCAGGAATAGATTTTGAATAGCTTCGCTAATAACATACATCATTTGATTATAAAATTTAAGCAAAATCAGTTAATTGAAAACAGTTAACATTGCTATGTTAACGTAAAGTGTAAAATATATATGTATAAAAAACATTTTATGTACATAGGTACGTACAATATTTTTGTATAGTTCCACTCGCATGTAGACTTTCGTAACATGGCATAAGTTTTTATTTTAATTTTTTTGTGGTTGTGGTTGTGGCAGAACTGCAATCAAAGCTGTGAACTTTTCACACTTTTTTTCTTTCTTTATTTCTTATTTTCTCTTTTCGCTTCTTTTGGTACAGCAATTTATAAGCAAATTTTATTGCAGCTATTCTATAATTGTTATTAATATTTGCTGCATTTCTTCTTCACCTTTTGTATGTACATATGTATATGTATATAGTTCATGTGTTTGTTTGTACATGATAGTGTTAACGATGAAATTATTTTTTCTATTTTATTTTTTAATTTTTTTTTGTTGTTATTGTAGCATTTTTCATTATTTCATAGTTAATTTTTACACAAAAACATCTTCATCAGACAATTTTGCAACGGCATGTAGTAGTTTGATATTCGGCTCAGGCGAAAAGTATTCGCTTCACACATACCAACACCTATTACCCGGTTTCTTTAAAATCTTGATAGATATACAAAAAGTCGCCGTAGTCTAGTAGGTAGTGTGTTGGCTTATTAGACGTAAATCCCGGGTTTGTATCCCAGGTCAGGCATCAAAACGAAATATGAAAAAAAAAAAATATTTCTTCGGCGATTTCCTCTCAGCAGATTTCTGGCAAAAACTCTGAGAGTAAATAAAATTGCCATGAAAAGTTTCTCAAAAATCAGTCGTTCGGAGTCAAATGCACACAACATGAGAAGCTAGGACGTTGTACAACGGGTCAATACGACCTCCGGGTACTGTACTTGTCACAGTTGACAAGTACACGTCCTCTAACCTAACCTACAAAAACAAAATAAGTTATTCGAGGATTTTCGTAAAGATTTTAAATTAAATGCGATAATTTCATATTTTTACAATTTAAAATAGGGAACGGATCAGTTATGCACTGTAAAAAAAATGTTCATTTAACTGAATACATTTATAATTAATTATAGGTACCCTATGTGGAGTTTGCCAACCTTACAGTCAATACAGACTTCTTGTAGAATGTTTGGTTTGTATCACCAGAACAAGCCTACTTGATGGTTTAGACGTACATATGCTGATAGGAATGACACACTTTGTTGGTCTCTTCAGCTTCAAACTATCTACATAGTTATGCAACTACATACCTAAGTGGAGTTTTCTACCAAACCATAAGTTTTATATACATACTCAGTAAATACATTGTTATCCTCAACGTAGTTGAGTTATCTAACAGTCAAAATAATTTAACAAATTTATTTTATTATTGAAATTATAACTTAATACGGTTGATTCAATAAGTAATAAGAACATGGAGTAAATATATGTAGTACCTATGTAATTGGCTTTCGATTTAATATACGAGAGAATATACCTATATTCGCAAGAATTTTTATTTGAAGACAATAAAATTATACAATTTTTTTTTAATTTTTGTGAATACTCAAGTGAAGTGACTGATGCTTTAATAAAGCGTGTACCATTTTCGTATACACAGATATATTAGGTATACCATATAATTTAATAATAAAACAAATAGGAAAAATAGCACAGTCGAGTTATCTGCTTCTTTCATGATAAGATTAGAATTTTTCGAATAGGTAGGTATTTAATTAATTTTTAATTTGTATGGAGATAAACGCATGCATGAATTATGCTATACTTTTAGTAGAAAATAAACAAACAAAAATTTAACATAAGAAACAATTTGTTTTTTAACACAGAAAAAATATACTTATGTATGTACATACATACACAGGGCCACAAAAGTATACATACGGTTAACAATTTTCAGAAATTTTTTAACCAATTCGTTTTCGTTGAAAATCTTTATAATTGTCTGACAACTTTCCTCGATTTTAGGACGGTTGTTTTGCATTGGTTCAGAAATTTGTGAATTTTGTTAATCGTATGTATACTGTGTACATATGTACAGTCAGGGACATAACTATTTGTACACCATGTATTTTTCAATCATTTTAAAAGCAATATCTCCAGATGATAGTTAAAATTTAGTTCGATCGATGCCCAGAAGACTGCAGGCCGGTATTGATGCGAAAGGAGGGCCCACAAAATACTTAAGAAAAATATAACAATTTTAAGGATATTTAAAATGTACAAATACTTTTGTCCCAATGAATTTTGTTTTTTTTTGTTATTTCTTAAATAATGTGTTGAATATTACTACGTATTATTTTTTATTATAATTAAATAAAAAAATATTTATAATTAAACTGCATTAAATTTTGTTTAATATTTAGCTTAATTTTTAAAAATATTGAAAAATACATGGTGTACAAATAGTTATGTCCCTAACTGTATATCTGTTGTCCCAAGTAGATTTAGTGCAATGTTTTAAGAACAAAACATTTCATTTACGTGAAATCCAACTTCCCCATAACATTGTTTTTAGAAAATTTATTAATAAAGAAGGTTGTAATGGTGCCCCCCCATTGCATTTATATAAAGCGACTAAATATAACCAATGAGAGTTTCACTAAGTATCATTTTCGACTTTTATTGCTTGGGACCACAGATATACCGATTAAGGACCTAACAAAGTTTTTCTTTTAGCAGAAATAAAAGTATTAATGTTGAAGTGAGTATAATTTTTTGAAATTGAGTTTAAAAGTGTTTAATGAACAAAAAACAAACCTCAAAATTTTTAAATAAATAAAATGTGTCACCTAGTACCCCCACTTTATTTAAGATCTGAAACATATTGTATTATTAATGCAACACATATTTACATAATACATATAGGTACAGTGAGCTCCCAGAAACGTTAACTAATTTTTGTTAAGGGTGTTCTTTCCAATTGGTGTCTGGTAAACTAAAGCAAAACAAAGAGGGGATGAGTTTTATCCGGGAATTCCCAAAATTATTAAACTTCCATATCTTTAATAACATGATAGCAATTCCCTTTGAAAATTTTAAAAGCTTTCAACGTTCGTTCACGTTTTAGAATACTCAATGTAACAAAAAAGTTTTCATGTTTCTGGAGTGTTCACGCGTTTTCGCGAGTTCACTGTATCTATATATATATATATATATATATATATAATAGATATACATATATAAAACACATGTACATATATACACTGAGAATTATCCAATTTTTCTATTTAAAACTTGATGGTGACAACTCTGCCATCAATTTGACGCAAACACACACAAACATACTATTTCCTAACTTACTCACACGTTTACACAAGAAGTCATTCAATCAAATGGGAAAACTATTGCATTATATTGATGCAATCATAAGGAGCTAAAACAACAACAATAACAACATCAGTTCGTTTTCATTATTATTTCACTATGGAATAGTATTATTGATCATTCGTTGTTGATTTATGTGTTTTTATGTTTTATATTATGAAAGATTCTTTCTGGAATTTTTTTCTTGTCCTCACATTTTATTACCACAAACATACCAATTTTTGTGACGACTGTTTCATTTCTATTTTCTCGTTTCTTTTTGTACAACAGTTTTTCGTTTCGAAGTTATTGCACTTTTCCAAGATGCATGTTGTCGTAACTGTGAATTTTCGTATTTTTACCAATATTTTCGTTTCTCCTCTTTTTCTTTTTTAAGAAAAAAAAAAAAACAAAATTACACCTATTTATTATCTCTGCTGTTGTTATAAGCGTATTGTTGTTACTTTTTTTGTTGCCTTATATTCTTTGTACTCCCTTTTAAATTGCACTTTGGTAAATAAATGTGAAAAATTACACATTTTCACTCAACATGCCATATGCATGTATATACATATGTACATATGTATGCATACACTTTATACAATAACGATTTCAAAGAAGATTTTTCACCTCTCTTTCTTACTCACTATCATTTAAAATTTTTTTTTTTTTGGGTTTTATTCCTTTCTTTTTAATGTTCTTCTCGTTGGCTTTTTTCTTTCGATTCTATTCATTTAAATTTTCGTATTTCTTGCAAAACTTTACATTATACATTATATTATTGGTATAATATTTGGAACAAAATTAATTTAATTTTAGAATCTACCATTTATGTATTTCCTTCCATATGAAAGACTGAATGTGATGAATTTTCTTCTTTTGGTTTTCTTCAAGTTATAAATATAACACGGGAAATAATACCACAGTTAGTTGCATTATTTATATACACACACAATTTTCATGAGATTGAGAAATTAACAAAAAAAAAAAAAAACAAGAACACCACTTTAATTTTTAAAGAATTCTCACATAAAGAAGAGAAATGGAACTTTAAATAAAATAAACCACTCATAAAACGTAATAAAATTAACGCAAACACAACACGCACACACTGTGCTGCAAATTATATTTCTTCACTATTTTTCTTTAATACAAAATTTTTGTAGGGTTTCCTGCTCCCTTTTTTCCTCTTTAACGAAACGACTTCAACGAACGACCAACAAGAACTAAACATGGCAGCGACGTTGAGTTTGCCTTCTGCCGCTGCTTTGCCTTATTCGGGCTGTTTTTCTCTGTATTTCTGTTTTTCCTCTTTCGTTCTGGTCTCCTCTTTCAATTCTTTGCTTTGCTTGCGCATCGCTCAGTTTTGTTGTTTGTTTTCTTCCATATTTTTGCTTAAAGTTTCGTTTCGTTAATGAATAACGGCAAAATACAAAAAGTGCATTCAAGTCGTGTGAATGAAAACAAAACTAAAAAGAATGAGGAAAGCACAACAAAATAACAAATGCAAGAGCCAGTGTTGGGTATATATATGTATTAATAGAGCCAAATAATTGTACATAAAGTACCATACTTACTATTTAGAAATCACAGATTTTTCAATCAGTTATGTGTGTTTCGATTTGTGTATCGTTCTTCGTCAGTAAAATCGTTTAAAAGTTATACAAAATTTAAAAACTTAAACTTAAAACAACAAGTATTTTGTTTAAGGAAAAGGTATTTATGTCCAAGCATACATGCTGAGTAATACAGGGTCTAATCACCGTAATGATATCAATGAGCAATCACACACGAGAACAATTATGCTGGCACAAAATGGCAGCTTGTTGGGAAGAGAGGTGAGGAGAGTGGTTTTTTGCTGGCATAATTTTTCAACCAGCTTCTACCCCGCACAAACCAATACACATACATTTATAAAACAGTAGGTTCAGAAAAATAAGTAAAAAAAAACTAATGCATACAAAGCAGAGAACATGTATACAATTTAATACCAGATGAAATAGTCTCGAGTGTGACTGAAAGAACAAAGATTGTGCGGCTTAAAAACTAGTCTCGTGTGTGATAGCACAATGATCAACGAAATTGATCGAAAATTTTATTTCGGTGTCAATCGTATTCGATATAGACAGACGTCGGCACCAATGTCCCTCAGGGGAAGATTTTCTTCTGATTTATATGTTCATATGTTCTCTTTGTGCCGACGACTATATCCAGCACAAACCGTCGTAATTTGAGGATGATACACCCGATTTACATGATGACTTTTGCAATCTGTCATTTTAATTGATGGAGAGCAGTGTAGAGAGGAATGAGTGCTAAACAGAAAAACTATTATGATTTCTGTTTTTCACGATTTTTATCATATTCCTCTTTAAACTAATTTCTTCTATTATAAAGTTGCATGGCCTCACGTCACATGATCAATCAACAAAAAAATGTTATATTCAGCTACATATAAAATGGAGTTTGAAGGCATAATATTGATGTGTAGCTTGCCGTGCAAAGAAAAATAAAATACTACCCAAGAAAATAAAGTATAAAGAATGTGCATCTTAACATATTTTGGAATATTTTTCAAAAATATTTCATGACGCGGGGGGAAAAAGATAGGAGGGAAGTAAACAGAAACGAAGAGCGTAACAATGCGTTGCTCTCATTCATGGCGTAATCATTCAATAGGTGACCTTATGTCTACAACAAGTACAACAATGCAAAAACAACAGGCATTTTGTTTTTGTAAAAACTTCTTCGATTGTCAGAAACAGCTGACTGAAGAATGACAATAGGAAGAAAAATGAAAAAAAAAGTTGTTAAAGTACACGCGGAATGTCAAAAAGATTAACCCTCAAACCTCCATAGGAAATTAATAAAAGCAATTAAAAAAACTAAATAAATTTTATATATTGAAATTTCTTTTGATTTTTATGTCATGCTTAATTACGCCAAAGTGGGGCAACTATAAATTAAAAAAAAAAATTATTCCATGCAGTCAATAACATTTCCATTTTATGTAAATAACATGTTTTTATATGGCCATCGAGAAAAATGGCAGATGCAAACGTTATTTGTTATTGCTCATAGTTTAGGCACCTAGTTGGAGAGACCGAAATCTTTTTTTGGGCAATTCATCACTCTCGTCTAAATAAATATAAATATAGTAAATCTAGGTTGTAGTTTAAAAGATATATGTATTTAGTGTTAAAGGCTTAAATATTATTAATCTTCTTGCAAAAATTTTAATAAAATTGGCTTTGAAATAGTAATCCTGAAGAATTTCTAGAGTGCGTATCGTTAAGGACACATCCGGTGCAAATGAGGGTTTATAAATGAGAAAATGATTATCGAAACAAAACACAAAATTTTGACAATCGAAAGATTATCAGCTGTTTAGATACTCCCACCTGTTAAATGATTATGCTATGCTCTCATTCTTTGCTCTCATCGCGATGAGATCAAAGCAGTGTTGCCATTTTAGCACTTTCAGTGCTAGATTTAGCATTATGTTTCGTGAAAATGCATTTATTTTTTTGAAAATTATTTTTTTGAAAAATTGCTTGATAAAAAAAATTTTTTTTACTCCAAAAATTTTTTTTTAATTTAATGGCTTTAATTAAAAATAAAATTCGAAATCGAATTAAACCTGAGTTGTTATGTTCAATAATACAAATTCGAAAAGAATTAAAATTCGAAAATACGTGCTGTTACACTTACAAAATAGCAAACGAAATTGCTAACAAAATTAGATCATCTGAAAAATATCAAAATGAAGATAAAGATGATGATAAATATGAAGATATATCAGCAATATTTGAGTCTATTAATCATTTTGTATAATCAGTATTTTAGTAAAATATATTTCGAATAATTTTTTACAAAATTTTCTTATATTATACCTATTTATTGAAATGAAAATCTTATTTAACAAATTAAATATTTAAATTAAAAAAAAAAACTATGCAATGTTATATATACAATATGTATACAGTAATATTCATATACGAATATTAAAAAATATCTTTCAAACTAAAGGGCTATCCATTTCGTGGTTTCAAAAGTATGGGACTGGAATTCGACATCTGTCAAACTAAGTTGTGAAACCAATTTTTTTCTTTTCAGTTGAAAGTCTGACATTGACGAAAATGGATCGCTTAACTATCACACAACTCATAAAAATGATCAAAACCTACTACAAAAGTGGTAATTCTGACACAGCCACGTATCGAACAAAATTTTCTTCAGCGATGAAGCACATTTCACACTCGGTGGGTATGTTAATAAACAAAATTGTCGTATTTGGGGTTCTGAGAATCCTCAAGTAATTGAAGAGAGGCCATTACATCCAGAAAAAGTCAATGTTTGGTGCGCTCTTTGGTCCTTTGTGATTGGACCTTACTTCTCCGAAAACGACGATGAAACGACTGTCACCGTCAATTCGGGGCGTTATGGTCATATGATAACCGACTTTTTTATGCCTGCTATTGAAGAATACGACTTGGAGAATATATGGTTTCAATAAGACGGTGCCACATGCCACACAACTCGAGCGAATATGGCTTTATTGCAGGAGACATTTCCTGGCCGCGTAATTTCTCGTCGTGGCGATATCAACTTTCCACCAAGATCATGTGATTTGACACCATTACACTTTTTTTTTGTGGGGCTACGCGAAAGACCGTGTTTATGCAGATAAACTTTCAACTCTTGGGCACTTAAAAACCAACATTCGTCAAGTTATGGCTGAGATACCGCCCAATATGTGTCAAAAAGTTGTCGAAAATTACCTCAAAAGAATCAATGGTTGCAACACTTCGCGTGGAGGTCATTTAAAGGATGTAGTGTTTCACACATAATGTCAACGTTCAAACTTTACAATAAAAAAGAAATATCATGAAAAAATATTTTATATGTGTTTTATTTACGTTTACTTTTGAAACCACGAAATGGATAACCCGGTATATTTTTTGAAATAATTTACAACTTTTTATTTTCCATTCATTTTAAGAAATTTTTATGAATTAACCCATTTGGCGCCGCCGTACTCAATTGAGTACAGGTAATCATTAGGCGAAATTTTTTAAAATTTGAAAGTTTTTGTAATTTTTTTGCGTTTTTAGCATAAAAGAAACATATTCCCTGTTAAAATAATAAACAAATCTGGCTATATACATATATATCGACTGTCACAAAATGGACTCTTAAACTTATACAAAATTGGTGTGGCCAGATAAGCACAGACTTTACCATGTTTTAGCTTTTTCAGTTTTGTTAATTTCTTTTTTATTTTAATTTTCTTAAAGCAAGCATTTCTGTTTATAAAATATGTAAAAACAAATGGTCTGCAATTCACTTTTACAAAGTTATGCTTATTTAAATACAACTGTACTCAATTGAGTACAGCGGCGGAATCCATATACAAAATGTGGTAACACTGTTGTGTTTACAGAAATATAAATGCACATCTATGTACGACGGGGATTCCACTGGATATTGCTACACTTTCGATTTTTATTGTGGAAAATCGGAGGAAATTTCTACTGATCCCCTAGGGTCAAGAGTAGTAAACAAATTGCTTGAGAAAATGGTGACTAACTCAGCATCGTATGAAGTATTTTTTGATAACTTTTTTACTAGCTATAATCTCTTGGTGGATCTCAAAGAGAAAGTATTTCGTACGACTGGAACAATTAGAAAGAATAGAAGTTCGAAAGAAATGAAAAAAGAAGAGCGGGCCTCATATGACTATAGGTATGACAAGCAAAATGAAATTCTTTTGGTGAAATGGAAAGACAATAGCGTCTGTACAATGGTAACCAACTATGACACAATAGAACCATTAGGAGCAGTAAAACGTTGGTCTTCTACACAACGACAAAAAATTGATGTCAATATACCAAAAGTGTTTCAGTCATATAACAAACATATGGGAGGAGTAGATGAGCTGGACCAGTCTATTGCACTCTACAGAATTGCCATTCGTGGTAAGAAATGGTGGTGGGCATTGTTTACCTATATAATAGATTACATATAAATGCTTGGCGGTTATATGTAATGAGTCATAGCGATAGCATGGATCAACTTTTATTCCGACGTTCAATTGCAAGGTACTATTTACGTCAAAACGTCTAAACTAGACGCAATGCAAGAAATGTTTAAAAACATTATGCATTGAAAAACAATGTTTTGAAATTTTTCACCTATAACCTGCCGCTGTACTCAGTTGAGTACACCCTCCCTACTCCACCCCTTTATTATTTTTTTAATTTTTTCCATACTTTTATATTAATTTTGTATACAATGAATTAAAAAATAAACTTTTTTGTTAATTATCGCTTCTGGATTTATTTTGGCGGTTAATGGGTTAATATATAAATTGTAATTGATTAAAAAAGAACAATAATTTTATGAACACATTGTTATCTCAAATGTAATATACTGATGTAAATAAGTTTTATTTTCGGAATAAAACAAAACATATACATATGCAATAGTTTTGTTACATTTAAAAAATTTAGCATTTTTTTTTATTCCGTAGAACATTTTAGCATTAAGTTTTTCATGTTTTAGCATATTTTGAAATTCATTTTCTGGCAACACTGGATCAAAGACTATAAATATATGAAGATGCAGTGATGCCAACTTAGCCCTTTTCGGGCTAGATTTAGCCCTTTTTGAAGTACTTATAACGCCAAAAAAAAATTTTTAGCCCTAAACTAAAAAACGCGCAATTTTAGCGCTTTTAAGTATTTTTGTTTAGTCCTTTTAGCCCGTTTTTCCTTTAAGTCTGTATGACAATATTATCTTATGTTTCTCAGGCAATGTCGAATTGTAAGCCAATGTGGCATCTCCTTTTTCTTGTTTTCTTCTTTGTCATTTACATAGAATTAACAAAAGTACCGAGAAACACAAGCTTTTCTGAAAGTTTAAAATTGTATTTACCTAATAATTAGGCATTGTATAACTTTATATAGGTGATAATTTAATATTCTTGGATGTGTCTTTAATGTAAATGTTATGCTATGTTTAGATGGAGCGTTACACGCAAAGATATCGTAAAATTTGGGAGACAGATCCCTTTTTGAAGAAATGGATAAAGACTTGTAAAGATGAATTCAAAGCAGTATCTATTTACTGCAACACGCAAATCGCCGCTAAACACTGTGGCCTGGTGGTGTTTTTATCTGAAAAGACTATTTTAATTTTAGCCCCCTTTTGCGCTTTTTTGAAAAAAAATGAAATTGTATTGTACTAAAAACGTAAGTTTTTCAATTTAGCCCGTTTTTAATTTTTTTTTTCACGCGTTTGGTGTCCTAAGAGTTGGCAGAGTTGTGAATATGTTGCACTGCCAGTGCCAAATTTGTCGATGGCAGTACGGCTACCACAGTGTAACCAGTGGCGACAATTATGACGTTTGAAAAACGCTTAAATCAGCAGTTTTAACCCTCCTCGTAGAGGGAGAAAAAAAATGTTAAAAGTTTTTGCAAAGCAAATGTGTTAGAAGCAACAGATATACAGAGTGAAAACTGGCGGATAAAGTGGAAAAATTAAATGTAAATAAACATTTATTTTGTGTTAAAAAAGGGCAAATTTGGAATATTTTTTAATTTCTTCAATGAAAATCTTAAAAGTTCTTAAATATTTAAATATTAATCGAAATGTGACTGGTTTTTGGTCAGAATGAATATAGATTCTTGTGCAAAAGGTAAGTAAGCAGTTAAATACTTCAAGATGAAATAAGACATATTGCTTATAAAAATTTGTTCTTTTAGAACTTTGTGTATATTACTAGTATTTATTAATTTCTTGAATGAAAAAGTTAAAATTCGGTAATTATTTCATTATTAATCGAATTCTTAGCAATTTCCCTTCGCACTGAAAAAGTTCCGTGTGCAAAAGGTAAGTAAAAATAAAAATATAACAAAATATATACTCAAAACTTTTTGTTTCAGGAATTTGTGAATATACCTTTAAATTGGTTAAATACTAAGTCAGTGACGACCGATGAAAGCTGTCATAAAAAATACATTAATTCCGAATTACGTTTCCCTAATAAAACGGTTCATCTCCTTTCAAAATTATTCTAATATTCTACAAAAATACCAAAAATTTCTACCAAAATAGAATAATAAAAATCCACCCCGAAATCTAAAAAAAACATAAACAAAACAGACAGGCAGTCAGAGAGGGACAGAAATATTTTTTTTGGTAATATTTGCTGTCCCTTTCTAAGTGAAGGTTAAACGTCAAAACCGTGACGTATCTGTATACCTGTGACGGCTACTGCCACTTATTGTACTCAGTAAATTTATTATACTCAGAGAACGTATTGTTCTCTTCTCTAATTTATTCTCATATGCGTGTAAACGTGTGTGCTTGTACATTGCCAAATAAAATAATAAACAAACTGAAAGATGTCTTGTTTTCACAAAATGTATGTGCAAATAGCCTGTGGAAAAGAAATATTACCGTTTGTTTTATTGTAGGGTAAGAATATGTGTTTTATTGTTGTAGAAATGAAACTATATCGATTCGCACCGAAATAAAAAATCCATATTTTGTGTTGACATTTGAAACTGAAAAACTGAAAAATTGTTTTATAAAAAGTGTGAATTTAAACATTGTAGTGCATGCTCAAACAAAACGTTTAATAAATATAATATATAATTAAAATCATAAATCATATTTTTAGAAAATATTGATAGGACTGGAAATATATCAGAAAGTACACATACCCCTGATATAGATGTCGCAGATATATACGATGAAAATAAAGAATATTTTAATGAAGGCACCGATTGTTTTACGTCCAACAATGTGCCAATTGAATTAACATCAAGTCGATATTTTATTGGTTACATAGCTCAACGAATATCTTGCGTTAAATGTCGTGTGGATATAATCAAACCAGCGCAAATTTTGTCATATCCTTCAGAAATGTTCGTTTATGCAAAAAATTATATAAAAGATTCCGACTTTGGAAGTTTGTGCGCTCCATCTGATTTATTTTTTGAAGTTTGCAAAATTCATATGTCTTCGAAAAAATTTTTTTAGAAAATAAATCTATAAAAAACAAAAAAAACATTTGTAGTTGGCCAAAAAATGCACAAAAAATACAATTTATTCCTTGGTTTGATGAAAATAACGAATGTTATAAACACAGAATGGAGATGCTTAATTTACTAATTGTTGTTTTACTACGGAAGCATTCCACATGGGAAACATACAAATTCAAATTATCCAGTATGGAAAAAGTTACAATTTTGAACCATTAAAATGATAAATAAATTTAATAAATACTAAACAAAAAAAGCATTCGTTTTATTACAACTTCATTCTATACAAAAATAGACACATATGGTAAATACATACATACATAATTGAATAGTAATATATAATTCGGTGCGAATCGATATAATTTCATTTCTACAACAACAAAACACATATTCTTACCCTACAATAAAACAAACGGTAATATTTGTTTTCCACAGGCTATTTGCACATAAATTTTGTGAAAACAAAAAATCTTTCAGTTTGTTTATTATTTTATTTGGAAATGTATGTATACATACATGCACACACGGATACACGCATATGAGAATAAATTGCGTAGAGAAAATAACAATACGTTCTCTAAGGGCCATTATTACAACTTGCCGTTAACTAAAGGGAGGATTTTAACGGGCAGATAAATTGTTTTTCATTATTATGAGTACCCAATAAGATAGAAGTGATCGTTAAGCTAAAGGGAAGATCATCCTACCTTTAACATTTAAAGGTCACTTTATGTTTGAACTTGCCATATCATATACTATTTTCGATATGGTAGCTTCAAATTTAAACAAAATGAGCATATACAACAAAAAAACGAAGTCCGCTGTTGCCACTGCGTTAAAAAAAAACTTGTTTAATTGAGCAGTTTTATCGACTTTGCTCCGGCACTGCCATATTTTAATTTTATTTTATCTGTAAGTTGTAATAACGAAAATAAGTTAAAGGTAACTTTGCCGTTCACTTTAGCTAAAGGTACCTTTAACTAACCCCAACTTTAACGGGAAGTTGTAATAATGGCCCTAAGTATAATAAGTTCTCTGGGTACAATAAGTGTACTGAGTCTTTTTTGTTTTCTTTCTCTCAGTTAACATGAGAGTGAAAACGACGATTCAGCTTTCCCTGTTACCTACCCCCCTTATAAGAAAGAAGCACAAAATTTTGTCAATTTTAAATACACTGTGTGCAACATCTTTACATATTTATAGTCTTTGGTCAAACAATAAAAACGATCATACATACATAATCGTACATACGCATATACATACGTACGATGAGAGCAACACATTGTTACGCTCTTTGTTTGTGTTTATTTTTCTTCTGTCTTCCCTCCCTCATCAAGAAATGATTTTAAAAAAGATTTTGGTGAGAGCGGGTCTTACTGGTACATCCCGCCATAAGAAATTTTACTTCTATATGATGCGCATTCTTTATATCCATATTCTTTGATACTACTTACACAAACCACATACATAAATTTCATTCGTTAGTCTGTTGTGCGGCCTTGCTGGTTGAAAATCAACTCTGATAGTAAAATTAAAAAAAAAAAATCTTGCAACAAAAACAATCATCGTATAAAAGCAAAGGGTTTGTGGAAGTTGCATAAAAACAGAATTTTAATGGGTATATTATGAAGAGCAAACGACCGACCTTCGGTCCCGTTGGGAGCTGGAAACAAGAAATTTGTAGTTGCCAAAAAAATGTTTCTTTCAAGTAAATTTGTAAAAGTTGGTTGGCAGTTAACGGCTGTAATGCCATTTTTGGCTACTTTACCTTCGATAAAGAAAAAAGGAAAAAAAAAATAGATGAAATGTGCTAAAGCTGTTTTACGATTTTACCAGCTAAAGCCGGAGTGTTCGAATAATCAAACGTTGCTGGTATGCTCGCGTCATGCCGGGCTGTGGCTCGTCGGATGGGGTGGTCCTTGTTGGTTATCCGAACCAGAAGCTCACTCACATATATAAAAAAAATTTTCCATACCAGACTTTAACAGACATATACTACGGGACCCGAAAGCAATCAAACCAAGTCTAAAACGAAACTAAACGAAGAAAGAGATATTCATCGGAGCAATACATCCTCAATGAGGAGGGACTGCAGATGTTGATGCAGCCCACTACCCTCCCACAGGACCCTTCCATGATAACTCGAGAGATTTGGAGCTATCCCTTAATTAACCTAACCTCCGTTCTCCATACCTCCTTCCTATCGACTTACCTATGGTAACCTTATTCCATCATCATTTATCATAAAAGAAACAAGAAAAAAAATTTATAATTGTATACAAACTTACAATTTATTGGGCAGGTCAAAATTCGTATATTATTTCCTTTTTGCCTTATATATATATATCTATATAAATACAGAGGGACATAAAAGGCCCAATTACCCATATGGCTAAGGTTTAAACCACTTATAGTGGGTCCTACTATTCCCTTTCTTTTCCTCTCTTTAATTTGCATGAACCGGATCATACGACCCAAAAACTAACACTAACACTAACGCCAATAATCGAGCTCGTTTACTAGAGTCGGGACACACTCCCCAATGTACGGGGTTATAATTTTACCGCAAAAATAGAGAAAAAGAAACTTAGTTATATTTGGGGCAAAACAAAAAAATTTTTTTTTTTTTTGAAAAAAATTTAACCAGCACTTAAACTAAAATATACCGAACTACTTAAACTAACGATATTAAATACTTATAGTAAAAAAAAAAACAAATAGGAAAAATGCTATTTCATATATATAACACTAGCAGATTGTACCCGGCGTTGCGCGGGTTATGTAGTTTGGATTAGTTTAAAAAATTAAAAAAAATTATTATTGGGTTATTTTTGCATTAAAAATAACAATAAATAAAAAACCGGTTTATCGGTTTCGAAGCCGGTTTTGAAACCGGTTTCTTAAAAAATGCAATTTTTCAAACTATTCGGAAACCGGTTTAACAAACAACCCAGTTTTTTGAATACTCTAAGTCTTAAATATAAATGCACTCAATTTGCCCGTTTTTCTCCCCTTTCCCCCTTTTGGACCCCTTTTGGTCAAACTTTAGTAACGGAACACCTCCAATAGCTATTTGGGAAACTTAACCAAGCTAAATCGTAAAAAATTACCTATAAAAAAGATGAGTATATAGGTGCTGTGGATGTTGGACCTGATGGATGGTACAGTCACTGTGGTTGCTTATGGCGAGTATATAGGTGCTGTGGATGTTGGAACTGATGCTATGGTACAGTCACTGTGGTTGCTTATGGTGAGTATATAGGTGCTGTGGATGTTGGAACTGATGCTATGTTACAGTCACAGTGATGCTGACGGTAAGTATATAGGTGCTGTGGATGTCGGACCTGATGGATGGTACAGTCACTGTGGTTGTTCATGGTGAGTATATAGGTGCTGTGGATGTTGGAACTGATGCTATGGTACAGTCACAGTGATGCTGACGGCGAGTATATAGGTGCTGTGGATGTTGGAACTGATGCTATGGTACAGTCACTGTGGTTGCTTATGGTGAGTATATAGGTGCTGTGGATGTTGGAACTGATGCTATGGTACAGTCACTGTGATGCTGACGGTGAGTATATAGGTGCTGTGGATGTTGGAACTGATGCTATGGTACAGTCACAGTGATGCTGACGGTGAGTATATAGGTGCTGTGGATGTCGGACCTGATGGATGGTACAGTCACTGTGGTTGTTTATGGTGAGTATATAGGTGCTGTGGATGTTGGAACTGATGCTATGATACAGTCACAGTGATGCTGACGGTGAGTATATAGGTGCTGTGGATGTTGGAACTGATGCGATGCCTTCATCGTCAATATGAAGGCAATATCGATCGCTATGGCATCGATTCAATCAGGACTTTGGGGCAACATCTCCCACTTCTTGTGCCCTACTGTGGAAACAGTGTTTGGTTTCGGACGCCCATCTCAAAAATCCAATGGTACGATGAGTAGTATTGTGAGGCAACTGCCGCGAAAAACGCCGCATATAAGAAAACGTTGCAGCCCGTTACTCTTGAAGGCTACAGAGAAGAGGAGAGACGCCTTCTAAGTCGCAAGAAGAGATAGTAGCAAAGCTGAGGATATCAAGTTGTGAAGATGAAGGAATGATGTTCGAAACTTCTATCAAAGGGTTGAGCGTCTAACCGAGGGCTTCAAGCTCAGAGCATCTTCCTGTAACGTTGAAAACGGAAACTTGGTAACAGATTCGCAAGGGATGCTGTGGTTATGCTGATAACACTTCGCTGCTCTATTAATAGGCGATGACGACACCAATTCCGCCTCTAGAGATGATGATGTACCGAACACAATCAATGTTGACGGCGTGCCAGTATGGCTTTCCATTTGACGAACTTTATTCCAAATATGCAGAACTATGAATATTTGGAATAAAAGGTCGTCAAATGGTGTGGCGAAAGCCAGAATTGCGTTCGATAAACAAAATGTGGTTGGCACAGTAAAACGCGGTGGTGATGGAGTTATGGTATGGAGATGCATGGCGGTTTCAGGGGTAGGTCAACTTGAATTTATTGAGTCCACCATGGATAAATATGGATACCTTAACATATTAAGAAATAATTTAAAAGAAAGTGCGGCAAAACTCAACCTACCATCTACGTTTTGATTCCAACAGGATAACGACCCAAAGCACACTGTGGAGGTCGTTCGACTTTGGCTCCTGTATAATGCTCCAAGACAGCTCAATACACCCCCCAATCTTCAGATCTCAATCCTATTGAGGATCTGTGGGATTTATTAGAGAAAAAAAATTCGCCAGCATGTAATTAGAAGTAAGGAGACCTTGCGAAATATTAAGTGTGGGAGAAATTAAGTGCTGAGGAAACAGAAAAGTTAGTGAATTCCATGCCAAACAGATTAAATGAAGTCATAAAACAACGTGGATATCCAACAAAATATTAAATTTAAGATTTAAGCATATTCATCAAAGTTTTCTTTATTTATTTTAGACTGAAGGCAGACTTTTTGGTACCAATATTTTATTATTGTGATATTTATGATACTTTATTTTAAAAATGAATTAATTTTTTGGTTTATGTTTTTAAGTAATTTTTAGAAAATGATGTAAATAAAAAAATTTATAAAGACATTTTTATTTAAAGTTAATACTTAATGTGGGTTTTTATATATTGTTACGTTTTTACCTTTTAAAAACGTTAAAAATATGAGTTCGTAGATTGCAAATAAAATAAAAATAAATATGTGTTTAATTTTAAGTCAATTCTTTATTATCTGCATAACTTTTGTGCCACTGTTCGAACTTATTCCACGTATACAATGATAACTTTCACAATATGTGCTTATTCGTGATATTTCTCTGCTTACAACCTTTTTTGTAAGCAACAACAACACTTGTTATTCTTCTTTGCTCACAACCTTTTTTGTAAGCACAACACTAACAACTGTTTTCTTCACGCAACTTGTCTGCACACAAGTCTGACTGAATTATAACTCGATCTCGTATCTTCACACACCACTGGTTGAATTCTCATTCAATTCAACGCGACGTCGTCACACGACTAAAGGCCCCTGGACACGATCAAATAAATTCG
This sequence comes from Sarcophaga caerulescens, assembly GCA_927399465.1. Classification (NCBI taxonomy): domain Eukaryota; kingdom Metazoa; phylum Arthropoda; class Insecta; order Diptera; family Sarcophagidae; genus Sarcophaga; species Sarcophaga caerulescens. The sequence goes on from OV656868.1 coordinate 56,980,983, forward strand.
TCAAATAATGCATAAGTGGGAGTGTCGTGCGATTGATGTTAAAATGGAGACGTTCAAATAAATTCGTCAATCATCATTTGCTTTTTGATTTTGTAGTGTTCGTTTCGTAAAATGTCTTCATCGGATGACACACAAAATATAAAATATACACACAAAATATATACATACAAAATATAAAATATGCACACACAAAATATATACACACAAAATATACATTCACAATAAAACAAAATATTTCTTTGTTTGCTATTACATTATTCACACTAAAAAAATATTTGTTTGTTTATCCGCGCATGGATGATGTGTTCATTACGACGATATCGAAGCAAATGAGATATTGCTTGTCAATCAGAATTGGAGACGATCAAATAAAAATTCGTCAAATGAAAAAATCAAAATGTTTTGATTTTCATCAATCAAAGCCGACAACGTATACGTATATAACGACAACACGCACACATATAAGACGTTGATGGTTTTATTTGATCGTGTCCAGAGGCCTTTACTTAACTCGAACTCCGAGAATCACGTGTCTTCATACACGACTGACTGAATTCTAACTGAATCCTCGTTGCTCGCTTTATCTTGCCTTTTATATCACTGGATCAACAGTGTGATGAATGCCCTTGAAGGATGATGACGACCTTCGGGAACAATCCAAAAATGTAAACTACTTGTTTCCATTTTTGTTGTTTGTATGTCTTATATGCATTTTGTTTTTGCGTCTTTACTTCTTTATTCGCTGCACTTTGTTGTTGGTTGTTTACTTCTCTGATCGCTATGCTTTGTTGTTGGCTATTTACATCTTTTATCTCTTATATTTTTTATGCTGATGTTGTTGCTATATTTTTGTTTATTCCTTGATCACGTGAACAACTGCATTGGTTTTTTTTTTTTTCGAGTTTTTGTTTATCATTTTATGCGTGATCAAGTCCATTGTGTTGTTTTTGGAGCTTTTGCTTATTATTTTAATAACACCATTTCCATTTTCGTAACAATATTTTCTAAAAATACATTAGGTGAACGCAGACTTTATTGAGTAAGTGTATGTGCGGATAAACATTCTCGTAGTTCGAAGAGGAACGATAAAGTTTCCTTTTGAGAGATCTTCACAGTCGTACTTAACAATGATTTCCTAAGCAAATTGCTTAAACTTAGAGGCGAAATTTTTTCCTTCTAAAAATTTAACCCCATTGATTGATATTTTTTCAAATAAAACTTATAAGGGCAGTATTGTTTTCAGCATTTTACATTTAAATATAATGGAATGTAGTCCCGAAAGTACGACTAGTCCTCTGATTGAGACTTTCTTGAGCCATGCAAAAAGAGCAGCAATAGTGATCGACTGTCATCCCTGAACGGGATTTTTAATAAAATTATGTATGTGTCACCAGAGCCCACTAATTTAAAAATTTGTTATAAAACTCTTATTTTTTAACCTGTGTTGCAAAATGCCAACCAAAACTAAAATACATCGCAAAATGTTTTCTCCCTGGAAAACTTTATTGAATACAAATATATGCCCTTATGTGTTAAGTTTGTTTAAGTTTTTTGTACACTTGTTTTTATTATCTAAGTTAATGAGAAAAACAAAAGGGATGCCAAACGAGATATCCCCGATTACGAAATTCCGAATCCAGAGGTTTTTAAAAATCAATTCCTTTTGGCCTCCCTAATAAAGTAAGTAAAAAAAGTATGTTTCAAGTTAACAAAGTTGTTTTTTAGTGGGAATGTCATTCTTCTTCGGTTGCAGCATAATGCTTGCTGCACATATGGCGGTGTAACAAACATACACATGCAACAATGAAGTCGCGATAGAGTTCTCGACAAGGCGAAACCTCGAACATTCGACTTCAAAAACCTTCATCAGACTGATTACTTCGGCATATAAAAAGACGAGACAACGCAGGCAACGAGTAGTAAGAATGCAGTCAGTTTTGTGTGAATACGCGTTACGTGCGAAGACAACACTCGTGGTTTGAAGATCGCTGCTATACAGATCTAACGAACAAGTGTTGTTGTTTACGCAAAGAATGTGAGCAGAGAAGAATAACGAGCAAAACAAATTATTGTTGTATCATCTAGTTGTAAATAGTGCAAAACACAAAATTGTACGAACAATAAAGAGCTTAGTTAAAACTAAACACAAATTTATTTTTATTTTGTTTGCAATCAACGAACTCATATTTTAAACATTTTTAAAAAGGTAAAAAACGTAACAATATAAATAATAATTCGCATATTTCTTAAAAAATTAAACTTTAAATTTTTTGTCTCTTAATGAAAGAGGGGATGTGAGGGAAATCGGATCTGATCAAATTTTTGTATGTGTTAGTAGTAATATTTATTTTGCACAGCAACAACAAACAAACAGTGTTGTCGGTTTTGTTGATTTCTATAAACTAAAACCGTTTAATACAAAATTTTTTCCTTCCTGGCAACAATGATGGTTGGAAAAATTCTTTTTTCGAGTTCGATATATATAAATAAAAAATTAGGCCATAGTCGTTCTAGGAGAATGAATTTAAGGCGTGGTGGTATGTATGTTTGTTGTGATGTGGGGTTTGTTCTCTTTCTGAATTTGTATGTGTGGTGTCTGTCTGTCTTTCTTGTGCGTCGTCGGGGTTTGTTATTCATACTGGTGGGTGGAAGTGTTGGAAGGAATTTGGTCGGATTTGAGGGACGAACCCCTAAGTTAATTAGCGTGGCGTGTTTTTGTGATAAATTTATTTGGAGTGGAGAGTTTCCAGGGTGGTGAGTTTTTTGCAGAGTTTGGTGAATTTGTCATGTGTGGTGAGTACCAAGGGTGGTGAGTTTTAACAATGTGTGGTGAACTTGTCGGACGAGGTGAATAAAATTGAAATTCACCAAAGTGCTGTACTATCATAAATCACTGTACTGTCCGTAGTAAATTAACAACGAGTGTATGCTTAGATTAAGTATTTATCCATTAGCGAAGCTATTAGGTTAAAACAAACCCACCGTACATAAATTGGGGTGAAAAACAGAGATGGATGAAGTCACAAACCCTGAATTAAAGAAGTAAGTACTAGAGGTCTGCAACGAATAACTTTTTTGCTTCATGTGTGCAACTCGTTGTCGGATAAATGGAGTACTTACTCTCTCTCTAACAGCGCAAGCAGTGAAGAGAAGAGAATGTGTGCAAGACAAATACGAGTAAGTATTTATCCGAAGCTGCTTATGTTCCGTAAAAAGAGTACTCATTGAAAAATATATCTGCAAAAACAAGTACTCCTAAAATTATGTTCACTTCATGTGGTACTTCAAATACTTGCAGCATAAAACACCACATAACTGATGTTTTTTTATATATAAATGCTTATGTGTATGAACAAACGACATGTTAGGCATATATTTATTAATCATTGAAAAAAAAAATAGAAATCGAAAATAGTCAATTTTTTTTTGGAAAATTTTTTTTTTCGCTTTTTGATTTAAAAAATTCTTTATTTTCAATGAACTAAAAACAATTAAAATAACAAAAAAATCACTTAAAATTACTAAAACGTAAAAAAACATAGTTTATATTTTCAGAGATCATTTAAAATGATAAAAGTATGTAAGAAGTAATAAGTGTAACAAATAAAGTTAAGTATATGTATATAGAATAGAAGGAACTTTAAAACTTAAATATTTGTGAATTTATTTAAAAAGAAAAACAAAACATAAAAACATTAATCCTTAAATAAAAAAATAACTAAAAATTCATGTCCATTAAACTTAAAACTAGAGATCATTTTCTATTCTTTCTACTTCTTCGTATATTTTTGTTTTATTCATAGTTCCAAAAGCAGACCTCTTCTCAGAAATAAGATTTCTTGCCTTCGAAAAATACATACATACATAAATACATACATACATAATTGAACAGTCTAAAAAATAACATTATAATTCGGTGCGAATCGATATAATTTCATTTCTACAACAATAAAACACATATTCTTACCCTACAATAAAACAAACGGAAATATTGTTCCACAGGCTATTTGCACATACATTTTGTGAAAACAAGACATCTTTCAGTTTGTTTATTATTTTATTTGGCAATACATTTTGTGAAAACAAAAAATCTTTCAGTTTGTTTATTATTTTATTTGGCAATGTATGTATACATGCATGCACACACGTATACACACATATGAGAATAAATTGCTTAGAGAAGAGAACAATACGTTCTCTGAGTATAATAAGTTCTCTGAGTACATGTTACTTTTTACACTGTGTGCAACATCTTTATATATTTATAGTCTTTGGTATAGATCTTTTCTTTGCCAAACTTCTTTGTGGTATTTGCAGTACTCATTGGTATTTGAAGTACTACGTGAAGTTTGGTGGTACTCATTGTACTCGACATGTTTTGTGCCGGTATTTTCGAGTAAGAAGGAAAGTTGAACATGTATTTGTATGAAGCGAACGCAGTCAAATAACAACAAGAAGTTATTCGATAATTTTGTTGTTCTCAAAAAAGAGTACTTTTCTTCTTCGGATACTTCGGATAAGTGTACATGTATGCTAGATCTTATGTACTTTTTAAAGTCAAATACATTTGTGCAGACCTTTAGTAAGTACACTGTTGAGTGCGTAGTGTTGCCATTTAAAATCTATTTATTACGCGCATCTAAAAAAATTAAAATGCCCAAAAAAATTAAATTAAATTTTATTTTGTAATTAAATTTTTTAACAATTTTTTTTTACTCTTTTAGATTTATTCCAAAACAGAGATGACAGGATTTTCGACTAACTAAAGTTAAAGTTCTGTGATGCAAATTTAATTTATAAGAGAATAGAAACAAACAAAATACGAAAGTGGTTTCGGGGAAATTTATTCGGTGTTGGTTGTGGGGGTAACTCTTAACTTTACTGACTTGCCAGAGCTCTCACATTTGTACCATTAAATTTATGGGGTTTATGTCCGGAGTAAGCAAATTTACCCTTGTGTAGCGAAGTCGTTTAGTAAATAACCCACCACTAAGTGGAATATGAATTAGAGATGGTGGGTATCTACGATGTTTTTCACATAGATACAAATGAAAAATAGAGTTTCTCTATATTTGAAAATCAAAACAATTTTCCAGATATAAATACGGTTTGTGTCCTGGGTATACACGTAATGCAATTAAATAATGTGATTGAATTGTTTCTTTTTTAAATTATTTAATCAAAAATATAATACCTAAGAAAAGAAAAACTAAAAAATATAAAAATGTTAGAGATAGAAAAGATAGAGATAAAGATTCCCTAATTAGGTGTTCTACAATTTAATTTATTCTTTCATTAATTGAATTTATATTTTTTGAGTGGTAATACAAACAACCATACCAACAAGAAACAAATGGCAACATTTTAAGCGAATGTCAAATTATTATTCACAATAACTTTAAAGAGAGAAACAAACATTTGCAGTGTTGCAAAATTGAAATTTTGAAAAAGTACTGAACTGAATTTATTACTAGCAGATTGTACCCGGCGTTGCGCGAGTTATGTAGTTTGGATTAGTTTAAAAAATGAAAAATGTTTTTAAATTAAAAAAACTTGGTAACCGTGAGCAGGCTACATACAATCAGTGTTGCCACAACAAAATTATTTTTCTAACCAAAATTTGAATAAAAAATAACCAAATTTCCAAAAAAATAACCAAAATTATTTTTTATTTATTTCATATTTACTTTTTATTATGGACATTACAGTTAACATTTAATATACAAAAATATTTATTAATAGGAAAAAAAAATAATGAACAAATAACAAAGTAATAAAAATAAATATGAGTAATTCTTCTGTATGTTCAAAAAACTTATAGGCCATTTACACTACATCGAAATCTAGTACTTATGAGATTTCGAGCGATATCTAGTTGATTTCAACTAGTTGATTTCAACTAGATTTCCCATACAAAACGAAATCTACAAATCTAGTAGATTTCGGCAAAATCTACTCAAAATCTAGCAAAAATAGAAATGCAACTATGTGTTTTGCCAAATAGTACTTAAAAATACAACGCTGCGCAGGAAAAAAATGACAGTTCAATTTAAATTCATTCATTCTGCTAAAGGGTCCGCCAAATAACTTTTTTTTTATTTATTTTTTATTTTCTCAAATTTCTTTTTTTATTTGAAAGTACAATACTTCCGGTTAATAATGGAAAATAAATGATTATGCGTTTTCGCTTCGCTAAGTGGCCCTGCGATCGACTTACAGAAGATGCCGATTTTGGCAAAAAAAAATCATCTTTCCAGATGAAGCTCATTTTGATCTTGGCGGGTATGTAAACAAGCAAAAGTGTCGCATTTGGGGCACAGAAAACCCGCATGCATACATTGAAAAGCCGACGCACCTAAAACGAGTCACTGTTTGGTGAGGATTTTGGTCCAGAGGCATAATTGGGCCACCTCGGAGCTGCGATTTGACACCGTTGGACTATTATTTGTTGGGTGCCGTCGAAGATAAGTGTTACGCCGACAAGCCAGAGACAATATTCGTGAAGCCATTAGTGAAATACAGCTGCACACAATCGATAATTTGCTTAAAAATTGGACCGATCATGTAGCCTACTGCATGGCCAGCCGAGGTAGCCATTTGAATGAAATTATTTTCCATTATTAACCGGAAAGATTTTGCTTTCAAATAAAAAAAGAAATTTGAGAAAATATTCAGTACTTTTTTTTTAAAGCATTTTCAAAAAAAAACAAGTTATTTGGCGGACCCTTTATTTAGCAATTGTATGTAGTAATACATTTACATTATTTTTTAAATCTTATATTCTACAAATGCTGACGTTTTTTTTGCACCAACATTATTGCTGTTTGAATCTTATTTGCTCTTGATGAAAACAATAGTAAATGTCCCATATTTTTCATTTTTATTTTGTATTTGGAAATATTATTATTATTTGGAAATATTATTATTTTCTTTTAAATTTCAGTCAGCTGTTTTTGTTATTAAAATGAAATCTTGCTACTGTCAAAAAAATCAAGTGTAAACGGTCTAGATTTTGAGCTAGATTTGAAATCTAATCTACTAGATTTCGGTGTAGTGTAAATGGCCTATTAGATGTATTTACTGGAGATCAATAAAAATAAAAGTAAATTCAGGTACACAGACTAATTACATATATGTTTATCACTGTGTTGTTCATAAAATTAAAAATATATTATTTTTACATTCTTTTTAAGAATCTTTGAGTTTATTATAATTATAACAACAATTTTAATTGTTCGAACTGTTAGTTTTGTTATTCAATTACCCGAAATTAAATAAAATAATAAGAATATTACTTTTTAAGTATTAAATAACACTATGCGACAAAATAAAAAAAATTAAATACACCCGGCTAATGACCTACACTATGGTTGTAAGTTTTGTTGAGTAGATCTAAAAAATATTTTTTTTATATTTCTCGAACCCTCCAAACTTTTTTTATTTAACAAAAACTGTTTTTTAGACTTTTCGCACAAATTTCTGGATTACTCAAACATTTCTGACCCGATTTCCAAAATTTAAACCTTGTTAGAAAGGGGAGAGATGGAAAGAAAAAAGTATATTTTCCAAGTTTACCCCATCATAACTCATAACATATAAGTTTGGATAAAACGTTTATGTATACCGTTTTAAAGGCTAATCTCTCCCCTTTCTAAAAAACTTTGGATTTTTAAAATAAATTTAAATAGTGAATAACTTAGACTATGTAGTTGCTCGGGTGTATTTTCACTGTCGCACCGTGTAATTATTAAACAAAAAATCAATAAATACATTAAAATATTCCTTTGGCTGACCACATATTATGTTGATCGTTATTGTTTTTGCACAATTATTTTGCTTGCATTATATTATTAATATCTAATTTATTACGAAATTTCTTTTTTATTAAGTTTAGCTGTGAAAATCTTCTTTCAGCAGCAGCTGAGCTGTTCGGCAGTGTCATTAAATTAAAAACAAAATCGATAAGCTCTTCAAAAGATTTTTCTTCTAAGCCATTTTTATAACTACACACATTGTCCCAAAATTCAACAATATCCATTTTAACTTTTAGATTTAAATCAGAAAATCTTAATAATTTCCACTGAGTAGAAATTTTTTCTTCATTGCCGTTTGTCAAATTTGAAAAAGATGTTAATAAAGGTTCTTTGGATATTTCTGAAGAGCTTAAAACTTGGTGTGGAGTTATAATTGAAAGATATTTAAATTCTTTGTTCAAGAAATCAAAACGTTTTCCAATTTCATCCAAAAGTACAATATAAAAAGATTGTATGTTTTTTTTTTATTTCGTATTTTTTTATTTGAGGTAAATCAGATTCTTGCAAACACGTGTGAGAAGCTAGGACGTTGTACAATGGGTCAATTCGACCTCCGGGTACTGCACTTGTCACAGTTGACAAGTACGCGTCCTCTAACCTAACCTATCAAAATAGTATGAAGTGTCTACATAATTTCTACACAGTAAAAAATCAAAGAAAAAAAATAACAGTACGTTTGCATAAAATAACTATAACGAACAAATCTACATAATTTTTACATTCTAAAAAGAGTACAAAAGCAAATAGCAGTATTTAGTACATTTGATTGCAAAAAATAACCAAAATGAAAAAAAAATACACATGTACACATGGAAAATAAAAATAACCAATTTTGGTTAAAAATAACCAAAACGGCAACACTGCATACAATTGACCATGAGAAAAACATGGTGTCTCCAAATTTAAACCAGCCACCTTCAATGTTTGACCCTGAGACTTATTAATGGTCATAGCAAATGCTAGTTTAACTGGAAATTGTAAACATTTAAAGTTGAATGGCAAACCTTTTGGAATTATTGGAATACGGGGAATAAACACATCCTCACCTTTCCATGATCCTGAGTTACACGAAGTCTTGTGCCATTACACAATTTTGGTGCATTGATGTTTCTCATAAGCATGATTGGTATACCAATCTTTAATTCTATCTTATGAGACGGAACTCCAGATAACTCGATTGAATTCAGAAACTCAACAGGATAAGTGGTACATTGTTCTTCACGAACTATGTTATCTACGAATGTATATATGGTGCAATCACCTGAAACTTTGATTAGAATCTCGTGGTTAATTTGGGTAACACAGTCATTTTTTGGAGCTAGCAATGCTCTTTCGCACAACCAATTTTCATTGGACATACACCTATCCCTCGTTTTGCACGATAGATACGTTCCTGAGAAAATCGTGTAAAACGAATTCAAAAAATTTTTTATGGAAAATCGATAAATCGAAAAAATGACAAAAAAAACTGGTATACGGGTGGCTGATATGTATTGCAACCAACTTCAGGTTGTTATCATTTGTAAACCGCTCGTCTGACAGCTGACAGATTTATTCCAGTGACAGTTCATTTTATTATTTACAAGCTTACAAAAGCATTTTGATCTATTGCATTCAGAAAAAAAGTTATTCGTGATGGAATTCAAGCGTGATAGTGTGATTGCCTTATATTTGGCTGGAAAACCACAGGTGGCTATCGTTAGAGCCCTCCAGCATTTAAATGTGAATAAATCTTTTGTTTCTCGTACCATTGCTCGTTACCGTGATACTGGAAGTGTTGCATCGCATCCAAAAAGTGGACGAAAAAAACGGTAACAATACCAGAAATGATCCGAAAAGTGAAGGCCAGATTTGATCGAAATCCACGCCGCAGTGGTAGAAAAATTGCTCGTGAGCTGAACATATCGCGAGAACGGATGCAACACATATTGAAAAATGAGCTTGGACTAAAGCCATTGAAGTTCCAAAAAGTGCAAGAGCTCACCGATGGACAAAAAAAAAGTTAGACTGGAAAGAGCCAAGGAGTTACTTCGCTTGCACGAAAGTGGCCAGTTACCGAATTTGGTTTTCTCCGATGAGAAGCCATTCCAAATTGAGCAGTTTGTGAACAAGCAAAATGATCGGGTTTACTTGCCAAAGAGGTGAGCTGAAAATTTACACCTGCGATTGGCCACCAGAACTCAAGCGCCGCCGATGGTAATGGTGTGGTCGCTCCCCGCTCGTATTCATCGACCGTGGGGTCAAATTGAATGCCGAATATTATCGGGAAAATGTCTTAAAGACAGTATTGAAGCCCTGGGCAGACAAACATATCGGCCGCAGACCATGGACATTCCAACAGGACTCAGCACCACCGCACTCAGCACGCGTCAACCAAGAATGGCTTAAAAAGGAGGTTCCTCGCTTCATTTCTACCGCACAATGGCCACCAAAATCTCCGGACTTTTGCGCCTGGGGCATTTTGGAGAGTAATGTTCTCACTAAAAAATACCAAAGTGTCGATCATCTCAAGACGGCGCTTCGCCGGGAATGGGCCAAAATACCGCAGAGCCACTTTCGTGCAGCCTGTGATGGCTTTGTCGGCCGTTTGAAGGCCATAATTCGTACCATAGGTGGCTAATTCGAATAAATCTAAACTGATTCTAAAATTTGATGTTATTTCCAACATTTTTTGCTTTTGAACAATAAAATTAAAAAAATATAGCGCTTTACTTTGTTGCATTACAAATCAGCCACCCTGTATATAGTATTTTTTAATATAATTTTATTTGTTTTAATGTGAATAACGTAACAAAGCAAACAAAAGAAAACAATTTCATTTTATTTAACAACCAAAATAGTTATAAAATTCATAAAACTTAAAAATTAAATGCAATACAAATAAGAGAAAACACAAAAATATACATATAAAAATGTTATTAGCAAAAAATCAATACATAAACTGTTAAGCAAAAAAAATAAATTATATTCAACCAATTTCAGTATGTATATGTACCTACATATATTTATTCGTCATCACTTTCTTCGACATCTTCGTATTTCTTCGCTTGTTGACGATGGGGATTTTGAGATATATTTAGTTATAAGTATTTGTGAGGAGTTTTTGTTTAATTCTTTATATACCTCCCGATATTGGGCCAAGCCTTGAGAAATGTATTTTTGAAACTTAAGAGCTCTTTCAACATTTGGATCATATTGTAGAAAATGTTTTCCTAATTTCCGGCCTAATTCAAGACCTTCAGAAATATTTTGTGATGTCATTTAAACGATTTGTGAATCATCTTCATCAGACTCATTATTTTCCTCATCAGTTTCATTAACTATACCAACTAGTTATAATGTGCAAGAGAGAGATCGTCGGGCGTTCCGATATTAATACGCTTGTGCATAAGTATGCCTGAGCTGTAAAGAAAAGAGATTCTAAACTGCTATAGTCAGTGTGGACAGATAACCAGCGTCGCTGGTATGCTCGTGTTTCGCCGGGCTGTGGCTCGCCGGATGGGGTGGTCCTTGCTGATCATCTGAACCTAAGGCGCTCTCACACTTATAAAAAAAATCCATACCAGCTTCCGACAAAAGGATTAAAAAAAAACAAATATGTTAAGGGACCCGAAAGTGAAACGTATAACAGAAACTATAACTAACCGACACCAGCTACTGTTAGACAACCGCAATGAGGAGAGACAGCCGAAGTTATTGCAGCTCTACGACCCACCCACAGGAATCCAAAAGAATCCCACCTTGATGGTTCTGGATCTTTTGCGCCATCCATAAATTGACTTAAACTCCGTTTACCCTGCCACCCTCCTATTGACTTACCTGTTTTCTCACTCTATCTAAACATTATTGAAATAAAAAAAAGCGAAACCGTAAAAATATTCATTTTAGCACTTATACAAAATATAAAACAATTTATTAAACATTAAAAATTACCAGAATCTAAATCTAATCAGTTAATCCTTCCATAAATGGGTTTTATTTTCTATTCCTCTCTGTTACCACTACTAGACTTCTAGGTACAAAATTTAACGTCAACCCCTATAATCCGAGCTCGGTTTACCTGGTCAGGACAGGTACTCCAATTTAATGAATTGCAACAGACGAGAAAACAAAAAAAGGTAACCCTTATTCTTATAAAACAAATCTATCTAAAATACTTAAATAACGGAAATCCAAAATTTTCAAATAATATAAAGGAAAGTAAAGCAAAACTACTTAAATTAGAATAAAAGTAAAATCAATAGTTCCTAAATTTGAACCAAAAGGCAAACCTAGGATACTTAAATAAAAAAAACAAAATCAAAAGGCCCTAAGTTATTAAATAAAATGCAAGTGAATTCAATTAGTTAAATGAAATTTAAAATATAACATTACTCTCACGTTTCCAAGTCGGTCCGTCTTACAAGTCTATTGTTGTCGAATACCTGGTGTTACCGGAAATAGTGAATAAGCCATAATGGTAGGAGTTGGAAAAAAAATGTTGATGTCAAATTGAAAATAAAGGTGAGTACAGCTGCGTTGTAGGAGTTACAAAAAGTTGATGCCAAATTGGCGATACAGGTGAGTACAGCTACGTTGTAGGAATTACAAAAAGTTGATACCAAATTGGCGATACAGGTGAGTACAGCTGCGTTGTAGGAATTACAAAATGTTGATACCAAATTGGAGATAAAAGTGAGTACAGCTGAGTTGTAGGAGTGACAAAAAGTTGATGCCAAATTGGCGCTACAGGTGAGTACAGCTGCGTTGTAGGAGTTACAAAAAGTTGATACCAAATTGGAGATGAAGGTGAGTACAGCTGCGTTGTAGGAGTTACAAAAAGTTGATATCAAATTGGGTTGACGGTAGTAGGCGGGTACAGGCCGAAGTATATTTTATTTCCATATCTTTAAAAAAAATTTTTTTTCAACTTTTTCTTGTATACACACTCCAAAACTTTTTATTTTAATTTCGTTACTTTTTTTTATACAAAAATCCGTATTTAAACGCGAACATAAAAAAACTTTCTGTCCCGTATATATATATTTTTTTTTGTTTAGCACACGCGTACCCGCCGCCGTCTGTTCATCTCCATGTTCTCTTACCAAAGACGAAAAGCAAAAAGAGAGCGCGTCGTTGCTGTTACTGCCCTTTTATACGCACGCTTTCCTCTGTTCTAGAATATTCTGTACCGTTACTTTCATATTAGTTCATATTAGTAATTGTACATCTGTCTCGTTCTAACATTAGTACTCGTCCCTTTCGTAAAGATCGCGTTGCCAACTGCCGAAACTCTCACCTTAGGGCTGCCACCCTAACAATTCTCTTCCCTTATCACACGCATGTGTAACGCACATGACATAGTTCATCTAAATATATCCAATTCTTTGTGAACCATTAGTTCAAAAATATCTCCCTCAGCAAAGTCAACAAAACCTTCACCTAAAATCTAAATCAATTATTTGTGTTCGTTAATGTTCTAAAAGATCACCAGAATTATTATTATCACATACATATGTATATAATTTTTTCCAGCATCCCTTAAGCGTTGTTTTTTTATTTCGGTGTATGATAATCCTACATGTTTTAAACAATCTAATATTGTAAATTTTTTCCATGCTTCCATTACTTCAAAACATGTATTATTATCAATTTGTTCTAAAATATATGCAAATGCACGTTTAATATAAAGCGTCTTAAATGTTGAAAGAATTCCCTGGTCTAAGGGCTGTAGTAGAGAAGTTGTGTTTTTCGGTAGAAATATTACTTGGACATTCTCAAATTCTAAATCCTGAAGATGACCTGGTGCATTATCAATTACAAGGAGCACTTATAGGGCAATCCTTTTTCATTTAAATACCGTTTTGCATCAGGGCCAAACATCTTGTAAAACAATTCACGAAAAATTACAGCTGTAACCCGAGCTTTCTTATTGCTCATCCAATAAACCGGTAAGTTATTTTTATTTATTCCTTTAAAAACACGGGGTGTTTTCGATTTATGTATAACCAAAGAAAATAAAGTATAAAGAATGTGCATTTTAACATATTTTGGAATATTTTTCAAAAATATTTCAGGAAGCGGGGGGAAAGATAGGAGGGAAGTAAACAGAAAAGTAATAAACAAACTGAAAGCTGTCTTGTTTTCACAAAATGTATGTGCAAATAGCCTGTGGAAAAGAAATATTACCGTTTGTTTTATTGTAGGGTAAGAATATGTGTTTTATTGTTGTAGAAATGGAACTATATCGATTCGCACCGAAATAAAAAATCCACATTTTGTGTTGACATTTGAAACTGAAAAACTGAAAAATTGTTTTATAAAAAGTGTGAATTTAAAAATTGTAGTGCATGCTCAAACAAAACGTTTAATAAATATAATATATAATTATAATCATAAATCATATTTTTAGAAGCTATTCATAGGACTGGAAATATATCAGAAAGTACACATACCCCTGATATAGATGTCGCAGATATATACGATGAAAATAAAGAATATTTTAATGAAGGCACCGATTATTCTACGTCCAGTGGTGTTGTCGAGCCGGAACGCTCCGGAACGTTGTTCCGGTACTTCCTTTTTGGACAGGAACGCGTTCCGGAACTAAAGATGATTTCTGATAAAAAAAATTGGTTTCGTAATGATTTTCGTTTCCTTTCCTTTTTATGCTATATACAGGGCCGATCCTGGCGACGGGCGAACATTGGGGGAAATCTCCCTCCCCCTCGTCGACAAATTTGGGACATGAGACCTAAAAAAAAACGCCGCCGCCAGGATTATCATGGAAAATCACCCCCGTCGTTAAATTTGGGACATGAGACCGCACAGAGCGGCCGCCTACCCAAGATCGGCCCTGTCTATAAAATTATATATACACGTTCCGGTAAAAAAAATATTAGCACAACACCACTGTTTACGTCCAAAAATGTGCCAATTGAATTAACATCAAGTCGATATTTTGTTGGTTACATAGCTCAACGAATATCTTGCGTTAAATGTCGTGTGGATATAATCAAACCAGCGCAAATTTTGTCATATCCTTCAGAAATGTTCGTTCATGCAACAAATTATATAAAAGATTCCGACTTTGGAAGTTTGTGCGCTCCATCTGATTTATTTTTTGAAGTTTGCAAAATTCATGTAAGTCTTCGAAAAATTTTTTTTAGAAAATAAATCTATAAAAAGCATAAAAACATTTGTAGTTGGCCAATGCGTAAGTTGCACAAAAAATACAATTTATTCCTTTTGGTTTGATGAAAATAACGAATGTTATAAACACAGAATGGAGATGCTAAATTTACTAATTGTTGTTTTACTACGGAAGCATTCCACATGGGAAACATACAAATTCAAATTATCCAGTATGGAAAAAGTTAAAATTTTGAACGATTAAAATGATAAATAAATTTAATAAATACTAAACAAAAAAAGCATTCGTTTTATTACAACTTCATTCTATACAAAAATAGACACATATGGTAAATACATACATACATAATTGAATAGTAATATATAATTCGGTGCGAATCGATATAATTTCATTTCTACAACAACAAAACACATATTCTTACCCTACAATAAAACAAACGGTAATATTTGTTTTCCACAGGCTATTTGCACATACATTTTGTGAAAACAAAAAATCTTTCAGTTTGTTTGTTATTTTATTTGGCAATGTATGTATACATGCATGCACACACGTATACACTCATATGAGAATAAATTGCTTAGAGAAAAGAACAATACGTTCTCTAAGTATAATAAGTTCTCTGAGTACAATAAGTGTACTGAGCAGTGTTGAATAATTCAGTACTTTAGTACTTTTTTCAGTACATTTTCATTTCAAAAATACCGCAGTACCCCCGCGACGCTTTCAGTACTTTTTTATTATTACATATTTCATGTCCTGCGCTTTTCAACACGTTAATGCATTACATGTTCATGTACCTTTAGCATTACATGTTCATCAAAGTAATGCTAAAGCTAGAATTAGGCTTTAGCCCTGGTTAGCCAAACGAACACGGAACATACTTTCGTTGAAAAAGCTTGCAGAACCGTAATGTACTATCGGTAAACATTTGCATTGCTCTTGTTTGACTAAACCGGGTTTTACATTTTGTTACCGTCCGAATCAGATGTTTTTGTCTTGTATGTGAGGGACACGAATAAGATGTTAGTTTTTCTGTTCCGTGCCGTATGTGTATTAAATATAGGGTGATTTTTTAAGAGCTATAGGAAAAAATTTCAAAACAAAAAAAAACACATAAAATTCAGAAAAATGCATGAAATCTTTATTTGAATCGATAGTACGGTCGATATAATTTAATGTTTGAAGATTATTTCATGCAAATGTTGACCGCGACTGCGCCTCAAATGGTCCATCCGCTTAGTCCAATTTTGGCATACTCTTTCCAACATTTCGGCCGGTATCTCACGAATAAATGCTTCAATGTTGTCTTCCAATGCGTCAGTTGAAGCGGTCTTGTCTGTATAGACATGAGCTTTAACATAGCCCCACAAAAAATTGTCTAAAGGCGTTAAATCGCACGATCTGGGCGGCCAATTGACGTTTGAATGTTTACCGAACTCGCCTCTCAATAAGTCCATTGTTACGCGTGCTGTGTGGCATGTGGCACCGCCTTGTTGAAACCACATGTCATGCAAGTCAAGCTCTTGCGTTTTGGGCAAAAAAAAGTTGGATATCATCTCACGGTAGCGCTTCAGTGGGTCGATTAAACTGACCATAAAATGGAAGAAGTGCGCGATGAACTTTCTTAACAGAGCACGCATTTTGATAATAAAATTCAATGATTTGCAAGCGTTGTTCGTTTGTAAGACGATTCATGGTTAAATTATAGACCAAACTGAAGATGTTTGACAGTGAAACAAAACACGAAACGTGCTTGAGCTGTTTAAACCACTGTTGCCAAAAATATAATAGCTAAAAAATCACCCTTTATTAATATATAAATAGTCTAGTAGGTAGTGTGCTGGCTGACGAGACGTGAGTAAGTTCAAGCCCCAAGACCCCATCAAAACGAAATTTGAAAAAATATTTTTTCGGTGACCTCCTTTCAGCAGATTTCTGGCAAAAACTCTGTGAGTAAGTAAAATAGGCATGAAAAAATTTCTAAAAAATATGCCGTTCGGAGTCGATATTAAACTGTAGGTTCCACTTCTCATGTATAAAATTAACAACATAAGTGGTGTGAGAAATTAGGTCATAATCCAGATTGAAGGGTTATAATGACCAATTATGTATGTATGTGTATGTATTTTTTTTAACAAAAGTACCATTTGATGCAAAAAAGTACTCTTTCAGTTACAGTCCAGTACCATTTCAAAATTCCAATTTTGCAACACTGGTACTGAGTCTTTTTTGTTTTCTTTCTCTCAGTTAACATGAGAGTGAGAACGACGATTCAGCTTTCCCTGTTACCTACCCCCCTCATAGGAAAGAAGCACAAAATTTTGTCAATTTTAAATACACTGTGTGCAACATCTTTACATATTTATAGTCTTTGGTCAAACAATAAAAACGATCATACATACATAATCGCACATACGCATATACATACGTACGATGAGAGCAACACATTGTTACGCTCTTTGTTTGTGTTTATTTTTCTTCCGTCTTCCCTCCCTCATCAAGAAATGATTTTTAAAAAAGATTTTGGTGAGAGCGGGTCTTACTGGTACATCCCGCCATAAGAAATTTTACTTCTACATGATGCGCATTCTTTATATCCATATTCTTTGGTATAACCAATGGTTTCATTATTATCATTAAATATCAGTAAATAAATGTTGTTTTAGTTATTTACTTACTATAAACTGTGTCAAAAGCTTGTTTTCATTTAAATAAAAAAATCGTGCAAAACGAGGTATTTTTCATCTCTCGATTTACACGAGAAATAAAAAAATCGTGTTAATCGAAATTGTGCAAAACAAGTATCGTGTAAAACGAGGGATAGGTGTATTCTTGTTTATATCAGGGTAAACTTTAGAAATTAAATTTTCTCCTGATGGAACCAAATTACAAAATCCTCGTTCAAATGGTATTTCTCTATTACCATCTGCCATTAATTCACCATTTCCAATGTTAAGTAGCTCGTTAGAGTGTTCACCAGCTTCTGCATCATTAAATAAATGCACTCTCATATTGATAGTAAGGTTAATTTTTGTTATCTTGTTCCATAGGTGGGATGATTTTAGACATGCCTTGATTTCATCAGCTGGTGTTCCTTTAGGAACAACTGGTAAAGTTTGGCGAAAATCTCCAGCAAGTAATACTACCATTCCCCCCATTAGTTTATCACTACTTCTAATGTCTTGTAATGTTCGGTTTAAGGCTTCTATCGCATTTTTGTGTGACATTGTACATTCATCCCATACTAATAATTTACACTTTTGAAGCAGAAGCCCTCGGCCACTGTTTTTGCTAATGTTGTAAGTTGGAACTTCCATTTCTGCAATTTCAAAAGGAATTTTTAACACGGAATGTGCAGTTCTTCCACCATTAAGGAGGGTAACAGTTATACTGGAAGATGCTACGGCTATCGCGACATTCGAATCTTTACGAACATTAGAAAGCAAAAGATTCAGGAGAAATGTTTTACCAGTACCTCCCGGTGCATCTAAGAACAATAGATCTCCTTCCTCCTTATTTATTTCACCTAACACTTGATCAAAAACTCGTTTTTGTTCAGGGTTAAGCTTTGGTATCATGTCATTAATTTGGGCACATAAGTCTGAAATATCGTAGTTCAGTTCACTCGATAACTCGTCAGGAATTGCTTCTAGACGATTTGGTCTTGGAATGCCAAATTGTCCTATATCTTGACAAACAGTTGCAATTAACCTATCTTCAATGATCATGAGAGCTTCATTATAAATTACATCATCGAATGTTGCATCAGAATTGTTAATTTGTTTCTGACGTAGAATATCTTCCGATAAATCATTTTTAAAGCGTTCCCAAAGGTCTAATGGTTTGGATAAGCTACGCATTAACAGGCATCGCACCCTATTGTATAAATTGTTCTTTAAATTTAAAAAAAAAAATTATTATTGGGTCATTTTTGCATTAAAAATAACAATAAATAAAAAAGAACCGGTTTTGAAACCGGTTTCTTAAAAAATGCAATTTTTCAAATTATTCGGAAACCGGTTTAACAAACAACCCAGTTTTTTGAATACTCTAAGTCCTAAATATAAATGCACTCAGTTTGCCCGTTTTTTGCCCCTTTCACCCCTTTTGGTTCAACTTTAGAAACGGAACACCTCCAATAGCTATTTGGGAAACTTAACCAAGCTAAATCGTAAAAAATTAGCTATAAAACAGATAAAATACAGCATTTATGCATAAAAGTACTAATTTTTGCCCATTTTTTCTCCCTTTGTCCCATTTTTTCTCCCCTTTTAGTCAAAATTTTGAAAAGATTTATAGCCTATAACCTGCACCGACAAAAGCTCGATCTATATCCCAAATTTCAAGAACATCGGTCCAGGCGTTATTGGCTAACAAACAAACCAACAAACAAACAAAAAACAGACTTACAGAAAGATTTATAATTATATTAGGATTGCGGAATGGAATAGAAAAACTAACTAATGTTGTTTCCCATATACAAAACAAAAACAGTTGATTCGAAACGTAAGGTTTAGTCAAAAATGTCGACGCAACGGGTTCATTTCATCATCATGCTTTTCGTAATCCAAAAAACGAACATAATACATACGTTAGCCCCTGGCTAACCGGGGCTATCCTTTACCTTTAGCCTAACCTCATTTATAGTTGAAAAGCGCAAACCATAAAATTGTAAAATAATAAAGTACTGAAAAATGTTTTGAAATTAAAATGTTGCTAGGAAACAAAAAAAATCGACTTCTGAAAAAATGAATGAATTCTTTAATAATTTTTCCAGATGTTAAATTTAGATCCGATACCAAATTATACAAAAGTTAGATCGCACAAAGCACAAAAAATTATAAATATTTCGACAATCAGTTCTCTAGTTACTTTTGAACAAAGCACATGTATATTCTCTCTCTCAGTTTGGTTAGTAATATAGAGTTAATGTTTAAACGCAAGAGGGGTAATTATTGGACCCCTTTACAAGCCAAGGATGATGATGGCGATGATATGGACTCAGATGATGGGGAGGAAGGGGTTGCAAAAGTCGCTAAGATTCATATACCTCCAATAAGAGTTTTAGCACAAACTGGAGACTTTATTCATAAGTTGCTGTCAGATAAAGGTATTGTCAATTACCGTCTTAAATGAATGTCTATTGGAATTAAAATATTTTGTGAAACACTGGTATCATACGGTGTTGTGAAAACTATTTTGAGTGAAAACAACTGTCAATATTTTACGCACGATCAAAAAAGTGAACGTGTATTTAAAGTAGTTTTATTTGGTCTAGAAAATAAGACTGAAAACGAATTAAAAATTGAGTTAACTTTGAGAAATTTGAGAAGTAGACAAATCATATGATAATTTTACAAAAACAATTTACATTGTTTCATTTAAGAATAGCTCAATTAAATTAAATGATCTCAAGAGAGATCATAAATGCATTTTTCGTACAATTGTTAAATGGGAGTGCAAAAGAAAAGGCAAAAACAGAGTTGTACAATGTCATAAATGTCAAATGTTGGGACATGGTGAAAAAGATTGTTTTGCTGGTGTTCGATGTGCTTGCTGCGCTGGAAAGCATAAAACAGCTGATTGTAACGTAAACATTATGAAATGTGCCAACTGCTATGGAAACCATTACTCTTATGATCGCTCTTGTCCAAATAGAGAGCTATACTTAAATATTAAGAGCAAGTTTACGAGCAAAAAATTGAATAATCGAAATATACCTCGCTCTTATAACAATCAGCAGTTTGCGTATAATGAAAGTCAATTCCCTCTTTTACCCAACCAGAAGAAAAATGTTCAACTAGTAAACCAAGCGCCTAGTACGACACAATTTTCTCCAAACAATAGGAATTACTCAACTAATGCGACTATATTTTCCCGCTAGTGGAAGAACTTCTGATTTTCTGCCGCTTTACAGAAGAGACATTCGAAAATTGCTTAGTATTAGAGGACAGTATATTTTATGTGGTGATCTTAACAGTAAGCATCGAAACTGGGGATGTTCCAGGGCGAACGTGTACGGTAATCTGCTTAACGATTTAACTCTACATATTCCGTTTACCATCATGTATCCAAATGATCCCACTCATATTCCAACTTCTTCTAGAGCGAGACCGTCTACCATTGATATTATTCTCACTAACATTCCAAATTATAAATCTCAACCAAATGTTCTAGATTCACTTTCCTCAGATCATTTCCCTGTTCTGTTCTGATTAAACGCTTCTCACCGAGAACAGGAAAATATAAGATATAATTATAATAAAACGAACTGGAGAAGATATTCAGAAATTATTGATTTAGTATTGGCCAACATTACAACTGGGGTAGATGAAATAAATAATGTGTCTGAAATTGATCATAATGTGCAAACATTTTCTGAAACTATTATTAGATCTATAGAGACTTGTACACCAATTCATCGTGAAACTGAGTTCAACTTTATTAAACTACCTGATGAAATTATTGACCTTATAAGGGAGAGAAATTACTTTAGAAGACAGTGGCAAAGGTATAGGCTTATGTCAGACCTCCGAGAATACAAGTATTACGATAAGGTTGTCAAATTCTCAATTTGGAGATATAGGAATAAAAAATGGAATGAAAGATTAAGCAGGTTAGACAATCGCTCGAAGCCATTCTGGAATATAGCAAAAATTTTAAGAAAGAAAATATCTAATATCCCGGCCTTAAGAAGTGGAAACCGTTATTTGACCTCAGACCTTGAAAAAGCGAATGCTTTTGTGGAGACCTTTTGCCAGAATCACCACATATCTGATAGTTTAGGTTGTCAAAATCTTGTTCAGGTTGTAGGCGATACCTTAGACTATAATAATTCAATTTCTCACTTAACTCCAGAATCAGAAATGATTTCTGAAAATGTTGTTAAAGGTATTTTAAAAATTCTAAAGCCCAGAAAATCTTGTGGTATGGATAACATTAGAAATGAATTTCTTAAAAATCTTCCTGATTCTGGAGTTAAGCACTTAACTTTTATATTTAATGCCTGCCTTAAGCTTCAATACTTTCCTACGCCCTGGCGCACTGCAAGGGTTGTGCCAATTCTAAAGCCAGGTAAACCTAATAATGAGACGGGAAGCCATCGTCCGATAAGCCTTCTAAGCGGATTTGGAAAGTTATTTGAAAAAATTATTAAGGAAAATAGAGCATTGTCATGGAGGATAGGAATATTATACCTCAAAAACAATTTGGTTTTCGTCCCTCTCACAACACAACCCAGCATCTCAAACGCATTACAACTTTTTTAAAACAGGAATTTAGAAACCGAAAGTCAATAGCAATGGTTTTATTAGATGTCGAAAAAGCTTTTGATACAGTGTGGCATCAAGGTCTTCTTTATAAACTAATAACATTTGGGTTTCCAGGATATCTTATTAATGTTGTAAAAAGTTTTTTGACAAATAGACGATTCGTTATTTATGCTAACTCTGTCTCTTCAGAAGCTTTTAATATTGATGCAGGGGTACCACAGGGTTCTGTGTTAGGGCCACTGTTATATATTCTTTACTGTGCTGATATTCCAAAAATTAATGTAGGAATTATGCCTTTTATGCGGATGATACCGCAATATATTGTTCTGGTGTTTTGCCACATGATATAATGGATAACATGCAGATTGCTCTTAATATACTATTTGACTATTTCGTTTAGTTGAAAATTAAAATAAATGCTGAAAAATCACAGGCTATCTTTTTCACTAGAAAAAGAAGTCCTCGTAATTTTCCTAATTCAAATCTTATTATGAATGGTACAGATATTCCATGGTCTAATAATGATAGATATTTGGGAGTATTTCTGGATCGAACCTTAACTTTTAATGAGCACATTGTTCACATAATTACCAAGTTTAACTTGGCTATTAAAATGTTATATCCATTAATCAACAGAAGATCAGAACTAAATACATGCAACAAAATCACTATCGTTAAAACAGTATTTCAGGCAATTGCCTTATATGCTTGCCCCGTCTGGGGATTCTGTGCTCAAACACATATAAATAGAATTCAAATATGTCAGATCAAATTACTGAAAATGGTGATGAGATTAACTTGGCATTATTCTACCAGAAGATTGCATAATTTATGCAATGTAGAATATATCTTAAATCGTATTCATTTCATAACAGACAAATTTCAAGCTCGTTGTAATAATTCTAGTAATAATTACATCTCGAGCCTATATACATAGGTCCGAAATGTAATGTTTGCGTCTTTTTCTTTAAAGTATAAATATTACTTTATTATACCACTTTATATATTCTTATGAAGGTTTTTTACTAAATATTTTCCTTTCCCATGCGTCTTACATTATTTTAATAATTGCGTCTTAAATTAAGTAAAACAAATAAGTTATAGATGTAAGGTAACAATTGCCATATCTCTTTATATGTTATTTTAAGATATTTTATAAAACAGATTTATAAAATAAAGAAAATAAATAATAATAATAATTTCGACAAAGAATTTCCAATTTTCAAAAAGTATTTTGGGTATAAAACATAAAAGAAAGAAATTATTCAAATTTACAAAATAATTTAAATTTAATTTTTTTTTTTGTATGCAGTTTTCTAATTTTAATTTTTTAGAATTTTAAAAAGAATGACACAATGGCAACATTGTTTTAATGCAGTAACCAGACATTTCGGTGAATGCCTCCACTAACAGATGTGAAAATTACTTATTCTAGACACGCACCGTCCAAATCACGATATACAGTACATGTATTTATGGTAATACAGTACTCATTTCGAATAACGGCACTTTGGTGAGTTTCGATTTTATTCACCACACCGGATAAATTCACCACATTTTGTAAAAACTCACCACACTGGAAACTCACCACAACAACAAAATTCACCACAACTTAAAAAAAAAAAAATTATTTTTTTTTGCTCTGCTTTCCTTCCAACCAGCATAGAACACACAAACAAACTTTTGTTGTTTATAATTAATTAATTCCATTCACCCCTCGCCATTTATGTTTTTGTTTTCGTTTTGGCCAAATCTAGGGGTTGAACCCGGGCCCTCTTTTTGGTGAGCAAACAACAACAACTAACTAAACTACCTACCCTACCACCCACCTACCACCTACTTTTTCTACCTACATACACAACCTCCTTTACTTTACACACATATTAATTACGACGTTATGTTTGTTTTTTGTTTTCGTTTTGTCTGACCTGGGGTTTGAACAGTAGCCGTTAGGCGTCTATCTAAATAAGGCTGCTTTAACTTGTAGACAGATAGACCACATAGTACATAAACAAACGGGGCTTAATTCTTACTTAATAAACCCGGAAACGGAAAAAGAATGTGCGAATTATTTATTAAAATATATATTTATTTTTTGAACGAACAAAAAACAAATTTGATGAAAAAAGTACTGAAAGCTTGCGGGGGGTACTGCGGTATTTTTTTTTTGAAATGAAAAAGTACTGAAAAAAATACAAAAGTACTAAATTTTTCAACACTTCCATTTTGTATTGGTTAAGAAAGAGTGTGCGTGTTGCTTTTTTTCTCAAAGAATATTCCCGCCATTTCTTAAGATAGATAAACTGAATTCATCAACTTGTTTAAGACAGTAGTAGGTTTGTTAATAATATTTCTCTTTTAAGTGCTTTCTTTTAGCACTGATTGGAGTATAAGAATCAAAGAGCGATTTTTCGCTTAAAGATGGATCTGCAGCCAGGTGGATCTGTTACGGTAGACGAATCCATCTGTATGTATTTATTGTTAAATAATAAAATGAGGGATGCAAACGATACACCGATGTTTTCTAAACATCATTGTTGTTAACATCGATGTTTTGATGCATCGTTTACCATTTCATAGCACAATTGTGCCGAGAGAACTCACACGCATTCTTGTGCTTTATGATTTAGTTGTCGATCAGACTGCGACAAGAACACATGTGCGGCGGATGCTTTACCATTTTTGTCAGAATGACACTCAAAAAATATTGTATGTTAAAAAATGCTTTTGAGCGTATTTCAATTTTTATTTTGTCGCATAGTATAATTTTTTTTTAAATGCTTTAGAATGCTTGCTTTTTCTCTATTAATGAAAAATGTTTTTTTTTTATTTTTATTTATCTAAAAACATGGTCTAATTTTTAAGCCAAAGATGGATACCTATACGATCTTTTAATAAAAAATGGATTTTTTTATTTTATTTTTATTTATCTAAAATTATTAAGCCAAAGATAGATAGCTTTACATATGTAGGTTGATAAAATGAAAATCAAAATATCGTATATTACAAACACTTTTCTATGGCTGTAAATAAATCAATTCTCTCAATTTATTTTCTCTCTCTTACTCACTAATACATAACCAAAAAATTTTTGGTAAACCCTGTTTTGATGGATGACACATCGGCGTTCGATGGTCGATACTTTGACATTCCAATTGATAACTTCTAAATCGTACAACCAAAAAAAATAAAGTATAAAGAATGTGCATTTGAACATATTTTGGAATATTTTTCAAAAATATTTCAAGACGCGGGGGGAAAGATAGGAGGGAAGTAAACAGAAACGAAGAGCGTAACAATGCGTTGCTCTCTTTTCTGAAATCACTTATTCTGCTCAGTGTTGCCACTAAAAAAAAAAATTTGTAACCAACATTTGTGAAAAAAATTACCAAATAAGAAAAAATATAACCAAAATTAAATTCACAGTTTTTTTTATTTTATTTTTTCAAATATAAATTATAATTAATACAACATAGTAAGAAAAGAAACAAAAAATAACAAACTAAAATTTTAGTCTTTTACAAATTAATTCATTTCTACAAACAAAAGCTCTTTTTATAAGAAAAATAAATAACAAAATCCGGAAATTTTGGTTAAAAATAGCTAAACGGCAACACTGGTTGTGATTAGTGAGCAAGAGAGAGAAAATAAGTTGAGAGAATTTATTTATTTACAGCCATAGAAAACTGTCAAAAATATACGATACTTTGATTTTCATTTCATCAACATACATATTTTAGATAAATAAAGATAAAATAAAAAATCCATTTTTTTATTAAAAGAACATAAAGCTATCCATCTTTGGCTTAAAAATTATACCTAGTTTTTTTTAGATAAACAAAAATAAAAAAACCCATTTTTTATTAGAAGAAAAAATAAAAAATTAAATACGGCCAGCTAATGACATAGAACATTTTTAACATAAAATATTTTTTGAGTGTTTTCTGAAATAAAATGATAACGCATCCGCTACACACGTGTTCTTGTCGCAGTCTAATCGACAACTAAATCAAATAACACAAGAATGCGTGTGAGTTCTCTCTGCACAATTGTGCAGGTCGTAATGTTAAACAAATTTTGATGAGAGCGGGTCGTAATGTTACAACCCGCCATAAGAAATTTTACTTCTACATGATGCGCATTCTTTATATCCATATTCTTTGGTACAACATAAAAAGCATGTTTATTTATGTGGTTTAGGGCTTGTCTTTATTTGAGCTGTTGACAACAGTTGTTATGGATGACATTAAAATCAAAGGTACCATTCGACATCGTGTAAATGATTTATTCTCTGTATAACTAACTAACTAACTTTTGGCAAAAAACTTAATTTTTATTTGAAATAATATTTTTGTAGTAATTATCGATCGTCATATGAATTCATAAAAGCTTTATTTAAGTGACACTAAAATTATGTTATAGGAGAAAAAAAATTTTTTTAATGACTTTTACACAAAAAATTTAATCCACATTTTAACATAAAATCGTCATTTTTTATTACAAGAGTGTAAAATTTTACAGGAATATGCGAGCAATGTAATCAATCAAGAAGAAGTTTTGAAATTTTTTTTTGTGGATTTTTTTGAAATCATATGACGATATGTACATACTTACTTAATTGGCCATTAACAACCCGATTAACGGATTTCGGCCTGCCGCAACACATCTACACCAGTTGGTCACACCAATCGATGACAGCTTCACCGACTTGGTCCTTCCAACGGATATGTACATAGGTGCGACTAAATTGCAGCATATATTAGCCGTTACGATAAAGTATTATTTCTATGTTCTTCGATGTGTTAAAATGCTTTAAGTTTTTTTTGTATTTAGTTATTTAACGATAGGACAATAAACCATCTGAAAAACATCGATAGTTTTTATTAACATCGATGTATTTATTTATGAACGATGTTGCATTTCTACTTGTTACAGCATATTGACATTTTAAAAACCTTAATAAAGGTATCACATTAATTTCCAATAGGAACGTGTTTATTTTATTTTTAATAATAAATTGGTTTACCATTGAAAGATGTATGGGAGTTGGATACCAAGCAATAGCGTGATCGGTTTAAACATCAAACATGTTAAAGGAAGAAATGTCGTCGTTGAAGGAGATCCAGAAAAAAGTGGTGGACCTCACTGAAAAAGCGGTTCTCGCTGAAGAGAAACGCAACGAAATTTTGGAAGAGATGAGCAACAACACAAAAAATTTTTACAAAGACTTAATTGATTTGCTAAGAGAATAAATACATATATGTATAATAATAATAATAATAATAATAATAATAATAATAATAATAATAATAATAGAAGGTGAATTTTGAACTTACAGAATGAATTTGCAATCGCTCTTCTAATTGTCTCAGGCTCTATTTCGAAATCTGTAGCAGCATCTATGTGCTCAGGCTGTTCTAAATGTGCACTAATCTCGTAAGTGGTATGTTCTTCCAGCCATTTGTGATTGATGATATCGTTATGACAATTTAAAAAGTTGTGCAATGTGCGAGCTGCTTTAAGTATAAGAGGAACATTTTTGATGTGGTTGTCGACTCCTTTTCCGATTCTCCTAAAACGAGCCTTTAGGTGTCCAAACGCATTCTCTACCACTCTGCGGCATTTAGACAATTGGTAATTAAAAACCTTTTCATGCTCTGGAGGATGCACTTGAAATGGATAGGGCTGCATTACGTCCTTGGCAAAACGAAAAGCCGAATCGCCCATAACGCCCACAGGAACATTCACGCCGTTTATAATTTTGCTTTTTGCCACGAAGATTGGGTCCTCCAATGCCGCCTTAAGGTTGCAACTTTGAAAGATTTTAGAATCATTACATCGACCTGGGCAGCCAACATTAATGTATAGGAAGCGATATCTGTTTTTTATCTGTCAATTTCTGTCATTCTCGCATATGTTTAGGTTATATTTGTCATATGTGAACGCCACAAGGTTATCTCCAAGGTTAATTTTAGATAACCATAACCTTCTTATATGTGAACGTGATATAATGGAAAAACACACGGAGAAACATTCGACAACGGAATGAGGTTAATAAACTTTGACGCGTCAAAAATCGTAATTTGCAGTACTCTCATTCCGCATAGAGAGACTCGTAAAGCGACATAGTTGTCCCCCGGCTAATTCAAGAAAAATCAAATAGGCATCGTTGTTGGGGACGCAAGACATTGTTTGAGCGTGTTTCATCCATCTAAGGAGCAAATATTGACTCAGATCATCATTTAGTGGCAGCAAGTTTTGTACGGGAATAAGTGTAGCGAGAAATTCAAAGGCAACTGGACCTCGCGGACCTGCATAAACAGCAGACAGCTACTACTTACACAACTCAACTGACGAAATTCTAAACAGCAGTCCTCGTCCCGATATTTACGCACAGTTGCAAAATATTGCTAACTCCATGGAAAGTACACACGACCAGCATTGTCATATTTATGGTGACACAGTCTTACTTATGCTTTTGATGCTTAAAGACACAATCTCGGTTGTTCGGTTCTTGTATTAAAACAAACAAGTAAAACAAAATAAAAAAAAAAAACAACTTCCATAATATTATTTCCAAAAACAATTTTAATATAAAGTGCAAACAAAAATCATAAGTAAGATCAAGCGTACACGAAAAATTAACGATTTTAACGCGTTATGCGTAAACAAACCCAATAACAACTTGTCTAATGTAAACAATAACAATTATTTTTCTCCGTTACAAACCATCGATGATGATAAAATAAATGATGAAATAATTAACAACAAAACTACTAAAGTAATTATTCCTCCAATTACAATTTTGAAATGCAAAATTGAAGAGGTACATGAAATTTGTAAAGAGAAAAATATTACTGATTATGCTATCAGAAAAATCTCAATTGGACTTAAATTATTTTGTAAGAAAAAAGAGGACTTTGATAAAGTTATTAAAATTTTGGCTAATAACTATGAATTTTTTACTTTTGCTACCAAGAATTATAAACCATATACGGCACTTATGTTTGGTTTAGATAAGTATAGTATGGAATTAGGTCTAAAATGTTTAGACGTTAAACTAGTTACTAAAAAAGGCGCTTATGACAACGAATATCATATATATGTTGTATATTTCCAAAGAAAGACAATCACTATTAAAGAACTAAGGGAAAATTACTCTGTGATTGACTATGTTAAAGTGCGTTGGGAATTTCAACAATCTAAAAAGTCGAAGATTACACAGTGCTACAATTGCCAAATGTTTGGTCACGGCTCTAGCAGGTGTAAAGTCAAAACATTTTGTGCAAACTGTGCAGGTCAACACAAGACAACCGGAATGCAAGGAAACAACTATTAAGTGTGCAAACTGTAATGGAGCACACAAGTCTTTTTCTGATGAATGCCCTAGCAAGGCGAGTTACATTCAACTAAGACAACGTACACTAGCATCTTCGCGACGTTCTGTTAACGTTAGTCCTATGAGCCAAAATTTGAGTAACTACGACAGGAGTTTCCCCAACGCCTTAGGGCAACGCGTTCCAACAACACCAGGTGCATGGAAACCGACAAATCACAACGTATTTACCAACAGTAACGAACTTTTTACCATTGATGAAATTAAAAATCTCACAATGGAGCTAATAATTAATCATCAAAAATGTAAAACTAAAGCTGATCAGTTTGAAGTGATAACTAGCCTCGCTTGTAAATTTCTTACATAATGGACAATGCTATCAAGATAATAACTTGGAATGCGAGAGGCATTCGTAACAAAAGACAGGAATTGTTTCAATTTTTGAAAGATCATAATATTAATATATGTTTGCTGTCCGAAACATGGCTTAAGAATAACGCTTCTATCAGAGATAGTGAATTTTATGTTTATAGAAACGATCGAGAGCATTCCAGAGGAGGCGGAGTTGCAATTATTATTAAGAAAAATATACCTCATCAACTTCTTCCAATTATTAACACTAATTTAATAGAAAATATTGGTATTAAGATATTTACTAACAATTATAATTTTAATATCTATTCTTGTTACTTTCCGGGTGGACTTGTAGGAAATAACAATTATAGAAAGCTTCTTTTTGCATCAGACTTACGTAAATTAAGTAGTCATCAAAGATATATCCTTGGCGGCGATTTTAATAGTCGCCATCAGTCTTGGGGTTGCTCTAGGGCCAATAGTTGGGAAAATATTCTTTATGACAGACTAGAATCTTATAATATTGATATGATTTATCCGAGTGAACATACTATATACCTACTAGTGCCAATAGACAGGGTTCCACCTTGGATTTATTTTTGACTAATGTACCGGAAATTATTACACCGGCAATTGTTATTAATGACCTGAGCTCTGATCACCTACCAGTTGATATAAAATTGACCCCAAATTTTGCTAGGGCTGATACGTTTGAGTACGATTTTAGTAAGGCTAACTGGTCCAGTTATTCGAATTTTATGAACAGAAATATAAATTTACCTATATTGGATAATGTTACCTCAGTCGAACAAATAGACGATATGATAAGAACTTTTATAAATCTTATAAAAGAAGCCATGCGCCGTAATATACCAAGAAAGCGTTACTATTCTTCTAGGGCATCATTTCCCAATTGCTTGAGAGACATAATACAACTGAGAAATAGAATACGTAGAAATTGGCAACGCAATAGAGATATTCGTGATCTTCATAGTTTCAGACGACTAAATAGTATAATTACAGAGGAATTTCTTAGCATTCGTAACAAATCTTGGGACAGACTGCTCTCCACACAGGATAAGGGGTCTTACACCTTTTGGAAGCTGACAAAAATACTGAAAAGGAAAAATAATAACATACCAATCTTGAAACAAGGTTCATTTCGTTATACTACCAATATTGAAAAATGTGAAATTTTGGGTCAAATATTCTTTTCAAACCACTCAGTTGCTGCCAACTTGGAAGATGGAACAACCACATCCTTGGTAAGTGAATGCCTTAATTCATTTAATACCCTTAATTCATTCGCAAGTTTTAGATACGATCACTACGAATACTGATGAAGTTTCTTTAATTGTTTCCAACCTAAAGAGTAAGAAGTCACCAGGACTCGATGGCATAAACAATATGTGTTTAAAATCGCTTTCAAAAAGAGGAATAAAATTCCTTACATTGATGTTCAATGCGTGCTTCAAACTTAATTATTTTCCGAAAGATTTTAAGGAATCAAAAATTATACCGATTAGGAAACCACATAAATCCGCTGAATGCCCTACCTCTTATCGACCTATAAGTCTTCTTTCAGCCATTGGGAAAATTTTCGAAAAGCTGATTAAGGTTAGACTTACTAACTTTATTGAATTAAATAATATTATTCCTTCCTATCAATTCGGATTCAGAAAGGAGCATAACACTCTACAACCTATAATTAGAATAAAAAATTTGGTATATTCAAACTTCGAATCTCAGATTTCATCAGGAATGTTATTACTAGATGTTAAAGCAGCATTCGATACGGTATGGCATGAGGGCCTAATTTATAAAATGATTCGGGCAAATTTTCCTCCAGAACTAATCAAAATAGTTCAAAGTTTCCTCAATGGTCGAACCTTTAAAGTTCAAGTGGGCTCACACAGCTCTAGGCGTTTTGAAGTCATTAGTGGATGCCCACAGGGATCATGTCTATCACCCATACTATATAATGTATACACGGCGGATTTCCCCTGTTTGGACTATTGCACATTATCTATATTTGCTGATGACACAGCAGTCATTTGTTCTGGTTTATTAGCTGATGAAATTATATCCAATTTGCAAAGAGCCCTAATTGAAATATCTAATTATTTTAATAGCTGGAAAATACTATTAAATAGTGGCAAAACACGGGCAATATATTTCACAAGAAAACGAAAGGAATGCTTTGTCCCACAGAATGGTATTTATTTCAATAATAATTTAATTCAGTGGGAAGATAAAGTTAAGTACTTGGGTGTAGTCTTGGATCCAAAACTTAAATTCAAGGAGCATATACATAGATTATATAGTTAATAAAGTGAATTTACTAACTCGTATATTATATCCGTTTATTAATCGTAATTCAAAACTGAACGTTAATAACAAGAAACTTATCTTAAAATCCATTTTCCATCCGACGATGTTTTATGCTGCCCCTGTTTGGGCTAAAATAGCAAAATGTCACATAAAGAAACTTCAGGTTGCTCAAAATAAACTTTTAAAATTAATTTTTAATCTTTTTTGGTATTTTTCGACCCATCGGCTTCATGTTCTAGCGAGAATTGAGCTGGTAGAAGATAAACTTGACAGACTGTTACAAAATTTTTACCGACGTTGTTCGTATTCGGAATATCATTATATTAATGAGTTAGTTCCATCCTAAGTAGTACTAAGTAGCAAGTAAGTTTTTATCTAAACATAAAATTAAATTCAAATAGGTTTTTGTGCACTTTTTTTCCTCCAAACTCATTATGTCGCCCAAAATTTTTTTTTTATAATTTACAAATATTTTTATGCTGTAGAGGATATAATCCTGATCTCATTGTTAATAATTTAAGAACTACCTGTAAATAATGTTATTGAGAATAAATGAAATTGAATTGAATTGAATTTATGGTGACTATGCAATCCGATGCGCGTGGGAGAGGTACCGGGACCTTTTCTATAGAGGAAAAAGAAAATGCAAAGACGGGAGTGTGAGGAAATCGGAATGCTCAGGAGTAGAAAACAAGTACGAATATTTCTAGGTTTTGGTGCAGGTATTTCCTCTTGCATGGACGAAGAAGAAAATCTGCTGACTGAATCAAGAATATGGTGTTTATTTAAAAGGACCACTTTTTCAGACTGTTAATATCAAATTATAGCGATGATGGGAATATCTCCGATTCAATTGAACATGACAGTGCTGAATGTCATTCAATTAGCCAAGCCGTGGTTAGAATGACAATATCCCAAGTTAAAAATACCAAAGGATATGTATGCATCAGCTAATAAATATTGTTTGGTTAAAAGAACGCAAGCCCAACGAATGGAGTCTCAGAGTACAGTGTACTGCACATAAAAGTAGACGAAAAGGTATGGGCGAATTATAGAGGTACAAGTCTGTCTGTCCCCGTCGAGTAAAAAATTCTCGAATCGAATATTCTTTAATATTTTGTTGGAAAATATGTTGGCACAATTTATACCAGAGGACATACATATGCTACTTGCATATGCCGATGATATAGACATTTTTGGTCGAACATTGCTAGAGGTAACTGCTGACTCCACTTGTATTGAAAAAGAAAATATTTTAACTATCTCGGTACAGCTTTAAGTAAAACGAATGATATCAGTTTAGAGATAAAACGGACAATAATACCGGGTTATCCATTCCGTGGTTTCAAAAGTAAACGTAAATAAAACACATATAAAATATTTTTTTCATGATATTTCTTTTTTATTGTAAAGTTTGAACGTTGACATTATGTGTGAAACACTACATCATTTAAATGACCTCCACGCGAAGTGTTGCAAGCATTGATTCTTTTGAGGTAATTTTCGACCACTTTTTGACACATATTGGGCGGTATCTCAGCTATAACTTGACGAATGTTGGTTTTTAAATGCTCAAGAGTTGAAGGTTTATCTGCATAAACACGGTCTTTCGCGTAGCCCCACAAAAAAAAAGTCTAATGGTGTCAAATCGCATGTTCTTGGTGGCCATTTGATATCGCCACGACGAGAAATTACGCGGCCAGGAAATGTCTCTTGCAATAAAGCCATATTCGCTCGAGTTGTGTGGCATGTGGCACCGTCTTGTTGAAACCACATATTCTCCAAGTCGTATTCTTAAATAGCAGGCAAAAAAAAGTCGGTTATCAAATGACCATAACGCTCCGAATTGACCGTCAGAAGAAGTAAGGTCCAATCACACCTTCGGACCAAAGAACGCACCAAACAGTGACTTTTTCTGGATGTAATGGCCTCTCTTCAATTACTTGAGGATTCCCAGAACCCCAAATACGACAATTTTGTTTATTAACATACCCACCGAGTGTGAAATGTGCTTCATCGCTGAAGAAAATTTTGTTCGAAAAATTGCCAATACGCACGATACGTGGCTGTGGCAGAATCACCATTTTTGTAGTAGGTTTTGATAATTTTTATGCGTTGTGTGATAGTTAAGCGATCCATATTCGTCAATGTCAGACTTTCAACTGAAAAGAAAAAAATTGGTTTCACAACTTAGTTTGACAGATGTCGAATTCCAGTCCCATACTTTTGAAACCACGAAATGGATAGCCCTTTACTTGTTAACAAGTCTAACTTCGGTCTTAGCAATCATTTTTAAAACAAAAATATCTCCCGATGGACCAAAATCACCCAGATGAATCTGTGCCTAGAGTTGAGAGAGAACGCAGAAGAGGACTACCGATCTTATAAAATTTTGTGTAGAAATTTGGAGGAAGAACTCATTCGATAAAGGTATTTGGCATTGTTTTCTAATTCAGACCATATGGTTGTAATATAGTCACTAAAAAATGAACAAGAATTTTCATTTATGAATTCCCATATATCATTAAATTTTCCAGTAATTGGTGATCAAAATCTTCTCTAACACAGTTTTTAAAGGTGTTCTGAGTTTTGTGTAGATATTTTGAGTCACATGGATCTCCAAAGGCTCTTCACAGGATTACATTTGAGACTTCATACAGACCGTTTTACCTATTTAAAGTAAGTAATTCCAAAAATGTTAATCTTTCGGTTTTCTACAACTTTTACAGACGTTGCCACTTAACGTTATCATGTTGTAACAAAAACCTTGCACCGAACTGTTTATATAGATTCCCTTTGATACTGGTAGGATCAACACTATTGTTGCATTCTTTCACCTGGTTTTTCATTCGCTGTCTTCTTTTTACGGCGTACTAAATGTTTCTTCTAATGAGTTGACATCATGTACATATGTATATGGTATCGCACTGTCTCCCTCTGAGATGTAACCAGGCTCGAAAGCTTATAACTGAAAAGTGCTCATCGTGTGATTTAAGTGTTAATTCTCGCAAAACGAAATTTATGCACTTTACCAGGCGATATAGGATACCTATTTTTAAGTTACCGATCCTCAATGGGGTTCAACTTTCCTTATCCTTATCTGGAGGTCATTCTTCACACCAAGTTCTCATGAAAGGATAATATTATTGATAGGGTTAGGAGGGCTACAAAAGCCGCCTACAACTGCAAAGGACCGTAGGCAAGATCTGGGGTTTTCAGACCAACCATCACATGTTTGGTGGACAATGTACTAACAGATGTCGCCGTAGTCTAGTAGGTAGTGTGTTGGCTTATTAGACGTAAAGACCGGCTTCATATCCCTGGTCAGGCATCAAAACGAAATATGAAAAAAAATATATATTTCTTCGGCGATTTCCTCACAGCAGATTTCTGGCAAAAACTCTGGGAGTAAATAAAAAATAATAAAATTGTCATGAAAAGTTTCTCAAAAACCTGTCGTTCGGAGTCGACGTTAAACTGTAGGTCTCGCCACTCACGTATAAAATCAACGCACACAACATGACCGGTGTGAGGAGCTAGGCCGTAATCCTGACTGAAGGGTTGTAATGGCCAATTATGTATGTATGTATCGGGTCCGCCATCTAACGTTTTTTTTTTCAGCTAGTGCTTATTTCGTGAATGGTAACACTTAGCTTATGTCTGATTTGACAGATAATTAGTTTTATCCAAGGTTGGCAACCGATACCGTTATAATACCGATACCGATTAAATACCGTTTAAAATTAAGTACCGGTATTTATACCGATACCGAAATAAGTTTTTCGGTACAAATACAGGTATTCATATACCGGTATTCATATACCTTATACCGGTATTCATATACCTTATACCGGTATCATACCGGTACAATACCGTTATCAAATGGTATTAATAAACACACCATAATTGGTAGAAAGAAAAAAGTACAGCCAAACCAGAGCTATATGCTATTTCTAAAGTTATATTAGCTGTACCTGCCACACAAGTAAGTGTGAAACGGTTATTTTCAGGAGTAAAGTATATCATGAACCCAAGTCGGAATAGGTTGGATGATGAAAGTTTAAATGCAGTTGTAGTCATTCGATCTAATGAGGAATTATTTTAAAATTTTAAGTTTATGTGTATTCATTCAATTAAATTGAATTAACATTTAACTTTTCTTTTTGAGGATGTAATCTCAAATGTTAGTCTAATGTTTTTATATTCTAAAGTATTTATTCATGAATTGAATTATTTTTTCTTTACAAAAATTTAATTTTGTATGATCTCCTAATACAAATATTTAATATTTGTAAACTTTTGTGTTCTTCGATTTAAGGAAAATGTTATTTCTTATTATGAAGTCGCCGTAGTCTAGTAGGTAGTGTGTTGGCTTATTAGACTGAAGGCCCGAGTTCGAATCCCAGGTCAGACATCAAAATGAAAATATGAAAATATTTCTTCGGCGACTTCCTCTCAGCAGATTTCTGGCAAAAACTCTGAGAGTTACTAAAATTGCCATGAAAAGCTTCTCAAAATACTGTCGTTCGGAGTCGACTTTAAACTGTAGGTCCCGCCACTCATGTATAAAATTAACGCACACAACATTAGTGGTGTGAGAAGCTAGGTCGTAATCCTGACTGAAGGGTTGTAATGACCAATTATGTATGTGTGTATGTTATTTCTTATTGTTTGTTTTTGAATTAATAAATTCTGTTATTTATATAAAAATGTTTTAAATT
Source organism: Sarcophaga caerulescens (assembly GCA_927399465.1). Taxonomy (NCBI): domain Eukaryota; kingdom Metazoa; phylum Arthropoda; class Insecta; order Diptera; family Sarcophagidae; genus Sarcophaga; species Sarcophaga caerulescens. The sequence goes on from OV656868.1 coordinate 57,017,942, forward strand.
TTGTTTCTATTTTTTTTGCTTTTTTAGGTTTGATACATTTAATATAAATACCGGTATAAATACCGATATATTACTTTTATACTGGTATACCGAAACCGATATAATTTAAATACCGTTACCGATACCGATACCGAAATAATAATAAATTGATTGCCGATACCGTTACCGATACCGTTATTCGTTTCTGTTGCCAACCTTGTTTTTATCCTTCCGCTGAACGAATATGGTTGTGTATACGCTTGAACAACGCTGGGAAAAATTGCGACATTACTTTGAAAATCATGGTAATGTTGCAGAATGTGTGTGAAAATTGCGTACGGATTTTGGAAGAAGAGAAACACCGTCAGTTCCGTATGTTCGTTATCTTGTGAAAAAAGTGAAAGAAACTGGCATCCTCATCGATAAACCAAAGCGTGAAAAGCCAAAAACAGTGCGTACACCCGAGAATATTGCTGCTGTGGCAGAAAGTGTGCGTGAAGCGCCAAGAGCAAGGAGTGGCCGTTATAGTCAATGGCGATCGTTATCGGGCCATGTTGAACGAATTTTTGTTCACACAAATTGAAGAGGAGGATATTGGCAACATTTGGTTTCAACAGGACGGAGCAAATTGGGGTTTTTGATGCTTAAAATGGGAATTAAATCGTGGGAGCTTTTTTGGTTGCTTATTTTAACTTTTTTTTGGTTTATTTCGCTTAAAGAAGATAAATCCATAATAAAAAAAAAAAAATCGTGACCAGAAATGCATAAGGGCCTAACAACCAAAAAATTTAAAATTGAGTTTTTGATTGATTCTGATGTACTGCTTCAAAATATAAGTATGTTCTGACAAAATTTTATAATCCTACTCTCAAAGATTATCTACCAACTAGATAAGAATAAGAATATATATAAGAATCACTATCATCATTGCTGACATCGACTTCATCATTATTTAGATTTGAATCAAATATCAGTAAACACTTTGCCTCTATAGGCAAATTAAGAGGGGTTTTTTTTTAATTTTCTCATATTTGATATGATAGGATCCGAAGTATTTAATAATATTTTAAAAATATCTTTATTAGATTTTTCTCATGAGCTTCTCCGAGAATAATTCTTCCTAAAATTTTTGAAGTCTTTGTTTCGGGCTACTTGCGCTCCTCAGTTAACTGCCCTATTGGTATTAAAGAGTGGTTTATTACTTTTGCGATTAGAAATTTGTGTATCGTTGGGGATATATAATAATACTAAGAATATAATTTTTGAAGTCGCTGTAGTCTAGTAGGTAGTGTGTTGGCTTATTAGACGTAAGGCCCGAGTTCAAATCCCAGGTCAGACTTCAAAGCGAAAATATGAAAATATTTCTTCGGCGACTTCCGCTTAGTAAAAACTCTGAGAGTAAATAAAATTGCCATCAAAAGCTTGTCAAAAATCTGTCGTTCGGAGTCGACTTTAAACTGTAGGTCCCGCCACTCATGTATAAAATTAACGCACACAACTGAAGAGTTGTAATGACCAATTGTGTATGTATGTAAAGATATAATTTTACAAAATATTTTGCGGTATCTAGAGTATCTTACATGAATAAAAATTTACATTCATATTTGTATTCTAAAATATGATCCACAAAATAAATGCAAAAATCTATTGCACAGTGTTGCTTTTTATTAAAAATAGGTAATTAATAGATAAAAATTATATAGGTACACAAATATATTTTCATTTTTTTAATCAGGTGCAAGAAAGTGCAAAAATATTTTTTCTATTATTTCACAAGGTGTCTTAGGTTTAAGAAAAAAATTTTTTTTGCTTAACTTTGCTTAACTCACAACTATTTTTCCATATATGCTACAAAATTTGCAAATTTATAGACTTTGACAGAAAAATTTTTTAAAAATAGCAAAACTATATAAACTTAAAAAACAACGAAGCAAATATAATCTCAATCACCTGTTGTTGAAGGTTCCATATTTTTTTTTAATAAAAACTTAAATTTCAAAAGGACGTAGTAATGTAACGGTACTTGCTAGAGACACATTTTTTTAAGATAGTGATGCAGAATTTTGTGTACTTTTAGCTCATGTTAAAAAATATTTGGTACTCAAGAATTTAATTTTCCAATTAATTCCCATTTTAGGTATCAAAAACCTCAGTATGCGGCGCTACGTGCCACACAGCCGAAGCTACACTCGATGTTTTGCGCCCTGTTTTTGAAGATCGCATTATCAGCCGCAGAACTGATGTCGTTTGACCACCTCGGAGCTGCGATTTGACACCGTTGGACTATTATTTGTGGGGTGCCGTCAAAGATAAGTGTTACGCCGACAAGCCAGAGACAATTGACTCTTTAAAGGACAATATTCGTGAAGCCATTGGTGAAATACAGCTGCACACAATCGACAATGTGCTTAAAAATTGGACCGATCGTGTAGGCTACTGCATGGCCAGCCGAGGCAGCCATTTGAATGAAATTATTTTTCATTATTAACCGGAAGGATTGTACTTTCAAATAAAAAAAGAAATTTGAGAAAATATTCAGTAGTTTTTTTTAAAGCATTTAAAAAAAAAAAAGTTATTTGGCGGACCCTTTATATACGAACAGCAATGTCACTGTCACTGACTGTACGCAGGCTGTCAGCTGTTCTGATTATCAGTGTGCTCCATTCCAATCCAAACAAGGCATTTATGCTATACTCAACGAGCTTCCCTCTGACTTTCTATTAAGGCAAAGGCCTGAGTTTGTGCCATTACGACTCAATGCAGGCAAATCTTGGCCTAATCTGGACTATGCAAATTTGCTACGCTATTCTGGGAAGATATATGTAGACATACAAGGGTCGATTATATAATTGCTTATAATTTTCTAAGAGCACATTTGATTTAAGAATTCTAACTATGGAGTTCTGGTCTGAAGAACAAGAGGCTTAGTGATGAGTGGAAGAAGGGGCTGTGATATTTTTATTAAGGGTCCTCACATTAAACTTTCTTATAGGCTGTCTGACCATTGCAGTGTTTTCCAATCAAAGGTCATGGCAATTGTTAAAGCGGCATAATGCTTAACATAATTTCAACGTCCATCCTTGAATTCCCAGGATTTCTCATAGACATTTCGGATCATTCAAAGGTAACTCCTGTATGTTTTCCTGTACACAGGGATATCGTTGGAAATTGCATTACTTATGAGCTGGCCAGGGCCGGTACGATGCCAGCAATCTCCGACATATTATAGGGCATATGGAGGCTCAATCTCGCGTGCAAAATTCTAGACTCTGTTGGATACGTATGGACAAGAAAAGGGCTGGCTTACTTCTGTCCTTAAATCGCATGGCCACCCATCATATTATAGCGATTCTTATGGAAGACATGCCAAAAAGACTCGGCATTCCGACTAATGAATTCTGCAGGAGCTGTGGGTCTGAAATTATTTTGACAATAAGACAGTGAAGTCACGATGGATCAAAATGCTAAATGACAACAAGGCAGGCAATTTGGATAGAAGAAAAACTCTTATACGTATTTATGAGAATTGTTTTCAACCTCCGTTTTGACCCAGGCATTCAGATCCCTACGTAAACTCGAAATTTTAAAGTATCACGGCGCTTCTGTAATCACACATAATGATCTGTTCTTTTGGCATCTTTGATTTTTTTGTGTGTGGGAACAGATACAGTTCCCATAAATGAAAAGAAAAACACATTATTGGTTTGAGGAATGAATGGCACAGTAAAACTTCGCAATTGAGCTCCATTTAGATAATTTGTACAAATTTTGTTTCTATTAAGGCAAAGGCCAAGATATACGTGTAATATCCGAGTGATCGATCACTCCTCCGTTGTTTATTCGACTATTGACCTTCATAACATATTTTTGTTAATTAAGTTTTATATTTTTATTTATTGTTTAATAAATTTTAATAACGTACATACATACATACAACCCTTCAGTCAGGATTACGACCTAGTTCCTCACACCACTCATGTCGTGTGTGTTAATTTATACGTGTTAAGTTATAAAGGGCTATCCATTTCGTGGTTTCAAAAGTATGGGACTGGAATTCGACATCTCGTCGTTCCGAAGTTTTCTTGACGTAACTCCAAAAAATATTTTTTTGGGAAATTGAATTTAAAGTTTTCACAGCTTATAGAAAAAATGGATATACGGCAAAATAGCTTTTAAATATCTTAGAAAATACAGAAGATAAAGACTTGGGTATTAAACACATCGATAGATCTAATAATTTAATGTTCAATAATAGTCGTAACTCATTTTTTGTGATTTTGTTATATACGTCAAGATAACTTCGGAACGACGATCTGTCAAACTAAGTTGTGAAACCAATTTTTTTCTTTTCAGTTGAAAGTCTGACATTGATGAAAATGGATCGCTTAACTATCACACAACGCATAAAAATTATCAAAACCTACTACAAAAATGGTGATTCTGTCACAGCCACGTATCGTGCGTATCGGCAATTTTTCGAACATAATTTTCTTCAGCGATGAAGCACATTTCACATTCGGTGGGTATGTTAATAAACACAATTGTTGTATTTGGGGTTCTGAGAATCCTTAAGTAATTGAAGAGAGGCCATTACATCCAGAAAAAGTCACTGTTTGGTGCGCTCTTTGGTCCGAAGGTGTGATTGGACCTTACTTCTTCGAAAACGACGATGGAACGAATGTCACCGTCAATTCGGAGCGTTATGGTCATATAATAACCGACTTTTTTTTGCCTGCTATTGAAGGATACGACTTGGAGAATATGTGGTTTCAACAAGACGGTGCCACATGCCACACAACTCGAGCGAATATGGCTTTATTGCAAGAGACATTTCCTGGCCGCGTAATTTCTCGTCGTGGCGATATCAACTGGCCACCAAGATCATGCGATTTGACACCATTAGACTTTTTTTTATGGGGCTACGCGAAAGACCTTGTTTATGCAGATAAACCTTCAACTCTTGAGCACTTAAAAACCAACATTCGCCAAGTTATGGCTGAGATACCGCCCAATATGTGTCAAAAAATGGGTGAAAATTACCTCAAAATAATCAATGCTTGCAACACTTCGCGTGGAGGTCATTTAAATGATGTAGTGTTTCACACATAATGTCAACGTTCAAACTTTACAATAAAGAAGAAATATCATGAAAAAAATATTTTATATGTGTTTTATTTACGTTTACTTTTGAAACCACGAAATGGATAACCCGATACAGTTTAAAGTCGATTCCGAACGACAGATTTTTGAGAGACTTTTCATGGCAGTTTCATTTACTCTCAGGGTTTTTGCCAGAAATCTTCTGAGAAGAAGTCGCCGAAGAAATCTTTTTTCATATTTTCGTTTTGATGTCTGACCTGGGGTTTTAACCCGGGCCTTATGTCTAATAAGCCAATACACTACCTACTAGACTACGACGACTTCATTTTAATAACATATGGATATGAAACTCCGTGAAGTTGTTATTGAAGTTTTAATTTTCTTAAATCACCAGCATCACGGAAAGAATGGTGAAATTAAAGGCAAAAGTACCGGGACTATATATAACTTAGCGTTAAGTTAAAGGTTAATATAGAAAATGTTTTCCCTGAAGCATAATTTATATGGTTAATGCAAAATTAATTACTTTTTTTTTTGACTGAGACTAACAGTAAGGAGATTATTTGGATTTACTGAAGCAGGGACAGTGGAAGAAGATTTCAGAAATTGGTGTTGAGCTATTATTAACACTGTACAAATTTTAAATAATGTAACATAGTCTCTGGGGCTAACATAATCCAAAAACCACGACACTAACAGATGAGTACTCTACTCACCGATAACCGATATGCATACATATATTTGATATCAAAAATAGGCTTTGAAATAGTTGGTTACTCAAAGTCAAATATTGCATAAAATTGGAAATAAACTGTTTAGAATATCTGTACGTTGTATAGCAATATTTAGTGCATTATATATGTACGTAATTGTTAAATGTATTGCATGGAAGAAACTCATCTTTGTTGTAAGACAACCAACAAGAAAAAGAGAATAAGATCCACAAAATAAAAACGACAACAATACAGAAATAAACTTATTTACTACAAACTAAAAAAAAAGGAAAAAACTAAAGAAAAACTAAAGAAAAAAAACGGCAAGAAAATAACATCAACGATAACAATTTAAAGAAAATTTACAAAATTTTATGTTCAACAACAATGACGGTCGTCGGAATCGAATCTGAAAATTCTCACTATTGTTTGACGCGTGGGAATGATTAAATATTCCATTTGATCTAAAATACACAACAAGTGCACACACACAGCCATTATCTTTTTAAGCTTTTTTTTCAATTATTGTTGTTATTGTTTCACGTATATAATGATCCCTTCGTGCTATAAAAAAAAACCTCTTTTAAAGTTTGTAGACTCAAACGTCAGAAAAAAAACAAAAGCAAAAACCATCTTAACTACACACAGTCCATCCACCAACAACTAGAGAAACAGCAAGAGTAACTAACACAAAAATAAATTGTATGTATTTAAATTTAGTGATAAACAAGATGAAATTCAAAAAAACAAAAAAAAAAAGTCTTTTTTTTTGTTTTCTGAAATTAAAACGGAAAGAAACTTTTATTGCCAACAACGTGAATGGAACTGAAAAAAAACTCACTCACACACTCTTTAAGAAATAAAATGTATTTTTTTTTATAATATTTTTACGAAAATTTTAGAAAAACTGTTGTTATTGTTTTTGTAGTTCTTTTCTTCGGTTGAATGCTATTGCCTTGTTGGTGGCACTTCCCCATCTCTGTCGACTGGCAACACTTTTCATGCCTCATCAAAATATAATAGGATGTTGGTGTATGAGTATATCAAAAAACGCGATGATGATTAAAACGAAAGAAAAAAAAAACGAACGAACGAAAAAGTATTTTTGTGATGAGAAAATGTTCGAGTAGCAGCTAAATTAACTTATTAAAAGTCTTAAAATTAAAAGTCTAATTGCCTAAATGAATCTCTTTAATATTTCATTTATTTTTCTGTCGAATATCTCAGTTTTTAAATTAATTGAGAAACAGAAATGGATCAATTGAATAGTAATTTACAATAAAATATTGCGAAAACTTTGTATTGTAATAGTGATTGAATAATATCACAGCCCTGCATGAGTTTTGCAAATAAGATGGCTCCAGGTGTTTCCGAAGGCATTTTGCGCGCTGAACACGAATCTTTCCATCACGTCAGGTTTTTGACAAAGAGGGGATTGAAACGCCAAAAAAAAACGTTTTTGGCCACTTTTGAAAAATTGTAGACCTAAACACTGACGTGCTAGAACCATCGCTATTGTCAGAAATTGACAATTGAATTTAAAATGAGCCCAAAGCCAAATTGATTGCATGCACCCTTAAAGTAGGGGGTGGGTTTATGTCAAGGGATGCAAGAGGAAAAGAAACACATTACGGATGTCCTTAAAAATTAATCAGATTTACTTGAAAATAGTTACTCAGAAGCTTTTGGGGTCGCTGATGACAGATCTTTATTCAGATTTAAAAAATTCAAAATGGCGGTCGAGGTTTATAAAAATTAATCAGATTTATGACCGCCAGCACGCAAAATGCCTTCGGAAACACTTGCTTATTGCACAAAAAAGGGCTGTGTAATTTATTATTTTAATTTAGTAAAACTTAATGAAAAATATCAAAGCAATTGTAAATAATTCTGGCAAGTAGATAGTGTGTTGGCTTATTATAAGTGAGGCCAAGTTTCAACTAAAAATAAACTAAAAAACAAACTAAATGAAATTTGAATAAATATTTCTCCTGTAAGATTTCTGGCAAACACTCTTACAACTTCCCGTTAAAGTTGGGTTTAGCTAAAGGTAACTTTAGCTAAAGTGAACTTTAAAGTCATCTTTAACTTATTTTCGTTACTACAACCTAATGATAAAATAAAATTAACTTTTTCAAAAATATGTCGATAACACTGCTCAATTTAACAAGTAATTTTTAAATGCAGTGGCAACGGACGGCTTCATTTTTTTTGTTGTATATTCTCATTCTGTTTATATTTGAAGTTGAAATATTGAAACTAATATATAATATGGCAAGTTCTAACATAAACTGAACTTTAAATTTGCCGGTAGGACGATCCTCCCTTTAGCTTAATGCTCACTTCTATCATATTGTCCACTTATAATAATGAAAAACAATTTATCTGCCCGAAAATTCCTCTCTTTAGTTAACGGCAAGTAGTAATAATGGCCCTAAGAGTAAATAAGGGGTGATTTTTTAAGAGCTATAGGAAAATTTTTCCAAAAAAAAAACACATAAAATTCAGAAAAATGCATGAAATCTTTATTTGAATCGATAGTACGGTCCATATAATTAAATGTTTGAAGATTATTTCATGCAAATGTTGACCGCGACTGCGCCTCAAATGGTCCATCCGTTAAGTCCAATTTTGGCATACTCTTTCCAACATTTCGGCCGGTATCTCACGAATAAATGCTTCAATGTTGTCTTCCAATGCGTCAATTGAAGCGGGCTTATCTGTATAGACATGGGCTTTAACATAGCCCCACAAAAAATAGTCTAAAGGCGGTTAATCGCACGATTTAGGCGGCCAATTGACCGGTCCCGAACGTGAAATAAAATGTTCACCGAACTCGCCTCTCAATTAGTCCATTGTTACGCGTGCTGTTTGGCATGTGGCACCGTCTTGTTGAAACCACATGTCATGCAAGTCAAGCTCTTGCATTTTGGTCAAAAAAAAGTTGGATGAATAGCCACTTCAGTGGATCGATTAAACTGACCATAAAATGGAAGAAGCGGCGATGAACTTTCTTAACAGAGCACGCATTTTGATAATAAAATAATAATGCGTGAGCTGTTTAAACCAATGTTGCCAAAAAGATAATAGCTAAAAAATCACCCTTTATAATTGCCATGAAAAAGTTTTCCAAAAATCCATTGTTTGGAAACGACTTTAAACTATATATCGCGCCATTCAGGTATAAAATTAACACACACAACCAGCGTTGCCATTTGCCAAGTTTTCCCTTTTTCCCAACATTTTAGAGATGCGAAAAAGTTTTCATTAAATCTGTTTTCTAACAAAATGAGTTTATTCGACAAAATTCAGTTTTATTTCTTTTTCCAAATAAATTCAATAATAACAACACGAAATATTTACATTTTTAAATAAAATATTGTGTATTTATTAGTCCCGGGCAAAAGAAGCCAAGAAACACCAACAGAGGGCACCGGGCTCCGGTGTCTCCTTTAAAACTTTTGGTAGTTTTGTAGAAAACAATTTTTTTTTTCCTAGAAATAAAAAGTTTTTTTAGGAAAAATTACTTACAACGCTGCACACAACATAAGTGGTGTGAGAAACTATATTGTAATCCTGACTGAAACAAAAAATAGTGTTAGGAATTTCGGATGTTCAAAACTCACAGAACCCTACAATATCGTTGTTAATCCATTCGCTTTTTTGGTTGTGCACTTTGTTGATAATTTCTTTTTTCATATAATTTTAAAACGCAAACAAAGAATATATTATTAATAATTTAACCACTTTGCAGCACTTTCTTCCAAAATTTTAAGAACTTTGACATCAGCAAGTAAGATTCTTAAATGAAGGTATGATTCCTTAGAGAGGAAAACTAACCCACAATCCGGCTAGCTAGATAGTTTAGAGGAGAGGAGTAGGCTTATACCGCTCCAGTTATGTCTGGTATACAGTCAGGCTGCCCTTAGGGCCATTGCGTCGGTCTGGTGCAAATCACGGCTCGTTAGCAAGTGCAAAGAGTCGTTGAGGACTTTTGGACCAGACCGTATCCGTCTATGCTGGGTTCCGAGTCATAGCGGAATACTGGGCAATGAGACGGCGGATGCCCTCGTTTTATCACGGGGCACTGCGAGATTAGGTCGCTGACGGGGTTCTGGAACAGATCCCAACCGGACTAATGCAGGGGAAGTTGTGATGAGGAGGAGTTAGAGACTATCGAACACCTCCTCTGTAACTGCCCAGCCCTTGGTAGGTTGAGGTTGAGGACCCTTGGCAGGACCTTCTTTGAGAGCTTGAATTCTGTGTCGAGAGCCGAAATCAAGGCTCTCCACAGATTCATTAGTAGCTTGGGCTTGTTGAGTGGTGCTAGGGCTTCATAAGTGTCGTCGCGCTCCCCACCTTACCTACATGCCCTCCTTTCATACTATTCCCTCTATTTCCTTCCCTCTCTAAGGACGTTGTACAATGGGTCAATTCGACCTCCGGGTACTGTACTTGTCTTAACCGACATGTACACGTCCTCTAACCTAACCTATATCTGGTATAGTACCTTCCGTAAAATGTTTGGATCTCGAAGTTATGTCGAAATCATAGAAAAATTTAGTAAAAATAGCTCAATGCGAATTAAAAAACCGAAGCATTCCGCTAGAAGCATCAAATTGTGGTTTCAACAGAATGAGGTGCCTGTAATGGAGTGGCAGTCCCAATCACCGGACTTAAACCCCATTGAACACCTCTGGGGAGTCCTAAAAAATAAAATCGGCAACTTAAAATCCAAAAATAAACAGGAATTGTGGGAAAATATTCAGGAGATATGGTATTCAATTCCTTCTGACGTCTGTGCGAATCTTGTGGGATCTATGAATCGTCGCTGTCAGAAGGTAATAAAAATGAAAGGTGCTTCAACCAAATATTGAAATAATATCTGGAAATGATGGTAATGTTTAACAAAATATACATATGTATTTTTAGCATAACATAAAGTGTCCCTATTATTTTTTCCAGGCCTTTTTCAAATAAATTATATTTTTTTTAAGAATTTGGCAGAACTAATCATTTATTTTTATTTTATTGGTTAAACTATTTGAATACCTTTAATTTAATGTATATATAGTTTGTAATATTTATGGAAAAGTAAATAAAAATATAAGAATATATTCAAAAGTGTATTAAGTGTCCCTATTATTTTTTCCAACACTGTATGTATACTGTTTTAAAGGGCCATCTCTTCCCTTTCCAACAAGATTTAAATTTTGGTAATCGGGTCAGAAATGTTTGAGTAATCCAGAAATTTGTGCGTAAAGAAAAAAAAAACAGTTTTTGTCAAATAAAACAAGTTTGGAGGGTTCGAGAAATATAAAAAAGGTATTTTTGAATTCTACTCAACTAACTGAACAACGTAGACTGGTGTAATTTCACTGTCGCACCGTGTTATGTATGTATAGGCTGACTGATCACTGCAGTGTTTACCAAGCGGAGGCAATTATGAAAGCGGCACAATACCGCACTCATTTAAATGTACATGTAATTTCTTATTAAAACTGTACCGTAAAACTCAGGAATCATACATCCTTAATTAAATAGATTTTTATTTTTAAAATAAATACGAAATTTTAAAATTAAAACTTTCAAAATTTATACTAGCTTTTTTAAGATGCAACAAACAGTAAAATTAAAACGAAATTTAATTAAATTTTTATTCGCTTTCTGGTGTTTTTTCAAATTGCAGATACTAAACTGTGATTTCGACCACACAAAAGATGAGTGAAATTTTATTCCAAACTTATTTGGAATATCATTATTTGTAGAACTAAAAAGAAAAAAATAACAAAAATAATAAAAAAAAACTTCATTTGAAAATTCAGTTTTTAATAAAGAGACACAAAATTTCAGAAATTTAAATTTCTTTTAATTTCATTTTTAACAGTTTACAAGTGGTCACGTTCACTTGCGAACACAATGGAAGTTACATTTTGCGTTCTTCTGTTCTTTTTTGTTTTTGTTAAATCTTTTAAATTTTTGTTAATACTGGTAAATAAATAACAACAACAGTGGGTGTGTTGAATACACAGTATGACTATATTAATTTTACTGTAGTTATTGTTGTAGTTACATACATATTTGTTGTTGTTGTTTTTATTTTTCATTTCAGAGGATAACAAAATCAATTCATGTGCTGTGAATTGATGATGTGTTGTCCTTCTTCTATCCTATGGATTTTGTTTAATATTATGGGCCAGTTTTTATTCATCGTTCTATCATATTTTTTTTTTATCGTTTTGTTTTTGCAATATGGTACGGTCATATGTATGTATGTATGTGTGTGCGCACTACGCTATGTATTTAACACAAATATGAATGCAATTCATTGTCAGTGTATTGTGACTACGTGCCCTTTCATCTAGAAACCGTTTTTAATTGTGCCTACTGAACCGACCAACTCGCACGCATCCTCTCAGGCACACATACAAACAGATAGCAATGCTTTTATGTTAGGGATTCCCAAAATATTTAAATATTGCATAGTCTGATGTAATTTTAAAATATTTTAACAAAAAAATAATCTCTTTTGAATAAGTAAACCAAATTGGAAGAAGTAAAACTTCCTAAATAGTCAGCAAAGATATTGAAAAGCGAAAAGCTTAAATCGTGTTTATTTTCGAACGATAAATTAAAAATGATAACGCTTAAATGGAATTGATTGTGTATTCTAAATTAGTTTTTAGTTTCTATCTTACCTTAACTCATAAGATATAATTTGAAAGAAATTTCGTATTTTATTGTTTAAATGTTTCATTCATCGTGTAGCAGTCTGTTGCTATTGTATGTTGTAATACTTCCAATTGTATTCAGATGTAAAGCGTTGTGGCTTTGGCTTCAATAACACTCGAAATCTGAAATATCTTTTTTGATAAGTTAAATATAGTTGGCCTTTTTTTCATTATCCCTCGTGGAAGCATATGGCTTCTACAATGCACTTCCATCTTATCCGGTTGACTGCTGTTATTTTTGCGTCTTTCCATGTAAGATTGCATTGCCCTAGATCTTGGAGTATCGAACGTTTCCAGGTGTTCCTTGAGTCTTGAGGATTTCACTTAAGTGCCATTCTTGTTATACTAACAGTATTCTTTCTGAGAGTATGTCCGATCATCTACATTTCCTACGTATCTTATCTTCCTAGTTGAAAAGGTTCCAGAGATCCATGTTAGCCTTTTATTTTAGCATTAATGTGTTTCTTCCATTGTAATTTTCTGTAAAGTTAAATTCCCAGATATAGAGCTTGATTACGGCATGAGATATGAATTTCGTTTAGTAGTACTCGGGGTTATGTCATATAATATTTCAGTGCAAATGTTACTTGAGTGAATTTAGATTCATTGACTTGTGTACGCCGTACACCGTAATGGTGTAAGGCGATGAAGTATTTTTGAAGGGTATTACTCGCATTTGGGTGCCCTGGCAGTCTAGTGTTGATACCCACCAGAGAATCTGGTCTGTTACACCACACCAAGCATATGGTCTAAGTTACTCAGTTTTTAAAAATAATTTGTCATTGTATTCTTGCTTTGATTATATTTTACTTTATTGCATCATGTGATCGTAGGAGGTTGGATAAGGCTAGAATATAAGAAATATAGCAGCAAGCGCACCAAAGCAATTGCAACGCATAACCTACTAGACGACGGCCATTACTTTATTTTATTATGCACGTGTTAATTAAAGATTGGGAACCACAGTACAAGTTTACCCTAAAAGGGTAGTTCAAAACAACAGTCGGTAAACATACAAAAACAACAATGACAACAAGTGTAACGTACGTACGGGTATTGCTCGAGTATTTTGAATGTTTGTCTATCAGAATATTGTTGTTGTTGTTGTTTTTTCTGATGCTAACATTTTTGTTTGTTTTGTATGCATTTGTCCCACATGCTTGAATTTCCCAGAATAAAAAAAAGAAATTTTGTTGGAAACAAGAAATTTGAGAAAAAAAATGTATAGGTACATACATATGTACATAAGCACATGGATTCATATACATACATACGTATACATACATATATGTATACATACATTATTATCCTAATATATATTATAAATCTTTCTGTAAGTCTGTTTTTTTGTTTGTTTGTTTGTTGGTTTGTTTGTTAGCCAATCACGCCTGAACGCCTGGACCGATTTTCTTGAAATTTGGGATATAGATCGAGCCATTGCCGGTGCAGGTTATAGGCTATAAATCTTTTCAAAATTTTGACCAAAAGGGGAAAAAAATGGGACAAAGGGAGAAAAAATGGGCAAAAATTAGTACTTTTATGCATAAATGCTGTATTTTATCTGTTTTATAGGTAATTTTTTACGATTTAGCTTGGTTAAGTTTCCCAAATAGCTATTGGAGGTGTTCCGTTTCAAAAGTTGAATCAAAAGGGGTCCAAAAAGGGGGAAAGGGGCCAAAAACGGGCAAATTGAGTGTAAAGCCAATCACGCCTGAACGCCTGGACCGATTTTCTTGAAATTTGGGATATTGATCGAACTTTTGTCGGTGCAGGTTATAGGCAATAAATCTTTTCAAAATTTTGACCCAAAGGGGGAAAAAATGGGTCAAAGGGGAGAAAAAATGGGCAAAAATTAGTACTTTTATGCATAAATGCTGTATTTTATCTGTTTTAAAGGTATTTTTTTACGATTTAGCTTGGTTAAGTTTCCCAAATAGCTATTGGAGGTGTTCCGTTTCAAAAGTTGAACCAAAAGGGGTCCAAAAATGGGGAAAGGGGCGAAAAATGGGCAAATTGAGTGCATTTATATTTAGGACTTAGAGTATTCAAAAAAACTGGGTTGTTTATTAAACCGGTTTCCGAATAATTTGAAAAATTGCATTTTTTAAGAAACCGGTTTCAAAACCGGTTTCGAAACCGATAAACCGGTTTTTTATTTATTGTTATTTTTAATGCAAAAATTACCCAATAATTTTTTTTAATTTTTTAAACTAATCCAAACTACATAACCCGCGCAACGCCGGGTACAATCTGCTAATATATATTATAAATCTTTCTGTAAGTCTGTTTTTTTGTTTGTTTGTTTGTTGGTTTGTTTATTAGCCAATCACGCCTGAACGCCTGGACCGATTTTCTTGAAATTTGGGATATAGATCGAGCTTTTGTCGGTGCAGGTTATAGGCTATAAATCTTTTCAAAATTTTTACCAAAAGGGGAGAAAAAATGGGACAAAGGGAGAAAAATTGGGCAAAAATTAGTACTTTTATGCAAAAATGCTGTATTTTATCTGTTTTATAGGTAATTTTTTACGATTTAGCTTGGTTAAGTTTTCCAAATAGCTATTGGAGGTGTTCCGTTTCTAAATTTGAACCAAAAGGGTTCCAAAAAGGGGAAAAGGGGCCAAAAACGGGCAAATTGAGTGCATAGCCAATCACGCCTGAACGCCTGGACCGATTTTCTTGAAATTTGGGATATTAATCGAGCTTTT
The DNA here is from genome assembly GCA_927399465.1 of Sarcophaga caerulescens. Classification (NCBI taxonomy): domain Eukaryota; kingdom Metazoa; phylum Arthropoda; class Insecta; order Diptera; family Sarcophagidae; genus Sarcophaga; species Sarcophaga caerulescens. The sequence continues at coordinate 57,033,172 of OV656868.1, forward strand.
GTCGGTGCAGGTTATAGGCAATAAATCTTTTCAAAATTTTGACCAAAGGGGAAAAAAATGGGACAAAGGGAGAAAAATGGGCAGAAATTAGTACTTTTATGCAAAAATGCTGTATTTTATCTGTTTTATAGGTAATTTTTTACGATTTAGCTTGGTTAAGTTTCCCAAATAGCTATTGGAGGTGTTTCGTTTCTAAATTTGAACCAAAAGGGGTCCAAAAAGGGGGAAAGGGGCCAAAAACGGGCAAATTGAGTGCATAGCCAATCACGCCTGGACCGATTTTCTTGAAATTTGGGATATTAATCGAGCTTTTGTCGGTGCAGGTTATAGGCTATAAATCTTTTCAAAATTTTGACCCAAAGGGGAAAAAATGGGACAAATGGAGAAAAAATGGGCAAAAATTAGTACTTTTATGCATAAATGCTGTATTTTATCCGTTTTAAAGGTAATTTTTTACGATTAAGCTTGGTTAAGTTCCCCAAATAGCTATTGGAGGTGTTCCGTTTCTAAAGTTGAACCAAAAGGGGTCCAAAAAGGGGGAAAGGGGCCAAAAACGGGCAAATTGAGTGCATTTATATTTAGGACTTAGAGTATTCAAAAAACTGGGTTGTTTGTTAAATTGATTTCCGAATAATTTGAAAAATTGCATTTTTTAAGAAACCGGTTTCAAAACCGGTTTCGAAACATATAAACCGGTTTTTATGTATTGTTATTTTTAATGCAAAAATGACCCAATAACAATTTTTTTTAATTTTTTAAACTAATCCAAACTACATAACCCGCGCAACGCCGGGTACAATCTGCTAGTAAATTATAAACATTTAAAATAGCACCAAAGATACTACACTTGCGTATGCACATGTGTTGTGTGAGTGTGTGTATACATACATATATGTATCAAAACAAGTGCGAATAATGATTGTATGTGTGAATCCGCACCATCCATGCCTGTGTCGTCAACCAACCAGCATGTATAATAATAAATTTACACAGCAAAGTTCATCATGAAGAGTCAAGTTCAAAATACCGAAAATATTAAATGGAAATAAAAATAATCTACGAAACAAAAGACGAATTACACTAATTGAATACTGGTATAACCTATCCACTTACATACTACACTGTACATGTGTTCTTTGCTGCGTCCGTCCAACAGTCAGTATGTGTGAATTGAATGTCACTGTTTTTGTAAATGGTGCAGTCTTCCAGTATTTTTTTTTTTTGTTTGTTTGTCATTTGTTCTGTAAACTCCTTTTCAATTTGGTCTCGACTCTACACGAAAAGCTCTCCTTGTCTTTCGTCAGTATACTGTTCATTCGTATTGTTAGTCTATTCGATTCATTTTATTTCACACTGCAGGTGGAGTGCAGTGGTCTTGTTATATTGTTGATGCTCTTGTTTTAACAACAAAAAAGGGATGAACAAAGAAGGGATTGAAAAACGGTAGAATAACTAGAAATATAATTTGACTTTGTACTTGTTGTTGTTGAGTCTTACGTAAATAAAATATTATAAACAGAGAAATATGACTTTAAAAATGGATAGGTTTGTCACAAACAATATGTTTAAAATTATCACATACATACATACATCCATACGTATTTATTTATGACTAATTGATATATTTTTCAAATTTCAAAGATTTTTGTACACAATAAATCTTATAAAGAAACTGGTAATAAATTCAAATGGAAAAATCAAAATAAAGTAATGCAAACAACAAAAAACAGTTAATGTTTCTGATACGTATTATTGCAAAATATGAAAGTAATTAGTATTGGAAGGATTGAAGTTATAGAAAGTTAAGTAACCTGTAATAGACGGTATTACTCACCCTGATGATGATATCCTAGATGCTTTAAATTCGTTAAGCTAATCATCTGATAGGAGTAATAAACGAGGGGAAGTCAAATATTTGTGTATAAAAAAACTCACAAGCATAGCTGCCAGGATAGATAAAGCATCAAATCGTCAAACATTAGAAAGAAAATCGTCAAAATCGTCAAAGACGTTTTTTGAAATCGTAAAAAAATCGTCAGAAAAAATAAATAAATGAATTGAAAGGTTTTTTGTTTTGCTTTTACTTCGCTTAACAATAAAATTATAAACAAAAGCTACAAAACAATGCAGTAAACACTCTTTTTTACAAATTATCGTACTGCTTAATATAAAACGATGTTTACAATAATAGACATTTTGAGAAGGCAAAGTCATGAACATACGCCTTCAAGAACATTCATCAGACTGTTTACACTGCCTTATAACAGGCAAGGCAAAGCAGGCGACTGAGTTAGTGCAGTTCAGTCAGTCTTGTGTTTGAAGAGAGTAATCGTGATTTGAAGATCTCCGTTACAAAGATCTTTCGAATAATTGTCTAGTAATTGATATTGTTTATGTAAAGGGTGTAATCAGAGGAATAACAAAGAAAAGCAATTGTTGTTGTTTACATCAAGTTGTAAACAGTGGCACACAGAATTGTGCGAATAATAATGAATTTTAATTAAAACTAAACACAAATTTATTTTTATTTTATTTTCAATCTACGACCTCATATTTTCAACGTTTTTAAAAGGTAAAAATGTAACAATACTTTACTTATTGTTATTACTAACTTAAACTTTTAAAAGTAACATTTGCAAAGCAAATACAAATCTTATGGAGGCTTTTAATGTACAAAAGTAAAGAAAATGATGTAAATTTTTAATTTCTAAAAATCATCATAATAAGGGTATAAATCGTCATATCGTCAATATGATATTTTTGGAGCACAAAATCGTCAAAATGACGATCAATCGTCAAATCTGGCAGCTATGCTCAAAAGTACAGATATATAGTTTTGTATGAAATTTTTATTATCAGTTGACATGAGCTAAATCAATTGCCTGAAATTACAATTTATTCGATATTTGATTTTCAATTTAATTTTTTGTGATGTAAATTATATATTCTTATTTCAAAAAGTATAAAAATTCTTCCGCAAATGAAAGTCTGTGCATTTATTTAAACATATGTCTATAGTACATAGCATATGTGTGTATGTATATTAATTTACATGTATGTAGCTCCTGTAATACTAAAGTTATTGTTTTATTTTTTAGTCCTTCAAGTTTCGGGCAAATGTCAAGCTATTCATATCATGGCACAACGAGGATTTTATTGTTGTTGTAATAACGACTGAGTGTGTCCCGCATGAAAAGCTCATACTTCAACTACTACTGTTGCATACGTACATATAAAGATAATATTGATGTGAATGATGGCACTGATGGCATTTTTAGATTGAAAAGAATGAGTGTGTGCAAGGACAAATACAAGTCCAATCAACATTCCAAATAAAAAGTAAGAAATTTAACACACAACTTATATACATACATACCATAGACTTAAGCAAAAAAAAAAAAAAACATTCTACAGTCCAAAAAAGAAATTTTATTTGAGTTAAATATTAATTCATCGCCGTAGTCTAGTAGGTAGTGTGTTGGTTTATTAGACGTAAAGCCCGGGTTCGTATCCCAGGTCAGGTATCAAAACGAAGTATGAAAAAAATATTTCTTCGGCGACTGCCGCTCAGCATATTTCTGGCAAAAACTCTGAGAGTATATAAAATTGCCATGAAGAGCTTCTCAAAAACCTGTCGTTCGGAGTCGACTTTAAACTGTAGGTTCCGCCACTCATGTATAAAATTAACGCACACAACATAAGTGGTGTGTGGAGCTAGGTCGAAATCCTGACTGAAGGGTTTTAATGACCAATTATGTATGTGCGTAGGTAGAATTGCACAGATTTCATTAATACACGAGTTTTATTTTCATGCCATTTCTATTCGCTAGCGGTTTCATATCTGTTATTTCTCTAAACACATGAATTATCCGGAAAATGTGTATCAAGGAGTACTTTAAGAGGTCAGTATTACATTTTTGAATGCGCCTAACTTTTGTTTTGAGGCAGTCTAATTATTCATTAGTTTAAATTCATGAAACAACCTCGTACATTCGACCCGCAATGCTTTAGCTTTACCCCTTGGAAACCCCTTTCTACAGGCAATGTCAACAGCTATTTTGTAGGCGTTTGTCAGACTGTCTACGGCCTTATCCAGTTTGGCTATGTCCTGAATATTTGGCGAGCCTTATAACCGAAAAATATGTTCCAATCAGTATTCTGTCTATTTCTATAAGGTCGCCTTTACCATTAAAGAAACAAGTTATGAATGAGCGATCCGATAAAGAGTAGTCATAAGAGATCCTCCAGTTCATAAAATATACTGGAAGAAAGTCAAACTTACGAGATAAAAGACTAGCGAGGTAATCCATACATAAGGTATTAGGGCCATCTATGCTGGAAAGTCTTTTACCGCTTTATTAAACACTGAGACAGAAACAAAGTAGGCCTTTGTGTTAAAAGATCATGCATTGGAAAGGTATCAAGAGGTTGATGAAGCCAATGAAAATAATTTCTCAACGTACATGTTACTTATAACTGGGATCAAGCTTTCGTAATGGTGGCAGATAAGACATCATGTGTGAAAATTTATCAAAATAAAGTGATACCAAGTCGCCGTAGCCTAGTAGGTAGTGTGTTGGCTTATAAGGCGTAAGGCCACGGTTCAAATCCAGTTCAGACATCAAAACGAAAATGCAAAAAAATATTTTTTCAGCGACTTCCTCTCAGCAGATTTCTGGAAAAAAAACTCTGAGATTAAATAAAATTGCCATGAAAAGTTTCTCAAAAAAGCTGTCGTTCGGAGTCGACTGTAAACTGGTCCCGCCACTCATGCGTAAAATTAAAACCCACAACATAAATGGTGTGAGAAGCTAGGTCGTAATCCTGACTGAAGGTTTGTAACGACCAATTATGTATGTATATATGTAAGTCCAATAAACAAATCAAAAATATATACTCCAATGTAGAAAGTGAAAATAAAATAATAAAACGCTACAATTAAAATGCGAACATGCTGGATGGCAAGGAATGCACACTGTACCCGTTCTATTCCTATTGATACTATAGGTAGATGACGTAATAGCAGCAACGAGTAAAGAAGCTACAAATAATACACAATGGACACTTTTTACAAAACTAATCTAAATTAATGGGAATTAATACGAACAACACCAATGACTTTTATCTGCGCTTTGTCCACATTGAAGACATGCAATCCTTTTGTTTTTTATTGCTGTCCGAGCAAGAAGTGACTCTTACAAAAATAGAATAGATGCGGTTATCCAATAACTTATAGCGGGACTTGATATGATGTCTATGACAAACCAATCCATCTTTTCCGTGTGATGTCTAACACTTGCACAAAAAAGACCCTCGTAGACTACTACGACATCAGTCTTTTATAAATATGGACATTGTAGGATAGAAATTTGGTAGGGTAGAGCATACCTTAACATCTGATGAAGAACACAAATGACGCGGTCACCCCATAGTTATGTATAATAACCGTAAAACTTAGCCAGGTAAGCAGAACATAAAACGTAGGAGCTCAAATAGCACAAGTTAGTATCACGTGGAAGTATCTAAAATATGTGAATATCATATTCAATGTATAAATACATACATACATAATTGGTCATTACAAACAACCCTTCAGTCAGGATTACAACCTAGTTTCTCACACCACTTATGTTGTGGGTTTTAATTTTATACATGAGTGGAGGGACCTACAGTTTTAAATTTTTTATTTATTCTCAAAGTTTTTGAAATCTGCTGAGAGGAAGTCGCCGAATAAGTATTTTTATATATTTCGTTTCGTTCGAGAAGTAAGTGCCAGGGGTTGAACCGTGGCCTCGCGTTGAATAAGCCAGCACACTAGCTACTACACTACGTTCATAACCCTATTTACTCAACTTTTAATTTTGAGGTTTGAAATTTAAAACCAAACATGCATTTTATTCTGCGAAAAGTAATGGTCTTTATACCTCTTTCATTATGCTCGTCTTTGAGTAAGAGCTAAGGTTGTGTATTCTCATTAGCCGAGTTGGCCACTATTATTTTGAATGACTAGTACGATGTACATAGATGTAGAACTTTGCAAATATTTAAGTTTTTTATATACCAAGCGGCAGAAGTAATAAAGAAGTTGAAATGCTAACATAAGTGCACCTTCTTGACAATAGTTTCTTTCTTGTTTCAGCCATTTCTCTAATTACACTATGCGACAAAATAAAAAAAAACACCCAGCTAATGACATAGTGTAGGTTGTGAGTTTTGTTGCTTAGAACTCAAAAATATATTTTTTATATTTCTCGAACCCTCCAAACTTGTTTTATTTGACAAAAACTGTTTTTTTGGTCTTTATGCACAAATTTATTGATTACACAAACATTTCTGTACCGATGTCCAAAATTTAAACCTTATTAGAAAGGAGAGGGATGGACCTTTAAAACGATATAAATATATATATTATTTGACTTAATATGGTATGAGGTTTGATAAGGTAAATTTGACAAATGCGAATTTTTTTCATATTTTTCATATACATAATTGAAAAATATGATAAAAGTGATAACATTCTGAAAGTGCATTATCTTGTGAAGAGATTGATTAAATTTGACAAAAATTACCGTAGTTATTATTTAAAGAGTCTAACAGTCGAGTTATATTTTTTATATACGAGTATATATTTTTTTAAATGTACTTTTAGTTCAAAAATTTTCTGAATTTTTGATGGATCTTGATTGTTTATCGGAGAATGTGTCAATTTCACATTTGAGCGACCACCAGAGGTTGACCAATGTTTGCGCAAAGAGAAATAATAATATTTGCAAAAAACATAAATATTAGACGATCTGGTAGTCGTGCAAACGTGAAATTGACACATTTTGCGATAAACAATCAAAATCCATCAAAACTTTTGAAAATTTTTGAACTGAAAGTTAATTTGATAAGATGACATATATAAAATATATAATACCACTGTTATACTATTTAAATAATAACTACGGTAATTTTTGTCCGATTTGATCAAACGAAGTGTCAATCTCTTCACAAGAGAATGAACTTTAAGAATGTCACCACTTGTTTTATAGTTTTTAATTAAATTTTGAAATTAAGAATCGCCAAACTTGCAAAAATAAAAAAATCATATGTTCCAAGTTTACCCCATCAAAACTCATAACATATAAGTTTGAATAAAATGATTCTGTATACCGTTTTAAAGGCTAATCTCTCCACTTTCTAAAAAACTTTGGATATTTAAAATAGGTTCAAACATATTTGGTTAATCAACAATTTTGTGTGAAATGATCAAAAAAACATTTTTTGTCAAATAAAACAAATTTGGATGGTTCAAGCAATATGAAAAGAGTATTTTTGAGTTCTACTCAACTAACTGAACAACTTAGTCTATGTAGTTACTGGGGGTGTATTTTCACTGCCGCACCGTGTTGTTTTAGGTTGGTTGATTATAGTGGAACTGCGAATCAACATGTGGACTTTCGTGCACATATAAGTGGAGTATCATCAGCAAATTAAAGAATTTATAAATCAGTTGCAAATTAAATACAAAAATATAAATAAATTAGAGTTTGTTGTACTTTAATCGTTTAATAATAAATTGGGACAAAAATTGAACTAAATTTCCAAATTTTGTTCAAACAAAAGAAAGCGTATGCAACAGGTGATTGAACATAATTTCTTATATTTAAAAGTAAAGCATGTTTTGTAAAATTTAAATTTAGATCTTCCATTAAAGAATAAAGTTTGACGTTAAAAAGTTTTTTTCTTCTTAATTGGAAAACAAAAAAATGTACCGTAAGACGCATGTTAACGTCTAGTGTTGGATTTTATGTTGATGTTCTAACTTGTCGTTGTTTCTCAGGGAATGTTTATGTGTTTGGATTACTTCAGTTTAGGTGATAAAGGACCTTGCATTTGGTACGCCAAGCCAGAATACGACACAGTACGGTGCGGGTGGTTAATTTTGATTTAGAGCCTTTGGAAGGTATGGAAAGAAACATCATTAAAAACAATAATAAAATTCATATCATCAAACTGTTGTAGTTGCGATACAAAAAACAAAAAACACATTAATTTTAGGATAAAATAAAACAAAGTGAAGAACGAAGGAAAAGAGTTGTCATTACAAAATTCTATTGTTTTTGGTCATCAACATCATCACTACTACGTAAAGAATGAAATTCCTTCGAGTGATTTACGCTGCGGGAGTTTCGAATTGCATCGTACTCGTATTGTTTATAAAAACTTCGTATTTTTCGGTTATAATTAAATTCTAATAATAGCATTGCCGAAATTTGAACAAAAATAGAATATTACACGCTTGTTCTTTATGAATTTTTGTACCATTTTTTTACTTTTCCTTTTACACCCGATTTACTTTAACGTCGAAAGATGAGAACGCGCGTGTCTGTCTATTGAAATATTTTGTTATACGACAAATATATAACAAGCGGTTAGGTTTTCATCAATTACTATTTAACTCCTCGATGTTTAATGATGCTACGAGAAGAGTATTGTATTTTATAAAATGGATTATTAATGTAGAGTCTTCCTTTTTTTTTTTGACAATTTTACTTATTTTTATAGTTTTGGAGTATCAAACTCAGAATCTTATAAAAAAAATTTACGAAATTATTTAAATATTTCAGTAGAAAACTCAGATAAAGTCACGAGGAATTCATTTGCAACTTATAGATTTGTAATATTTGGAATTATTTTTACTCTTTTATTTTTTCAATCAGGATTTCAACCTAGTTTCTCACACCACCTATGTTGTGTGTGTTAATTTTATCCATCAATGGCGAGACCTACAGTTTAAACTCGACTCTAAAAGGTAAATTTTTAAGAAACTTTTACATGGCAATTTCAATTACTTACAGAATTTTTTCCATCAATCTGCTGAGAGGAAGTTGCTGAAGAAATATTTTTTTATTTCGTTTTGTTGGAGTTGTCTGACCTGGGGTTTGAACAGCTAATAAGCCAACATACTACCTACTAGAGTACGGCGACTTTGAATTTAAATTTAAACAACTTTGATGGCAGAGTACGATATAAACTTAAAATAGAATTTTTTGGATAGTCTTTCTAAAAAAATTTTTTAAATAACTGTTCAGTTTAACATCAATTAGTGTGAACTGAAGTTATGCTTAACTTCAGCACATAATATAGATATAAATACATACATATGTACATACAAAAAAAACAGACACTACTAAGACAAAATCCTCCCAGTTAATGCGACGTTTCTGGAATTGTTTGCATTTATAAATGATTGATGGCGAAGCGAAATTTTTGATGATAGGAAATTACAGGAAGGGCAAAGCTCAAAAATCCAACAAGAACAACACTCAAAGAAAAATCTCGAAGTTACCAGATATGAAATATGACAGTATAAATAGGGCTAAGATCGATGCTGCCAGTAGGTCCTGAATAGTGAGCGAGCGATGAGGCATGAGGCCGTAATTAATAATTGAGAGCTGCATTAGTTGCATGAATACCAAAAATTTATTTTTTGTTAAAAAGAATTGTGAATATAATTAATAGTGCAGTGTTATTAGTGGAAATGTGTTGTTATTAAAATAAATAAACAAACGTGGGGGATATTCGGTCGCTTAAGTTTTATTTACATACAAACTTCCTATTTCTCATGAACGTTACGACCATACTACTTTACTGTTGCGACACTTTAAACACTGCCGCACTATTCGGACAGAAAGTCTCTGGTCCGGTTAGCGGCGTCTAACAACAATTACAAGAACATAAATAAATAGATGTGAACAGCGGTTGATTCTCCACACAGCAAAAAAAATGGTGCTCAAAGAACGGAACTAACTGCTTATAAAAAAGCTAACTGAAGTAGCTAACTGAATAGAACAGATATGGGCAAAAAAGAAGTCGTTGGAAGCATATACTATACATATATGTAAAGGGTGGGTCATCTAACGGTTTAAATTTCCTTATTTGGGTAGAAAACCCACACGTGGTCCTACAGAAGTCAATGTACCCATTACAAGTGGAGCGAAGGCATCATTGGCCCATATAGCAATGAAGACAGCAATTGCACCACAATAACCGATTTTTTTGTACCCTGTCTTCATGGTATTGCTGTGAACGATGTTTGGTTTCAACAGGATGGTGCAACTTCTCACATTTCATGCCACAATCGATTTCTTGCGTCAAATGTTTGATGGCCGTTTAATTAGCCGAAATGGTGATATCAATTGACTGCCAAGAAGCAGAGATTTGACACCGTTGGACTACTTTCTGTGGGGCGCCGTTAAAGAAAAGTGTTATGCCGATAAACCAGAGACAATTGAGCGTTTGATGGCCAACATTTCTAATGCCATTGCCAAGATACGATCCCATACACTCGAAAAACTGTACGCGAATTGGTTTGATCAAATGAGGTACTGTGAGTCCAACGCGGCAAGCATTTGAATGAAAAAATACCACATTTTTAAACGGAACAATTGTACTTCATAAAAAATAAATAAAATTGGCAAAATATCAAACCATTTTTGTTTTATTACATTTTTAAATATAAACTTTTTAAATATTTTTATATTATTAGAACGGTGAGATTTTTCTCAAACAGTATAGCTTTAATTAAACTGAACTCTTGCTTAAAATCGTAATATATTGGCGTATAAATAGTAATTAAAATTTCTATTTTAGTTTGATGGGTTTTAATGCCGCTAATAAAACGATAAACATTAAAAAATTGTTACAAACCAATGGATTTTTAATCTAACTAAAGTTCACAAGCAACATCAAACACTCTTTTTTTGTAGAAATTTATTTCGTTTTAACAATCCAAGTTCGAACATACTACAGACTTAAATTTTAAGAGTGTAGAATGGTAGTTCGAATTAAAGTACTTAAGAGAATATGTATGAACCTTAAATATCTGTTGGCTGAATTTGTTCGCTTTCAATCTAAAACAATTTTGATAAATTGCGCATGAGTTGTAAGCGTACCTTTAAACAAGTTGTCTGGTATCGTTTTATCTTTTAGATACTCTCTTGCATTTAAAGACCTGCCTGCCATCAGACATAAACTTGTTTTGTAACTAACGCACTCATAAATACTCACTGAGCCACTTGTATAACATAAACACAACATGTTTTATTGTGTTGCTGCTGCCAGTGCTGCTGGTTTTTTTGAAAACACTACAACTATCGTTTCAGTGAGACGTGCAGAGATTTAAGTTTCAAAAGTTAAAAACCGCTCGAACGTTTTATACGTCTTGAACGGACACTTACAGACAGTCAGTCAGTCCGTCGTTTAACTAACCGTCTGTGCCTCTAAAGAACAATAATACAAAAAATATTACACCAACAAGAACGATTTACATCAAACATTTAAGCTGATGTGAACAAGTAAAGTCTGCTGGTACACACTACCATATAACAACAACTCCCGCGGAGGTTGTTGAGTTTGTCTGAATTTGTGTGTGAGGCTTTATTTTGCTGTTCTTGTTTATGTTTTGTACCCCGCCTGACAGACTTCAATGTCCGTTTGAGGCACTTGTGTTCAGTTGAGTTTTGACTACGGAGTGGCTCTGTTGGTGCTTACAAAAAGTGACGCATTAAAGGTTGTCGTTTAAAATTTATTTCAATATTTGAAAATCAAGTCATCTGAACGTTTATTATTATTTTTTTGTTTGTTTTGCATCTTAAAAGAAAATATTTTTAATTAGAAATACGTTTTTACGAGAGTACAAGAACAGTGCACAGAAGAAGTGAAATTTATTGACGAGTAGAACATAGTATTTTCTAATATTTTTAAATAAAAAGATTAAAAGTGCTCAAAAAAATTCAAAAAGAATGGCTAATATAAGTTAATAAATAAACAACCGTTAAAAAAACATACAAATTAATAAATTTATATGTGAGTTATAGAGCGACAATAATAGTTAATGAACCAATGAATAAATTAATGAATGAATTTATTATAACATGTTTAAACTAAAAATGAAATTAAGTTTAAAAATTCCTATATGTGCTTTGCTATGCTAACCAATTAGAAAAGATTTAATCATTAAATAAATCAATTTCAATTGAAATATTAAATAAAAAATAAAGAAGAGCAAGTTATTGTTGAATTGATAACAAATTGAGAAAAATAATTAAAAACGAAAAACAAAAATAAAAATTATAAATAAATGAACCAGAAAAAATATACAATATTTAATAGACACTTATAATTTGACTGAATTTGTATAAATTTGAGGGGGAAAAAAAGAGAATATTTTAAAGGACAATAAAGGAACAGCTTGTCTTATGTTGGAATTGCAACCCTTTTCATTGCTGCTGCCTGTAGCTGCCTAAGCTGTCGTCATCATTATCGACATCATTATTATTTGTCTTCATCATCAACGACGTCTGGCTTTTTTGTTATACCTTGTTTTCAGGTTGTTGTTCTTCTTTTGTTTTATTATACAATTGTTGCTAGCAGCTTGCAACATTTAATGCCACAAGATGCATCTGCCGTTAACACATTTTTGGATAACTTTGACATTTACGATGCTTACGGGTAAGTTTAACTCACTTCACTTCCATTCCTCTCATATACATACATAGAGAGACTCCACTCATACATACATTCGAATGCTTTTATTTACACCCATACAATGGACAAATAAGTGGTTTTATGCAATAAAGGCGCAAACTTAACATACAAACATCATATTATTATTGGTTATTGTTGTTGTTGTGTAGAGAAGCAACGACACTTAAAAAATAAAAATAAAAAAAAAACAAAGAAAATATGTTTGTGTTGCATGTGTAGTGTGTGTTGTCGTTATGTTATTTTTTCGCTTTTAAACCATTATTATTCTTGTTAACCAAGTTAGTATGGTTAAATGAAGCTTTGGCGACTTTGGCTTCAGCTGTAATAAACCTACATTATGTGTCTAAACAACAAAAACAGCAACAACAACAACAACAATACATTAATAGTGTGTATGAATATGACCTTTTGCCCATTAAAATAGAATATGACATGCACATGCAAATGTTGATGTTGCCTTGTAGAATTTATAAATTTTTAAGGGTCGTTCTGAGCCTGGTCAGCATTGCGGTCTTCATTTTATGGTAATAATTATCATTTGCTTATTGTTTCTAAAAAAAAAAATTAAATTTTAATGTGGTTTCTGTGGCTTCAAAAAAAAAAATATATAAAATTAAACAATGAACATATGCAACCTGTTACCTGAATGTTTACAAAACCAAAAAAAGAAAGAAAAAACAACTGAAATTAAAATTTTCAAAAAAGTGTAGGTTGCAAAGTTAATACAAAATGACGTGATAATTGATTGCAGAGGCTCTTTTAAACAACTACAGCCACAACATAATTCACTATTTTTTAAAAGCAATACTTACAACTCACGCTCATACAAAAAAAATGTATAAATCCACTCAATATTCTACAACCACTGATATTTATTATTTACCAAAAAAAAAATATATATTTTTTTAACGCTAAAAGAAAACAATTTATAGACAAAAGTTCATGACATTTTTTTTTCTTAAGTTACAGCAGTTTGAGAGTTTTACGTTTGATGTTGTTGTTGTTGCAGATACATGTGTTGTGTGTAAGGGAGGGGGAGGCGAAGGTTAAATTTTCGAAATATTTGCCTTATTGCTATTGTTGTTCTCCATAAATACATATAAGTATGTACGTATGTATGTATATTTCGTTGCTCTTTGGATTATGCTGAAAAAATGCAGTAAAACCATTGATGTTGGCTGTTATTACCAATAAAATATTGGCATTTCAATTCATGTTTTCATCACTATGGCTCCAAAGCAGCAAACATGAAAGAAATAATAAAGCGATAATTAAAAATTTAATAGATTGACTTTCTAAGAAACGGAAATCGCCATCTAGAAATAAGGTCTATTTTTAATCAGCTTAACAGTCAACACCTGCCTTTTGCTATCTATAGGAGAGTAATTTGTTAATTTCCTTTATGAAAAATTATTTTCTTGATTATGTTTATGAAACAGTAAAATTTTTTAGTTGGTATATACATACGTAAGACATAATAATTGTTAAAACAAGTGTTGAAAGAAAATTTATTGTATAATTTAATTTTTTGTTAAAGAAAGTGCAACAGTATGAATTATTAAAAACCTATTTCTTTAAGATGTCGACGGAATCTAGCAGGCTTATTAGGACCTGAGGCCACGGTTCAAACCCCAGATCAGACATCAAAACGAAAATATGAAAAAAAAAATATTTCTTCGGCGACTTCCTCTCAGCAGAGTGAATACAATTGCCATGAAAAGTTGTTCGGAATCGACTTTAAACTGTAGGTCCCGCCACTCATGTATAAAATTAACGCACACAACATAAGTGGTGTGAGAAGCTAGGCGTAATTCTGACTGAAGGGTTGTAATGACCAATTATGTAAAATTATGCGTGTATTTCTTCGGCAACTTCCTCTTAGCAGATTTCTTGCAAATAATCTGAGAGTAAATAAAATTCCCAAGAAAAGTTTCTCCAAAAATCTATCGTTTGTAGTCGATTTTAAACTGTAGGTCTTGCTACTTTTGGATAAAAATTAACACACACAACATAACGTGAGAAGCTAGGTCATAATGCTGACTGAAGGGTTGTAATGACCTATTATGTATGTAAAGGATGATTTTTTAGCTATTATCTTTTTGGCAACACTGGTTTAAACAGCTCACGCACGTTTCGGGTTTTGTTTCACTGTCAAACATCTTCAGTTTGGTCTATAATTTAACCATGAATCGTCTTACAAACATTGAATTTGGCATCATTGGACCGTACTTCTTCAAAGATGCTGCAAATCGTAACGTAACTGTGAATGGTGAGCGTTACCGTGAGATGATATCCAACTTTTTTTTGCCCAAAATGCAAGAGCTTGACTTGCATGACATGTGGTTTCAACAAGACGGTGCCACATGCCACACAGCACGCGTAACAATGGACTTATTGAGAGGCGAGTTCGGTGAACATTTTATTTCACGTTCGGGACCGGTCAATTGGCCGCCTAGATCATATAAATGTGTTGTCTTTATTGCATTTTCGAAGAAGTAGAAATTTTTTCTACATCTTAACGCATCTTATGCTATTTCCAAACATGTTTATTTTTTTATTTGTATTCTTTAATCGAACCTATTTATAATGCTTGGTTGTTAGAAAGGCTAGTTAAAGAATTTACAATCAAAATTTGTACATACATAATTGGTCATTACAACCCTTCAGTCAGGATTACGACCTAGCTTCTCACACCACTTATGTTGTGTGCGTTAATTTTATACATGAGTGGCGGGACCTACAGTTTAAAGTCGACTCCGAACGACAGTTTTTTGAGAAGCTTTTCATGGCAATTTTATTTACTCTCAGAGTTTTTGCCAGAAATCTGCTGAGAGGAAGTCGCCGAAGAAATATTTTCATATTTTCGTTTTGATGTCTGACCTGGGATTCGAACTCGGGCCTTCAGTCTAATAAGCCAACACACTACCTACTAGAGTACGGCGACTACAATACTCTAATACATTAAGAGATTTAAATACATTAGTCGGCACGTTACTCCTCATCTCCACAAAAGTTCGAAGTACATCTATTGATGAAGAAACGTGCTCCAATGTACATAGGTATCGTCTTATTGTGTCTCTCTTTGGCTTTTTGCTTCATTAATGGCCCAGATATAGGAAGATTCTTACCACGTGCGGAAAATTTGTACATTTGTAAATTCTCTATCCCACATATACATACATGCGACAACAGAAACTACTAAACTGTGAAACAGACTCCGTTTACTAAATAGAGAATACGAACATAATGTCTATATATTGCGGTTATCGCGAAAATTGTATATCTGTTATGTATGATGCCTATGGGACCCTTATTAAAGGATACCAATCAAAGCAGTATTATCGGAATAGTTTAGAACAAAAAATAATATATCGGCTATCAAATTAGGCAGAACAATAAGACAGACATAGAAACCTCTTTTCTTTAAATATTTTCAAAATTAACTTCCAGAATAATTTTATGAAAAAGTTATATGTTTCGTAGTTTGTAACCTTTTTTTTAAGATATTTTAAGACTAAATCAAAATTGTTTTCTCTAATTTCGACCTCTTATAATACATACTGCTTAGTTTATGAGCCATAGTGCACAATAATTGTCGTTCGATTTGTTTTTTATGCTGCTGCTTTATAAAAAAGCATTTATCGGGTTCAATTTTTTTTTTTTCGTATCATTTGGTTTTTGTTGTTGTAAACAAATATTATTGGCAATAAAGTGCAATTGGCATAGTTATTCTGTTTTTTCTTCTTCTATTTTAAAAATAATGTGCATACACAGCAACACTAACACATTGTTTTTCTAACATGGGGTAACTTTGCTACTGCTCCAACTGCTTCAACTGCTGTTGTTGACTTTTTAATGTAAATGGCACAAAAATGGCACACACACACAGACACACACACACTCCTATTTACACAGATTGTCTAACAGTATGAACAATATTTTAGACATATTGATGCTATTAGATACAGATATTTTATAAAGGAAAAAAAATATATATATTTATAGTACCATACATACTACAATATACATATAAAACATAACTGTATGTGTGTGATACTGTGTTTGTATTCGTGCATAGTTTTTGTTGGACTAGACCATTGAGCATATCACTGTATTCAGGTGGCAGCATCATGACAGTTTCCCTCTTATAGTGCTTAAAACAGACACCTTGTGTGTGGAATTATGATATTTATTCCACAGTTTTTTGTTTTCATATTGCCTTTACCTTGTTTAATAGGTATCTATGTATGTATGTATGTATAAACATAAGTACATGTACTATATAATATGTACATATGTACATACATACATATTTGCAGAAGTATAAAAATATCTTATATGTTATGAAATTTTAGAAAACAACTTTTCAATGTATTTTAGCTATTTTTATAAAAAGTCTACTGGAAATAATTGTAGGATTTATAGGAATATATTTATAGTCATATGTAATATGAGTAATAAATAATAAACCAAAGCATTTTTCGACAATTTTATCTGAAGGAAAAAAGGACTGCACAAGGTGTATGTATGATTATACTAAAAATAATAATTTACTTTATAAAACTTTTTAAAACTATTTTGATTTCTTTTAACTATTCCTATTGTTAAAAAGAAATTTTAATCGTAATCGGTTGTTTAGATCATACCTTCTTTCATTTAATTCTTAACTTTTTTGGTCCTTGAAATTTTGGAATATTTATTGAGTTTGTGTCAGAAAACTAAATGTTATAATTGTTTATGTACATACTTTATAATTATTTTTTTTTTTAATGAAAGCCTATTAAATTGTTTTGAGTAATTTTTAAGTTTAAATTATTGTTTGTTACTTTGGTTGAATTTTTTTATAATTGATAAATTTAAATAAAAAATAAACTCTATGTCAGTTCCTTCAGTTTAATATTGGCAATATTAAGAAACATATTTGCTTAATCCATTGTTATTGAAGCCTACTTTACACGGTCCCACAAGTAATATGATCTGTCAAAATTGTGTGTAGAAGAGTACGGATGTGATCGTCTAAACCAGGGTTTACCAAAAATTTTTTGGTTCTGTATTAGTGAGTAAGAGAGAGTAAATAAATTGAGAGAATTGATTTATTTACAGCCATAGAAAAGTGTTTGTAATATACGTTATTTTGGTTTTCATTTTACCAACTTACATATGTAAAGCTATCTATCTTTGGCTTAATAATTTTAGATAAATTAAAATAAAATAAAAAAATCCATTTTTTATTAAAAGATCGTAAAGGTATCCATCTTTGGCTTAAAAATTAGACCATGTTTTTAGATAAATAAAAAAATAATAAACCATTTTTTATTAATAGAGAAAAAGCAATCATTCCAAAGCATTTAAAAAAAATTAGAATGCTTGCTTTTTCTCTATTAATAAAAATTTTTAAAACTTTCTCCGGGGTTTTTCGGGATTTTCAGGATTGTGAATTCATATGTACTTTGACCTTGTAAAAGGTCCTGAAAAAAATTCTATATCACTCGACTTCGATAATAGCATCTCAGATGAGGAGAACCCTACTTCCATTGCTAAAAACTTAATTGATGCCATCGAAGAATGCAAAAGCCCTATAAAATCAATTAATAGGGTTACTGATTTAGATACTCAACAGTCCAAAGAAATAGAGGTGAATATTTACAAGCTGCATATAGCTATCTTGGAACTATTTTACCAATAAGTGTTGATTGCGAGAAGTGTTTTTCAACGGCAGCGTATGTTGATAACAAAATTCGTTCGAGGCTATCAGATCACATGTTAGATGCTTTAATCTTTTTAAAAAATTATTTAAAACAATAATATACTTATTTTGGAATCCAAATAATTTTCTTAAAACTAATGCATTTGCATATGTATGAATAATTCTTATTTTAGTTAATTTACGCTTTTTTGTTACTTTTTGTTTTGTCTTTTTTATATATTTTATTTTTATAGACATATAATTCTGATATAAGAGAAAATCGCGAAATTCTGGGATTTTTCGGGATTTTTGGATCCCGAATTATCCCGAAATATCCCGGGATTTATAAAAATCAATCCCGTTTGGCATCCCTAGTACATACATAATTGAACATTACAACTACAGATGAGCGATATTTTCAAAACTGTGATTTAATCACGGTGATTGATAATTCACTGGTAACTACAGTGATTGAAATTGCCAAATAACAGTTACTAATAATGTCGTTCTTTCAAAATTGTTACATACTCAAATTTATTTCATTTTATTTTGAGCGAGACAGAATTACTATTAGATGATGCTGATTATTTACTTTTGTCTTTTATACATGAACTTTCTGTGAAACTTAATTGTCAAACTTTATATAAAAAAAAATTACATTAAAAATAATAACATTGATGACACCACTTTGATTTTGTTTAGTAGTCTTTTCGTAGTATCTAGTTGTCTCTTTCTTACGACTTAATAAAATACGTTATTGTCATTATTGTATTATTGGAATACTGTGATCACAATCACTGTTTTAAAGAACAGTGATTAACAAATCACGTTCACTGAGAACAACGTTCTCCAAAAATCACTGGATCGCTCATCTCTAATTACAACCCTTCAGGCAGGATTACGACCTAGCTTCTCACATTTCCTATGTTGTGTGTGATAATATTATACATGAGTGTCGGTAGTTACAGTTTAAAGTCGACAGATTTTTGAGAAACTTTTTTACTTACTTTTAGAGTTTTTTTTGCCAGAAAACTGCTAAGAGGAACTAGCCGAACAAATATTTTTTCATATTTCGTTTTCGCAGATGTCTAACCTGGGGTTTGAACCGTGGTCTCACGTCTAAAAGCCAACACACTACCTACTAGAACCTACTACGGTGGACACATGAGTATTCTTTTTTAAATAAAAAATTTTTTACGTCAGTTTCTGTCTTTTATAATTTTCAGTATTAAAAATTACTTTTAACTTAATTTTTAGTAAAAATGGCCACTAAATTAAAAAAAAAAAAAAAAAATAATATTTGATACAAAATTTCATTGAAATTTAAAAAAAAAATTTAAATAATTAGAAAATTATACTTGAATGATTACTAATAACACGGTGCGACAGTCAAAATACACCCAGCTAATAACATAGTGTAAATTGTGAATGTTGTCGAGTAGAACTCAAAAATATTTTTTTTATATTTCTTGAACCCTCCAAACTTGTTTTATTTGACAAAAACTGTATATTTGATCTTTTCACACAAAATTATTAATTACCCAAATATTTTTTATCCTATTTTCAAAATCCAAAGTTTTTTGAAAAGGGTACAGATGAGCTATCAAAAATTCTGAAAATTTTTGAACTAAAAGTTCATTTGAAAAAATGTATATATGAAAAATATAACTCGACTGTTAGACTCTTTAAATAATAACTACGGTAATTTTTGTCCGATTTGATCAGACAAAGTGTCAGTCTCTTCACAAGATAATGCGCTTTCAGAATGTCATCAGTTATTTAATATTTTATAATTAAAGTTTGCCACTATGAACGGACAAACTTGAAAAAATATAAAAACAATTCGCATTTGCCGAGTTTATCTCATCAAACCTCATAGCATATTATGTCAAATAATATATATATGTATATCGTTTTAAAGGCCCATCCCTTTCCTTTCTAATAAGGTTTAAGTTTTGAACATTGGTTCAGTTTGTGTAATCAATAAATTTGTGCGTAAAGTCCAAAAAAACAGTTTTTGTCAAATAAAACAAGTTTGGAGGGTTCAGGAAAGATTAAAAAAATATTTTTGAGTTCTACTCAACAAAACTCACAACTGACACTATGTCATTAGCTGGGTGTATTTAATTTTTTTTTATTTTGTCGCATAGTGTAATATTTTTATTTTTTCAATCTGATTATGTTAAATTATCCGGTTATATTTGCTAAACCGATATACATATTAATAAAATATTTACTTCGGATAAAATATTCTTAAAAGTGACCCACCCAATAACAGATACGAATTATGTTTATGTAGGTTTAAAGTATTGAAGTGTAAAATTGAAATTGTGTACATTTTACAAAAAAAAAAAGAAGAGGATATCGCATGGAACTTTTAAAGATATTATAATTTTTATCGATAATAAATCCGTAACAATCGTTAGTTTGTAGAAAGAGGTGCATAATAGTTCTATGAAATACGGTTAAGAAAAAGATAATAAAAAAAAAACTAAAAACATAATAAAAAATGAGATAATAAAGCTTTAAGTTGGCCATAATGGTTAATGTTCTCCATCATTTAATTAACAAAAATGCTTAATGATTATATATATGTACACTGTATTTGTTGTTGTTTCTTGATAATATGTATATTTTTAGTTTTGTTAATATTATGGTAGAAATATTTTTTTGGTTTTTGTTTTCTTTTCCATAATATCACCATATTGCCTGTTTTTTTTTTTTTGTTTTTATTTATTGTTTTTAATTTTGATTTTCTGTGTTGGCCGTTTAGTTGTCAGACTTGCTGGCTCTAATGAAAATTTACCTACACAATAACTGACAAAGCTACAGCTACAGCTTAAAATGTATACCACTTTACGTATGCGTCTTAACATGATATCAGCTAGATACAGATGCCATATACACAGATACAATGAACAAACGGAAAATGAAACAGAAACTCAAATATTACAAAAACCTGTTAACCTTTATTGGCAATTATCATGCTGAGAACTTTATTTCTTTGTTTCTAACAAACTAACCAAAGTGAAACAACAACAAATCAACGGGTAGCAAGTCTTTTATAGTTGAAACGAATTTTTCAAAAAAAAAAAAACTGCTCCGAAGCAGACTAAGCTTGTCATAAAACGAACTGATCCACAAACCATGTGAATTTGTATTTGGAACACAATAATTTCAGTTGATTTACTAAATTAATTTATTAACTAAACAAAAAAATAGAAATAGAAACAAAACATTCAAATTAACAAACACAGATAAATTTATAATCCATTTCATTGTATTTGTTGTGGTGGTGACCATTGGAAAAATTGGTTGTAACTGCTTAATCAAAATGGCTTTTAATTGTTTGAATGAATTTTTATTTTGTGGGAAATTTTTTTTTCCATCCTATTTCTTCTTCTTATAAAAATATCATTTAAAAAGAAATCAAATCCAGTTTATACGAATCACTGTACAATCATGAAAGCGACAAAGACAATAACGAGAGTGTATCAAAAAATATGAAAATTTATAGAATTTGTTATAAAGGTTGACCTATAATACATTGTTTTAAACCAAGATAAAAGAATAATAAATTTTAGAAATACGACCACTGACCACTTGTTTCAGAAATTCTGATATTACGATAGGAAATTATTTAGGGCCATTATTACAACTTGCCGTTAACTAAAGGGAGGATTTTAACGGGCAGATAAATTGTTTTTCATTATTATAAGTGGACAATATGGTAGAAGTGAGCGTTAAGCTAAAGGGAGTATCATCCTACCGGTAACTTTTAAAGTTAAGTTTATATTTGAACTTGCCATATTCTATATTATTTTCAATATGGCAACTTCAAATATAAACAAAATAAGCATATACAAAAAAAAAAAAACGAAGCACATCGTTGCCATTGCGTTTAAAAAAAAAACCTGTTTAACTGAGCAGTGGTATCGACATTGCTCCGGCACTGCCATATTTTTGAATAAAGTTATTTTTATTTTATCTGTAAGTTGTAATAACGTATATAAATTAAAGGTAACTTTACAGTTCGTTTTAGCTGAAGGTACCTTTAACTAAACCCAAGTTTAACGGCAAATTGTAATAATGGCCCTTAGAGGAATAAATTCATGTGAACTACATTTTGACTGTAGTAAATAATTAAAGTAAGGTTAAGTAGAAAAGAATAACAATATTAGATTATAAATATTATCGTAAAAAACTGAATTTTTCTTTCTATCTGTGCTTGCAACAGAATGATACAAAAGTTATAATAATACATATGCTAATATGATAAGAAATCAGTAATACATACATATGTATATGAGGTGTGTACTTTTTTTGGTTTAAATTGTATTAAAAATAGCAACACGTTGTTTACAAGTACAACAAATACATGGATTTGAAAGAAAGATGGCAAAACCAATATCTATGTATGTAATGTAAGTTCGTATGTATAGGTGTTTTGTGGCCAAGACTTAGTCTTCCCATACTACACTTAAATGACTAAGAAATTGACTGACTGACTGACTAACTGACGTAATTACAAATATTTAGCCAGGTTAATATTGTTGCAAAAAATAAAACTTATACTTTTAATATGCGTACAGCAGCAATAACGACAAGAGTGTTAAGAATATTAAACTAATGGAATAGTCAACGGGTCTTTGTATTCTAGGTACACTACCTTCAGGGGGCACTACCTACCTTCAATTTGCAAAATATTCTTGAGGGGGAATACTGTAACTATTGGTTATAAAAACTATTACTTGCTAATCCAATAATTAACTTAAGCCCTTCAATATACATACATATACTAATACACCTAAGCAAACTAAACTCAATTCATTTTATATAAGAAACTACCAAATGAAACTGTCTGTCGGACAAAAAACAAAAAAAACAAAAAAAGATAAAAACTGTGTGGAACTCTACTGACCTGTAGTTACACTTAATGATTGTAAAACACATGTAGTAAGCAAAGTATTAACAAAGTACAGAATGTTTTCATATATTTACGTACGTACATATGTACGTTATATAGCCACATACCATATATAAGTATTTATGTCATTATGTCGTTTCGTAAATGTGAAATTTTTGTTCTTTTTCATAATCTTCAGGTTACACAGAAACTCATTAAATGTGCGACATTATGTCGATACGATAGTAATAAGAGAAACAGAAATTAAACATACTCCGAAAATTAGAAGCAAACTTCTTTGTTAATTTTGTTCCTTTTTAGCCATTAACGGCTGATAAAAGTCTTAATTTTAATAAATAGAAAAAAGTTCAACAAATGCCAGAGAGGTTAACTAGAATTTTCGTAAATTCACTTCCGTTTGCTATTTTTCTGATACACTGACAGCAAATGCTAAATGTAGCCATTCTACTTGCGTATGAATATTTTGTTAATTTTTTCTTTTTTTTTTGATAATTTGTTAAAATATTATGAAAATCAGTGATGTTTAAATGTAACTATTTGCCAACAAAGTGAATTTTCCTGTTTGCCAACCTTCTTTCATTTGACTTCTCTTGTGTGTTGTTTTGTCATGAGACTTGGCTTGAGCATTACAATTTACATTTTTCATATGAAATTCATATTTCCTTCGTTTAAACAAACGTTCCATATACTGACGAGTGGTATAATTGGCAACCAGTTTTGGTAAGCAGGCGAGCAAAAATAAAAAAAAAAAAATAATAATACGACTTGCAAAATTCATTTAAAACAAGAAGTTTGCAAGAAAAATTTAAGTATGAAAACCAAAAAAAGAAACAAACATAAACAGAAA
Source organism: Sarcophaga caerulescens (assembly GCA_927399465.1). NCBI lineage: Eukaryota > Metazoa > Arthropoda > Insecta > Diptera > Sarcophagidae > Sarcophaga > Sarcophaga caerulescens. The sequence goes on from OV656868.1 coordinate 57,057,166, forward strand.
CAAAAAAGTAAAAATGCATGAAGAAAAAAATGAAAATTTTTAAGGTGTTGGCAGTAAAATGTTTAACACTGCAAATTTCCCAATAAACATTCCAAGTTTTCTCTCTCTCTCTCTCTCTTTTTATTTTTGATCTGTGTTTTGTTTATAAATTTCTATTCAGTTTTTTTAAAACCAGTTGCAAAATTTTATTTAATATCGTATGAATTATTGCTTGAATGACATGTAGAAAGAAAACTTTATAAAGCAATGCGCAATCAAAATGTTAGGTTTATTTTTAATGTTCTAAAACGTAATATATAAATTCTAAAGTAAAAGTGTTCAGCAATTTTAACCCTTTCCCTGTCCATGGGATGCACAAGCGTATGAAACCAACATGCTGTCCTGTCCATCACATGTGATGCACAGGACAGGAAAAGGGTTAAAAGCCATAACAGATTTTAATATTTTAATTTTTCTCTGTGGTAAAAAGAAAATAAATCAAGTGATAGAATGTTAGGAGTAATTATTTTGTATTTTATATTTCAGTGTAAACCCTTTTGTTTTCTTTCGGAAATTTCATTGTTAACTTTAGTATTTCAAATAATTCGTAAATAATAAATCTCAAATATTTTTTTTCATTAAGAAGAACTGAAAGTTTTATTCTTGAACGTGTTACTTTCACTTGAAATCGTATGTACATTTTTAAGTTTTCTCAGATTTTTATTGGCTTTCTTTATTGTGATACAAAATTTGATTGTACTGTAAAGCATGTAATATTACACAGTTTATTAAAGAATTCTAACACAATATTCTAACACAATATTCTAACACAAGTAATAGGTTCGAAAATTTTTAATCAGTAGTACATCCAAGATAGCTTAAAACAGTTTATTCAACAACGCACGCGATCATTCATATTTTGTACTGTTTGGTCTAGCACCCAATCATTATCTTAAACCCATCAGGAGGTAGTATGCAAAGCATAATAATTTGATTTCTATAAAATGTTCAGTTCTTCGTTCAATTGAAATATATGGGCCATTAATGAAAAGATCTTTAAAAACTATTAAAAAACGACCAAGAAGCGTACAATATTTTAAAAAGAAAGATAGAAAAGTATACACTAACTGACATTCTAGGGTTCAAAATGATGTTTCCAACAGGCTGCATCGCATATTTAATACAGTTTTTAATATTCAAAACAAAATTAATTTAATTTGTAAATTAATACTTCTCAAAATTGTCATCAATATTACGACCAACATCTAATATCTGCTGCTGTTGCAAATGTATCTTCATGACAATATAATTGCATTAGAAGAGGCTGTCAATGTATTGATAAAGTCCTTATGCTGTTTAAAATATGAACATTTTCGACAATTTAAGTAAAAGTTTTTGTTATTCTTGGTTTTTGCATCTTTGTGCTTTCTCTGAGCGTTCTCCAACTAGTAAATACTGGAACTTAATTAAATGCTTCCTATGAGATGAAATTTTGTGGGTCAGTCAGCATAAGCTTCTTTACAAGATACATATCGGAGAACAGCTGGATTTTTATAAATGCAAACTCTTCAAATGTTGTGCTTTAAGGTTTTTTTTATAACAGTAGTTGTTCTTATATTTTGACTTCGACACCAGTTTCTTTAAAAAAAAATCAGCTCCTTCAATCAAAACTATATTTGCTTAACGAATCATCCGGATATTAAACTATTTTTTGCGATCTTTTATAAACACTATTCCGTTAATAATTGTAAGCAAAAAATTGTAATTAATTACGATTTATTTTGGATCTTCAGTAAGCGTACAATGGAATAAGGTTCAACAATTTAAGCTTTTATATAAAAATTTGCTTATAGACATATAATAAGCGTCAAAAATAAACTTTAGATCCGTAAAGGCGGATATTTCACCCATGATGTTCGAACAAAATATTTGTCCGGATATAATTCTGTTTTTTGCAGCACTCATTTTAAAAAATTTTCCTTAAAATTAAACCTGTCTCTCTCTTGAAACAAATTCAAATTTTACATGATTTATACGGGCAAATCAATTCAACATTGTATGAAAAATATAACCTATTGGCGGCTCTGTTCAAATTTGTTCACACAAAATATAAACTTAAAATTTATTTTCGCTCTCTCAAGAAAAGAGCATATAAAAAATTTTTGTTTGGTGATCTACTGCAGCATACTTGCAAATGTTAACGTCATTAGTTTGTCCGGATCATCAACCATCAGTTGGAAGTGCCTACCATTTTTGGCCAATGAATCGCTGTTTGATGGCTATCTCTCAATAGATCTTTATGAGGAGGAGATGTCGAAAAAGATGCCCTAACCAAATAAAATAAACCCAATACAGAAATAAAGGACTCAAGTGATCAGGGTTACATTTATTCAGGGGAAGAGGATCCCACATTGACATTATATATAACCAAATCGTCTGAAAAATGGCAATTACTGAATAGGAGGCTGATTACGCTTTATTGATAAAAAATGTAGTTTTGTAGTATAAGCACTAAGTCTCTGACTCTTTAGTCGTAAGGTGAATATTTTATTTCCCAAACTCCATTATTTTTGCTTTCTAAAAAATTGCCCACTAAGGAGCAGCTCTACCAACAATGATTTTTTTTCCAATTATAAAAAACGCTTTTAACTTACGAATACTGAGAAGTTTTTTTATAACATACGATGAAATCATTCATTTCAAAAAATTTTGTCAACATATTTTACACTATTTTCTGTCATTTTTGGTAGCGGCATGAAAAGTTAGGTTAGAAAATCTAATCGAAAATAAAAATAAAACCGTAATATTTAAGGTACTATTTTGCTCTAATTATCTCAATAGTTTGTCCATAAAAGTTGAATTTAAAATTGATATGTTTAAACCCTTTTAAGGCCAATAATCTCATATGAATGAAACATTTTATTGGAACAGAACATAATTTATTTTCAAATATTTAAAGAATTAAGAAAATTTAGAAAGAATTTTATGAATTACATTTACGTTAAGTACATATTAAATGATTGACAATAAGGTATTAGGCCATTTTCATTTTGTATTTCTGCACACTTTCGTACATCTTACGTGTTATTAAATGTGAATGTTTTTTTTTTTTTTTGTTACTACGATCACAAAGATCGTCATTATTAGCCATTAACATGAGCATGAGATTCATTTGTTTAATGAATGCAACTGTAGATTTTATGTTTAACGATTATTTGACCTGAATGCCTGACTAAATTGTCGATCTTACTGGTATGCTCATTTGAGTGATGGTATGAACGCCAGCATTTAAAGAAATATGCATATACAACGAAAGATCGTACATGTTATAGTTTTGAATCTTAATACAAGAAGTAAAAAGAAAAAATAAAAGAAAAATTGAAAAATTGAAAAAAAAAATCGAAATTTATCATAATCATTGTTTTTTGTATTTGTAGACTTCGCTGTTGCATTTTAGCCATTATAACTTATGATTATTATTGACCATCATTTAACGGCATTTCTCTTTTTTTCTTTTTCTCCTCTCGTACGATCTTAATTTAAAACACACATGAAACTTGGAAAATATTTCAATTTTGGTGTTGTATGTGAATGAAATGACCACGGGTATGAAAATTATTTCAATACAAACATCTCGACGTAGAAGAATAAGTGAATAAGTTGAACAAAAAAAAAAAAAAAGAGACAATTAATGATTATCATGTACTTATTACCTCAACAATTGCAGCTGCCACCTTAAAGCTGTTGGCTGCTTCAATATTTTTATTTCAAAATTTTTCTTTTTAATGAATGCTTCATATCAATTTTAACAAATTGTTCATCATTTCCCTGTTTTTTTTTTTTTTTTTTTTGCAAATGTATAGATAGCAAAAATATATTTAAATCATTAATACTTTGAGATTTCTTCATTTGAAAATCATCTCTTAAACTGTTTGCTTTACTGTTACTTACATACTTTCAATTCATACATATATATACATATACAACATTAGAGACGTGAAAGAGTATTTTTACTTTGGTGTGGTCATTTTTATTGGGTAGTAAACTGAGAGTTCGAATTTGAATTTGGGTATATAATTATAATTTTTTTCTTCTCTGCACCATTTATAAATAAGGGCCTTAAATTACGTGCAATTTTTTGTTGTTGTACACTTAAAATAAATTATTATTATTTTGTTCTACTTTTAACACTTTCTGTTGATGTTTTCAAGTTGTTATTTTTAATATTTATTGCACATGTTTTTTTTACGATAAATAAAATTACATTTCGGACTTGTGCAATTTGTTTAATGGAGAAAGCTCAAATTTTTATACATTTTTTGCCACTACAGTAGAGTATGGTGATTCTGTTGCATCTTCAGAGAAATGCCTTAAACTATAAAAGTTTGTACAATTATCTCTTAGGCTATAACGAAGAAAATATAAAAATAATGTATTGAAGCATTTAAAATCGTTCTTATCGAAATTATACAATGCCATCATAGTAGTCTTTGTAAAACTTTGAAATATGTTTTGTGTCAATAGCTGGAGTACTGATATCTGACGTATACTTTTTGCATTTTTAGATATTGGATTTGTAAAAAATTTTATTGTGAAAAGATGTGTATAAGTCATTAAAACTTCTATATGAATAGATTTAGAAATACATACAAAAAAAAAAGTCTACATACACCACTGTCTATATGTAGATTTTTTTTCTCGGTAATTTTTATGAAATTGAAAAAGGTGTTATAGCATTGCTTAAGGCAGTTACAGTTACGAAGACACAACGAATATAAAAAATATCACCTAGAAATTATTAGAAAACATCAAAAAGAATAGCAGTAAAAAGGTCTACATACAGCGGTGTATTTCGTCGTCGAAAATCCAAAAGTACGTATCATCAAAAAAATCAAAGTCGAGTTTTTGATTGATTATGATTCGTGAGGTTATCTAACATATCTCTACCAATTTTTAGATTCTTGCAACCAAAAATAACGTTTTTATATCAATAATTCAAAATGTTTCTACATATGAAGTACTTGTTATTTTATAAATTTTTTTGCTTCTCCTGTAGAATTAGAAAAATGTTTGTTACGTACTTTTGGATTTTCGACGACGATTTAGTCTTTTTTCTGTGACTGTATAATCTCTCTGTCTTGCACGTAATTTTATTTGCATACTCAACACTACTTTCAAATTTCAATGTTTTTTAAATTTTAATTTCATTACAAAAAAAAAAGAAATAGAAAGACTGAATTATAATAAAAACATTCAAAACAAAATAAGATTAAAAGTAAAATTATTAAAAAAAATTTATTTTTTTTTTATAATTTTTTCTATTTGCAAATAAATATTAAGCAAAACTTATAGCTACTACAACAATTTCACAGAGTGTTAGGTTCCTACAAACCTAACTATTTATATATGTTTACAATGTTTAAAAATAGTTATTTACATTAACTTATTTATACAATATAAAATATAAAAATCATTTATATTGAAAGCCAGTTAAAGTTATCGGCAGTATTTGTTTTCGTCACATACATTATCGATTTTCATTAAAAATTAAATTCTTTCCCTCCTATATACATGAAGGATATATGTACTTATAAGTTCACAGTTTAAAAAATATGTATGTATATACATATATTCTTATAAAAAAGTGGTAAGGCTACTTACAACGTGAACATAAATAAGTTTGCAAAATTTAATAAGACCAATAAAAGTAACATAAAAAAGGAGACCGGAAGTATAAACAACTTGTTTATCCATAAAGTGAATATTTAGAAGAAGTATTATAGCTGAGGGAATACTCACTCATTCATTCATATATGTAAATGTACATGTTCATATGCACACACATATGTACATATGTATATTTCTTGTTAATGTCCTAGAAAGTGTAAATTTCCTGCTTCCACTTGTCTCTGATTTAAACCATTGAATATGTTAACGATAACCTTTTAAATTATAATCAATAAATTTAAATTGCAACTTCTTCTTTTAAACTTAATTCTATGGAGCTGTTTGCTGGTATTGTATTTGTCTCAGTTCTAAAAACTGAATTAAATTTGACTCATTCAAAACTGTTATATAAAACAGTTTTAAATTAGCTTAAGCTTGTGTATTTCAGAATTTGTATTTCTTTAATTGGTCAAGCAGACGAAATGTAACAAAAGGAATATGAATTAATTTTCTGATTAATGTTAATTGCTGTTGTTGCTGTTGTTGTTGTTCTTCAATCATCATTGCATGATATAATCAATGTTTGATGATTGTGTTTGATATGATCATATTTATGTAAGTTTTAATTAATTATTATTATTTCGATTTTTATTCAATGTTTTTTTGATTTTATTTGTTGTTTTTGGTTGTATATACATTTGTAATGAAATAAAAATAATCAGTGTTCAACACAATTAAAGGCAACATTGCAGCAGAAGAGCCAATAAGCTGTCCAATATGCCAAATATTAGTTCTTGTTTGTATGCGTATGAAAAGATTTTAATTGATAAATAAAAATTCATTTCAATTTACACTTTGGTTAATAGCATACACAAAACGACACCATATACAACAAAAAAGAAAAAAAAAATTATCATCAACCAAACGGCTACAAAACCACTGTGGGGAAAATATCAACCAACAGTTTCTCATTAAACGCATACACATTTACACTGATGGATGTTTACTTATGTATGGTATGTATGTGTGTATGGATTGTGGTAACCGTATGGTTACAGGTATTGTATTGGTGATGGTAATAATTTTGTTGCAAAAGTTATCGCCATTAATTTACGACTTCCTTTTTATATACGATATTTAATGCATACATACCCAGATACATACACACACACACCTATACATAGTTTACCATGTTGTAATACAACAGACCGGTAATACGACTTACTGTTATTGCTACCAAATGCGTACAAAATAAATAAAAAAAAAAAGTAAAACCAAAACAAAAAAAGTATGGCTAAAGCATATACACACATAGTTATTGTAGTAAAATTTTCACAACGACGAATAAAATCCTACATCCCTATAGCTTTTAGAGATGAAAATGTTCATTATTATTATATAATTTTAATCCCATACATCCTTATCCTATTGTCTTTGTACAATTAAATATTTAAATTTTATTCGATAACATATTTTCTTGATTTCGATTTTCAAACAACTTTATAGGATTCATAAGCAAGTACTAAACCGGAAGATGTATACATACACATAATAAACATTTTTATTGTAGGTATCCAAGAAGCTATACACTAGTAAATAACATATTAATTTTATTTTTTTATTACCTTAAGTTTTTAAAATTTGTCAAATTACAGTTTTAACAAATAAACCCTTCGTAAAGAGAGCGCTGATTTTTCACTTTTGTTGGCAGTGTTGAAAAATTCAGTACTTTTGTGCTTTCTTTAGTACTTTGTCATTTCAAAAACACTGCAGTACCACCCTGATGCTTTCAGTACTTTTTTATTATTACATATCTTATGTCTTGAGCTTTTCAACTATTAATGAATTAGCAACATGTTCAACGTAATTCTAAAGGTAGAATTAGGCTTTAGCCCCGCTTAGCCAAACGTCCACGGAACGTACATTCGTTTTTAGAATACGAAAAGCAATGAAAACGCTTGCCGAACCGTAATGTAATTCTGGTAAGCATTTGTATTCCTCTTCATATGCTAAAAATAAACGTATGTTCTACTACGTTCCGTTGATGTTTTACTAAACGGGGCTTTTACTTTTTGTTACGTTCCAAATCAGCTGTTTCTGTCCTGTATGTGAGGAACACGAATAAGTCGTAAGTTTTTCTGTTCCGTGCCGCATGTATATTAAATATAAATATATAAATAGTCTAGTAAGTAGTGTGTGGGCATAGTAGACGTGAGCCCAATTACCTCATCAAAACGAAATCCAAAAAATATTTCTCCGGCGATTTCCTTCTGAGAGTAAATAAAATTGCCATGATAAGGTTTCTCAAAAATCTGTCCTTTTGAATCGAATTTAAACAGTAGGTGTCCCGCCATCCATGTATAATTTTAACACACACAAAATAAGTGGTGTGAGAAGTTAGGTCATAATCCTGAGTTAAGGGTTATAATGACCAATATGTATGTATGTATGTATGTATTTTATTCACAAAGGTACTATTTGATGGAAAAAAGTACTTTTCAGTACCATTTAAAAATTCCAGTTTTGTAACACCGTTTGTTGGTCTATTTTGTACGTTTGTGATCAATATCTCTGTAGTAGCTGCAGTGATGCCTTCTTTCATTGTAATACAGTCAAAAACAATTAATTTTTAGTTTATTTCATAATTATTTTTTAAATACATACATACATACATACATAATTGATCATTACAACCCTTCAGTCAGGATTACGACTTAGCTTTTGAAATATGTAAATATGTGTCTCTAAAATACATATGTACGTTGTGTGGCCTAAGACAAACTAAAACTAAAGACATAAGTAAGAACTCTTAAAGTCTTTGTGGCCTATTTCTCTAATTGTTACACTGTGATCAAATTGTTCAATTTACCTTGAATTAATAAAACTTTTCGAGTGTATGTACGCATACATATTTGTATATGCAAATAAAATTGATTAATGAAAAACAAAAACAAACATTATATTACTTATTGCTGTTAGGAAAAATGAACAAGTGGAATTGGTTTATAAAAAAAAGTATATGTACATACATACATATGTACATACTATATATTGAAAATAATTTGTGATATTTTACTTAGTCATACAGGTTGCGTAGATGGTAGGCCCTAGTAAATATAAAAGCGCTAATGATGTACAAAACCAACTACCAACTTAAGCAGAAAATAAACTCAGCAAATATGAAATAAGAGGTCGTTAGCAGCACAGGAAGCAATCAATGTCGACGTCATTATTATCATTTTTTTTCTTTAAATTTTTATTAACATCTTCTCTTGCTGGTTCGTTTGACCAAAAAGCAAACTGTAGATATAAATATATATATGTATAGGCATATAGACAGACATATGTTGTTATATGTATTTACAGACACAACTGGATACCACAATACACAAACAACAGCAACAGTTACAAAAAAAAAGGAAATTAAAAGGAAATTGAAAAAATCGGATCAAAAAATCACTGCAATTCCTTATGCCATCATGGAAGAAAAAAAAAATAATGTTACTAAAAACACAAGAAGGAAGGGGAGGGGGAAGACGTGGAAGTAGCAGTTCAGAAGTTGCACAAGTAACTTTAGATTTTTACACTTACAAAATCATACGCACCACCAAACGAACAGATTTTCAGACGGACGGACAACTGGTCGAAGCGAAGCATGTGTTAGCTTTAATTTCTTTTTTTTTTGCTTCATTTTTTTAATGTCTGTCTGCTTTTACCTGATTTTTTTAACCCTGTTTCGATTTTATACACAAAAAAAAAAAGAAAAATGGAAAAATCTGAGACTCTCATCTATATAAAACTCGTAAAGGAATCCAGCGATTAAAAAAAAACAAACCAAACTAAAAACATCAATGAACGTATAAACCAGAATTAAAGCTAAAAAGTAACAAAAAAAAAAAAAAAATAAAAAAACTACAGAAAAAACCAGAGGCAAAAAACACATCTACCACTAGCCACTAAACTTGAGCAGGTGCACTCTTGGAAAGACATACAAAACAAACAAAAAAAAGAAAAAAAAAGTAAAAGAGAAGAAAATCGACGATGATGATAACAAACGTTCGTACATGTTTGCCAGGCCAACAATCTATACCGTGTGTACCACGATGTACATAAATGTGTGTATTCCACACACACGCGTTTTTCTTTGTTATTGGTATCATAACTATGCAATATGCAACATGCACCATGTATGTGTGTGTGTGTATGTGCATCAAACTTTAATGACCAAATGTTAAGACAACGGCTGACTTTACTCACTGCCTGTTCGTTCAGTAACTTAAAGCTGGTTTTTCGATTGCCTTTTAAACGTCCGTCTGTGTTCTTATGTTTATTGTTGCTACGTACATACATACTATGTACCTACTTCCATTAAAACTTTTTTCCAATACTCATCCCTTGTGTATTAATAAAATGAAAAAGGCGAAAAAAGATGAAAAAAAAAACGAAACGAAAAAACTTTAAACCAGACTTATGCAAAAGTGAATGGATGGGAACTGAACTGGACTGGACTGGTGGGACTGAGGAGAAGAATTTAAAGCTTATGGTGGTTACATTACATCGTATAATCAAATGTACATACATACGTTTTTTCAATAATCGAAAAGTTATTGCTGTTGGTTTAAGAAAATATGGCAAAATGTTAGAGAGTAAAATAAGAAAGTGGTTGGTTGGTCGTTAAAGATTCACGGTTGGTTGGACGGCGAAACTGGCTGCTGAATGAATGAATGAATGGTCTTCTGTCTATATAAAATGTATCAATGACTGACATTTATGCGTGTTGTTATTGTTGTTGTTGTTTTAGTTTTAAATAAGGGTTAATTTAACGTCTTCAAGAGCAGTTTTTGTGTTTTTTCTTGTTATTCCAAGAAAATAGGTAGTGGGTATTAATAATTTCATTAAAGAAATTTAAATACATTTTACACCTTGTGCCGCATCTAGTATATAATCACCGGAATAAATATATGGATATGTGTGTACGTACAGTATGATTTGAAGTACATATGTTTTTATTTTCAAGTCATCGACGATAAGACTTTTAGTTTTTGGACCTATTCTAGCGTCCTTCGACATTTTAATGTTAATGGTAATGATATGCGTAGTTCAGATGGTATATAACATACAGTTATGGTAGCGACCTAGCTTCTCACCCTTCTTCGTCTTGTGGCGGGACTTACAGTTTAAAGTAGACTCTGAACAACAGATTTTTGAGAAACTTTTTCATGGTAATTTTATCTGCTCTCAGAATTTTTGCCAGAAATCTGCTGAGAGGGAGTCGCCGAAGAAATATTTTTTCACATTTCATTTTGTTGGAAATGTCTGACCGGGAGTTTGAACCGTGGCCTCACGTCTAATAGGCCAACACACTACCTACTAGACTACGGCGTCTACAAATGATATGTAACACTATATTGTTACGAAAATGGAAATGGTGTTGTTAAAATAATAAGCAAAAGCTCCAAAAACAACACAATGGACTTGAGCATGTATAAAATGATAAACAAAAGCTCCAAAAACAAAACAATGCAGTTGTTCACGTGATCAACGAATGAGTAAGCATATAGCAACAAAAACAACAGGGCTTGTTTACAAGATCGATGAATAATCAAAAAAATATAGCAACAACGTCCGTGTATAAAAAATATAGCAGAAAGACAAACAAACAAAACAACAACAACTCTGCCTGGACGAAAGTAAACAAGATACACGAACAACAAAAATGGAAACAAGTTGTTTACATTTTTGGATTGTTCCCGAAGGTCGTCATCATCCTTCAAGGGCATTCATCACACTGTTGATCGAGTGATATAAAAGGCAAGATAAAGCGAGCAACGATGATTCAGTTAGAATTCAGTCAGTCGTGTATGAAGACACGTGATTCTCGGAGTTCGAGTTAAGTTAGTCGTGTGACGACGTCGCGTTGAATTGAGTGAGAATTCAACCAGCCTTGCGTGAAGTTGCGTTGTGAAGACAAGTTGCGTGAAGAAAACAGTTGTTAGTGTTGTGCTTACAAAAAAGGTTGTAAGCAGAGAAATATCACGAACAAGCACATATTGTGAAAGTTATCATTGTATACTTGGAATAAGTTCGAACAGTGGCACAAAAGTTGTGCAGATAATAAAGAATTGATTGAAAAATAAGCACATATTTATTTTTATTTTATTTGCAATCTACGAACTCATATTTTTAACATTTTTAAAAGGTAAAAACGTAACAATATATTTATTCATTTCAATAAAAAGAAGAGCTAACATGAAAGCAAATAAAAACTATTAATTTAAAAAATTTTTTTTTCGCAAACTATAATCTCATCCCATTTTTGGAAATTTAATTAAATGCAGATTGTTTTTAAGAACAGTTCAATATTTCAAATCTGTATGTATTTATTTTATTTATTTATTCAATTGTTGTCCTAGGCAACTGGAACTATGGCTTGATATTTATTGTATAGGATTTGAATTTTATTTACAAATCATAAAAGAATGGTTATCATTAATATTAATATTTACTATCACTTTGACTACCCTAACTTTTTTTTTGTATTGTTTGATGTATGAGTTTAACAAATTTTCTATTCTAAATCGTTAACAATATTTTGTGTAGTAAGAAAAAATACGATAAAATATACGAGCATAGCCAAAACAATGAATGGCTTGAAAGATACTATCAATGAACTTTTACTGTCTGTAACACATGCTGGTGAAACGAGTTTTTCTTAATGTTTATAACAAAGTCAATGGTTTTGAAAAATGATTTTTGTTAACAGATTTCATTTTAAAAAAATTTTGATTTAAGTTCTTTTGTTTCTTTATGCAAATTGTTAATGATTTTCTTTGTTTTTAGTTTTAAGTGGTTCACCAAAGTCATAATGAGTAACGATGACGATTTTCTAGTTTTTATTGCTTTGGTTGGTCTTAAAAGAGACCATTCAGTCAATCATAGATAAATTCATGTACGTTTTAAGAAGATGAAGGCGATTCTTTGTTTAAGATTGTCACACATAATATTAGATTTAATTTTGTTATATTAATGATTGTAATCATTTTTTGTACATTAAAATTATTGTTATTGCGTACATACAATTACTAAAATATGGAAATCAATAATTTCAGAAGCACTGTAGCTAGTACTAGCCTCAGCAAAAGAGATAAACTTATTTAGTGATTCTGCAGTTTCTACCCAGCTGATTTTTTCCTTTTCTTCCGTTTCGGCATCTGAGTCACTATCTTCAAGATTTTGAGTAGACTGAGGGTTTACTACAATGTTGATAATGTCCTCATCGGTTAGTTCTTGTTCAACAGGCTCATTCTCGTCGATTAGAAGTCACTCCTCTACCTCATCTTCAGACAGGTTTTTCAAGGGATTGTCAGCACATCTAACGACATCCAAAACCAAAAACGAAGACATGGTTACTGTACCCTTTTTTATAAACAGTTTCAAAAGTTACGTTTACTGCGATGTGAAAGGACACAAAATAACAACGCACAAAAAATTGGCGAAGACGCTTCGTGATTGATTAACGGAGCTGCACTGCACCTGAATTTGTTCTGACAGCTGAGACTAGCCGGCCGCGAATTGTTTCCGAACAATACCGAGCGCTTCCGAATGATCACGAACTACCCCAAAAACTTCCGAATAGCTTTTTTTTGCTTTAAAGGCACACTTTTGGAGAAAACCAAAATGGACTAATGGACTTCTACTGTATTACGAATTTTTTATCCTCAAATGTGATTTTTCTTTAAACTTAAAAATTAAAACAAAAATTGTTTAGAATAATGTATCAAATTTTACAGAAGATGGTTGAATTTCTCAAACAAAAAAAAGGTATTCAGTCAATAATTTTGAACACATATTTTATATCGTTCTTAATTTATTGATCGACCACTTAATGTCTTTTTATATTAACCCTAATATAGACAAACTTCGATATAACGAAACTGAAGGGGATCACAAAATACTTCGTTATAGCTACTTTTTCGTTATAAATATGTATCAGTAAAACCTTGGTATAACGAAATTAGAAGATATACGAATAAAATTCGTTATAACTATAGTTTTTTCTCTAAATTCTATTTACTCGAAACAATTTTTTGAAACGGGACTAACATTACTCAAAAATTTTTTTTTTTTATTCTCACTTCGTTATATAGAGCCTTTTGAAAGAATACTTCGCTATATAGATTCTTTGCATAACCGGGACAGATTTAGCTTTATTATTAATTCGTTGTATAAAGGCTTTGGTACGAATTATTCGCTATATAGAGGTTTTATGGCTCAGTATTTCTACGTTATAGCTATAGTGTATTTTTGTATGAAAAACTTTGCAGTAAAGAGGTTTTTTCAAGGGACTCAGAAAATAATTCGTTATATTGAGTTTTTCGTTATAACAAGGTTCGTTATATCGAAGTTTTACTGTATTTGCTTTTATCGTTTATGTTCTTGATCTATTTCTCATATTTTGTTAGTTCACTTGAAATGTAGAAATATGCTCATTTATGAAACTAAAAGTCAATGAAAAAATATACATTTCTAATTTCTATTTCTATTTCTTCCATATTAAATATGATGTTGCCTTAAATTCCATTCAAGAGCAATTTTTTCGATGTGATTTAATCTATTATTGCTTAAAATGTCAGTAACGAACTCATTGTTAATGATGTCTGTGTATGAAACTAAACAAACTAATTAACATTTACACACGGTCGAACTATTAATCCACTGTGGCAGCCATTAGAATAGTATGAACAAAAAAAAAAATATTTAAGACATAAGGACAGTTACACAACAAACTCAAAAAACAAAAAAAAAACCAAACACACACATACAGACACGAAGAATTATAATATGTTGTAGAAGCAAAGTCTTTAAATTAGCTGAAGAAAAATTGCTAATCAAGTTTCAGGAATTAGAAAAAAAAAAACAGAAACAAATTATCAAAGAAACTCAAACTCTATGAAAATTAAGAGAAAAAACTAATAAAACCAGTTTATCAACAAAACAGCCCACGGTTTGTATCGAAACTTAAATTGTGGCAGGTATCCAAAAGCAACATAAAAAATGAAAAAAAAAAAAAAAAAATACTACAGCCAGCTTTATGAATGAATGTATGAATGAAATCAACAGCAAAATTTGTATCAGCGAGTGTGCGATTGTATAGGTATACGATTTTTTAAAATTTTGTTTGTTTGTATTGATTACAAAATATAACGTAGGCTGTCGTCGAGAGTGAAGCGAATATATAAGAAATATAAAGAGTAACCAATGTATGTATATGTAGTCGTATATATGTACATACACAGATACATACTCGTACATATGCACATGTATTGTATACTCAGTTGATGGTGATTATTATGATTATTGATACTACAGTAAAATCTCTTTAGAATGAATATGTAAACTAAAACAGAATTTAATGATATTTTGCTAGAACTGCAAACATAACCACATATTTCGAAAATTAAAAAATATGCTAGCATGTGTGTACATTTCCATTTAGCCATGGCTAAATACGCATCTGGTTGTTAAGGTAATAATGATGTTTTACTTTGCCAAGCTTAGTTATTGCTTTTCTTTGGATCATATTTTTAGCGTTGTCTTGTTGTTTTTGACTTTTTAGTTTCTCTAAAGTTTGTCAATAAGAGCTTTAAGCCATCCACAAGAGTTTCAGCTTCTTAGTCTATGTTTTTTCTTTTTCCTTCAGTTTTATTATGTTTTATTTTTTTTTTTCTATTTTTCATTTTTAAGTTTACATTATTAAATATAAAGTTTGAATTTTTCTTTTTTATTTTGCGCAAGAACTAGTAAAACATGTTGTAGCTTAAATGTTAAAAGTGTATTTCTTGTTACGATAGTAAGTAAGTATTTCCTTCAATGTTATTAGCACTATGAGCTAAAATATGAAACTATTAAGACCCTGTAGAAAATTTACGATTACAAAAATAAATAAATAGTTTAACTTGTGTTGGAAAAAGTTTTCTTAACAAAAAAAAAAAAAAAACGTCGTGCTGCCTGACCTTTCTGTGATATTCACTGTTGTTGATGTTTATCCTCTATTACTAAAGATTGTAATTTTTTCTTTTTTTTTAATTGTTTTTCTTTTCTTTTGGATACACATGTTCATTTCTAATACCAAGAATTAATTTGTAATATAATTTTGTTGAAATAAACCGTCATTCTAAGAGTATTTATGAATTTAAATAAAATATAAGTAATTTCATAAGAATAAAAACTATGTCAACAACACTAATTTCAATGCAGAGGTTTTTTAAAAATATTTTTAAATTTTCATACTTATTTACGTACAGCCTCCCTGTTTGTCGTAGATATTATCAGTAACAAACAACAAACATACGTAAGATAACATACTTTAATATAACGCGTTTATCATACATACTATATATCATATGCATAGCTGCCAAATTTGTCAATCGTCAAATATTTAAGAAAAAATCGTCAAAATCGTCAAAGTGTTTCATTGAAATTGTAAAAAAATCGCCAGTAAACATAAATAACGAAATAATTCGTTTTGCTTTCAAATTATGTATTTTTGTTATAGTAAACCGTAAAAAGCTAATGCACTGTACATATGTATATTGTAGTTTTAAAAATTAGTTAAAAATTCGAATATAAGGAAAAAAATTTTTCAAGTCCTTTTGACATTTTAAGTATGAAAATAAATTTAAAATACAAGTATTTGTATACCAAATATTTGTATGTTTAAAAAATTGAGCTACATAGCATACAAATTTACATATATTAGGCTTAACAATTTTAATTAATTCAGGTACAATTGTAAAGTCAAAGCCATTACAATTGCGCTAAGTCTTAAATTGTTAAGTTGATTGCTTCTAAAGATGATTTTAAAAGAAGTTTGTAAGTTTTGTTTTATTTAGATCAACTCGACTAAATAACTAAATACTCTCTCTACATTCGCTGAAGTATATTTTTGGGAATCAATTCGCCAAGGTTGAAAATAAAAAGCTAACGTCTCCCATTTTAATTTTTGACATTTTTTTAATTGTTATAGTTGTATGTAATTTTCAAGAAAAATTTGTTTAAAGTGTAGTAATTTTAGTTGTCTTAATTCAGATTTAAAGTACTAAAATAAAGACAATGATGTATAATTTAAATTTCCAAAAATCGTTAAAATAAGGACATAAATCGTCAGATCGTCAATATGATCTTTTTGGATCACAAAATCATCAAAATGACGATAAATAGTCAAATCTGGCAGCTATGATCATATGTACGTATTCTTTGATCTATAATAATTCCATTTATTTATTATTTCGATATATAAATACTTAAATAGATTTAAGATTTTCAAATGATTAACCAAATACGTTAACGATTACGAAAAATCTGGTTAAAAATACAAAAAAATTAATGAAACTTTACGCTGCAACAAACAAACTTACTTGTCAGAAAAGATTACATTTTCAATATGATCATCGGCAGGCATCCGTTTTATCTCTTTTGGCCTGTTGGGCGTATTTGCATTTGCAGTTTAGCTTTTTTGTGTTTTGCAATTATACACTAGTCTAGTGAGTAGTGTGTGACTTACCATACTACACGGATGCTCCGAGATCAAACCTCAGTTTTGACACTGAAAAAAACGAGTAAGTGTATGTAGTCGCCGTAGTCTAGGAGATAGTGTGTTGGCTTATTAGACGTAAAGCCCGGGTTCGTATCCCAGGTCAGGCATCAAAACGAATTATGAAAAAATATTTCTTCGGCGACTTCCTCCTCTCAGAAGATTTCTGGCAAAAACTCTGAGAGTAAATAAAATTGCTATGAAGAGCTTCTCAAAAATCTGTCGTTCGGAGTCGACTTTAAATTGTAGGTCCCGCCACTCATGTATAAAATTAACGCACACAACATAAGTGGTGTGAGAAGCTAGGTCGAAATCCTGACTGAAGGGTTGTAATGACCAATTGTGTATGTATGTGTATACGAGTACATACACATTCATAATTGGTCATTACAATCCTTCAGTCAGGATTACAACCAGCGTTGCCAGATTTTTTTTTTTAAACTTTATTTCTGGGAAAAAAAAACTTTTTTTTACCAAAAAAAACTTGTTTTCTACAAAAGTAACAACATTTTTAAAGGAAATTCCGTTTTTTGTCCGGGACTAATAAAATACACAATATTTTATTTAAAAATGTAAATATTTCCTGTTTTAATACTGCATTTATTGAAAAAAATTTTAAATTTAATTTTGTCGAAAAAACCTGTTTTGTTGGAAAACAAATTTAATGAAAACATTTTCGCATCTCCAAAAACTTAAAAAAAGGGAAAACTTGGCAAATGGCAACGCTGATTACAACCTAGCTTCTCAAACTACTTATGTGAGTGTTAATTTTATACATGAGTGGCGGGTCCGACTCCGAACCACAGATTTTTTAGAAGCTTTTCATGGCTATTTCATTAACCCTCAGAGTTCTTGCCAGAAATCTGCTGAGAGGAAGCCGCCGAAGAAATATTTTTCCATATTTCCCTTAGATGGAGATGTCTGATCTGGGGTTTGAACCATGGCATCACGTCTAATATTAACTACCTACTAGACTACGGCGACCTTAAACAACATTGATCCCAGTATACAAAATAAATTTGAAACAAAATTGTACGAGCAAGTAATTACCATAAACAGCCTCCCAAATTGGAGTTGACGGGAAATTGTTGGTCACGGCACTCAAGTATATTATTAACACGCTCAATATGAGTGGTGTGAGGAACTAGGTCACAAGCTTGACTTAATGGTTGTAACGGCTGATAATGTATACATACATATACATACATATGTATGTATGTTTTATGCATGTTATTTCCTGTTAACAATTAATGATGCCCTTCATGATAAAATCAAAGATAAAATGCTAAACTTCATCCAGATTGATCTTAGAATGCCTATTGAAGAAATATTTATTTAAACTGTGTGCCATTCAAACTACGTATATGTATGTATGTGGCATACCTACACATACACTGAGTGTCATAAGTGAGTCAACACCCACTATAATTTAAAATTTTCTATTATAAAAAATTTTGATTTGAATTGTTGTTTTTGTTTTAACATTTTATAAGTAATAAATAAATGTTTTTATTTTTGGAAATTTATTCGACTATTCTCATTTACTTTTCTCGCTATCCTAAGAAAATGAATTATTTCAGTGGTGTTTACTCACTTTTGGCGCTCAGTGTATATGTATATAGTAAGTGCATATATGATTTTAGCATTTTTATTTTAAATTTCAATTTATCTTAAGCCACAACAGAATAACCCAAGACATTTTGTCAACTTCAATATGTTGGCTATCTTCACTATTCGCAGTGAAGAGAGATATTGTGCAATCAGCGATTATCTTTCGATCAGCACCGGCGGTTTATAAAGATTTTCCAGGTCATATTATAAATAAATTCTTTAAATTACTATTTATTAAGCACATTGTGGAATATAAATTTTTTAATTGGTTTTTCTGCTTTTAATTGCATGGAATTCTTTATTCATCTCAAAATTTATTTTATTAAAGAAGCATTTTTTTGCAAAATGGTTTGCTGATTTGTCTGTGGTTCCTTAAGCCAAGGTTGTTGGAGTTGAATCATTCAATAAACTAAATACCATTTAACGAGTATATAATCGAAAATATTTCATGTTGTTTCATACTACAATATTAGTAATCAAAACGGTTAGTTGGCATGGCTGAATGTATGACTGTGACTGTGCTATGGATAATTGCTGTTCAAGTGGTAAGAGAGCGAGTTCAATCAAAAGGTCAACATTTTTCATTATTTTTTTTTCACGCCATGGCTTTTATTCTCTTCTAATTATTCTTTCTATTTCTTTTTTTTTTTAATAATTTATTATTCTTTTTTTCTTTTTTTTTTTGAAAAAAAGCACACATGAGTCTAAAAGTAAATAAACCATAAATTAGTATTTCAAAATTTTTGTTACACGATTGCATCAACAATTTCGATAAGAATTACAGACGAGGAGAGAAACCTTTCCGTGGTCGTCGTTGTTTTATGTGGCAAGTGCAAGGGATTGTATGTGTGTATCGTAATGTGCATTAGTAGTAATGATGCCCCTGATGTTTTTGTTTTCTAACTATTGCTTCTTATGCTGATGATGGTAGGTGGTGGTATTTATTTTAGTGGTTGAAAAATGTTTTCTTTATACATGTTTTTAAATACTTTCAGTTGTCGTGAGTGGCGCGTTCCGTGTCTGTGTCTGTGTAAATATTTTAAATAATTTTATGAGTTCACAAGAAAAGGTCACTTTTATTCATTTCAGTAATTTTCGAAAATTTTTGCTCTTTTTAAATTAACGTTGAAGTTTGCTGGCTGGTTTTAATTTTTTTTTGTCGTTCTTTTTATTTCTCCCCATTTATTTGTATCGGATGTAAGTGTGTTTGTACATTAGGAAATATATATTTTTATATTTTTTTTTTTTTGCTGTTTAACCGAATATAGCGTCTTTTGGGTTCACTGCTTCCCAAAGCCTTAATTATCTTCTTCCACAGAAAGTTCAACAGTTTTTATATATTTTTTCCTGTACATTTCGTTCTATCCTCTGATAGATAGATGTCAGTTTGAAAAATAGGAAAGAAAAAGAGGAAATGAATTTTCATTCAAACAAGAAATGGTTAGAATATATTTTTCAAATATTGCTTCGTCTTATAATTTCTTTTTGTTTTTTTTTGATTATCAAAAATAGTACACTTCAATTGTTAGCTAAATTAAGTCAAACCAATCAAGTCAAACATTTTCGATTTAATTTTTTTTATTTAATAGATTGATGGCTTATATTTTCAATATCATTCATTACATTTTCAATATATTTTGTATCCTTCTAAGCTACATTTTCAGATTTTCTGCAATTTCTGAACAACACTTTAATACATTTTTTAGCATTGCATTTAATTTAAATTCCCATTTGAATTAGTGTTATTAAATTTTATTATGATTTAACATATTCCCCCTCTCTTTGTAATTATTTAAATTAATTAATTGGTGTAGAATAAAAAGAATTTTGTTCAGAAAATCATAATTGATTGAAATTTGGGGAAAAAAAAATTTCATCCTTAAGTGGAATGGAACTGTCAATCAAACTTGTGTTAAAATTTGTTATTAAAAGAAATTAAATTATCAAAAAATTTCTTTGTTCAATTAAAAAAAAAAAGTAAAACATGAGCGAGACTAGTAAACTTAAATTAAAAAAAAAAAAACAAAAACAATGTTGAAGGAAAGAGTATACTCTGGTCTGGCATACGTATGTATGTAGATTATTAATAATAAATTAAAAGTAATTTAAAGATCAAAGTTTGTTCAAGAGAATGAATTATCATTGACTTATGTATGCCAACCCACAAACAGACAGTGTGCGTGGAATAGATATGATGATAACTTTAAAGTGTTAAGCTGCATGCCTTCCACAGTAATCGGCAGTCAGTTAGTCGTCTTACATACATATGTACATATTTATGTTGTTATTGCCATTCATATTCAGGGGAATTTCTTTCAATAATAAAACTATTGACACCCCCATGCGATCATACATGAATCTGTGAATCTTTGAAGCATTTTGAAAATATGAAGGCTATTCATTTTTTTCTAATACATATAAAAGTGTTCAAAAAGAAATATTTTGTTTAAAAACAAATCGAAATATAAATTAACACGATGATCGTTAATAACACTTACCAATCCAATGCATCAACATTATTTAAGCAAAAATGTGTTTGCAGTTCGAATAATATTGCGAAGTAAATGTTTATGAGTTTATTAACAGCGTAAAATTTCAAGAAAACAAAAACAGAAAACATTGTTCTAATTTAATTAAAAATCATTTTTCTACTAAGCCATGTAGACATTTGCCTATACATACATGTATCTTAAGTACGTAAGAGTATCTAAATATACATACACTGAGCGCCATAAGTGAGTCAACACCCACTATAATTTTAAATTTTCTATTATAAAAAATAAACTTGTAGCACAACAATAATTGAATTGTTGTTTTTGTTTTATCATTTTATAAGTGATAAATAAACGTTTTTATTTTTGGAAATTTATTCGACTATTCTCATTTACTTTTCTTGCTATCCTAAGAAAATTAATTATTTCAGTGGTGTTTGCTCACTTTTGGCGCTTAGTGTATGTACACATAAATTGAATCTTTACAAGTACCTGCATATTCCTGTTTAAGCCTCTAGAAAACTAACAACTTGACTAACAGGATTCAAAACAACTAAATTTTTCGCCTTTAGACATAAACTTAAAAGTGAGATAAATTTTAGTTTTGCTTATGATCCCTACCCTGGCTGAAAAACGTTCATTCATTGTATAATACACTGGATGGGCTCAGTGGCAAACTGGTTGGCGGTTTTTTTTTTGTCTAGGCTGTTTTATAAGTTTGTTGATTGCAAGTGAAATTAAGCGGATTTCCGGTGATATAAATGTTGGCAGCTTATATGATAATAATTCATGAGCTACCAAATCTTTGGAAAGATACTTTTATTTTTGCTTAAGGACACATACATACATATATTTTGAGGGAGTATAATTTTAAAACTATTTATTTAAATACATAATGAGTTATTCTCCAAAAAATATATGAAGAATTGTTTTTACGTAAAAGAAAGTAAAAATCTAATTTTAAGTTGTAAATATTTATCAAACAATATCGAACACAGAATATATTTAAGCATTTAAAGCTACAAAAAATCCAGATACATATTTACATAATTTCTATCATTTCATATGTAAACAATAGTTGAAGAAATCTTGGTACTTTTGTTCCTCAGACTTTGGCTTCTTAGACTTTTTTCTGTTGAAATTTTTTGCAGTAATTTTTTAAAAGTTCTTGATGATGTTGCTGTTAGTGTAAACACACTGAATTGCCTACTTCCCTTTGGTTGGATGTATAACCACACGACATTCAACATTAATAATCATTATGTCCTGGCTCAAACTAAAGGCAAATGCAAAAAGTTTTAAATGCATGCAAACAGAGGCAGAGGTAGGTAAAATAAGGGGATAAAGCCAACCATTAATAAACCAAAAAATAAAAAAATTCAAGAAGCCAGTAATAGTTTCAGTGAAGTAGTAAAACCACTAGGCCTACAATTTTGTTTTTTTCTTTTTCTCTTCGTTCATTATACAAGTTGTTACATTCGATATTTTGTGCATTTTCATAAGTCATTAACTTGTTTGAAGAAAAGGAAGAACAGGAAAAAGATGATACTAAGAAGAAATCAGGAATACTGGCTAAAATCTAAAGCAAAAAAAAAAAAAGCAGAATATGGCGGAAAGATATCTAAATATTCATTAACAAAATTATAAGTTTTTAGTTCCCTATATACTTACATAAAAGATCGTTCAGAGTCATAGTAAAATACAGAAAAAATTTTCTCTTTATGAATGAATAGTTGTTGGGTTTCTTTACATATGCATACATATGTATATTTATGTATGTTTGCAGTATGTATGTATATGAAATGTTGAATGTGTTAATACCCCAAGAAGATTTTATGTATACAAACTAAAAGTGACCATTAGTGTGACATCCGGTGTATTATTACCATAAGCCAACTTGTATAAAAATAAAATGAGAGTACTTGCGTTTTTTTTTTTGTTGCCAGTATTTGCGTTGAGGTTTTTGCCTGTTACCGGATTTTTGTTTTTAACTTCATTGGATGCTCTTTCTAAACGAATTTTAGTCATGTGTTAAGTGAGCCCTGTTTTTCATTCTTCCTCTGCTTCGTTTGATCTCTTTTGAAAAGGGATTAAGAGATATTTTGTTTTTTTTTTTTTTTTTGGAATAAGTTTCATTTTCAGACTGATCGAATAGAGATATCTGATGACAGGATAAATTAAAGTTTGTTTACTTTCTCACAACGGTGACAAATATTGCATTGCAAAAAAATTCAAAAACAATCTTAATGATTATAAACAAAAAAATGTTCGTCATAATGCGTAAACACATTCATGTTTTTGAGATTTTTAAACATTTCTTTTTTTGCCAGATAATATCGTTGAATATCCTTCCTACGTTTGTTTTCATTGCCTGTTTTTGTGTCAAACTTTTTAACCTCAATTTATTAAGAGCAACGCAACAGCAACAACAACAACACCAACGGTATTAACAAAATGACAAACAACTCAACTAGTAGTGATAGAAGTTTTGTTTGCGGTTGGTTATGGATCAACTGGAAACAATTTTCTAGAAAATTTTTGGTTTAAATGGTGGTGATTTTAATGACAACGGCAAGTAAATAAATTATAAACATTAATATATATATGAGGGTACATGGTTGGGTATGTGTCTTAAATAAATAAATGACCAAAGAACCATAACTTTAAATACAAACAAAAAATAGAAGCAAGCATTTGTATGTAATTTTATACAGAGTTTAAGGTCTCTACAGTTGTATATACATACATATGTATGTATATGTGTGAGAAATAATCTTTAGGAATAAATTGAAATAGAAGTCAGGAAACGAAATGTAAGAAGCCAGTTAAGTGTTTTACGAATTCTTTGGTTAAGTCTACACAAACAAAAAAAAAAAAAAAAAAAAAAAAAAGGAAAGAAGACAAAAAAAATCATTTAACTTTTTGCCCTCTTACATGTTACAGTTGAAGAGGTTTATCACAAAAATAAAACAATAAAAGAAAAAACTAAAAACCCTTCAACACGGTATAAATTAAGCCACAAAGGAGCAAAAATTTACGAAAATATAGCCCAAACCAGAAGAGATGGGTAGGAGAAACCAAAGATGACATTAATTATTTTTATGAAAATTTCAGTTTACCACAGGCATGAAAATGAAAATTATTTCATAATTTTTGTTTTGTTTTTTTTTGTTTTTATTATTTTGTCGCCGTATTCTAGTGGGTAGTGTGTTGGCTTATTAGACGTAAAAGCCAGGGTTCGAGCCCCAGGCCAGGACATCAAAACAAAATACAAAAAGTATTTCTTCGGCGATTTCCTCTCAGCAGATTTCTGGCAAAAACACTGAGAGTAAATAAAATTGCCATGAAAAGTCTTTCAAAAAATCTGTCGTTCGGAGTCGACTTTAAACTGCAGGTCCCGCCACTTATGTATAAAATTAACACACACAACATATGTAAGTGGTGTGAGAAACTAGGTCAATAATCCTGACTGAAGGGTTGTAATGACCAATTATGTATGTATGTATTTGTATTTTGTGAGAATATCAAACCAGACTGAATTTTAACACAATGTCCGCACAGTAGTCCGTCATTAACAGATCTTATCATTTATTTGTGCTTGCAAATGAATTCATTTTGTCAATAACAATATGGAGAAGAGACAGATACATAGGCCCGCAAAAGTATACATACGATTAACAAATTTCACAAATTTCTGAACCAATGCAAAAGACCGTCTTAAAATCGAGGAAAGTTGTCAGATATTTATAAAGATTTTCAATGAAAACCGATTGGTTAAAAATTTTCTGAAATTTGTTAAGTGTATGTATACTTTTGTGGCCCTGTCTAGATGTGTTATGCAGAAATAATCGTTTTTTCTTTTTTTTTTGATAGATTTTATTTGTTTTTTAAAGTCCAATGCCATTCTGATTGTATACGCATGTACGTACATATGTACTTGAATGTTCAAAACGAACTCTGTTTTTTTTATTATTTAGGGCCATTATTACAATTTCCCGTTAAAGTTGGGTTTAGTTAAAGTTAACTTTAGATAAAGTGAACTTTAAAGTCACCTTTAAATTCCTTTCGTTAATACAACCTAATGATAAAATAAAGTTAACTTTTTCAAAAATATGGCAGTGCCGGAGCATTTAAACAAGTTTTTTTTTTTAAACGCAGTGGTTGCATATTTTATTTTTGTTTATATTTGAAGTTGTCATATTGAAAATAATATATAATATGGCAAGTTCAAACATAAACTTAACTTTAAAAGTTACCGGTAGAATAATCCTCCCTTTAGCTTAACGCTCACTTCTACCATATTGCCCACTTATAATAATGAAAAACAATTTATCTGCCGTTAAAATCCTCACTTTAGTTAACGACAAGTTGTAATAATAGCTCTAAAAATTTTAAATATTATTTTAGACTTATAAGCGTTTCTTTTCTAAGATATTTACAAAGTGCTAGACTAATAAAATTGAATACATGTTCTTTGGCGCATTTTGTCGCCTTTTTTTCAGTGTAAAATTTCTTATAAACAAGATTCGTGACATGTGACAACGCCAAAAATGTCATGTAAATCTTATCATTTTATAATGAATAGAGACTATCAGACGAACAACCACAGATTACACAGAGGCGATACGGAATTTGACAATTGCCAATTTAATGTGAAAGGGACAGCAAATATTACCAAAATCTGTCAACTGTGGTTACTCTGTGGTGCGAACAACACTTTTGAATCACTGCAGCTTATTATATGCGAAATATTCATTTTTCGCTCAATGGATAAGTTAACAATTAAGCCCCAGTTATGCATCCGTAACGGAACGTAACCGCAACAGTAAGAAACAGCTGATCGTTTTTGTGATGTATAAAGCAATACGAATGTAGAAATGTAATGTAACGTAACCGGAATGTAAGAATCTGTAAAAAATAGAATTTTCTTACATTTTTACGTGACATCTGTTTAGCAGTGTTAACAACATGTCAATATACAAAACCACCAAAACTGAAAATTGAAATTATAAACAGACTTTAACTTTTCTACTTATGTTATGTTTGTCTACATGTGGTATTCACTTTAAGTAAAACTTCACCACATATTTTAAAAACCCAAATTATAATTTATTTCATTATTAACTTTTATAATTTAAAATAAAAATAAAAACTATTTTACTATTACATTATGTAGGTGGTGTTTATTTTTATTTTAAATTAGAAAAATATAGTTATCGATTTTTAACTAATTAAACTAATTATTTAATTTGCATTTAACTTTTACTAGAAAAGATGTTTTAACATTCGTACAAATTTGGTTTCCTAAATACCTGATCTGTTTCTGTAGGATAAACAATTTCACTTGCTCGTCTATTTAATTTTTTTTTTAATTTAATTTATATATTTTTTCATTTCCTATACAACAAGATTTAATCTTATATTTAGAGTACAGGAACGCATAACGCTATAAACATTTTATAATTAATAATAATACAAAGTTAAGAAGGAAAACAATAAATTATATAAAATACATTAATACAGTGTTTGTAATTAGGCAAAAAATTCAAATAAAAAGGTTTTGAAATTATTAGCATTGCTATTAATTTGTTGACTTAATGGAAGATTGTTCCAAAGACGAGCAGCATGCACATGAAAATGCCATTCGGACACGAGAGATCGATGTCGAGGTATAACGATGTTCCTTTGCCGAGATGATTGGAAAAAACGTATCTTGTCAAAAATATAATTGGGAGTTTGAGTGTTTATGACTTTATGCAAAAGAGTAAGAGTTCGTATTTTCAACAAATTTTCAAATGATACGCCATAAAGATTATTGGCAGCAGAGGACACATGATCAAATCTTTTTAATCTATACACATATCTAATAATGTTATTATATAAGACATTTAATTTTCCTCTGCTAACTGAGTCACAGTTCCCAAATAATTCGCACCCATATAGTAGGGAGGGAATCAGATATGTCTTAGCAAGCAAGATCCTTATACTCAGTGGAGTGAAATACTGTGTCGACCAGAGAGCTCGTAGCTTTACGTAAGACTGACCAACCAAAGAGTTAATATGATCAGTCCACGTCAAGTTGCTGTTAAAAATTATCCCAAGATTTCTCGCTGAGTTAACAATCTCAATTTTCTCGCCACCTAATATAATGTCCTCGGTAACGAAGGGCATCAATCTTTTCTTACATATCAAAATGCATTTAGATTTGCCAGGGTTCAAACAGAGTCCGTTTGCGCCAGCCCAGAGATATACTTTTTCCAAGTCTTCGTTCAGATGTGAAACACCCAACTCAATATTACCAACTGGGCTGCTTAATGTAATTTGTACATCATCTGCATATAGGTGGACTCTGCAGTTCGATAGCCGTCCTGGCAGATCATTTACATAAATAGAGAATAATAGTGGTCCTAAAGTAGAGCCCTGAGGTACCCCCCGATTAACAGGCAAGCTATCAGACCAGGTATCGTTCACAACCACCGATTGGGTACGATTCGTAAGATATGATGATACAAGTTTAGTTGACATGTTCGAAAATTTAAAAAAATGTTTCAGTTTCTTGATGAGTATATCATGATCAACTGTATCAAATGCCTTGGAATGATCCAGAAGCACTAAGAAATTAATATATCCATTATCCAATCCCTGACGTATGTTTTCACTCACCTCCACAAGAGCCGTAACGCAACTATGACCTTGGCGAAAACCAGATTGATAATCGTTAAGCAAACAATGAGTATTCAAATAAGCAGTAATTTGCCTATATAAAAGCTTTTCCAAGACCTTTGAAAGGAAACATAATATTGCAATCGGTCTATATTCACCATTCGCCTTGGGCAAAGGCACAATTTTCGCATGTTTCCAATTACTTGGGTACACACCTGATATTATGATCGAGTTAAATAGATGAGTAACATATGGGATAATTAGGGGCAAAAGTATTCGAACAAATTTCGGGTGTATGTCATCACTTCCCACTGCATTTGATCTTACTAGAGAGAATGTCAACATAACGTCATATTGCGTAACACAAGAAAAGGAGAAACAACCGTCTATTATCTCATTATCCACATTCGGAGTATCGGGAGAAAAATCAAAGTAATCAGGATCTGCTGGAACCATCGGGATATTAGTGAACTTTCTGTTGAGCATATTTGTATCCACCTGGCAATCAACACTTCTGGTCGCATTACCCAACCCAATTTCACGAATGGTATTCCATGTTCGTCGAGAATCAATAGCACTACTAAAACGATTAGAATAATATTCCGTTTTAGCATTTTTTATTTTCCTATTGACATTTTTTCTAGCCATAGAATATATCAAATAGAGCTCAGAAGTTCTGAATCTCTTCCACCTGGCATACGCCATGTCCCTTTGATTTATGGCATCCCTGATAATATTAGAGAACCAGGGTTTTTGTTTGGCCTTTATATTTTTCCGTTTAAGAGGTACTGTCAATTCAAAAAGGTGTTTAACGCTGCGCTCTAAAAATGAGGACTGTTCATCAACAGAAGGCATAAAAAAGATGTCGCTCCACGGAATGAGTGACGAGCATTCACAAAGGTGATAAGTATCAATTTGTCCAAAATCCCGATAATTGAAAATTTTTCCACCCCTTTCAAATTGAAAGTTGTAGTTTAAAAAGATTAAGTCGTGTTTCGAAAAACACGGAGCCGAAATTTGATCATACAAAATTATACCGTCAGTGTTCGACACGAAGAAGAGGTCAATCAGAGTGCTAGTTGAGGATGTAAAATGAGTTGGATATATTGTGTTAACTGGAAAGAGTCCAAGAGATAACAAGTTCTCCGGCAAGGTCACCTCTGCCAACAAATTCGAATTAAAATCACCAGTAATAACAATATCATTATATTCTGACGTGAGATTTTCGACTACAGCATAGAAAGCTGCCAGGGGTATCCTTCTATTCGGCCTATAAACACAACCCACCAATAGCTTTCTATCATGCGAAAAAACCTCAATGAAAATACACTCAACACCCTGTTGATCCCCAGATGCGGAACTGCAACACAATTTACAGAAGATATTATTCCTCACAAATATGTCAGATCTAAATACCTTATAGCCACAAGGACAAATAAGGCCATCGGGTATCGACGCCTCTAACCACGTTTCCGAAACACAAATAACATCAATCCCTGAGTTTTCGAAAACTAATTTAAATTCGTCAAGCTTATTATTCAGGCTCTGGGCATTAATATGAACCATTCTAAACCCATCCTTGCTCCTAGCCAAAATCCTGACCATATTCATTGTCAAATCTTTGGATCTTCCACCTTCAACACTGTCATGGACCATGAAAAAATATATTAAGATGTACAATGCTAATAAAAACAAGTGTTGTAAAAAGAATAAGAATAAATGTTACAAAAAGAACAAAAAATAAAATTAATTCTACTACATAAAAAATTAAATTGTAATAATGTATTAAAAGAATAATATTGAAAATTAATATGCAAAATATAAACAATGCAAAATATAAACAATGCAATGCAAAATATAAACAAAATCACTAAATTTTGTGTTGTGTTTTCCTCAACAAACAAACACAAACTAAATTGAGTGTGTTTGTGTGAAAGTGAAATTGTTTGGCTTACAGAAACAGTACATAAAACTTTTAATAAGTACATACCTTTAAATAAATTAAAAATCGTTAAATTGAACCCAAAAAGTCTGTAGTGATAACATTGGTTAATAGCTGAATTGAAGTCGCCGTAGTCTAGTAGGTAGTGTGTTGGCTTATTAGACGTAAAGCCAGGGTTCGAGCCCCAGGCCAGACATCAAAACAAAATACAAAAAGTATTTCTTCGGCGATTAACTCTCAGCAGATTTCTGGCAAAAACTCTGAGAGTAAATAAAATAGCCATGAAAAGTTTCTCAAAAAATCTGTCGTTCGGAGTCGAATTTAAACTGTAGGTCCCGCCACTCATGTATAAAATTAACGCACACAACATAAGTGGTGTGAGAAACAAGGTCAATAATCCTGACTGAAGGGTTGTAATGACCAATTATGTATGTATGTATGTAATAGCTGAATTAAAGCAAAACAAAAGGCGCCATATTGAAAGTGATAAAAGAGTGAAAACAAAGTTTTTAAAATCTGAAATTAATGTTAAATTTGTATAGAAAACAATAATAAAATAGAAACTCAAACCCAAAAACATGACTTCTATATCCATATCTGAATTTTTGTCTTTTAGTTTATGCAATTTTTATTTCTTTATTTGTTTTTTTTTTTTCTTTATTTCTTACATAAAAGCATATGTCACGTTTTTACGATCTATAATTGCACTTACATTTTTACGTTCCGTACACGTTACATTACGTTACTGTTACATTCCGTTACGGTAGGATAACTAGGGCTTTAGAATTCTTGGTACGGATTGATGAAAATCCTATCGCTACAGTTAAATTGGCTTGGTACCGTGCTATGGTTACTTTACATTTCTTTTTTGCCTAAATGGAAATATTAGAGTTATTTGACATGCGTCTTAATAAAGACGGCACGCGGTACCATGAACCTACAGAGCGAAAAGTTTGGTTAGCATTTTAATCTCATGTGTTGGAGCAGCCACTATTCCCTTCCTGAAAGACAAGATTTACAGCTGCCATTGGTAAGAACACCGGCCGAAATGCTAGAAGGAGTATATCGTAATTGAAGATGGAGTCCTTTTTATGACTATATTAGATAGAACAAATGTTAAAATGATTAAAGTTCCCAATATAGTATATACGATAGTCAAAGTTGTAGACAACAAACACTATCGCTATTTGTCTGATTTATTTATTTTTCTAAGTAAACGCAAAGTTAATTTATTTATTTCTCAATTACAGCACAATTGTAAGTTATATTATAATTATTAGGAGCTGAATAATTTCGAACTTATGCTGAGTAGTGTAAGAGACTAAAATGGCATCGAATCCACGATCTTCACATTACCAAATAGGCTACCAGAACACTCTTATTTAGTATAATATTGTTACGATTTTACCTTTTTAAAAACGTTTAAAATATGAGTTCGTTGATTGCAAACAAAGTAAAAACAAATATGTGTTTAGTTTCAATTAAACTTTTTATTGTCCGCACTAATTTTGTGTGCCGCCGTTTTCAACTTGACGAATACAACAATAATTGCTTGTTCGCTATTCTCCTTTGCTTACAACGCAGATCTTTTCAACGGCGACCTTCAAACCACGACTGTTCTCTTCACATGCAACGCGTCTTGGCACAAGACTGACTGAATTCTTACCACTCGTCGTCTGCTTTTTATAGGCCTACGTAAACTGTCTGACGAACATTCTGGAAGTAGAATGTTTATGTTTTAGCCTTCTCGAGAACTCTCGTAGTTTCATTGTTGTTTGCGTATTTTGGTTGCATTCTTTGTTGTTGCGTTCTAGCTTACTTGTCTATCACCTTCTCTTTCATACTCATGGTTTTTTTTTGTTTGTTCTTGTAGTTTTAATTAGGAAAACAAAAAATTAATTTGGAATGTTGTATTTACATATGTACGTTGCGGTATATCCTGGTATGTGTACAAAGAGTGTTGTTGTTTGTTTAGTATGAAAGTACGAGATATTATACTAGTAAGTAGTAGTAAGAGATATTATACTAATAATAGTGATAGTATACTTGTAGTTGCTGTTGTTGTAATTCTTGCTATTTTCGTTCTCTACAGATGACATTTCCATTACAATTATCATAAATTATTCTCTGAGCGGAAGTTCAGTCGTGTCTACTAATGGCGTAAAGGCCCGAGTCTAATAATCAATTAATTCATTAATTCTGTTGCTATTGGTATTGTTGTTTGTATTTTTACACTTGTGGCTGTCTCTAAAATATGTATAATCTTTATGTCTAACAAAAAAGAAAAAAAGCGCGTTAAAAGAGTATTGGTGTAGATTATTATTAAGCACAGGTTCAAGTCATGGGAACGACTAAATGAATCAATGAAAGAATGAATGAATATAGTTTGCTTATGGTTCGATTAGTGTGTCTTTAGTATTTTATGAATATGATTGGTTTCATTGGCTGCTTCCATCGTGTTTTAAAAGTTTTATAATGCTAATCAGTTGTTGTTTTTTTTTTTTTTTTTGTGTGGCTGCTTTGTTTGGGTCACCTGAATGATTCAACATTTTGAGTAGGCTGAGAATGTCTGGGGCAACACAGTCCCCATACAATATATTACAACATTGTTGTAGTTGTAGTTGTTAGTGTTTATTGTCTGTATTTGTTTGTTGTTTTGGTGCTAATGTTATGAAAATTAGTTCACAAAACAACGTCACATTTTACAAAGGAAAAGACAGAAAAAAAAAACCTTTTTTTTTCTGAATGTGGGTGGGTGTCTTATGATTGGGTTTCTTTAATAACACTTCGTAAGAAAATGAAAAAAACGAAAACCGTGGGATGTTTAGTTTAATTTCAGAGAAATGTGGGCATGAAAGTTTAAATAAAATAAAAGATAGAAATAGAGATGTTGGTGTGTCCCCCGGACAACGCTAACATAAAACTAATGAGTCGGCTAAACTGACGATTAAAACGACTTAAATTTAGTTATTAGTAAAATTCATTGTTATTCCCTTTTGTATTTTCAGTTATTACGTTGTCATCTGCTCAGTCAGCGTCGGTCGTACAAAAGTTTCGTGTGACACCACATGATTTACAAATTCTGGAGGGTACCGATACGTTGTTGCGTTGTGAAATAGCTAATCGCGCTGGTCAAGT
Source organism: Sarcophaga caerulescens (assembly GCA_927399465.1). NCBI lineage: Eukaryota > Metazoa > Arthropoda > Insecta > Diptera > Sarcophagidae > Sarcophaga > Sarcophaga caerulescens. The sequence goes on from OV656868.1 coordinate 57,090,251, forward strand.
TCAATGGACAAAAGATGGTTTTGCTTTAGGATTTTCAGCAGTTATTCATGGTTTCCCCCGTTACTCAGTGCTAGTGGATGGTGTGAATGGCATTTACAATTTGCAAATTAAAAATGCTTCTCTTGAGGATGACGCCGAGTATCAGTGTCAAGTTGGTCCAGCTGCTGGCAATCCTGCCATACGGGCCAACGCCAAATTAAGTATTGTAGCGGCACCTAGCTCTATAGCCATTGATGGTTATGCTCCAAATGCCAAAGTAGAGGTAGTAGAAAAACAAAATCTTACTTTGAAGTGTATTGCTGAAAATGCCAATCCGGCCGCTAATCTCATGTGGAAGAGTAATAATGCCCCCATTATGGACAGTAAGTTTGTGGTTTAAAATGCCGTTTGATTTATAGTTAAAATGTAATTTTACAGTTAAGCCCCAAGTTGAGATAACAGAAAATGCTGCTAAGCGCTATACTACCATATCGACTATAACAATACAGCCGAAAGCAGATGACGATTTTAAAGATTTATCTTGTGAAGCGAAACATAAGGCCTTGCCTCCCGATGTACCTATGCGATCATCCATACAATTATCGGTGTTGTGTAAGTTGCCTATCTGACTTTATGCAGCAAACTTATTTAACATTAAAAAAAAAATTTAGATCCCCCGGGTCCACCATTTTTTGAAGGCTATACCCAGGGTGAAACATTGAGAAAAGGCCAAAATGTTAAAATCGCCTGTCGTAGCCGCGGTGGTAATCCCCCTGCCCAATTAGTTTGGTATAAAAATGGTGAACCTATAAATTCTCCCCAAAGGTAAACTATTTTTAGGAAACAATGTTCCTAGCAGTTGTACAATACCAGATTTTTTTTTAATTTAGAACTTCGGGCCGTTTGTCAGAAAACGTGTACAGTTTCACAGTGGAAGCTTCAGATGACAATGCGAATTTAGTGTGTGAAGCAAAAAATATTCTATCGCATTCTGCCTTTAAAGCCGAATTGAATTTAACCGTTTTGTGTAAGTCTATTAAATATTTCGATAATTTACAGAATTTGAATAAATTTTGTTTTTATTTTTTTAAAGTTGCCCCTAAAGAGGTAACTATTACAGGAGCCACCGAAGCTAGAGTGGGAGATATAGTGCAACTGAGCTGTATTACAGCGCCTTCTAATCCACCATCCCGTATCAGTTGGTCATTGAATGGTCGTCCGCTTAGCAACTCAACTTATAATACGCAAATGAGCGCCGATGGTGGTTGGTTTAGTATTTCGAATGTTTCTATTAATATTGATGCCAACTCTCGTACATTTGTGGCAGTTTGTCATGCTCTAAACGTTGAGTTGACTCAAAATGTTGTCGGTTCTCATAGCGTTAATGTCTTGTGTATGTATAAACCCATTGTAACTGTAAAACATATTTTTTAACGCAATGTCGTCTCCCCCTTTTTATAATGTGTTACAGATCCACCCTCTCCACCCTTGTTGACTGGTTACAATGATGGTGATGTCATCACTTCGGGTTCAGTTAAGAAGCTTCAGTGTTCCTCTTCAGGCGGGAATCCACCGCCCTCTTTAATTTGGTATAAAAATGACAAAAAATTAAATACGCAAAGTAAAGTATTAGACTCTAAAATTACCTCCGAATTAACCATTTTGGTGAATGCTTCAGACAATAATGCGATCTATAAATGTGAAATTCAAAGTCCTGCTATTGAAATTCCTCTATTTTCGACAAAAACCTTAAGTGTTCATTGTAAGTTGAATATTATTGCAATAAACAAAGCCTATATTTTAATACTATCGTTGTTTTGTAGTTCCCCCAGAGACTGTGAAAATATCTGTGGAACCTAAGAATTTGGTACCGGGCATAAGAGCCAAACTAATATGTGATTCGAGTTCAAGTAATCCATCAGCGAAAGTTTCATGGTGGAAAGATGGTATACCAGTGGAAGGTGTTAATCTCTCCACCAAGCCTGGCTTGTGGGGCGGTTCAGTATCCACGTTGGAAGTATATGTCAATATTACACAGGATTTGGATGGTATTATCTATACATGTCAGTCCATAAATGAGGTTTTACAGCGCAGTGTTCATGACACTGTCAGTTTGGATATATTATGTAAGTATTTATATTGTACTCTTGAAGCATATTTAACAGGAATTGTTTTTCAGATCCTCCTAAATTTGATAATCTTCAAATGGCATCGTATATGGGCGTGGAAGGTGAGCCTTTAAAAATTGAATTGCACGCTACTGGTAATCCTATGTCTATGTCGTACACTTGGACTAAAGATGGTTTGCCTATTATGAATAATGTTTATGGCCAGCGTATTATATCGGACGGTTTTATTCTCAATATTAACAAACTCTCTCGCAACGATGCCGGCAGTTATATTTGTGAAGCCATGAACTCTCAGGGCACAGCTATTATGGAAATTCAAGTAATCGTGGAATGTAAGTCTGATAATGAAGGTTATAAAGAGCTTAGCTAATCAGTTAGAAATTTACAATGTAGATCCGCCATTAATTGAATCAGTTACGGAGAATTCTAGTTTCGCAGAAGGTGAGGATGCAGTACTGGTTTGTAATATATTGGCTCGACCCTTGACTGCAGAGCATGTTACTTGGCTCAGAGCCGGTTATGATATGTCACAAAGAACGACTATTACCTATGAAAATGGATCTTCGTACCTTCACATCAGCAATGTACAACGTTCTGATATTGGCAACTTTACCTGTGTTGTAGATAATCATAGAGGCGCTCCCGCGCAAAGAGATGTTCTCTTAGTGGTACAATGTAAGATGAATAAAATTATTGTTTATGATCAAAAACTGTATTTTTTTTTTTCAATTTTTAACAGCTCCTCCAGAGTTGAATCATTCACCAGCATTTACTCGCTTCGCCGGACGTATGGGCGATAGAGGTCGATTAGTATGTCGAGCAGTAGCTGCACCTCAACCGAGTTTTGTGTGGCGCCGAAATGGCAAAGATCTCAAGATGCGTCGTAATAAATTCAAAGCATTGGATCGCAAAATAAATGCTCTTACCTATGAGTCTTCTCTTATTATCGAAAATACCTCACCCGACGATTATGGCCAATACGAGTGTGTGGCGCGCAATACACAAGGCCAAGCAAGTTCTACTTTGGAATTTTCAAAGCCTATGAGACCTGATGCTCCAATCGAAATCTTAGTCAATAATGTAACGGATAACGGTGTAGATTTGTCATGGACTCCAGGTTTTGATGGTGGTTTGCCAGTCTATTATCGTTTAAGATTTAAGATATTCAATGAAGACAAATACAAATATGTCGATGCAAAACCGGGAAGTGTTAATATTACTATCGATGGTTTAAAGTCTGGCAGCACGTATGTGTTTTCCGTAATGGCTGCCAACGAAGCAGGAGGCAGTAAATTTTTACCCGATATCAAATTAACATTGAGCAAAGGTAAGTTGGTTTATGGCCGTTAAAATATTTCTGTCTTATTGTACAACATTTTAAGGCTCTCAGCCCTATTCTGCCGAATTAAATGAAAGAGATGAAATGCCCAACATGATGATAATAGGAATTACATCGGCAGCAATGGTTTTATTGATTTTAAATGCTGCTTTAGTTGCATGGTTTGTCATTAGACGTCAAAACAAAAGTACAACCGAAACTGAAACACCTAATGATGATGCCTATTCCAAAGAGGATAATCAATCTGTTTACAAGGTAATCATTTTTTATTTAATATTATCATATAATGTTCTCTAATGTTGAACAAAAGAAATTGTATAACTTTGTATTACTAATGCTTAATACTATGATAACTTCTTAATCCTGGCTAACTAATTTAACAACTAACTTTGTTTGCATTGACCTTCTTTTCACAGTTGCCAATTTCTGCTTTACAGGCCGATGTTCAAAAGCAGGCCACATCCACGTATTTAGTGGAGAATGTTGACATCATACAATCTACCGCCTATCCACCAAAATATCAGGAAAGTTCCATGTGCAGTCCGCCCTATATGTGTAATCCGGATTTTACACGAACTTTACCAAATCCAAAGCGTCACAGCAATCGTAGTGGCATGCCTGACGCCACTACACGTTCCAAAGATGATCATATGCTTATGTCAAATGGCATGTATATACCCTCACCATCTCCTGCCTCTTCGCTGGTTATCAAGGGCAGTTATATATCGTCACCATCACCGGCTCCACCACCAGATGGATCTTATTTCAATATGAGTGACAAATACATTTCTTATCCACCTGTGGTGAGTATACGCGTTTAGCACACAACCACTTGTAATTATTATGTACTAAAGCGTGGCTAATTTAGGCCTACTGAAGCTGATTTAACACGCCGCAGTAGTGTATAGTCATTTTCAATGGCCAGCAACTTCAAATACATGAAGAATGGAATCACTTTTTAAAGCATTCTTTTAAAATACTAGACTGACTGATCGATTCATCCATCAATGGAATGACGAATAATTACGAAAAAAACAGCATTTTCCCCACTTTTCTCTATCAATTACAATTACAAATATATAAAGAAACGAATAAAGAAATAATAAAAAAAAAAATCAAAATATACAATGAAAATAAAAATAAAAACAGAAAACAAAAATATATGAAAAGCGAAGAAACGAATCAATTAAAGAAATGTACAAACGATACGAATTAAATTCAACTGATCGGGTTTAAAGAATCCTCATTTAAACCCGTTTTATATACATAAATACATACATACACAATAAAATAATACAAATAATACACACAAACAAAACAAAGCAAAACCGAGATACAAAATATGTTTAAAAGTTTGTGCCTAAGGCTGTGATAAAAATTGAAGAAGAAAATACCTGCTTAAATATCTTAAATGGAAGCGCGGCAGCTCGTAGAACGAGAATGCCACTAGCAACAAGTGCCGTCCCGTAGGCATAAAAAGTAAAAGGCGTGATCAGCAGCACTTTACAATCCATTCAACACACACATACATATGTATGTATGTATGTGCATACAATGAAAGAACATTTGAATATATCGAGTTTGTAAGCCAACAAATACGAGTAGAAGATGATGGTTTTAAAATTGTTGTTCATACAAGTGCTGATCCTCAGTCATCAATCATGTTCGTGTTTTTATGAGTGAATGTTTTACTTGCTGGGTTCTACTATATTCCCTTGCCACTCTCTTTTAAGCAGGTTTCTTTTTTTTTAAATGTAGTTTTATATTTTACAAAAAAAAAACAAAAACAAAAACAAAAAAGAAAAAACCCCTTGTAAACCCTAAGATAAAATTACATATTAAAGTATATACATACATATAGTATAAGAAAATAATAAAAAATTAGTTTTTAAATCATTATTATTATATTCAAAAGACAGAACAAAAGAAAAACTTGAAATTCGTATTTTATTATTAGGATTAAACTTTTGAAAATTATTCTTAGTCTTTTTATTATTACAAATTTATACATATGTATTGTATAAACAATTTCTATCATTCTCCCGCATACATGCATATTCAAAACTACATGTACTATGTACATAAAGCTACGATTCGATAATATTTCACACTTTATGCACCTTATCGTATTCATTTACGATACTTTGTCACATCAAATTCTATACTAGCTGAATATCGAAAACAGATTGTCGTTTTATATACGGAAGGTGACGCTTTCAAGAAGAGAAATTAAACATACTTTGTATGCGTGAAAGCATCATTCATACTCCTCTATGCTCTGAAACTTGTAACAGCATTCAACAAAATTAAATAAACTTTTTTGACAAAAATGTACGATGCCTTGATGCGTTGAAAGCATGTTGTGTGTGTACACTCAGCTTTAGTACACTCAGTTCTCATTCATTGACAACAAAATTTAATTTTCCTTCACATATTGTACATACACATAAAATATATCATACGCATATAACATTAGCAGAAAAAAGCTATGGAAACTATTTTAAATTAAATAAAAAAAATTTTAGAATAATTGTATTTACACCGACTTTTTAATGAATAAAATATTGCAAGAAAATTAAATAAAAAATTATAAATTTTAATTAAAATTAAATTAAGTGATCTAAATCTAAAGCATTTTTTATTTTTCTTGCTTTTTTTATTTTTATTTTAAATTATTTTCGTTGTTTTCTTTTTTAATAAAGAAAAATGTCGAATTGTTTTTTTTTTATTTTATTTTATTTACAACAACATTAAATCTCATATGTCATTAAGTAAGAAATGTTTAGTTTAATTTAATTAGCATTTTAGGTTATATTTATTATTTAATTTTATTTTCTTATTTCATTATGTATGTATAGTTTGCCTTAGTTTTAAATGTTGACATTTCTCCATTACTCACCCTTCTTTTTTCAACTTGAGTTTTGTTATCATATTCAATTTCGGTTTACCATTATTGAAATGACAATAAACCCTATCAGTTGTACAAGATTATGTCCTCTTTCCCCCGTTCCCCTATTTCATTATATATATTTAAGAACAATGAGAACAAATCAAATCATTGTCATGTCAAGTGTTTCATTATTTATGGCCGCCAGTGTAAATTAATTTAATTGTACAGTTTTTATATTATACATACATTCGTATAATCATATACATACATACATACATATAAATATATTATTATTAAAAATATTTCCCACTTTTAAATAATGAACGAAAAGAGAAAATAATAATAATAAAATACTTTAGAGAAAATTAAACGAAACTTTCATTTCATTTATGGATGACAACAACGGTGCAGCAGCTAATTTACTGGAGGTTTGTAAGAGTGTAAGAAATAACATGCAATATATTATACATACATATAATGTTCATTAAATATTTCCATTTATCATTTTACTACTGCATTCCGTCGTTTAGTTAAGTTACTTTCAAAATTACTATCGTTAGAGTACCGTTAATGGCTCTACCCTACGGCTTTTATAGTTTTTTGTAAATTTTTAAAACACTTCAATTAATACAAGGTAACTCAAAAGAAAGTTTAGAGTCCAGAAATACACTCCGTTTCACTTGAATAGCCCACTCGCTTATTTTTATTGTTAATTGGTTATCTTTCAATATTCTTAACTTTGTTGAACTTCTATCGGGTCCGCCATCTAACGTTTTTTTTTCAACTACTGCTTATTTCATGAATGGTAACACTTAGCTCATGTCTGATTTGACAGATACATTACTTTGAAAATCATGGTAATGTTGCAGAATGTGTGCGAAAATTGCGTACGGATTTTGGAAGAAGAGAAGCACCGTCAGCTCCGTATGTTCGTTATCTTGTGAAAAAAGTGAAAGAAAATGGCATCCTCATCGATAAACCAAAGCGTGAAAAGCCAAAAACAGTGCGTACACCCGATAATATTGCTGCTGTGACAGAAAGTGTGCGTGAAGCGCCATCAACATCAATTCACCGTCGTTCTCAACAATTGAACATTTCGGAGACATCATTGAGACGAATTTTGCATAAAGACCTTGGTATGACGCCATACAAAGTCCAATTGGTTCAGGAGTTGAAGCCAATTGACCATCCAATGCGATTTCGCTTCGCTAATTGGGCCTGCGATCGACTTACAGAAGATGCCGATTTTGGCAAAAAAATCATCTTTTCAGATGAGACTCATTTTGATCTTGGCGGGTATGTAAACAAGCAAAATTGTCGCATTTGGGGCACAGAAAACACGCACGTATACATTGAAAAGCCGACGCACCCAAATCGCGTCACTGTTTGGTGCGGATTTTGGTCAAGAGGCATAATTGAGCCATTTTTCTTCGAAAATGAGCAAGGAGTGGCCGTTACAGTCAATGGCGATCGTTATCGGGACATGTTGTTCACAAAAATTGAAGAGGAGTATATTGGCAACATTTGGTTTCAACAGGACGGCGCTACGTGCCACACAGCCGAAGCTACACTCGATGTTTTGCGCCCTGTTTTTGAAGATCGCATTATCAGCCGCAGAGCTGATGTCGTTTGGCCACCTCGGAGCTGCGATTTGACACCGTTGGACTATTATTTGTGGGGTGCCGTCAAAGATAAGTGTTACGCCGACAAGCCAGAGACAATTGACGCTTTAAAGGACAATATTCGTAAAGCCATTGGTGAAATACAGCTGCAATCGATAATTTGCTTAAAAATTGGACCGATCGTGTAGGCTACTGTATGGCCATTATTAACCGGAAGGATTGTACTTTCAAATAAAAAAAGAAATTTGAGAAAATATTCAGTAGTTTTTTTTAAAGCATTTTCAAAAAAAAAAAGTTATTTGGCGGACCCTGTAGTTATTGTTTTATTTTCATCATCATCTGTTGCCGCCGAGAGATAAATTTGGTTCACTGTAAAAATACCGTTACAGTATTCCCTCGATTTACGTCGTCTCGATTTACGTTGTTTCGATTAACGTCGTCAAAAATTTTGTTCCCTTCAACTTCGATTTGCGTCGTCATTCGATTTACGTCGACTCTGTTGTTTATAAACAAAATCAGGGGAATTCCCTCTTTAAAAAAAATTCAATATTTGTGTGTAACAATTTGAATAAAATATAGAGTTTTGAAAAAAATAAATATTTAAGTGCTAATGGATAATTTTTTTGTTTTTTATTAAACTTTTTTTGAACAACATATGAAATAAATTTTATGTAAAATATGTATGTACTTAGTTATACAGAATAAAAATTGAATTATTTTAGTTTTTTTTTGGAAAATGTGCATAAATAAATGCATCTAATAGTATGAGTTATTTGAAATTCGATTTACGTCGTTTCGATTTACGTCGCCTTTTTCCGGAACATTCTACGACGTACATCGAGGGAATACTGTACATATTTGTTTTTGCTGCTTTGATTTAAATTTGTTCAGAAATGCAGGGCATTTTTTGTTTCACTTAAATAGCACGTTACAGTTTCAGTTTGATTTACAAGTGAAAAGATTTACCGCGAAGTAAAAAAATAATTTTTTTTTAACTTTTGCAAACAAATTAACTAGTTTCATTTAGTATAACAATTGATCGCGGTAAAGCTTTATTTAACTGACGACGAACAAATAAAAATCAAGACGTATAGAGATTGTGGGCTCTCTGTGACCGAAATATCCAAAAAAATAGATAGAAGCACTTTTTTGCTTCTATCTAATTTTATTCAAAACGAGACGAGCTATGGAAATATGAAAGGTCGTGTAAGTGGTGTCCTCTCTGACGCAGATAAGAGGGCTATTTTGAGAGAAGCTTCAAATTCGCACGATTTTGTTGACAAAATAAAGGCTACAGTAGGTGTCCATGCTAGCAAGACCAGTGTGTGGCGTATTATTTCAGGAGCAAATCACCTCAAACGACTCAAATTAAAGAAAAAACTACCACTAAGCTCTGCACGAAAAGAAATGCGGTTGAAATTTTGTCGAGATAATATGATATGGAGCAACGAGTGGAAGTGCGTTGTTTTTTTGACGAGAAGAATTTAAATTTGGAGGGCCCTGATGGCTACAATTATTATTTTCACGATTTGAGGAAGGAGACTCACCAGTTGGATCGATAACACATACATAATTAGTCATTACAACCCTTCAGTCAGGATTTCGACCTAGCTTCTCGCACCACTTATGTTGTGTGCGTTAATTTTGTACATGAGTGGCGGGACCTACAGTTTAAAGTCGACTCCGAACGACAGATTTTTGAGAAGCTTTTCATGGCAATTTTATTTACTCTCAGAATTTTTGCCAGAAATCTGCTGAGATGCAGTCGCCGAAGAAATATTTTTTTTTCATATTTCGTGTTGATGCCTGACCTGGGATACGAACCCGGGCTTTACGTCTAATAAGCCAACACACTACCTACTAGAGTCGAGTTCTAAAATGTCAATCTTTTGAATTGGCCACCATACTCGCCGGTCCTAAATATAATAGAGAATGTTTGGGGATGGCAGGCCAGAAAAGTTTACTTGTCTGGAAAACAATTTTCAACCAAAGCCGAACTTATTGGGGCCATTCAACGGGCATGGACTTCAATTTCTCTCTACTATTTGAAGAAATTGTGCGAGTCAATGTCTAATAGGATATACGAGGTTATTCTGAACAAGAAGCTCAACTCACTACTAGAAACCCATATTTAAATTTTAATTTTTGTAAAATAATAAAAAAATTAAAAAAGTAAATATTTTCTAAATTTATAAAGAAATGCGCTATTCAAGTGAAACGCAATTTGCTTGTTATTTTTTGAGTATTTTTCTTTTTTATGTTGTGTTTTAAAAATAAATCGAAATATTTTATAATAAAAGCAATCCGCTATTTTTATTTCTTACAAAGATATAGGGGTGATAATTTCAATATGTACGGTGTGCTATTCAAGTGAAACGTAGTGTATTTATATTCCACGAAATGACAATCAATGTTATATTGTTATGCTTATTATTTTTATTCACGATTATAATTGGATCATTGTAATGTAAGATTGAATAAACAGTGGGTGAAATCTATAAAAAATTAAACAATTTGTATCTATCAATACCATTTATTACTTATTATTCATAGTAGCTTCTAAAGGGTGTCTCAGTAAAAATGCACTTTTTCATTTTTTTGTAACGAAGACATATTTCAATTAAGAATGGAATAAAATATCGTTCAAATAGCGGCCATTGCTCTAATGCAGTCCATAACTTTTTTTCATGAAATATTTCATGACTTTTTCTCAGAGATATAATGTTAAAACTTGGTCTTGAGTTGGTAGTTGTTTCTGGTTTATTCGCATAATTTCATCAAAAACCCAAAGATAAAAATCGGTTGCCTGACATAATTTTTTCTTGAAATCCTTGCAATAACTCGATTGCTGTACACGCCGTGTGACAGGTCGTCTAGTAGAGACCAAATTGCCTTCAATGAATTACAGTTTCTTCGCTTTCGGCTTCATATTTTAAAAATTAACGCCCAATGATATCGCATGTCAAAAATCGGCATAAAATAGTGGATTGTTGTGGGTGTATATTGTTACGTTTTTAACTTTTTAAAAACGTTTAAAATAGGAGTTGGTTGATTGCAAACAAAATAAAGAAAAATAAATTTGTGTTCAGTTTTAGATCAATACTTTATTGTTTGCACTATTTTATGTGCTACTGTTCACAACTTGATGATACAACAACAATTTGTTTAGTTCTCTATTCTTCTTTACACTTCTGTTCGCCTAGGCACTAACAACTGTTCGGTAGATCTTTACAACGACGAACTTCAAACGACAACTGTTTTCTTCACACGCAACGCATCTTCACACAAGACTGACTTCATACTACTGCTCGTTTACTTTGTCTTGCCTTTTTATATGCCCACGTAAACAGTCTGACGAACATTCTTGAAGTAGAATGTTCGTGTTTTCGCCTTCTCGAGAACTTTCATTTCATAGTTTCATTGTTGTTTGCGTATTTTGGTTGCATTCCTTGTTGTTGCGTTCTCGCTTACTTGTGTCTATCCCCTTCTCTTTCATAATCATGGTTTTCTTTTTGTTGCTTTTGTTTATCATCTTAATATTAAACGATGTTACACCATTTCGTTTTTTGTAACAATATGTTTCCCACGAATTTAATGAAGATTTTCTTAATAAGAGTGCATTAATAAAAATATACTAAATCCAAGAAGGTGCCTTCTTCGATTCGATTGACCGAATTGCTGGCGCTTTCCATGGCCTGCTTCTCAGTAAGTTGAATTTTGTACGCATGAGAGTGTCAAAATTTTCTGCATAGTGCTTCGTGAAATTTTTGCGAACAATGCTGAATTAATGTTTTCGGGTTATCAACGACGTTTTCGTTTACAACAGTAATGCTTTCAAGACACCGATCGGTACGTTGTAGCACAGAAGTTAAAAATTCAAAGTTTAACCTATGACGAGTTCTAACTGACCGTTCCTCAAAACACGTCGAAGTTTATGAGGGATCTTAGCATGAATTTATAAATTTTTAATTTATAAAGTTTTAGCAATTTTAAAACGTTGTAAACATATTGTTACGCAGATCGAAACGACCTAATATCGTTTCACATAAAAACAAGAGACAATGTGTACACAATACACACGACACAAAGACACACTACACTAACACATACAACATGATGATTAATAGTAGCTACACCAACAACTACAACGAACATGTTACAAGCAAAGCATCAACATCGGTATAAGAGAGAAGGAGATAGACAAGTAAGCGAAAGCAACAACAAGCAATGAAAGCGAAGTACACAAACAACAATGCAGTCGCTATAGAATTCTCGAGAGTGCGAAGCCTCGAATATTCCACCTCGAGAACCATCATCAGACTGAAGAGGTTCGCTTATAAAAGGGCAAGACAAGGCAGGCAACGAGTCAGTTAGAATTGAGACAGTCTTGCGTGAAGTTGCGTGTGAACTAATCAGTCCTGGTGTGAAGACAAGTTGCGTGCGAAGTAAAAAGTCGTGGTTCGAAGATATCCGTTGCGAGCAGAATAGTTGCGTGTGAATAATAGTGAACAAGCAATAAATTGTAGTAATTATTGTTGTATCGGTTAAGTGTGAACAGTGGCACATAAGAAAGTGTGGACAATAAAGAGAGTTTAATTAAGATAAGACACATATTTGTTTTTACTTGGTTTGCAATTAAGGAACTCATATTTAAACGTTTTTAAAAAGGTAAAAACGTAACAATATGTAACAGCTTCCAAATTTTGAGAGCGGCCACTTTCACAAACAAATATGATACTTAATTCAAAATTGCGCCGGTCGGTTGCCGAGGTTGCAAATCGGTTAAAGAAGAGGAAACTGTTGTCTTGTTTTTACTTTCTTTAGATATTTGGTTCTCCATTCCTTGTCAGCTTAACAGACAAGGTATCTAAGGATATACATAGCTTCGTTTATTAAACTTTTACGACGGTTTCGAGCCTAGGGGAGTCGTGATTTAGGATGCAGCCCCCGTGATAACTGCATAGATAAGCTTAGTGGAATTCGGTTAGTACAGGGACTACGATTAACTGCGGCATCACAACGGACCTCTATGCGTGTCCATGTGAGCTTTAGTATCAAAGGTACCACTACAGCCTATTTATATATCTATTCAGTGTTATTCATTGGCAATAACCGCACGAACGAATGTTCACGGTAAATTAAAGGCAAAAAAAGACGAACCGTAGCTATCAAGTCGGCTTGTGGTGCACTCACCATTTAGGGTTAAAAAAAACACATATTCTTACGGTAATCTGTGTTTACGTTTAATTCTTTTTCAATTCCAATTCAATCCTTTGATATAATTTCTGTCTTCCTGAAAATATTTGGATCTTCAGTTTACGAAAACTGGGTAATTACATAAAATGTATTCCATTGTTTCGATGTCACAACTACATGCAACGCACTGATTATTATCGATTACGATTACGATACACACGTAAGCGAAATGTGCCGTAAGAACGCTCACAGTGTACTCAAGTCGTCTTTATTAAGTCGTAATATGTTCATTGTCCTCCTCTCATTATTCCTTTTCTCATTTCCGATCACTCTTTGATGATAAGTACCCATATAGTGCATACTGCGCTTTACCTGAGGTAATTGTCAGTCGTCTTCCTACAATTCAAGACATTCCTTGATCTCGTATTCCTGAATGCTTTGCTTTAATTGCCATTTAACTTATTATAATTCTCATTGGCCCAAATCATACATTCCCATTTAACCTCGTTTGTCGTATTATAGTTCGGTAGCCAGAAACATGGTTTGATTACTTATTCTTCGATGTAGACGCCTAGTCCTACCTCCATGTTAAGAGCAACTCGTTTAGCAACAAGTTTACACGGGCATCTGCGCACCGGAAAGTCGATCTGGTTTCAGAATAATGCAATTCGTCGTGAGCGTGCTCTCAGATAATTCCATGTTAAGCAAGTAATCCGTCTGGTTCATTGTCTCATAACCTGGAAAAGATGCGCCGTAAGTACCGTCTCATATCGAATCCATATCTTAATTGTTTTGTTTCCTATGCCCTAGTGCTTGAACGTTTCATTGTGCCATTTGCAAATAAACAACATATTTCGAGGTACACTTCTAAAGCTTTAGATAGTTTAGGTCTTATAATGCTTCCATAGAGCCAGTGTATCAGTGTATTCTTGGACTAAGGCCGCATTTAGAATCTTAGCATGTTGTTAATCCAGTCTGCCAGTGCTTGGTTCACGCTAAACTGGTCTAAGATCTAGATTGTTATCTATTGTTATATATGTTATATGCAGTGGCGAGCAAAAGTGTATGAATGTTGATCAGTTAATCAATTTTTGCTTAACAAAATTTTAGTCATAAAACCAAATGGAAATATTTTTTAAGTTTTATTACCTTTTAACTAAACTTTATTCCAAAATAAAAAAAAAGTAGTAGTACTGTCCAATGCGTTCGCAAAAAACTAAATTTGGCCTCCAAATGTACAACAAATGGGCGTCCCAGATTGCTTACCGGCACCGATGCATGACATATCCAAAGACTGATGAGAAATAGAGAAACAAAAACACCAAAATTAGCAGCTAGAGCAATAAATAAAAATGTAAGTGAATGGACTGTTAGAAGAGCATTGCGTAGAATTGGACTAGTTTCGGAAGTTAAGCAGAAAAAGCCAGCTTTGCCAAACAAGAATGTAAAGGCACGTCTACAATTTTGTAAAGATTATGGATGCTGGAATGTGGAAGACTGGAAACGTGTTATTTGGTCCGCCGAAACGAAAATTAATCGTTTTCAGTCAGATGGGAAAGAATATTTTTGGCATCGTCCATATGAAAATCTTCAACGTCATCAAGTTAAACAAACCGTGAAGCATGGTGGTGGTGGCTTAAGGGTGGAAGGCTGCTTCACATGGTGGAACGTTGGTCCATTGGTCGAAGTAGAAGGAGTAATGAGAAAGGAAGATTACCTGAATATTCTTAAGACGAATTGCCAACGTATATGGAAAAAAGCGTATAAAGAGGAAAATACATGGTTTCAGCAGGATGGAGGGAGATCCGAAGCATAACGCCAAAATTGTTAAAAATTGGCTTTCGAATCAAAATTTTCAACTGATAAAGTGGCCTTCACAAAGCCCATATCTAAATCCACTTGCTCGCCACTGTATGTACATACTTATGTATATTATGTCGATTTGAACCTTATTGAAGAGTAGTCTCCACTGATATTTCTTTAACACATTCGCTGCCAAGCCTAAATTATATGAAGTCATTCCCATTGCCATTTATATTTTGAGTGTTATTGTTTACCAAAAACCTGTTATTTCTTAGAAAATGGCTGTGCATAATGCATATATATTGTATTGTCAGCAACCGAACGCAGAAATAAAACATCTCTTCAATTTAGAGAAGAAGTTCTACAATATTGGCTAAATGGAAGCCAAGATGCAGTCATTCAAGCTTATCAATCTACGTCAATCATACCCCAAGAACAAAGTTCCCTTCATTATCTTGATGCTATTCCTCCCACACAACAAAAGAAAACCCCAACTCGCAAATGTAGAGTTTGTGCAACGAAAAGCATTCGAAAGTCTGCATGTTATAATATATTTAAAGTAGGACGAGTATACTCGTCTTGACAGTGCGGGATACCCTGTCAAAGACGAGTATACTCGTCCTTGGCAGCGAATGTGTTAATGAAGGCATGTTGTTTAAATCTAAGACTCCCATGCAGTTATCAGCAATCTGTTCGATGGTTTTAAAATTATAGAAACTTTGTGAAAAATTAATTTTATTTACTGTGATTATTTTTTTTTTTTTTGAGCTTTTATGTTATGATTTTGCATATCATTGACAAAGAGATTGTTCTCTGATATTAAAGAAATGAGGATTTATTAAACAATTTGGGTTTTTATTAGTTTTGCTTACGGCAGGCAGCTTCAATAAAATTAAAACTTCTGTTTTGAATTTTGCTTTTAACCACAAACGATTTTTTTTTAATTTTAAGTCGTATTGTAAAAGGTACCAGTAGTAGTACTTCCTCTGTAGCATCTATTTATTTAACGCAAACATTAATGATGGACTTTTTTTTATTGATTTTCTTTGTGTTGGCCTCTAAGAGGAGATCTGACTCCAGCCCCTCCCCGTTTTATGGCAACGTCATCCCTTCTGTGGTCCATGTTCTTGTTACATGTGTTTAATACATATATTCGTGGGAATTAATTATGCGATGCCTGATGATTCCCATGCCAAATACAATGACATTACAGCTACGTACGTACATACACATTATATATGTATGTATGTATGTATGTATATGTGATGTGATGTACACATCTGCGAATATGTCAGAAACGTTTGTAGAACCGGTCGATTGAGCGACGGTTGCACTTGTTTCGCTGCCTGTTTGTTTGCAATAAAAATTCACAGTGTAGCCAGCCACCATTCTGTCAGTCACTTTGTCTTTCAGGCAACCAGTCAACCAACAACCATCACATTTGGGGCTTCATGTAATTGCAAATGTATGCGTGTGTGTTCGTCGTACATGTTTATTCGTTTGGGAGTCAGTTAGCATTTGTATCATCTGATGGATGTGCGGCTCAATTGCTGTGGCTCACATAATGGGGCAGAGGATAAGAAACAGTAGTCGTAGTAAAATGCGTCATTTTGACACTTTACAACAAATTACAACAATTTGACATTTATGGTTTTTTTTTTTTGTTCTCCTACTTAAGTACATACGTATGGTATACTCCAACATCAGCACCAGTACATGTGCAATCATGCATTTACTACATACATACATACATATGTACATAAATACGAAGAATATTTCAAAATTTTTGTCATTATCATTTCGAATTCATTTTAATAGTGTGTCTTTCGTATTCAATGGATGTACTACGTATGAATGGATAAATGTATTGTCACTACTTTGTTTGGACAGCACTCATGATTTTTATTATGAAATAATATGACATTATTTTACAGAACAACTCACAGATGCATATGTATGTATGTACTCGTATGCATTCGTATATGTTGCAGACACAGCATAACATAAAACAACAGAAAGAAAATGATGATGCAGTTATGTGTACAAGTTAATCGTTCATAATAAAATTGTGGCTGAAATAGTTTTAAAAATTTTCCCCAATTTTTGTGTTTCATGCGTTTAAGTTGTTGAGTTCTTCTTTTCGCTTTTTTGCTTTTTTAAATACATTCGCTAACCAATTCGACCCCCTTTTTCCCAACCACAACAACATGTGTTAACATTGCAACAACATCATGTTGATGGTGAACACAAAGACATCATTCGAGGACAGTCAAATAAGAGCCAACAGCGACATCAACAACAGCAGAAGCTGTTGCAGCCACAACTACAATAACAATAATAATGAAAAAAAAAACACTACAACCACAAACGTTTAAATTATAATGATAAATGCTTTGAAATGTTGTAATCATAAAAACCATTACAACTCTGTTCATTTTTTTTGTTCACCATCAGCAACAACACAAAATACACTACACTTACTGATACAACATTAGCAAGAGCTCTCTATGTGAGCAAAAACAATTCACTTGCACTCTGTTCAGCATAAATTTTTCATTTAAAAATTTCTCTGACATTCAAATTATTTCTCCAGATTCAATTTCTTACAATTCTTGTATGTTTTTTTTTTCTTCTTGTTTCTTGTTTTTAGCGTTTTATTTACTGCGGGAGTAATTTTAAAAGAAAGAAAAATTAAATATTTTTGTTTTCATTATTCGGATAATTTTGGTTGATTAGAATATGTCGGTCAAATCCATTTTACGAAATACGTTGCAGTTGCAGTGAATTCAAATAATTTATTACGCGAATGTCGACAAAATTGTCTTTCGGGAGTAAGCACTTGGGAGTTCTAAACCATACTCATAAAATAATGGCTTTAATATAATTAAGAATTTAGAAATTTTTTTATTAACATCAAAAGAGAACGAACAAATTTTTTTACTAAGAATTGTGTGGTAAAGTACAAAATTTAACTAAATTACTAAAGTGGGTTTATAATCAATTTATGAATGAATTTAAACAATTTTAAATTTAATGATGTGATAAGTTTGTTGCACACGTATGTATACAAAAATTAAAAAAAAAGATTATAAACTTATTTCTTTTTTCAACTCTTTTAGAAAAATTTTAAAATATATTGTTGACGATAAGACGTCAGATTAATAACACGGCGACTTGTTAAATATTCCGCCTTTTTACTATAAGAGTAACACTGCTCCTACACAGAAAGAAAAACGGCGTGCTAAAATTAACTTTTCTATTCTCAATTTTAGCCAAAAAACGTGCTTAAAAAATTAAGCCCGTTTTGGCTATTGTTTGCTTAAAACAAGCAAAAAACGGGATTGATTTAAAAAACTAAACCTTATATTACTAAAATCAACACTAAAAAGCTCAAATCTATTTAAAAAAGTGTTATTTTGAGCTATTTGTTATTTGAATTATGGAATTGTGGGTTTTTAAGTTCAAAAGTAAAAATTTTAATAATTTAATTTAATCATTTAGTTCATGTGTTTTTATACAATATATACATATATCCAACAAAATGTCGTATTTTTCGCAAGTTGCATTTCTTTGGTAGATGACTTGGATTATTCTGGTTGATGATTTGCATTTTTTTGGGTAGATGACTTGCATTTTTTTCAAATCAATCGATTTTGGGATTAAATCAAGTACGAGTTCGAGCTTAAATCAAGTTAAAAATTCTTGAAACAAGCTCGTTTTTGGATAAATTTAGGTTTAAATCAAGTACAATTTAGGGCTTAAATCAAGTTCATTGTGCTCGAATAAAGTACGATCCCATTTATAAGTACGAAATCTAGCTTAAATCAACTTTATAATTCTTGAAACAAGTGCGCTTAAGGATTACTTCAACTTCTGACTCTCTTGAATCAAGTACGAATTCGATCTTAAATTAAGAAAAAATATGCTTAAACCAAATACATGATGAGATCACTTTGATCCCAAAAAGGCTTAAATCGCGCTAAAATCAACACTTTTGTACTTGGCTGATTCGGGCTTGATTCAACTCTTTTGTACTTGATTCAAGCCAAACCGTACTTACCGTACTATTGGGACCGATATGGATTGATTCAAGCCCGGATGGCTTGATTCTTTCTTTGAGTGTACACTGTACAGCCGCGTTTTTTAGCTTGTGTTTACCATTCCCATTAATGATTGAATTGCTCCCTTTTGGTCACATAAGATACAACCCTACAATCATGGTTGCGACCAAGTTTTTCACATGAGATTATGTGTTAATTTTATACATCAGTGGCGGGACGTACAATTTAAAGTCGACTCTGATCGACAGATTTTTGGGAGACTCTTTCATGGCAATTTTATTTACTCTCACAGTTTTTGTTAGAAATCTACTGAGAGAATGACGGCAAAGAAATAACTGTTTTATATTTTGTTTATACTGTATGGGGCAGTATGCCTACTAGATGACGGCGATTTCATCCGTTTATTCACTCGAAATTAAATTCAGATAATTGGGATAATGAAATAACAATTTTTGATCCGAGGAGCTCCAAAAAACTTATCAATTTACCAGTTTATTTTTAAATCGAGCTTAAACCTTCGTGACATACCTTGTCGAATATTTGAAAAATATTAATAAGAAAATAGATAACATTCATATCGTAAAGTAGCATTCAAATTAATTAAAAGAATAATCGTAATTGCTATGCAGAGCATTCCAATAGACATTTTGTTTACTGCGTTATATGATTATACCAGAAAATTTCTTCAGATTGTGCTCGGCAACTGCTTACTTCTAATTTCCTAGTCTGTCATGTCATTGCATAAGTTCGGAAATAAGACGGTTCTGGCGTTGTCAACAAAAAGGTTTACTTTGGTTAAATATCGCAAATTATTTAAGTATCCTGAGAGTGCGCACAAAGAATGGCTTCCCTCTGGTATGTAATAAAGATCTTCCAAATTTCTTGTCTTTTGGAATACCAAGAGTTACTGCATTTATACAGTAAACTTTACTAAAGCTGGATAAAAATTGCACATCGTATTTTTACCTAAAACGTAGTCCTAGAAATTTATAAAAGTTGCGGTATACTCGTATGTCTTAAGTAATGTAAAGACATGAATAAATCAAAGGATATTACAATTTTTCTACATAAGTTTGTATTTTTTAAGAATTACTAAACCTCCATGAGTTCTACCCCTAGGATCCTTTCACTCATATAATGGATGAACAATAAATTTAAAGAGGAGTCGGAACGTCAAATTTGCAAGAATAATTCGATTTTGTTGTTTGCAGTTTAAAAACAATTCATCGATTGCCAGCAATGTCAGCACTTCCTGCATTTAATTGTTCCTTGACGGTATCAATTTATAATGTAGCTTCAAGTCGATTGAAAATAAAACCATTGACTCTAACTCGGATTATATTTTACGGCATCAATCGAAGGTCGACACAGATGTGTGAGGATATAAGAAGAGAAATAGTCTTGGTGGATATTGAACATTAGTGGGTGGGAACTGTCCTCGATATCGAGTAACGTTAGATGCATTAAATGAATGGGTCTGTAAATTTTAAATTTGTTCTGAGTTTTCCTAAACGTTTTCGGTGCAGAAATATAGAGTCGCTAGAGAGTTTCACTTATTTTTCTATTATTTTCTTTTTCGAATTATTGATATGATTAAATGCTAATTGTTAAATGAACAGGCACCACTATCGCTATTTAAAATCATAAATATGAGTCCAAACTTTAATATACGAATAATAATACGATAATTCATTTATTCGAATACATGTGTCATTCCTTTCCGAATTAAAAAAAAAACTTCCTTTTAAACATAAGATAAGCATAAGAAAAAAGTGAAACTGTTACACATATCAAAGCAATGCGATTTTTCTCCGTAGGTAGTAACAAAAAATAATGAAATTAAAGAACCCCTGAATCAAATCATGCAGACAGAAATTGTATTTTAGATCATCTATGTATTTGCATGCTGTCTACAATGGGTGAAACTACATTATGAGATAATTCTTAAATTTTGACTATAATTGAAGTAAATAAAAACTATAATTTGGCTAGCTATGGAATGGATGTACAAACAGTATTACAACAAATAAATAATTTGATACCAATTTTCGAAATACCGATTACTATTATGATATGATTTCAACATAAAAGCTACAAATGAGTATAAACATTTCATGTAATATACAAACATGCCTTTACGTTACAACAAATTTCTTTAAAAGAATTTCTATCTTTATTTTCAATACAAACATTAAGGGCCATTATTACAACTTGCCGTTAACTAAAGGAACGATTTTAACGGGCAGATAAATTGTGTTTCATTATTATGTATAAGTGGACAATATGGTAGAAGTGAGCGTTTAGCTAAAGTGAGCGTTATTCTCATCTTACCGGTAACTTTTAAAGTTAAGTTTATGTTTGAACTTGACATATTATATATTATTTTTTTTACGGCAATTTCAAATATAAACAAAATGAGCATATAAAACACAAAAAAAAACGATACCCGTAGATGCCACTGTATTTAAAAAAAACTTGTTTAATTGAGCAGTATTATCGACATTGCTCCGGGACTGCCATATTTTTTAAAAAATTAATTTTATTTTATCTGCAGGTTGTAAGAACGAAAAGAAGTTAAATGTGACTTTAAAGTTCACTTTAGCTAAAGTTACCTTTAACTAAACAGAACTTTAACGACAAGTTGTAATAATGGCCTTAGATTTAATTGTCTGTAATTTTTTCCTTTTACTTTAGTGTGTTACCTAATATTTGAAATTAAAAAATTTTACGTATATTCAATTACGTAATTTAGTTGAATACTTGACTCTAAACAAGTTACACGTTTTTTGAGTAAATATTTTGTAAAAATTTGCAATTAAAAAGTCTCCAAAATTATCATATCTTTCAAAGCACACCAAGAATACTGTATCTTTGTAATCCTAAAGATTAAATGAAACTATGGAAGAGAGTGAGGCTCGCCTCAGAACTGAAAGGAGTCAAGCTTCAACTTCTAGAGCTGCCGAAACACCATCTGAACGCGAAGAACGCCTTGAAGGTCTTCGACAATATGCCACAAGATCACCAGCAACTAAAACACACACGGAACGTGGAGTGGGCCTTAAATATTCCACTGCATTACGAGCTTTGATATAAAATTAACATACATACATACATAATTGGTCATTACAACTCTTCAGTCAGGATTATTGTCCTAGTTTCTCACACCACTTATGTTGTGTGTGTTAATTGTATACATAAGTGGCGGGACCTACAGTTTAAAGTCGACTCCGAACGACAGATTTTTTGAGAAACTTTTCTTAACAATTTTATTTACTCTCAGAGTTTTTGCCAGACATCTGCTGAGAGGAAATCGCCGAAGAAATACTTTTTGTATTTTGTTTTGATGTCTGGCCTGGGGCTCGAACCCTGGCTTTACGTCTAATAAGTCAACACACTACCTACTAGACCACGGCGACTTAACATACACACAACATAAGTGATATGAGAAGCTAGGTCATAATTCTGACTAAACGATTGTTATGATCAATTAAGTATACTCGTATAAGTAATAAAGAAGGTATTAAATGCCAAGACCTTTGGCATCTTTAACTTCATGTAAGTTCTTGAACAAAAATTCATTCAAAGAAGGGTAGTACAACATGTAATTGGAAATTATATAGAAACAGGAAAAATTTGGCCTGTTATGGATATACAAAAAACGAAATTTGCGTTTAATTAGAACCCATTATAAGTTAAAATATTTTTTTTTATAGATATGTCTCTTGCTACTAAGTGCCCACAAAGATCTTAAAGGAAATGGTTTAAGTTTTCTTTTGAGGAAAAATAAAAACAAACTCCATTTCGAAAAAAATGGGTGAAAATGGTACATGTGCCAAATATTGAAAAATCTTATTCTTGAGTTAAAAAAATAATATTTTCGATAGATATCCCAGTCGCATCCCATTAACCGATTATGAAGGCTTTAAAGGAAAAATTTTATAAGCTTTCTTTTGAGCAAAAAAAAAAAAGGGCCCAAACTGAAAAAAAAAAATTAATTTAAAAAAAAAAATTTTTTATTAAAAAAAATTATTTTTGGAAAGATTGAAGAAATATCTATCTAATATCCTTCTGAAAATTTTTGCTAGGACCAATAGGTGAAAAGTTACACACATTTTAAAAAACCCTGTATGACCAAAATGTCCAACTTTGACCCCCTCTAACTCCGGCAGTTGTTGACTGATAGAGTTGCAAATTTGTGTCTGGCCAACTATCCAATAGTACTAACCTTGATGCAAATTTCATCCAAATCGGAAGACATCGATTTTAAAAATTGGGTCACTTGACACGAAATTGCCCATAGATATTTGTGGTATTTGATTTATATTTAAAAATAAATCAAGTTATAAAATGTTTAAAACACAATGAATATTAAATGTTTTCAATCCATATCTGTAAATTTCCCAACTAATTTGAATATCGAAAAAAACCTATCAAATCCCACAATAAAAGAAAGGATTTATATACCAGTTTACTCGATCTTTGTGGGTACACACGTGTATTATGAGAATGTATGTACTTTCTGAGCCCTATTTTTTTTCTTTTTCACAATAAATTCAAGTATGCCACCACACAGTCTTGACATGTCGTGGACTATGAATTGACTAATGTAGTTTTCATTGCCCATAACCAAATGTATACGGTATACATTATTCTTATTATCAAATACATTACATACAAGGAAGACACTGTAAACAAAAGCAATAACGAAATAATAAATTCAATTTTACTTGCCATGAGGTCTTCTTTATTGCTACTACTACGGTTTTGTGGCGCACAACATTTATTGAGTTGCACCCTGCTGAGATTGTGCGTGAATATACGCCACAAGCTTCTATAATTAGCCTTTTTACTCATGTTGCAAGGTCAATAAGAACACAAGTAGTTAAAAATAAACTCTGCACTCTTTGAGTCGTTTTGTTATATTTCCAAAAAAATAATTCCATTTATTTTCTCAGTCTCTGGACAGCAGTTTTTTTGTTTTGTTTATACGGTAGGTATACAAAGATAGTGATGACGTTTAGTAGAAATTGAAGCTATTTTAAGTCGTAATATTCTTTAATTTTGCTACCCCTTGAAATAGTCGCTTCGGTGAATAATTTTTGAAAATGTCAAAACTACCACTTGACGGCGACTAAAAGCAATTGACGGCTAGTCTAATATTATCTTTTTGTTGTCGAATCTAAAAACAGAAAACCAACAAGTGGAGATATTATACCTCTGAAGGGATGTTTTGTCAACAATAAAAATAATTTTTGACCTCGAATGCGTGATTACATACAGCAAACGGGCTCCTTTCAACAGCGTTTTATGATATAATTAATAACAAGAGAAACTTTAACATTTACAGGGTGATTTTTTAGCTATTATCTTTTTGTCAATACTGGTTTAAACAGCTCACGCACGTTTCGTGTTTTGTTTCACTGTCAAACATCTTGAGTTTGGTCTATAATATAACTATGAATCGTCTTACAAACGAACAACGCTTGCAAATCATTGAATTTTATTATCAAAATGGGCTCTTGGAAAGTTGGCCGAAGATCCACTTCTTTATCGAAAAATTGTGTTCAGCGACGAAGCTCATTTTTGGCTCATTGGATACGTAAATAAGCAGAATTCTCGATTTTGGAGTGAAGATCAGCCAGAAGCAATGCGAAAGCTTCCAATGCATCCAGAAAAAGTCACAGTTTGGTGCGGTTTATGAGCTGGTGGCATCATTGGACCGTACTTCTTCAAAGATGCTGCGAATCGTAACGCCTTTAGACTATTTTTTGTGGGGCTATGTTAAAGCTCATGTTTATAGAGACAAGCCCGCTTCAATTGACGCATTAGAAGCCAACATTGAAGCATTGAGATAACGGCCGAAATGTTGGAAAGAGTATGCCAAAATTGGACTAAGCGGATGGACCATTTGAGGCGCAGTCGCGGTCAACATTTGCATGAAATAATCTTCAAACATTAAATTATATGGTCCGTACTATCGATTCAAATAAAGATTTCATGCATTTTTCTGAATTTTATGTGTTTTTTTTTTGAAAATTTTTCCTATAGCTCTTAAAAAATCACCCTATACATACACATTTATAACACTATGCGACAAAATAAAAAAAATTAAATACACCCAGCTAATGACATAGTATAAGTTGTGAGTTTTGTTGAGTAGAACTCAAAAATATTTTTTTATATTTCTTGTACCCTCAAAACTAGTTTTATTTGACAAAAACTGTTTTTTTGGATTTGTCCATTCATAGTAGCAAACTTTATTAAAAAAATATAAGATAAGTGATAATATTCTTAAAGTCTGTTCTCTTGTAAAGAGATTGAGTCATCATTACCCCTTATACCCCTGTAGTTGGCGCATATCGTAGGGTCTCCCTTTTTCAGGGCAGGACAGAGGACACTGAGGGTCCAATCGTTGGGCATACTTTGCTCTAGCCATATTTTGTAAATAAGCTGGTGCATGCGCTCTACCAACTCATTACATCCGGTCTTAAAAAATTCAGCGGGCAGGCCATCAGGACCTGCAGCTTTATTGTTTTTCAGACGTATAATCGCGACTTTGACCTCTTCATGGCTAGGCGGCGGAATCTCCATGTCGTCATCATCGATCGGGTTAGGAACATCATCTCTAAAGGCGATATTGTTGTCGTCATCGCCTTGTAGCAGTATAGAGAAGTGTTTCCTTCACAACCTCAGCACCCGCCGCGGATCTGTTACCAAGAAATAAAGAGAAATAAATAGAGCGAAAAATAAATTTGACAGTGAGTGCAGAGAGGGTTATTATTATAGAGGCGTTTAAACATAATTGTATATTATAGACTGAGGGTATGATTAGTGAAGTACGAGTAAGTGATTTGTGTAAAAATAATAAGTGTTATCAACAAAAGTCTTTCATTCATTTAAATAAATAAGGATCGTATTAAAACTTTAAATGACAAAAATACCCGACAAACAGTTCCTTTTATTTTAAGTTGCAATTCTCGGATCGTTAGTTAAGTTAGTTTTCAAAACGGATCAATATGTGAAAGTCAGAAGAATAACTGTCATTTTTATATCGTGTATGTGTCTAATCATAGCTGAAAGCAGGCACTCGTAGTGATGGTAATACAATATTACAATATGTTAACATTTATTATAACCGCCATTGAAATTTTTTAACTCGGTGTTGAATAAAGACTTCTTCTACTTATTCAATGTAGAAGGCTGTTATTAAATGTAGTCGTTGTTAGCTGTTGGCTTATTAGACGAGGTCTCGGGAGTTCAAACATCTTGTAAACAAATATGATATTGCCACTCGTCTCGGTCAATTTTATTTTATTTTTATTTTATTTTATTTACCTGTGGAAATATTCCTTGCAGGCAATTAAGTAATATTAATACAAGATATTAATTCTAAAAAACTATGAATTTAAATACTTAATTACATTAATTTTTATAACATTATTCGATTAAGAAAAATGAACTAACATATACAATTTATAAAATTCGTTACACATTCTCCTTATTGGATCAGCACCAGCATAGTTGGATCTAAAAAATTGTATTGATAATGGGGAAAAATTACTTGACGGACGTTGAGGAACATTAAACGTGATATTATGGATTAACAAACTGGAACCAATATCACCAGTAATTACATTGAATATGCGGCTTTTAAGTGTCAGAAGTTTGATTAATGCTAGTCTGGCAGAATAAGATGGTAAACTTGTGGGATTAAAATTCAGTCCTCGGAGACTAAACATCAGAAATTGCTTTTGTACAGATTCGATGACGTCGGAATATTTTTTATATAGAGGATCCCATATAGGCCTTACAAGAGATGTGTAGAGCGATTTAGTAACATAAGGATCGTTAAATTCTTTTGCCCACCGATTTATAAAACCAATTACGCTTCTAGCTTTATTTACTGTCATAGCTATGTGCGGAATAAAATTTAGTTTGGGATCAAGTAGAACTCCTAGATCCAGGAAGTTATCTACAATCTCAAGCTCGTATCCATAAAAAGCATAGTTTGCAAGAATCGAATTATTTCTTACAAACAGCTTATTAAGCTGCATTAGATTTAAATTACATCATAAATGAAACGAATTCAGGTCATTTTGAAGAAGTTTCTGATCGGAAATTTGGCGATAACTTAGGAAAAATTTTACGTCATCAGCGTACATTAGGATGTTGGAATAGTGAATCATATCAGGTAAGTTGTTAATAAACAATGAAAACAGAAGCGGTCCAAGATGGTTACCCTGGGGTACACCAGAAAGGACAACAATACTTCAGGAGCAGCAGTTTTTAAAAAGTACGGTTTGTTTTCTGTTAGTTAAATATGAGTAAATCCATTTTAAACTAAGATTAGTAAATTCCCTTAAATAAACTTTCTTCTTTAAAAGTACATGATTGACTTTATCAAAAGCCTTGCTGAAATCCGTGTGGATAACGTCTGTTTGTTGCTGATGAAAAAATCCTCTATAAATAACTGTTGAAAGATGAAGCAGGTTTGTTGTAGTAAAACACTTCTTTCTGAAACCGTGCTGATAAGGAGATATCAAGTTAGAAACTTGATAACATAAATCATCAGTAATCATTTTTTCAAATAGTTTTGGAATTATGCTCAGTTCTGCAATACCGCAATAATATGTAACATCGAATTTATTTCCTGATTTGAACAAAGGAATAATGAATGAATCCTTCCAAACGTTAGGAAAATAATCACATTTAATCGATTTATTAAATAAGTATGATAGTGGAACAGCTATGGCGTTGGCGCAATTAATTAAAATGCTACTGGGAATGTTATCAGGTCCAAAGTTATAGGAGAACTTTAGTTTTCTTAATTCCATAGAAATAGTAGGAACGTTGATTAAAGATATTGACGCAGTGGAATTTGTATTTATTTTAAAGGAATACTCAATGGAATCATTATAAGTTGCATCCGAGTTGCATCAAGCGAAAATTCTTTCTAGACGTCAAGCTATCCTGGGTCAATGAGGAGTCGTGCTCCACCGCTAGACTCACCTGGCCCCTGATGAATAGAAGGCGTACCAACCAGTTACTTGGACTTGGTCGTGGCATCATCTTAATCACAGTGGCCATGCTTACAGGTCATTATGTTATGGTTAGACACGCGGAAAGGATGCGGCTCCCGTATAACGACTTTTGCCTTGGGTGCAGATCCGCTGAGGAATAGGAGACTGTTATCCACTTTCTTTGTCAGTGCCCATCACGTGCGAGGTGCACATAAAGGCTATTTGGCTTTTCATTTCTTGTCAGCCTGACGGAGCTATCATCTATTGATGTCAAGGATATAGCTTCGTTTATCAAACTTTCTGGCTGGTTTTCCAGTGTAGGGTAGTCGTGCTTTTGATGTGAAGCCCTTGCGCTGACCAACTTCTTCATCTTCCCTGATTTTGGTGGAGCTTGGTCAGTACAGAGACTGCGTTCACCCGTGGCATCACAACGGGCCGCTATGCGTGCTCAAGTGAGCTTTTTGATATCAGAGCTACCACTCCGACCTGAACCTGAACCTGAACACAACATAGGTGGTGTCAAAAGCCAGTTGGTAATCCTGGTGAAACTGAATTTGTGTATTTGCACTATATGCGTACATATATGTATGCTCATGAGAAATTTTGCTCGTAATAAGAATTCAATAAGAAAATCTATTCCGCAGAATGCTATACAGGCGAAATGTATTGTAAATATGTATGTATTGTGTATACAGCGACAACTAATTGTTAATTAATTATTTATTTCGTATTATATTTAATACAGTGGCCGCAAACACAAACGGTTGTGTTATTTGTCTTTATAATTTTAAACGTTTTCGATTTCTGCCTTTAGTTGTTGTATTTGTAGTTGTTGTAGTGTTGGTTAAGCGCTACAATAAACATATTACGAAAGTGTAAAGTTGTGGCAATCGATTTCAAATTATACAGAATAGCAGCACGCTTCAGCCGACGTTGATTAAAATCGGAAACATATTGGCAACTGTGTGTTTGGTGCCAAGATTTGCAGATAAAAATAGACGAAAAGCCGGACGCTTAAAATGATATGCGGACTTCTAAACTAAGATGAATGGTAGAATAAACAGATGAATGGACACATTAAGCCCTGTACCTGTTTTTCTGTTTACATTACAGTGTTCGTAGTTGGACAAACCTTTGAGTGAATGGGGGGGGGAAGGTTGGTGGAGAATTGAAAAGATAGATAGGAAGGAAACAAGACCATCAAATGAATACTAAGTACTGCACAATGAATCTTTAGCAAAAGTTCGAAGATGTCGTTTTAAACTAGTTGAATTGAAAAACGACACACAGATGTTGTCCAGCGATAAGTTCAAAAGAAGAACATCACAGCATCAATTAAGATACTATCAGGTTTTTCCCTTCTTTGGCGAAAACAGAAAACAAAACAGAAAAAAAAAATTAAATGAACCAGCGAACTGAAAGCTAGAATAACAATTTCCAAGCGACTATAAAGGTAAACAAACTCAACGATGCCTACCACACTACGGTCTTGAGCTTCATTCATTTTCGTTTACATTGCCCCTTGCTTGCGCATAAGAGTGTGGAGTACATTTGCTTATACATATATGAAGGAAACTTGATTAGAGGCGTCAACGCGACGGACATTTTATGAATGAAACAAAGTCCCTGTAATATTGCCAGTGTTACTATTGAGCAATTGTGTGAAAAAGTGACGAGCACCAAAACAAAAAACCAAAAAAAAAAGAAGAAAAAGAAGAAAAAATTACTTGAAATATGAATACGATGTGGAGGATGGAGGATGGTGGATGGAGGAAAGGAAACTCGATTTTCACCAACTGGAAAGCATGAATGAATTGCATGGCAAGTGGTCAGTGCACCCAAAAGTTCAATTGCATTCGATGCTGGGCGCAATTTCTACGCAACTTAAATATACACTACAACAACCGGTACTACGCCACGAATAGTACTGCTACCATAACATCTCGGTTTGGTTTGTCAATCGCAAAGAACATCAAGAACAGCACAGCACAACTAAAATGATAAAATCCACAAGCAAACTAGATGCACTCGTTTTTCATCTCTATGCTGGATACAATATATAATGTACATACGTACATACATATATACATACATATGTACATATTAGTGTATATGGCAGTAGATGTTTATAATCGTTTGAAATATAAAACGGAGCAAGTGAAGCAGTTGAAATGTGATATAAAAGAATGAGATGAGAAATCTATTCCCTATGCTACACCATATATATTTAGTGGACCACTGTTTACTCTATTTAAGTTAGAGAATACAAATGGAACCCAAGAATAAACTCTTATTAAAAGTTTTTGTGCAGCGTTAGTTGTATTGTGCTGTTAACTATTGACCATGACAAAATGGAAGCTAATAATTTTGCTGTTTTACTAGTATTTGATTTCGTAAGACGTCTATGCTTACATTTTCATAGACATACTTATATGCCAGTTAAAATAGGTACACCTCTATTAAATTTTTGAAATAAATCGAACTTTAACTCCATATTAAATGAGGGATAGACGTGAACAAATGTAATAGAAACAAATCGTAAGCAGATATAAATTTAAAATTAGAAAAAAAATCTCTAGGGTTTAATTGATTAATTGTTATTATATCCTCCATATCTGTCACTGTTTTTTACTATTTTGTTCAGTTTTTTGGACAACTTTAACAATCCCTTGTATTATCGAACTAAAAGACTTTGAGAAAAAATGAAACAAAATGATCTAAATCAGTTTCAGTAGTAGCATTGGGTAAAAAATTCAAGGGATGTGAGGCAAACCGGAATATTATCGCTTTCTTGTACAACAGGATAGAGAAAATATTAAAAAATATAACGAATTTTGACAGAATTTTTATTTTCAATATTTAAAACAAGTTTTTTATTTTTTAAAATTTTAAGAATAATTTGATGTAATAGTAATGATTACTTATAATCCCTTAAATAATCAAACTATGTATGTGCATTTTTAAATAATAATCGAGGTGTATCTATTTTAATGATCATGTGTGTAGATATAAAATATAAGAGAAAAACTAGAATAAAGCGTTTAATCATATAAAAACAACCTGTTTACTTGGATTTTAGTATGCTTTTGGGACTAAATTTTGCACTTGTTGCAGTCACTTTCGACTTTATTCAGCTTGTTTATGGTAGCTTGTTGCATACTTGTACATCTTTAAGTTCCACAACAAATTAAAGCCAAAAAATAATTGATGAAAGCATACATGAAATATATTGACATGAAATATACTGAAAACTAAAACTGAACTGTAGTTATTGAATAAGTTTCTCAAAAAAATCTGTCGTTCGGAGTCGACTTTTAACTGTAGGTCCCGCCACTCATGCATAAAATTAACACACACAACATGAGTGGTGTGAGAAGCTACGCCGTAATCCTGACTGAAGGGTTGTAATGGTCAATTATGTATGTAGTTATTGAATAAGTCTTTGATGAACTTATGTTAAATTGTAGCAGACAACGCAGGAAACTTATTGCTGCAAAATATATTTGGTTGAATGCTAACCGATGGAACCACAGTTTTCGAATATTATAAAATCATGTATGTATGTATGTTTGACAGAGGCGAGGAAAATATCCAATCATATTTTCAATCGTTTCTAGAAGAGAGTCTTGAAGGAGCCTTAGTACTGTTAAATACTCGAGACTCATTTCAGCAATCGAAACAAAAAGTGATCAAGTCGATCTACATCTGCTGATGACTTGCAACTTTAAATTAAGACCTCGTAAGTGTGGTAAAAGATATTATTCCGAAATGTGATGTCATGGACATGGGCATGTCATGAATATCATATATGTATATAACGTACTGAAGTCGCCGTAGTCTAGTAGGTAGTGTGTTGGCTTATTAGACGTAAAGCCAGGGTTCGAGTCCCAGGCCAGACATCTAAACAAAATACAAAAAGTATTTCTTCGGCGATTTCCTCTCAGCTGATTTCTGGCAAAAACTCGGAGAGTAAATATAATTGCCATGAAAAGTTTCTCAAAAAATCTGTCGTTCGGAGTCGACTTTAAACTGTAGGTCCCGCCACTTATGTATAAAATTAACATACACAACATAAGTAGTGTGAGAAACTAGGTCAATAATCCTGAATGAAAGGTTGTAATGACCAATTATGTATGTATGTATGTATATAACGTACTCAAGTTCCCTGGAGTTTTAAATTCCAATATGGCCTTTAAACCTTTCAAGTTAGATTAAATTACGACTATTTCGGGCATAGCTATTAGTTCTTTCGTTAATCTTCCTGAAATCAATTACCAATCTATGCTTTGGGTTTTCAAATTAGTCCATTTCCCATTTTTTCAACTACATGTATTGGGGAATTATAAGGAGAAGATGACTTCCAAATGAAGCCATTTCTTAAGAATGCATTTGTTTCATTATACACAAAATTGGAGACGGAGACCTGATATGGGTTGATCTACTGTAAATCGGTTTATCAGTAGTAGTCTCTATAGCTGGCTCCACATTGGTATTAAATGGTAGTGATCTGTTTTGATCCACGAATGCATTAATATTTCAACGAATAACTCGAACAACATCGTTGTAAATGTAAGGTGGCATTTCCCTTTTATCTACATACTTTTATTAACTTAATATTGTTCCTTGGTTGCATATTAAACGAACACTACCTCCGGCGAAATTTAGAATATCATTACTAATGTCAATGGTCGCCGAAAATTCTTTAAGAAATGCACTTCTTTAAAAAATGCACAAAAAACTTCGATGAATCCAAAATATAAGAAAGGCTTATACGAACAAAAATTGATATGCTACACTGGTGGTATCCCCTAAAAGGTTTGGTTCGTTAGATAAGGTTTTTTATTGTCCCTGTATCCACTAGTAGTCTGAATTCCCTACCCTTGATAGTCTAATGTGGAATTTTTTTTGAGCTATACGGTTTGGCTGTAACAGTAGATTGTTAAACTATATTTCCGAGTACTCCTGACGTTGCTTTATGTACATATGTTCAAATTTAAAATATCACAAGGCACTGTTGTAATCATCCGTAAGAACTTTTTCTTTAAATTTTTTTTAGTGTATGAGAAATTGAAGCTGTTCCGCGTAAAACATGTATTATATAAGAAAATCATACAGACTAAGCCTAGTGGAATTACCAAGTCCGATCTATCAAGGCGTATGTCAATATATTTTGTATTTGAATATTGATCTACTACTTGGTTATTTATTCGAATTGGAGAGCATGTTAAGATGTTTTGTGGAGGTTCTTATGCACGCTTTGGAAAACAGTGTCATGTGTCTACTTATTGGCATGCTCGAGGTACAGTATTTCTTTTTCTCCCATGCTTTTCTTACAGTTTGCACTGACCTGTGGGTTTGTTCAATAGAGCTATTTAATCGAATTGATTATCCGGAATGCACTTACTTGCATTCAGAATTGGCATTATTTTCAGCTTTAGTAATTCTTCAAGAGTGTAACAAGCTTATAGGTCTATGAGACCCTTCTTTGGTGAGACCTGTGCCAGGTGTCTGTGTCAAGGGATAATTTAAAAATAACTACTTTAGGTTACTGCTTACTATTTTTTTACTTAAAAAGATATCTGATATAAACAAATATATACATACATAAGTATTTGCTATAGCAATTATCGATATGTAATAATTATTTCCCTGAATTTCAGAGTTCTTATCTCATTTATGATCGATAAAATGTGAGTTCTTTGATTGCAAACAAAATAAGAAAAAATAAATTTGTGTTCAATTTTAGATCAATTCTTTATTGTTCGCACTATTTTATGTGCCACTGTTCACAACTTGATGATACAACAACAGTTGGTTTAGTTCGCTATTCTTCTTTACACTTCTGTTCGCGTATGCACTAACAACTGTTCGGTAGATCTTTACAAGGTCGATATTCAAACCACGACTGTTTTCTTCACACGCAACGCGTCTTCACACAAAACTGACTGTATTCTTACTACTCGTTGCCTTCGTTGTCTTGCCTTTTTATATGCTCACGTAAATAGTCTAATGAACGTTCTTGAAGTAGATTGTTCGTGTTTTCAGCTTCTCGAGAGCTTCATGTTGTTGTTGCGTTCGCTTATTTGTCTGTCCCCTTTTCTTTTATACTGATGTTGTTGGTTTACTTGTAACAAGTTCATTGTATTTGTTTGTATAGCTTTTGTTTATCGTGTTAATGTTAAACGATGGTACACCGTTTCCATTTTCGTAGCAAGTTTAAATGAATGTAGTTGCAGGACTTATACAAATATTACTAATCTGAGATTTACAAACATACATACCATAAATACCAAATCTGCAACATATAAATAACATGATTTTCATCATTGATGATATTGCCGGCATTTAATAGCACTCGTATATGTTTAAATTTGAAGGATATCATTTTTGCACTCACCTAATCATAGGCGTAGCGTATGATTGACAATGCAATGTTAAATGAAGAAATCTTTAAGAAAACTAACTCGTTCTAGAATAATAGAAAACTTTTCTCTAGTAAAAGAGACGTTGCCAATAAGATATGTGAGATCTGTGAGATCGTATTGGAAAATAAAATGTTTGTTATTGGCACTATTATAAGTAAAATTGTTGTATTCATAATTATTATAGTGGATGTTATAGTTTTTATTATTATTACATATTGATGTGTACATTGCATCTACACTTACATACTTGCGATAACAAGACGACTTGCCTGCCTGCCTGTCGATAAAATGTCTAAAGTTCTCGTGCGTCTATGCTTTGAAACAGGAAGTGAAGTTAAGCATCCGCGCGTTCCCTGTCGTCATGTTGGCGCTTCGTTATTACTTTGTCTATTATTTCGACCAATATTTGTTCAAACTCTGTCTTCCAAGTAGTCATCAACGTCGTCATCATTATAAACGAGTTCTTCTTTTCGTTATTGTTTTGTAGTTATTGTTTTAATTAGTTTGGGGGACTGACTTTGGCACAGGTTTGTTGCAAGGTTCGTTTCTTTAGTTTCTCTATTCAAACTCAATTCGTTTCCATTTATCAGCAAATATTCAAAATTAATTCTTTTGTTGAAGAGCATTTTCCCCTCTTTTGTCTTTTTTCTATTGACATAAACATGCGAGTAGTACGTGTCATTTTTCAGAAGAAAAATGATTTGACGAAGGCATTTGTTTTAATGCAGGATATTTAAATATAGACTAGAAGTAGTTTTTAGAATTTCTATTGTTATTAATGGAAGCTCCTTAAAGTGATGCAAGGTCGTTAGTATTTAGGGTATAATTAAACCCAGCCTCGTATAATAATATTTGCCAAATACATAGAAATGTTTGTACGTTTGACTATTTTACTTCAGTTTAACGCAATTTATGGTAATTTTCTGTATGAAATTAATTTTATTTTAGGTATTAAATTAAAAAATCTCAGAATAATAAAAAGTTTACCTGAATATTCTTATAACATGTATTTAATCTGTTCAAAGTATTTTTTTCCAAATGGTTTAATTAAAATGGGGATTTGGACATTTTATAGAATTTTATTGTAAAAAAAATTTTAGATTAGAAAATTTGTGTAATTTTTTTCAACTTGACTTGTATTGACAATCCTCTTGGTGTTGATTAAGTATCCATCTAGGATGCTTATTAATTTACTATTTAATTACGAAAGTAGTTAAACGTTTTTTTTAATAAGAAGGGCTTTTAATTAATCTTCATACAAATTATTTAATATATGTATAATCATTTAAATTACTATTTACTTAGTATACTATTTATTTAAAGTATAATGAAAATAGAAATTATTCGTACTTATGAAATCAGTTTCATACTTTACAAGATTTTGTGTTTACATTTTGCAATAATCTCTGAAATAAATTTTATATTTGCAAAGTAATCTCTCTTGTTATTATAATTAAAATTACACTCAATTCTAAATCTAAAATCACTACCAACAATGGCTATCGGTTCAGTAAATTTTACGTGAGTGTATCTATACGTACTCGTATACATGTATGTTTGGAATCTGAGTTCTTTTTTCAAGCGCTTGGGAATGCGTTGCCGGTTTTGGAATGTTGAAATAATGTAACCTAATTATGACTGTCCTTTAGCAATGGATTCAGTGTTAAATTAGGTCGCCGCAGTATAGTAGATAGTATGTTGGCTTATGAATACAGAGGCCATGGTTCAAACCCAAGATCAGACATCTCCAACAAAACGAAACTTAAAAAAATATTTCTTCAGGGACTGCCTCTCAGCAGATTGCTGAGAAAAACTTTTATAATAAATGAAATTGTCATGAAAAATCCGTCGTGTAAACTATAGGTTCCGCCATTCATGTATAAAATTAACACACACAACGTAAGTGGTGTGTGCAGTTAGGTCGTAATTTCCAATTATGTACGTATGTATGTTGGGGATTAAGTTCGAATTTGGTCTAAAGTGTTACAAGAGTGATGGCGTTTAGTAACCTATCCGAAGCGTATAGATGCCTCTAGGAAAATCACTGAGTGTATTTCACTATGAGATTCGTGTTATTGACATATATGTTGAGGTCAACAGAAATAATGTTTCAGAT
Source organism: Sarcophaga caerulescens (assembly GCA_927399465.1). NCBI lineage: Eukaryota > Metazoa > Arthropoda > Insecta > Diptera > Sarcophagidae > Sarcophaga > Sarcophaga caerulescens. The sequence goes on from OV656868.1 coordinate 57,126,831, forward strand.
CATTAACATTTTCTCAGGCAGCCATCATAACTTAAAGACAATTGGCTCTTATCGTCGAAACATTTAGATTCGTAACACCTTGTATAGGTCTACTACTTCTATCATTCAGCATCACTAATCAAATAATGGAAAATCAAGAAATGCTTGAAATACTGAAAAGCCCCAAAACGGAATATGTATGAAAAAATGGCGTTCAATTGCTAGTTTGAACGACGCCCGTAAGTTCTGAAGTATACAATCGGACCTGATCGAAAATTATCAACAACAAGCATACACTGTTGTATATTCGTCCAACAATACACTCAATACAACGATACAAGGGCTTATGTGAATTACCCAAATGTATGTGAATTACCCAAATTTCTTTTTTAATATACAAACGGTAATAACTAATAAAACAAAGTTTAAAAATAAGAATAAAATTTCAAATTATTTTAAACTTTAGTTTGTGTTGCATCAATGCAATATTGTAATCGACTGTATCGATTGTATTAATGTAGTACATGCTGCTTTCATTTATGTTCATATGTGAAATGAAAAAAAGAAAATCCATTTTTATATACTAGTTAATGCGCAAACAATCCGGCATTAACTTTAATAATTTTCTTTTTTACAATCCTATGTTGTTCTCTCATCTCTATAATATAATTTTCTAAACTTTATATTTTTCTTTATTAACAATTGAAAATCTCCAATATATGTAAATGCAAAAAGAGGAAATTAAAAATCACGTACATTTATGACCAGGTTTAAATTACTTTCAATTCCTTTTTGCTAGTAACACTTGATGTATTCAAATTAACCAGTTTGTAGAGGAATACAGAACAACAATAACAATATTCACTACCAGCTAAACAAATTTGCAACTTTATAATTATAAATAAGAAAAAAAAAACACACAGATTCACAAGTATACATATGTATATGTATGTATAATATAATACACACAACTGAAAATTCTACTTCATGAAAATAATATTACTTTTTAATAAAACTGTAGTTGTCTTCGTTTCGTATTTGGCAGATGTAGATGAAGAAAAACTAACACACACATACATATATGTCGATCCCATGCACAGATTTTGAATATACACCCGGCAGTAGAAGTCTGAATACAAACTATTTCATACATTTTAAGATGATAATTTAGCGATAATTAATAACCGTTAATCGTTGAAATTGGTTTTGATTTACAGGTAAACTTATGATATGGATACTATTTTTTAACCTTGGCAAACACTTGATATAATTATACTATCGTTTGGGCCATCTATCGGTTTAAATTTGAACCATAGGTAAACCTGGTACGTTATTCTCTTCTGTCACAAAATTCAGTATATAAACGTGATGAATCCACTTAAGCTTGAACAACATTGGGATTTATTGGAAATTTATTTTCAAAAAAAAAAAACAATTGGTTGAAAATTGCACGAATATGACCTAATGCCTAATGGGGTTGAGGGTGTGCGGGAGAATCCATCAACATCAACTCAAAATCGTTCTCAAGAATTGAACATTTCACGCACCAGTTTACGACGAATTCTGCGAAAAGATCTCGTTCAGTTGGTTCAAGAGTTCCGCTTCGTTTTGCTAGATGGGCCAAAGAGAAACTGTACGATGATGTTGAATTTGCAAAAAAAAAACAAAAATCATCTTTTCGGATGGAACTCAATTTCATCTTGGTGGGTACGTTAGTAACTAAAATTGCCGTATTTGGGGCTCGAGTGACTGCTTGGTGCAGCTTGTAGAACGGAGGCATCATTGGCCCATATTTCTTTGAAAATGAGGACGGGGTAACCATTACGGTCAATGGAGACACCTATCGCACCATTATAACCGATTTGTTTGTACCCGCTCGTCGTGAAATTGGCCACATACGTACATACATACATAATTGGCCATTACAACCCTTCAGTCAGCTTCAGCAGTAGCTTCTCACACCACTCATGTTGTGTGCGTTAATTTTATACGTGAGTGGCGGGACCTACAGTTTAACGTCGACTCCGAACGACAGATTTTTGAGAAACTTTTTCATGACAGGTTTATTTACTCTCAGAGTTTTTGCCAGAAATCTGCTGAGAGGAAATCGCCGAAGAAATATTTTTTTTTGCATATTTCGTTTTGATGCCTGACCTGGGATACGAATCCGGTCTTTTATTTACTCTCAGAGTTTTTGCCAGAAAACTGGTGGCCACACACCTCACGCCAAAATCGATTTAGTGCGTTAAACATTTGATGGCCGAAATGTTGATGTCAATTAGCCGCCAAAAAGCTGTGATTTGACACCGTTGGACTGTTACCTGTGGGGCGCCATTACAGAAAAGTTTTATGCTTTCAAACGGCCCGCTAAGCGTGCTCAAGTGAGCTTTTGGTATCAAAGCTACCACTCCAACCTATGCCGACAAACCAGATACAATTGATCATTTGAAGGCCAACATTCGAGATACGACACTAAAAAAGTGCCCGAAAATTGGTCTAATCGAATGAGGGACTGTGATGCCGGCCGCGTCAGCCTTATTTATAATAAAGTAATATTCCGTTTGTAACCGAAACAATTTTACTTCACAACAAAAAAATAAATTTGGCAAAATTTCAAACCGTTTTTCTTTTATTGCATTTTTAAATTTGAACCCTTAAATGGCACACTCTTTAGTTTTTGTTTCACACTCATCTAAGAAATGAATTTTGGAAATTTTTTATTTCAAGTTTCAACAAATTTTAAGAAATGGCAAACAGAAAAGGAAATAGTATTGCTTATCGCAAAATTATAATACAAATGCGGAAACAATAAACGGACTCATTCCTCTATCTAGGAAGTAATTAATATCTGTAATTAACACTGCAAGTTTAGTTTCAAGGCCACTATCCGATCGTTCTAAACGCGTAAGTAGAGTTGCAAACGGTGAAGAAAAATCTCCGATTATAAGCATTAAAAAATTTTGAAAACAAAAATTCTTGAACGATACTGTACCTAGAATTTTAAAATACGCCAACTTCAGAAGCAAGGTAACGATAAATACTAAAAAAACGAATTACTTTCGGTAAAGAACAATTACATGGGGGCTTACGGATGTAAGCAAATACTTCATCTTTGGTTGGCACAAAAGATTGTCTACTTGTTTCGATGAAATCTTTTACAGCCTGAAAACAAAAGTTTAAAATATACAGCTAAACTCTCTAGTGGTTACATAATGGCATGGGAAGGTTGCCAAGGCTTTAGTTGATGTATAATGTACGAAATCAATTGTAAATGTTTCTGCAGTCATGACATCTAAATTCCTTTAAGCATTTTTGGAATTTCCTGGAACGAAAAATACGAAAGGAAATGATTCACACAGTATAATAAGCCAAAGACTTGTACCAACAATGTTAAAACGCCGAGTTCTTATTAGAATATGGTATAATTAAGAAAAATTTGATGGCGGATTGGGTGTCAAGACGGAGAAATCTGAGATAATACTCTTCATGAGAAAGTACAAGCCAGAGGTGTCAGCTGCGGCGAAAATGGATGGGGACGCAAATATCCTCAAGCGGGACAGGCGGCTATCAAAGTGCTAAACTCCCACGTACAGCTCTTGCAGATATCTCAGTGAGATCGCAAAAAGATATGATATCCATGGGAACCAGACCTCAGTGTCATTCCAGGTAACTTTATAGCAACTGAACTGTCCATCGAACTCTCCGATGAATTCTCCACTTTGGGAATCCCTCTGAAAACCTCCAAGCTTTAAAATAACGATGCGATTCCCTCAATAATTATCGCAGATAATCTGGCCAAAACTGGATGGAGGCAAACGGCAAGACTACTTAAACTCTAAAGAAGCACGCTCAGTATGGTTATCTGAGCTATTACAGACGAGACGCATCGGTATTGAATACTTTATTATTGATTCCTGCAGAGCATGCAGAGGAGAAGACTGTACTTCGCCTACCGGGGACATGCCCAGCACTATGTCATAGTATGTAAACGACCTAGAAGAACTGTCAGGTATTCTGCATGAGTCGCTTCATTAAAAGGTTTAAGTGGTTAAGGGACTAGGTGATAATTAAAAGCTGTGGTATCACAATGGGTTCTATATGACCTAAGTATGTCGGTTAGATGGACAGCCAATACTAGCTACCTAACCCTGAATGTTAAGAGTGCTCTAACATAACAAATTAGGAGCATATTGTAAACACGAATTAGAGATATCTACTGTTGGTGATCATACAGGATTATTTCTGTGCTCAATGGAAACCAAAGCGAATCTAAAATGTCTTGATGACATATTCAATATTCGTCTATCTGTTAAAGAACATTTGCGGTATATGGGTTTATGAAGAATTTTATCTGCAGAGAAAGTTGTTTATTGGAGTGGCCCGCCTCCTGATACTACTCTACGTATGTGAGTCAGATTTCCCCCTTATATTAATTTTTTCCCCAATTTTTAAGTATTTTAATTTGAAAATACCATGTATTAAGAGGATAATCTGTAAATCCTTACATAATTTGGAGCAGAACTGTGTTTTAAGATACCCCGTCAACCTTTAAACTTGGAAACAAATAGCAATCACCACGATTTAAATAATTTTTTCCGGTTTTTTTTATTCATTTTTATTACAAATTTATTGCAATAGAGAGGAAAAAGCAAAAACACTTTTATAATGTTTAATTTAAATAGTAACAGGAAAAAAGGCAACATGACTTAATGCATAAGTGTTGTTGCATTCACTCTACTTCATATCCATAAAAGTTTCGTCTCCATAAACATCATAAATAGTGCTTTGTTTCTACAAGAAGGCTGAGTGTCATATAAAAATGTTTATATATTTAAATACAGTAAACTCGCGCTAGCGCCTGAAGAAGTAGAACCGCACTATTTTCCAGCCGTCTTATTTCTGGAGTAGATATCATCTCTCTTAAAACACTTAAGGGAACATTCTCATCGGGGTCATCTTTGTCCGAAATGAAATTTAAATACTTTTCCAGCAATTGCTCAAAATTTGTTGCTGCGAAATTCTACACCATGCTGAGTCCAAAAAGATTTATTGCATACTTTATAAAGGGCTATCCATTTCGTGGTTTCAAAAGTATGGGACTGGAATTCGACATCTGTCAAACTAAGTTGTGAAACCAATTTTTTTCTTTTCAGTTGAAAGTCTGACATTGACGAATATGGATCGCTTAACTATCACACAACGCGTAAAAATTATCAAAACCTACTACAAAAATGGTGATTCTGCCACAGCCACGTATCGTGCGTATCGGCAATTTTTCGAACAAAATTTTTTTCAGCGATGAAGCACATTTCACACTCGGTGGGTATGTTAATAAACAAAATTGTCGTATTTGGGGTTCTGAGAATCTTCAAGTATTTGAAGAGAGGCTATTACATCCAGAAAAAGTCACTGTTTGGTGCGCTCTTTGGTCCGAAGGTGTGATTGGACCTTACTTCTTCGAAAACGACGATGGAACGACTGTCACCGTCAATTCGGAGCGTTATGGTCATATGATAACCGACTTTTTTTTTGCCTGCTATTGAAGAATACGACTTGGAGAATATGTGGTTTCAACAGGACGGTGCCACATGCCACACAACTCGAGCGAATATGGCCTTATTGCAAGAGACATTTCCTGGCCCCGTAATTTCTCGTCGTGGCGATATCAACTGGCCACCAAGATCATGCGATTTGACACCATTAGACTTTTTTTGTGGGGCTACGCGAAAGACCGTGTTTATGCAGATAAACCTTCAACTCTTGAGCACTTAAAAACCAACATTCGTCAAGTTATGGCTGAGATACCGCCCAATATGTGTCAAAAAGTGGTCGAAAATTACCTCAAAAGAGTCAATGCTTGCAACACTTCGCGTGGAGGTCATTTAAATGATGTAGTGTTTCACACATAATGTCAACGTTCAAACTTTACAATAAAAAAGAAATATCATGAAAAAAATATTTTATATGTGTTTTATTTACGTTTACTTTTGAAACCACGAAATGGATAACCCGGTAGTTAACATCATAATGGAATCTAACAATTCTGTTTGTTTTCCAGTGACTAATGATGGTGGGATGGATGATGGTGGAAAGGATGAATTAATGACGGTGGCAAAAACATTGCACATATAAATCCGTCATCAGAAATCAATTGGGATTCAGCCGGATGTTACCGGTAGCCTCTTTTTAGTCAAAAACTCAGTAATCTGAAGCCAAATATTATAACAAAATTTCCAGTTTTAAATTTGTCAGTGGAAATCTACCTCTTTAACAAAACATTGATGAAATCAATCATAAAAGGTTTTACATGTCATCCATGCTGACTTGGACAATTAGAAAATGAGTCCCCGATGCCCATGAAAGTAAATCGTTGTTTCTCCATCTTTGCGCCTGGATTCATCAGCCATTTTTGCTTTTAACTTTTCCTTAAATGGGTCAACATGTTGCGGCTGCAGTCCACTTACCGGCATTTTTTTGTTTCGCATGTGAAGGAATCACCTATGAAGACTTTTTTCCATTCTTGAAAATTCAGATGAACGTTCCAGTGCCATAAAGTGTATTATTTACACGATTATTAATTTCCCGTTTTTTCTTTTTTTTTTTTTTTTTGGAGGAAACTTGCTTTTGCAATAATTCAAAAATATCAACTTTATCTTTAAAAATTAACACTTTAGGTCACTTTCACAAATTAACTTTTTTTATTCACTTATAATTGCAATGTCAAAGAGCAAAGGCCTGTTCGTAAATGCATTACTGCGCTGCATAATATGATTATTTTGCGCTCACAGTGCTAATCACATGTTTGTGATGCTTCTTTTTGCTGATTTATTTATTTGCATTTACGAACGAACAAACACTGCAGAAATGGAAAAATTATTAATAAATATGATTTTTGAACTGGACGATAAAACAAATGACAAAATGTTGTTAAATGCACAAAAAAGGAGACATTTAAGGAAGAAAAAAAGAAACTCTCTGTTAAAACTCTCATTCTCTCTCTCTCTCTCTCTCACTCATTCAATGCATCAGTCATTTTTATGATTAGTGTTTTGTGTTTATTTGCGCATAATATGATTTAATGTTGCATTTACGAACATTTGACAGCTGCAGTGCTGCCAAGGTTTGCATTTATGAACATAATGCGTATAATATTTATTTATTTATGTCTATGGGTAGTAGTTCCTTACAGACTAAATTTAAATTTACAAACAATATATATAATTAACACTTAATGATTCAAGTACAATATAATTTTTCTCTTTAAAGAATAATTGCTTTCAGAAAGATCAATTAAATGATAAAAATTATTAAACTTTAGACATATTTGACGAAAAGAGTCGTTGTTGGCATAGACTGAGCGATGATTTAATAAATTAAAATTACGGGAAGGTCTAATTGGAACATTAAAATTAATTTTACGTAACAAATAATCAGAATAAACATCTCCATGTATTAAACCCAGAAGAAAAGAGACACTTAGCATTATTCTTCGACTTTTCAGTGTAGGTAGCTTAATAAGAGCGAGTCTGCTTTCATACGAAGGGAGAACAAACGAGTTCCATCCAAGTCCTCTCAAGCAAAATAACAGGAAGCGCTTCTGTACAGATTCAATTAAGTTAACGTAAATTAGAAAATGTGGATCCCATATAATAGATCCATACTCAAGAATAGGGCGCACCAAAGATATATATAATTGTTTTGTTACGTAGGGATCAGTAAATTCCTTTGACCAGCGCTTTATAAATCCTAAAACACCATTTGCTTTGTTCACCATCATTGATATACATATGTTCAGAAAACGTCAGCTTATGATCTAACAAGATTCCAAGATCAGTTATATTTAAAACCTTTTCCAAGATTTTGTATTTAAAATGATAAGAGGTATCAAGTTTAAATGAACGATGAAATGTCATATGTTTGCATTTATTAAAGTTTAACTCCAACAAGTTGACTTCACACCATTGACAAAAATAATCAATATCCTTTTGAAGAGTTGATTGACCAGATATACTATCAAGCGAATTAAAAATTCTAACATCATCAGCATACATATGCAGCGCAGTAATGCATTTACGAACAGGCCCCAACTAACAGGTCAACGCATACATATGTATATAAACGAGTACAATGAAAAAGAAGTTCAAACATAAGTAAACAAACAAATATACTGTAGTTCGGGGATTTCCCAATTTAAAAATAGATTAAAAAACAAAAATAGTGTTCACATTTTAGAGCTTTCAGATTTTGTTCACGTTTTAGAATACTCTGTGGAAAAATAAATTTGTCCACGTTTCTGAGACGTTCACACTTTCGAGTGCTCACGTTTTCGCGAGTTCACTGTAATAAAAACGTTTTTGACGAATCCGTTTTCAATGGCTATTATAAAAATGTTTTGAATTTTTCACTAAATGGAAACATCGATAAGGAAATTGTAGGGTGACGTAGTGCACAATGTCCTTAGACAAGTTTGAAACCGGTTTTTGTTTTAAATACTTATTGGGAAGACCAGTTGTGTTTAATGAAAAAAATTATTGTATGCAGAAACTACTTCACGAAATCATTAATTGCTGTAAAACAAATCTAAAATAAAAATGAATCAGTATCTGGTCCTCTTAATTATTTCAACAAGTGCAAGAGTCTGATGTTAATGTTATATCCGTGAAGTACCTAAGGTATACCATGGTATCATTCATAAAACTAAATAAGTGGAAGTTGAGAAATAAAAATAATAAAAAAAAAATAGAATACCAGTTTACTTTTCAATTAGAACCTTAAGGTTTTTTATATTTCTTGGCCGACAGTTTAAATGGGGAAGAGGACTGTGTGAAGCCACCTGTATCAGAGCAAAAACATAGTAAATGTGTGAGTATTCCATTTAGTTTGGTGAGAAATTTCCCGCACTTTTATGAATGAAAGAACAGACGTACAAAACGGAACACAAATAGGTTGATGGTCGGCTTAACATAAACAAGATTTCCATTGCAAAACGCTGATATTCATGATGATGGTGTTATGAGAGAAAAATTAAAAATAAACTTTTGTTGTAATAAAACCTGTTTGTTTTATTTGTCTCTATAAAGACGTTAGCGCCCCAATCATAAAAACATATTTAACTTGCAGTTTATACTTTTTTATATTGATTTTCCGCAAAAAAAAATTATAAAATAATTAATGTATATAACTTTGAATGTGCACTCTTCATGTGTATACAATATATGCGAACACTCAATATTAACAATAAATATGTATTCTTAAACATTATTTTAAGATTTTATTGAAAGTTGTAGTGATTATAGAGTAAATTAAATATAGAGTGTAATAAGAAAAGTAGTTTCCAAGCTTACCTAAAATACATATTGTTACGAAAATGGAAACGGAGTACCATTGTTTAACATTAAAACGATAAACAAAAGCTACACAAACAAATACAACGAATTTGTTACAAGTAAACCAACAACAACAAATATGAGAGAAAAAGGGATAGACAAATAAGTGAACGCAACAACAAGCAATGTGAACAAAATACACAAACAACAATGAAGTCGCAATAGAGCTCTGGAGAAAGCGAAAACACGAACATTCTACTTCAATAATGGGCATATAAAAAGGCAAGACAAAGCACGCAACGAGAAGTAAAAATTCAGTCAGTCTTGTGTGAAGACGCGTTGCGTGTGAAGAGAACAGTCGTGGTTTGAAGATCTCCGCTATACAGATCTAACGAACAAGTGTTGTTCCTTACGCAAAGGGTGTGAGCAGAGAAGAATAACGAACAAGCAATTATTGTTGTAATTATTGTTACATACATCAAGTTGGAAACAGTGGCACACATAAATAGTTCGAACAATAAAGAATTTAATTGAAACTAAACAGCAATTTATTTTTATTTTGTTTGCAATCAACGAACTCATATATTAAACGTTTTTAAAAAGGTAAAAACGTAAAAACGTAACAATATATATATACATATATACACTTGTGGCAGAAACTAAAGCTACTGAATCTGGTCAAAATAAACCTGAGAATTTTTAAAGACAGCTATTTTAAATCTTTGACAATTTATTAAAAAGTTCGAAGAAAATAAAAGAAAAATTAAAATGTTTCAAATTTAGAATGCAAAAACTAAAGCAATTCAGCAGCTCATCTGCGGTGCATTAGAGCTATTAATTGATAAATTTCGCTTTCTAAAATGTTTTCCATGGTTCTTCTATTTGGAGGTAAAAATTTCGTTTATTTGACCCCCTAATCATTTTGTATATCCGGTTTGTCCCAAAGGTCCTCTGTAGGATTGAGATTTAACACATATGTACATCATTTATTAAAAAATTTATTATCAAGATCTCGTCAAATACCAGCCCGCAAGTACAAAAGACAATTTGAAAAATAAAAGAGGATCAGTTTGTTTCACTGCAAAATATTGCACAACAAATAAAATTTAAATATCTCAGCAAAAATCGATAGGACCTAAAATTAAAATGAATCAAAATCTTACAATCAATTAGCAAAAATTCGAACTTTAAATCGGTCGATAGCGATAATGGTTCAGTATAAATAAACCTCATATTAGAGGTCAAAGGAAACTTGTTGTGGGAAACTTTGGACTTATTCTTCAGGAAATGCGGAAAAATCTAAGAACAGATTACTCTAAGTTCCTTGAAGTCACTGCTAAAAGACTAGAAATATTTGACATCTGCGTACAGTACGAAGATTATTAAATGAAAACGGTTTTCATAGCAAAACACCGAGCGAAAAGCCGCTTGTACACTTATGTCACTGGATTTTGATTCTAATCCCCTGTGATTTTTTTGAATGTTGTTTTTATTAATAAAAATGAATTTATAGAAAATCTGCATCACTGGCTTTTTAAAAATTGTAATCTTTCGAGGAACGATCGTCAGCTGTATAGGGTGCTTGATTTAGAAGTTTAAATACAATAAAGTACAATTGTTCCGGTTAGAAATGGAAAATTATTTCATTCATACGGCTACAGCGGCCGACCTCACAGTACCTCATTCGATCGGACTAATTTTCGGGCACTTTTTCGTATCTCGGTAATGGCATCGCGAATATTGGCCTTCAAATGATCAATTGTTTCTGGTTTGTCGGCATAATGCTCTTTTCTAAACAAAAGTGTACAACGGTGGTAATTAGTATATTCTTGGCGGACAATTGACATCACCATTTCGGCTAATTAAACGCCCATCAAACGTTTGATGCAATAAATCGATTGTGGCATGAGATGTGTGGCTAGTTGCATGATCCTGTTGAAACCAAACATCGTTCACATCAATACTATGAAGAGCGGGTTCCAAAAAAATCGATTATCATGGCGCGATAGGTTTCTTCATAACGCACTCATTTTCAAAAAAATATGGGCCAATGATGCCTGCACTCCACAATCCGCACCAAACAGTCATTAGTAATGGGTAGCCAATGCACATCTGTATGAACACTTGTGGGTATTCTGAGTCCCAAATATTGCAATTTTGCTTATTAACGTACCCACCGAGATGAAAATGAACTTTACCCTAAAAATTGATTTTTTTTCTCGCAAAATCGACATCATCGTGCAGTTTCTCGTTGGTCCAATAAATCCCAAAGTCCAATAAATCAAGCGTAAATAGATTCATTACGTTCAGTGAAGATAATATATGTACTGAATTTAGTGACAGAATAGAATGACATAAGTATTGCCGATGGTTCAAATTTAAACCATTAAATTTATTATTATTGAAACCTAACTTCTTGTTCTAAAATAATAAAAAGAACAACTTAATTTCATTCAGGAATATACTGAAATATAAAGTTCATGATCTTAGTTTGGCTTCTTATAATAACAATAGTACGCTCAACAATTTATTTTTATAATTCCTTAACGTGACCAAAATTTTTTTAAAAGGTGCTCTCACTCACTCAATAATAATTACATAGAAAAATAGTCTTTATTTATGTCTTAAAACATATAAAAAAATATTTCAATGTTTATTTGTATTTAAACATTTTTAAAAACAGGTCTGTAACGTTAATAACCATTTACCTGCAAATCGAATTAAAAACAAACTCACCAACACACCACAATTATAATTTAATTTTATGACATGCCATCATTTTCTACATCTACACTAACGGCAAAACACAACAAAACAAAAATACATTGGTAACGTTAAAATAGAAAATGCAACAGTTTTAAAATCCATCACACTAAGTAGTAATTAACTGCATGCATTTTTGATAAAGAAAAAGAGAAAAGAAAAATATAATTTTCTTAACAAAGTTAAGAAAAAATATTTTTGTTTTTGTTTTCTAAACTCTATTTAGACATGCAAATTTGTTATTGGGAAACCTTCTTAAAAATATACTTACGTACATATATGTTCAGTTTTATAGCCAAATGAGTCAGTTTGCTGTTTAAAACAATAACCAGCTGAAGTTCACAGCAATTTGATGTAAACTGAAAACAAGATACGAGAGTGAACTTCAAATAAACTATTTTAACAACAACAACAACAACAAAAAGTAGTTTTATTGTTCAACATAACCATCTTGCAGCTCGGTTACAATTCTTCCAAATAAATTCACTAGCTTTGGTACTCTGTTTATAGTGAAAATTGTCTAGTCTCTTAACTGCAGACACTATTGTTAGCATTCTAAGCACTTAGTTATCACGAAACCATTTTATCAAGTTTGACAATATACAGTAGCGAGCGAGAAAAAAAAAGTGCAACTCGATGCCTTATTATGTTCAACACCGTGTCCTGTCTTATTTACAGAATGTTGTTTATTTACAGAATTGTTGTGAATATCTTTGTTTTGGGTCGACGAATGTAAGTTAAACTTTGATTCGTCGCTCCACAAAACTTTGGCCCACTGCTCTTTCGATCAAAGGAGATACCGTCTAGCAAAGTCAAGCCGTTTTTGCTTATAAACCTTACTTCTAAGTGGCTTCTTGGTTGGTCTTCTAGCTAATAAATTTGCCTCTCTAAATCCGTTTCTGGCTGAGTGGAAGCCAATAGAAACCCCTAATTGGTCGTTTGCATAATTAGTAACATCTATTGCCGTTTTCCAAGGGTCAACTTTTCCTATTTTTACCATTTGACGGGCAGTAGATTTACAAGGTCGACCACTTCCTGGCTTTCTTTCCACGTTATTTGTTTGACGATATCGCGATGAAATCCGACAAACCGTTTATTTGTTGATATTATTACGTTTTTACCTTTTTAAAAACGTTTAAATATGAGTTCGTTAATTGCAAACAAAGTAAAAGCAAATATGTGTTCAATTTCAGTTAAACTCTTTATTGTCCACACTATCTTATGTGTTCGAACTTGTACCACGTATATAACAATAACTACAACAATAATCTGTTTATTCGTTATTCTTATCACACAACTATTCACTAGATCTTTACTACGGCAATCTTCAAACCACGACTGTTTTGTTCACACTCAACTTCAGACAAGCCTGACTGAATTCCTACTGACTCGTTGCCTGCTTTGTCTTACCCTTTTATATACGCTAGAGATCAGTCTGATGAAAATTCTTAATGTGGACCGTTCGGGGTTTCGCCTTCTCGAGTATTCTCTCGCGACACATTGCCTGTTATTTCGTTTGCTTACTTGTCTATCTCCTTTTCTCATACTGATGTTGTTGTTGATTTACTTATGTATAATAAGTTCGATGTATGTGTATGTTTAGTGTAGCTGGTAGCTTTTGTTTATCGTTTTCATGTGAAATGATATTAGGTCGTTTCCATTTCCGTAACAATATTAAATTGATGAGCAACTTCATTCATTGATTTGCCTTCTTCCAAAGCCCTTAGAATGGCAAATTTGCTATCTGCTGACAGCTGTTTCTATTTTAAAATTCACAATTTGTAAATTTTTCATTAAACTTTTATTTTAATTATTCTAGTTGATCTACTTTTACCCTTAACACATAGCGTTCCATTTTATTTTCTCGCTAAATTTAATCACTTTTTTCTATAAATCACTTTTTTCTATAATCACTTTTTTCTATAATCACTTTTTTCTAAAAAATTTTAAGTAGAAAGTGAAGCAAACAACGCTTACTGATGCTTTTTATTAAAATTTAAAAATCAACGAATAAAAAAAAAAAAGTGGAGTGGAATTGGATACCATTATAAGTTTCGAGCCTCGATTGGGTCCGCCAAATAACTTTTTTTTTTGAAAATGCTTTAAAAAAAAACTACTGAATATTTTCTCAAATTTCTTTTTTTATTTGAAAGTACAATCCTTCCGGTTAAAATTGGAAAATAATTTCATTCAAATGGCTGACTCCGCTGGTCATGCAGTAGCCTACACGATCGGTTTAATTTTTAAGCAAATTATCGATTGTGTGCAGCTGTATTTCACCAATGGCTTCACGAATATTGTCCTTTAAAGCGTCAATTGTCTCTGGCTTGTTGGCGTAACACTTATCTTTGACGGCACCCCACAAATAATAGTCCAACGGTGTCAAATCGCAGCTCCGAGGTGGCCAAATGACATCAGCTCTGCGGCTGATAATGCGATCTTCAAAAACAGGGCGCAAAACATCGAGTGTAGCTTCGGCTGTGTGGCACGTAGTGCCGTCCTGTTGAAACCAAATGTTGCCAATATCATCCTCTTCAATTTTTGTGAACAAAAATTCGTTCCACATGGCCCGATAACGATCACCATTGACTGTGACGGTCACTCCTTCCTCATTTTCGAAGAAAAATGGCCCAATTATGCCTCTGGACCAAAATCCGCACCAAACAGTGACTCGTTTTGGGTGCGTCGGCTTTTCAATGTATGCGTGCAGGTTTTCTGTGCCCCAAATGCGACAATTTTGCTTGTTTACATACCCGCCAAGATCAAAATGAGCTTCATCTGAAAAGATGATTTTTTGCCAAAATCGGCATCTTCTGTAAGTCGAAAAGGCATTGGATGGTCAATTGGCTTCAACTCCTGAACCAATTGGACTTTGTATGGCGTCATACCAAGGTCTTTATGCAAAATTCGTCTCAATGATGTCTCCGAAAGCGAAAATGGTGGCGCTTCACGCACACTTTCTGCCACAGCAGCAATATTCTCGGGTGTACGCACTGTTTTTGGCTTTTCACGCTTTGGTTTATCGATAAGGATGCCAGTTTCTTTCACTTTTTTCACAAGATAACGAACATACGGAGCTGACGGTGCTTCTCTTCTTCCAAAATCCGTACAAAATTGCACCCATTCTGCAACATTACCATGATTTTCAAAGTAATGTCGCAATATTTCCCAGCGTTGTTCAAGCGTATACACAACCATATTCGTTCAGCGGAAGGATAAAACTAATTATCTGTCAAATCAGAGTGTTACCATTCACGAAATAAGCACTAGTTGAAAAAAAAAACTTTAGATGGCGGACCCGATATAATCATAGGAAGCTAAATCTGGTGAATAAGGTGGTGATTTTCAATATCACAATAATTGTGTGATGATGTGTGAATTAGTTTAGTCATCTTTGTAAATCAACACTTTCTTTGACTTTCTTTTTCCTTAGTTTAGTATTTTTTTATTTTCTCCAGCTTGAACCTGGGTTTCTTGTTTTTGTAGTCAGGCATTTTGACCAATGTATCACACTCCCAAATCATATTCAAGGACCTAGAATTGTCTATTTAAACGGTTCGTTTTTTTGTGAATTCTCAACATTTTTTGCACTAGAGGTGTCTTCGTCTACCTAACAAGGCATGTGTTTGTCGTCAACAATACACTGCAATTGAATACAATTTATAATTTAAATTTTTAAAAACTGCGGTTAGCCAAACCAGACCTCTTTTTAGTTGCCTTTTACCACATGTGTATGTATGTACGTGGCATATTTATTTAATACGATCTCATAAAATTTCCCACATTAAAAACAAATTAGCTCAAGTGTGACCGATTATTTTACAATTCCCACTACTCGAAGGAAAAAATAAAAAAAAAAAAATTATAAATCAGCACTACAAACTAAATGTAGTACATACAGCTGATTATCATTCTGATTTGTAAATAAAAGCATGTCCAATCTCATGCACATGGAATCGTATGAAGTACTTTTGCATTGAAAAGTTTTTAAATAAATTTGAGTACTTCTGTCGTGATTTTTTTCATTTTGGTTTACTGGTTGTTGTTTTGAAGTTTGTAAACTCGAGTTTGGTACGTTTTTCGATCAACTTATGTAGGTATTGTAGTAATGATTTGTCTCGTCTAACTACTGAGCTATAGTTTGCCTATTTAAAAAATTTGGAAAACTCTAATCATTCATGCTTTAATCTAAGAATATTATCGAAATATTTATTTCGTCAAACAATTGTTCGGCGTACAATCTAATACCGAATACCTTATAGTCGTGAGCAAGAGTAAGTAACGTTCTAACTTGTCCCATTTCAGAATTGTAAATCTTCTTAATAATGTATTTGAGGTAATCAAATACTCATGAAAATAAAACTTATTTTTAATAGCTTGGCTGAAGTCACCTTAGTCTATGCAGTAGGTAGTGTGTTGGCTTATTAGACGTGAGGCCACGGTTCAAACACCAGGTCAGACATCTCCAATAAAACGAAATATAAAAAAAATTATTCTTCGGCGACTTCCTTTCAGCAGATTTCTGGCAAAATCACCATGAAAAGTTTCTTCAAAATCTGTCGTTCGGAGTCGATATTAAACTGTACGTGCCGCCACTTATGGATAAAATTATCACACACCACATGGGTGGTGTGAGAAACTTGGTTGTACTCCAGACTGAAGGGGTGTAATGACCAATTATGTATGTATGTATGTTAATAACTGGAATTAAGTAAACACTTTTGTTAACTGTCGGCCTACAAAAAAAGTATGCAAAAACAGCATTCAATGTTGACCACAAGTGGTTTGAATTTTTAGTACAACTGTTGTTATTAAAGATACGCACATTTCACTCTCATATTGTATTCTATTTTTTTTTTTCTTTATTAAATCCTTGCCTTGGTTAGTTGTTATATTTTCATATGATATTGGCAAATTTCATTTCATCAAACTTCAAAACCACAAATATCTTTGTATGAGAAATATTATGTACATACATATGTATTCCAATTCTATTTTTAAAGCTCGTTGGCGATTTAAGAAAAACAGATTTTCAGAAGAAGATATACAAATCGATGTGTTTTAATTGAGTTTTAATAATTCTACTCTACCCTGGTTTACTATAAGAGATTCTGTAGCCAAAAAATTAAAAGAAAAATTTTGATTTTGTTAGTCATATGATGCATATAAATAATTCCTCTGTTTTATTCCTTATTTTTATTTTATGTGACATCACTGTTACTAGAATCTGTTTTAAACGATATTGTCTGTATAGCCCAGTTCTTTATTCAAATTTGTGAAAAATTTCGAACAACATTTATTTTATATTTCGAAAAATTTGATCTCCAACAAATAGTCAAGATTGTGATTTGGAAAATTTTGTAGCAATATTGTGTGTAGCAATATTAAATCGTGCAAGCATAGCTGACAGATTTGACGATTTATCGTCATTTTGACGATTTTGTGCTCCAAAAATATAATATTGACGATTTGACGATTTATGCCCTTATTTTGATGATTTTTAGAAATTTAAAATTTACGTAATTTTCTTTACTTTTGTACATTAAAGCCACTTTAAGCTTTGTATTTGCTTTGAAATTTTTACTTTTACAAATTTAGTTTAGTTTAGTTTAGTTTAAATTTTTTACGAACAGAAAATGCTAAATAACATAAATAAAAGCGCCAATAAGTAAAGAAATTAAAAAAATGGTAATTTCTGCAAATATCTTCAAATACCCTAACATTACCCAGCATATAATAGGCAATACTAAAAATTTTGAAATAAGATTGACACCCGTAGTTGAGCTTAATTTACCATTTGCCGTTGCAGACCATTTGGAAAGTTTCGAATATAGATTCTAATATCACTCTAGGAAAACCAAAGTCAAGTGCCATTACCAACAAAAATTTTTCGACCAACAGCGAATAGCCGCTACTCATGCAGTGCATTGTGTTGGAACTAGGAAAATATGTTATGGGAAGGAGGAAAGAGGGAGGAGTGTTTGTGGACACTAGATTTGAAACCTTTTATGACACGAGTGATAGGAAAGACCTCTGCAAGAAGGGAGAACGAAAGAAAACGAATTTTGTCTGTAACGCATTGTGCAATCCACTAGCCAATCGACCACAAACGGAGATGCTCGCCGAGAAACACGAGTGTTATATGATTCTCTAGAACAGTGAAACACAAGCCACATTACAACGATGCTCTAATAAATCAATGAAGTTGAATACCAAACCCTCTCCAGTACGCGATCAAGAAGTCTGAAAATAGACGATGAGGCACCGGCCCACACATGATATCTATTCTTGGTCGGATATAAGTGCTGTAAATAGGAAGAAGATCAAATGAAGTGAAATATTTCTTGCACCGTCTTAAGAAGACAAGGCACTAAAAAATGTGTCGGTTACAGCGAACATCACACAGAATTTTTTAAAAACCTTTTAATGTATTTAGTTATTTTTTCTGACGATTTTTTGACGATTTCAATGAACGTCTTTGACGATTTTGACGATTTTTTTTTTCTAATATACGACGATTTGGTGCTTTATCTATCTGGCAGCTATGCGTGCAAGTTATATGAAAAACCACATGTCTGTGAGAGCTTATAAAATAAGTATTAAAAAATAAATCTATTGTGTCAATTTTCTCTAACTTTTTTATACAAATTGAAGATAATTTTTTTTAAATACATTTATTCTATGTATAAAATAACTATTTTGAATCGATTCTAAAACTTTATATACAGCTTATAATTTCGGTGTGAATTATGAATGACCGAGAAAATGTTACAAAAATATTGTTGAGTGAACATAGCGGAAGATGCACGTAGCGGAACAAGTTTCTTATTGAGACATAGAATCATGAAGTTAAGAATTACCACAGATGAAAGAATATTTTGTAAATATATTGCTTAAAGCTTTTTTAAAATTGCAAGAATTACAACAGAAATATGATGTACAAGTTACCATAAGTTGCCATCGAAAGAATTTCTTGGAATATGGAATTCATTCAACAAGTGAGACCAATCGATGGACATCATGTAGGACATGTAAAAGCCCTCCCAATTTCGAACGTCTATTTTATAGGTTTAGGTTAAAGGACCGTTTTTTTTGTTAGTTATTTGTTAACATAATTAACATAGTATAGCACGACAGGTGTTTGGGTTGTAAAAAATCCAAAATAATAAATTTTAATTTGAACCGAGTATATACAAAAGTATTAGAAAAAATAAAGTGCTTTTCATAATTATAGCACCACCCTAATTTTTTGAATTTCTAAAAAGTACATTTATAATAACAAAAACAAAACATTTCATTATGTGTAGTGTTAACGTAAAAGAAAAAATAACACTAAATTTTTCAAATTGTTACCGCAATTTTTACTTCAGTATAAAAATTAAGGATTTTGATCTTTGCATAATTATAGCACCATCAGTTCTGAAAAGCGGGGAAGAAAAATTATTGATTTTTTTTTATTGTTTTGTTGTTTCTAAGAATAAAATTAATATTTAATTACACATTGCGCCCAAGAAAATGTTGAGTGGTGTTGGAAAGGGGCAGATTTTAGTTTTAAAAGACCAATCTCTTTCAGTACGTGTCTTCACAAGAAAAATTGGAAGATCTCACAAGGTGGTCATAAATTTTCTGTAAAACCCAGACGGATATGGTAAGACGAAACATACAGGTCGCCCAAGAAAGCTTTCGGTGCGCAGCGCACCTAAAATCACAAGGGAGATTTCCGGTACATCAAAAAGTTGCTGTGAAATTTCTCAAGTTCTTGACCAGGCCGTCAGCATTTTAACCGTCTGGTGAAAAGTTAAACCAAAGAATATGGATATAAAGAATGCGCATCATGTAGAAGTAAAATTTCTTATGGCGGGTTGTAGGCGTACGGCCCGCTCTCACCAAAATTTGTTTAAAATTACTACCCGCACAATTGTGCAGAGAGAACTCACACGCATTCTTGTGTTATTTGATTTAGTTGTCGATCAGACTGCGACAAGAACACATGTGTAGCGGATGCGTTATCATTTTATTTCAGAATAACACTCAAAAAATATTTTATGTTAAAAATGTTCTATGTCATTAGCTGGCCGTATTTAATTTTTTATTTTTTCTTCTAATAAAAAATGGGTTTTTTTATTTTTGTTTATCTAAAAAAACTAGGTATAATTTTTAAGCCAAAGATGGATAGCTTTATGTTCTTTTAATAAAAAAAATGGATTTTTTATTTTATCTTTATTTATCTAAAATTAGTAAGATAGATAGCTTTACATATGTATGTTGATGAAATGAAAATCAAGTATCGTATATTATTGACAGTTTTCTATGGCTGTAAATAAATAAATTCTCTCAACTTATTTTCTCTCTCTTGCTCACTAATCACAACCAGTGTTGCCGTTTAACTATTTTTAACCAATATTTCCGGATTTGGTTATTTAATTTTCTTATAAAAATAGCTTTTGTTTGTAGAAATGAATTAATTTGTAAGACTAAAATTTTAGTTTGTTATTTTTTGTTTCTTTTCTTACTATGTTGTATTAATTATAATTTATATTTGAAAAAATAAAACAAAAAAACTGTGAATTTAATTTTTGTTAATTTTTTCTTATTTGGTAATTTTTTCACAAATGTTGGTTGCAATATTTTTTTTCGTGGCAACACTGACCAGAATAAGTGATTTCAGAAAATTTAATAAAAAAGTGGTCAAACAACAAAAACGCACGATGAGAGCAACGCATTGTTACGCTCTTCGTTTCCTTCCCTTCTATCTTTCCCCCCGCGTCTAGAAATATTTTTGAAAAATATTCCAAAAAATGTTAAGATGCACATTCTTTATACTTTATTTTCTTTGGTTAAACGCATTCTTAACATCGAAAGACAAAATTGGAAGTTTCTCCACATTTACTTCCTATGCACAAAGAAGAAAAATGCGAATTTGCAGAACTTAACATGGATAGGAATTGGGAGAATGTAAGAGTAATTTTTCAATAATAACAAACAATGAATATAAAATTTTTTGTCTTCAGATCATATTCTCTGATAAAAAAAAAGTGAAATTAGATGGACCAGATGCCTATCGATACTACTGGCGTGACCTTAGACAGGAACCAAAGTATTTTACTAAAAGAAATTTTGGGGAGGTAGTCTCATGGTTTGGGGGGCTATTTCTTCAAGTGGTTGCCCCGAACTTCAGTTTCCATCCATGTACATGAATAGTACAGAGTACATACTGGTTTTAGCTGCAGTTTGCTCCCCTTCTTGAGAGAAAATAATGAAAAAAATTATGTTTTCCAACAGGACAATGCCAGAATTCATGCCAGCAGACTGAGTATGGAATGATTTCGTAACCAATCTATTGAGGTTTTATCGTGGCCAGCTTGCTCTCCTGACATGAATGTTATTGAAAACGCTTGGGGAATTCTTGTCTGAAGAGTATATTCAAATAACAGACAATTTACCAGCGTTGAAGATTTAAATTTGAATTAAAAATAATCGAAGAATGGGGGAAAATAGACGGAGAAATATTGAATAATCTTTATACGAGTATGAAAGATCGAATATTTAATTTAATAAGCTCTAAGAGAGGGATTACTAAGTTTTAAGTATCAACATTTTTGGTAAATAAAGCTTCTTATTTCACAAAACTGAGACTGGTGCTATAATTATGCAAAGACCAAAAACCTTAATTTTTATACTGAAGTAAAAATTTCGGTAACAATTTGAAAAATTTAGTGTTATTTTTTCTTTTACGTTAACACTACACATAATGAAATGTTTTGTTTTTGTTATTGTAAATGTACTTTTTAGAAATTCAAAAAATTAGGGTGTGCTATAATTATGAAAAGCACTTTATAATTTGTAAATGGTATTGTAATTAATAAATAACTAAATAATCTGGTATGAATATAATATAAGAAAACTTCATTGTGAGAAGGGCACAATCGAACTGTAATTATGTTGATACAGAACGACAAATAAATATTTAATTTAAATGCGAAGAAGCCAATTAGAAGAATTTTTTTTATTTTTTGGAAAGTTGTTCTTTATTTTTCAACATAAGCTCTTTTTAGCTCGTTACACTTCTCTCACCAATAAACAATATTTCTGTGATAGGAACAGTCTAGCTTCTTGAAGTAGCAATCAA
Source organism: Sarcophaga caerulescens (assembly GCA_927399465.1). Lineage (NCBI taxonomy): Eukaryota > Metazoa > Arthropoda > Insecta > Diptera > Sarcophagidae > Sarcophaga > Sarcophaga caerulescens. The sequence goes on from OV656868.1 coordinate 57,149,028, forward strand.
TCGCTGACTTTTTTACCGTTTTAAAGGCCCTTCTCTCCCCTTTCTAACAAGATTTAAATTTTAGAAATCGGGTCGGAAATGTTTGAGTAATCCAGAAACTTGTGCGTAAAGTAAAAAAAAAACAGTTTTTATCAAATAAAAAAGTATGGAGGGTGCGAAAAATATAAAAAATGTATTTTTTAATTCTACTCAACTAACTGAACAACGTGGACTATGTAGTTAATCGGGTGTATTTTCACTGTCGCACCGTGTGATCAGAAAAGATCTTGATCGATCTTATTTATTTCATGGTTTGATCTTCGCGAGTTCTAGCAGAAAACTTATTCAGTGTCCAAAAATGTATTTTAATACTTAAATTATAAAATAATTAATTTAAAAAATTAGTTCTAAAAAAGATTAGGAACAAACAGTGATATATTTTTTCACTGTTTACAAAGATCGATAAGATGGTTTATTTTTTAGCCGTAAATTCAAATAAAACCAAAAAAAAGCACCAAACACTGTGGCATCTGAAAATTGAAAAAATATTTCTTCAAAAAATAAGTTAAGTATTGTTTTATTAAAAAAGTCTTCTTCTTTTATTTGTTTTAAACAATGAAAAAGTGTAAAAAAATCACGCAATAAAGAATTAATCGTTAACAACAGGTGGCGTGTGATATTATTGGGCGTGCAATTGAGCGGAGGCAGTAAACTTTTTTAGATCTCAATTTGATTTTGTCCATTCCTGTTGAAATCGTGTTTTTATTTTTTACAAAAAGACGAAAAAAAAAAACAAAAATAAGGACAGAAGCTGTTGAAGTGGAAATCTGATTGTGATGGTGTTCCAAAACAATATTGTATGTTTTTGGTCGGTGAACAATGTCACAACAGAAACAAAACACAAACAAATAAATTTTACTAATAAAATTGATATTTAATGTTTATTTATTTATTTATTTCCGGTTTGTTTGTGAAACGAATATTATTGGAGGTATCAGCAAGTGTTTCATTGACCAAGTTTAATACACTCGACTTGACTGACTTTATTATTCGAGCATAAATTCAAATTAACTTTTGTTTTATTTAATTTTTCCATTTCAAGGTTCATTTTTTTACTTGGATGCTTTAATGTAAGGACATCCAAATAATGAATAAAATAGGAAAATTTCCTTTACGCTTATGGTGGTTCATTGATTTAATTTGACCGTAAATGGTGGAATTTTACAAATATGATCAAACATTGTCAGATGGTAGTTAAGGTATTTAAAAACGCTTTTATAACATTCAATTAAGGTTCCGAATTCCTCAATACCTGTAAAAATTTGCCATTAAATTATGTTTGTATAGCGAAATCTCCCTTAATTAGTACCTACCGTAAGCGGATACTCCCCGATAACTGACAAATTTCCTGGTCTCGTGCCGTTGATGGCAATTTTGGTACAAAATAATCTCCGTCAGACGGACTCTGTAATGGACGCGGCCATTTTGCAAAACAACAATTTTTCTTAAATAACTCCTACGGCCGGAGCACTCATAGTTGCCAGATAAAAAAAGTATCAAATCGACTAATAAATCGTCAAAATCGTCAAATGCGTTTATTGAAATCGTATAAAAATTGCGAGTAAAAAAATAAGTTAATAAATTCAAAGGTTTTTGAAAAAAGTTATTTTTACTGTAGTAAATCTTATATAGATCATTCTCAGGAAAAAAAATGTTTAAGGTTTAAACGATCTATCCCAGTGATGTTTATTGATACGTAAGCCCACGAATAATGTTGCATCATCTATATCTATGGGCAGTGTAAATATTAGGGAGTCAGAAGTTCTTGACGTTATGGCCATGAATATTCAGTATGATGTCTGTTAGAACTTACACATTTTATAGTGCCTTGGCTTCTTAAGACGATGCAAGAAATATTTCACTTCATCTGAGCTTCTTTCTATTTACACCCCTTATATCCGATCGAGACTCAACGTCTGTTTTGGAGACTTCTCGACCGCGTACAGGAGAGGACGTTAATGACGATTCATTAGAGCATCGTTGCAAGTGTGGCTTGTTTCACTACAACCACGACTACGGTAATTTTTGTCCGATTTGATCGAACGAAGTGCCAAGCTCTTCACAAGATAATGCACATTCAGAATGTCATCACTTATTTCATATTTTTAATTAAAGTTTGCCACTATGAACGAACAAACTTGAAAAAATATGAAGAAAATTCGCTTTTTCCAAGTTTATCTAATCAAACCTCATAGCATATTATGTCAAATAATATATATAGGGGCAATTTCGTGTCAAGTGACCCAATTTTTAAAATCGATGTCTTTCGATTTGGATGAAATTTACACCAAGGTTAGTACTATTGGATAGTAGGCCAGACACAAATTTTTAGCTCTATCAGTCAAAGACTGCCGGAGTTAGAGGGGGTCAAAGTTGGACATTTTGGTCATACAGGGTTTTTTGAAATGTGTGTAACTTTTCACCTATTGGTCCTAGCAAAAATTTTCAAAAGTATATTAGATAGCTATTTCTTCAGTCTTTCCAAAAATATTTTTTTTTATTTTTTTTTTTTAATTAAATTTTTTTTCAATTTGGGCCTTTTTTTTTCTTTTTTGCTTAAAATAAAGCTTAGAAAATTTCCTTTAAGGCCTTCATAATCGCTTAATGGGATGCGAGTGGGATATCTATCAAAAAAATAATTTTTTAACTCAAGAATAAGATTTTTCAATATTTGGCACATGTACCATTTTCATTTTCCCCCATTTTTTTCGAAATGTAGTTTTTTTTTATTTTTCCTCAAAAGAAAACTTAGACCATTTCCTTTAAGACCTTTGTGGCCACTTAGTAGCAAGAGGCATATCTATAAAAAAAATATTTTAACTCAAAACCAAAGTTTTTAAATTTTACCATATGCACTATATTTTCTTAATGGATGGAGCTTAGTTCTTTTCCTTTAAGAGCTTTGTGGTCACTTAATAGGATGCGAGTTAAGCAAAAAAAAAAAAAGGCCCAAAGTAAAAATTAATTTTTAATTTATTAAAATATTAATATTATTTTAATTAATTTAAAAATTAAAAAAAAAATTTTTTTAAAATTTAAAAAATTATTTTTGGAAAGATTGAAGAAATAGCTATCTAATATCCTTTTGAAAATTTTTGCTAGGACCAATAGGTGAAAAGTTACACACATTTTAAAAAAACCCTGTATGACCAAAATGTCCAACTTTGACCCCCTCTAACTCCGGCAGTTCTTGTGTCTGGCCAACTATCCAATAGTACTAACCTTGGTGCAAATTTCATCCAAATCGGAAGACATCGATTTTAAAAATTGGGCCACTTGACACGAATTTGCCGATATATGTACAGCGTTTTAAAGGTCCATCCCTTTCCTTTCCAATAATGTTTAAGTTTTTGACATCGGTTCAGAAATGTTTGTGTAATCAATAAATTTGTGGGTAAAGTCTGAAAAAAAAACAGTTTTTGTCAAATAAAACAAGTTTGGAGTGTTCAAGAAATATAATGATTTAGTTCTACTCAACAAAACTTACAACTTACACTATGTCATTAACTGGGTGTATTTAATTTTTTTTATTTTGTCGCATAGTGTAATTATAATAATGCTTTTGTGTCTTCCGAGATTTCACTGTAAACACTAAGCCGTAAAATCATTTTATTGCTTTCTTTTTTTATATTGTGATTTAATTTAATGAGTATCGATATCTTTAAGTGATTTACTATGGAAAATAGCGCGTATTTGTGTTAATTATTTGCAAATTTGTGTGCCAAATCGAAGACGATACGACTAAAAAAAATTATAAAAACTATTGAATTTGAAAATAATGATAAATCTTGCCTACAGAGATTTGTATCGTTTCGTTTGATATGTACATTTTATTTAATTGATAGGCAATTAGCAACTAAATACCGTATATAAACTGTTGTGACACAGCTATTTGAATATTTGAAAATACTTATGCACACATATATACATATGTATGTATGTATCATTCTATAATGTGATACAATATGTCTGTGTATTTTGCATATTCATACATATTTCGATTGCTTATACGCATTTGCATTTATAAACAGTTGACACTAATGTGTCAATATCTGACACAATATGAAATACACCAACAAAGGGATCTTAACAAAAATATTAAAATACATATTAAATGTATCCAAAAGCCAACAAATGTATCCGCAGAGACAGTTTATTCTAATATGTGTGGGACGTATGTATAAGTTCGAATAAGGATATACGTATCTGTCAATGAGTGAGTTTAGGTTTGAGAAATAAGTTCAGAGCTATGCATATGTAACACTTTAAACGCTTTTATTTTAAAATATGAAAATAAGTATACATATCTGTAAATATGCAATAACAGACACATACATATGTACATATGAAGTCATGTATGTATGTTATATTGTTAATTGATTTCCTATGTTATGATTAACTACAACATATGTATTTACAATTCGATTTTTTGATGTTTTTAGAGTTTATATGTAAATACTTAAGAGATTTGAAACGTGACACTATTCTTGCAATACTGATGATCAATAAATTGCTATAGATAATGAGTCAAAAAGAATTTTTCTATTGAAATTTCGTACAATATTGCTAATTACAGAAGAGAAAAAAAAATATATTAAATTATTGTAAACAATTAAAATACCTTTATTTCAAGAGTAAAAAATGGAACTAAAAAAAATTTTTTTTGTTAAGACATAATAGATTATCGAGATTTTTATCATATTATATTCAATTATATTACATAAACCATAAACAGGATCTAACAGAGGATTACTCTACATTCAAATGATATCCAAAACGTTACCATTAAATATCGCTTTTAATAGCAGTTCGACAATTCTTAAGAATCAGGATAACATAATCTTCTGCGCAGCCCTTACGCTGACCAACTTCTCCCGCTTCCCTGGTTTTATTAGAACTTGGTCAGTAAAGAGACTGCGTTCACATGTGGCGTCTCAACGGGATGCTATACGTGTTCAAGTGAACCTTTAAATATCAAAGCAACCACTCCGACCTATGAAGTCGCCGTAGTCTAGTAGGTAGTGTGTTGGCTTATTAGACGAAAGGCCCAAGTTCAAATCCCAGGTCAGACATCAAAACGAAAATATGAAAATATTTCTTCGGCGACTTCCTCTCAGCAGATTTCTGGCAAAAATTCTGAGAGTAAAAATTGCCATGAAAAGCTTCTCAAAAATCTGTCGTTCGGAGTCGACTTTAAACTGTAGGTCTCACCACTCATGTATAAAATTAGTGCACACAACACGAGTGGTATGAGAAGCTAGGACATTGTACAATTCGACCTCCGGGTACTGTACTTGTCACAATTGACAAGTACACGTCCTCTAACCTAACCTAACCTACCACTCCGACCTAAACCTAAAGGATAACATAAATATTTTAGAGAAATAAGGAAATGTAGTCGTCCTGTAACATGGAATCAATAATTGTGTTTTCGCAGCAAAATCAAAAATGTTTATTACAAGTCGCAAATATCGGGTGGGCCATATACCGGTTTCAATTTGAACCATCGGTTATTTTTAATCTGGCAATACTTATGCCATTCCATTCTGCCACAAAATTCAGTATATTATCTCCACTGAACGTAATGAATCGATTTATGCTTGAGCAACGTTGGGATTTATTGGAAATTTATTTCCAGAACAAAGACAATTAGTTTGAAATTACACGAAAACGTCTTACATAATTTGGTCGCAGAGAAAGAACAACAACGAAACTCGGTAAGATGCCTTACAAAGTTTAATTGCATGAAGCTCATTTTCATATTGGTGGGTACATTAGTTACCAAAATTGCAGTATTTGTGGCTTAGAAAACCCAAACCGTGTCTTATAGAATCCAATGCACCCCTTACGAGTGACTGTTTGGTGCACCTTGTAGAGCGGAGGCATCATTGATTCATTGGAGGCCCATATTTCTTTGAAAATGAGGAGGGCTCAATAATCACGGTCAATGGAGACACCTATCGCACGCTGATAACCGATTTTTTTGACCCACTCTTCATGGTACTGATGTGAATGATGTTTGGTTTCAACAGGATGGTGCAACTTGCCACACATTTCATGCCACAATCGATTTATTGCGTCAAACGTTTGATGACCATTTAATTAGCCGAAATGGTGATGTCAATTGGCGATTTGGCACCGTTGGCCTATTTTGTGTGGAGCGTCGTTAAAGAAAAGTGTTTACCGACTAACCAGAGACATTTTAGATTTTGAAGGCCAACATTCGTGATGCCATTGCCAAGATACGACCTAATACACTTGAAAAAGTGCATGATAATTGAACCGATCGAATCAGGTACTGTAAGGCCAGCCGCAGCAACCATATGAATGAAATAATATTTCATTTCTAATCGGAACAATTGTACTTCACAACAAAAAAATAAATTTGCTAAACTTTGAAGCCGTTTTTGTTTTACTGCTTTTTTAAATTTAAACTTTTAAATTTCCCACCCTATATTTGGAAAATCAAACATATTAATAAAACATTTTTTTTTTAATATAGAGAGGTGCGGCGTTAATTAACGTAGACGGTGAATACATTTTATTTTAAATCTAATTTGAAAAATTCTTTCTACATAAGTTTATTCGCAAGTTTTTCCCCACTACATTATAATGGAAAATATCGAAGTGTTTCAATTTCGTGCCATTGTAATGGTAAAAAAAAAATATTTTCTCTTTAATTGAAACATTCATGAAACACATTCGCACATAAAAAATAAGGAGCCGACATATGTATGCAAACATGTATAATCTAATAAACGCTTTCGAAATGAAGGCATATCTGCTGCCGCTGACACATAGAATAACTTACGAACGCAAATGAATGATAAATGAATTAAAAAGAGTTAAAGTGTTTTAACACTTTAAAATTAAAATAAAACGCATTTTGTACAGAGTTTCTCGAGAATAGAAATGTGTATGAACGTACATATGCATGTAGGTATGTATGTACATTTAAACTTACACGCACACACTTGCAAAAACTCCGTATTACTCTTCAAAAGTACTGTGTGCTCAAAGTGCCCAACATACAGTGGACCAGTCGACGGAAGAGTATATGTACGACTTAACAATACATTCATAATATAATTGAAGCAGGAAGTAAAAACTAAAGGCAATCGTTTACGGTGCCAACAGCTGCCTTATCAGTGTGAAATAATCGCCATTCCTTTACATTCGTAAAAACAGCCGAACCCATCAACAAATACATGAATGAATTTGACTACCTACACACAACGATCTGTGGATTAAATAAAGTGACGTTCATATGCTTTATTTTCATATAATTGTGTTTACAAATACAGTGTGTAACATTTAAACTCGGACAATGGTAAAACTAAACTTTATAAGCTGAAATTAATTGAAATAGGTAGCTAATGGTAGTTTTAGACGTTGCATTATTGTTAGTTTTAACTGGTATTTGTATATAATATAGTTTGTTTTAACTACATATTTTCGAATGTTTGGATGTTTGGGTATTAGTGTTGGACAGTCACAATAATTTGTGCAGTTTTGTGGAGAAGGTACCAGAGCTATTAGTTTCCTAAAGACCATATATCACTTTGGTGACGGCAAACTGATAATTTTTAATTTTGAATTTCAAAAATGTTTATACAGAAAAGCTTAGAGTGTAAGCTTAAAAGTATTTATCATCTTTTTTTGTAAACTATTGAATGCAGTATTAATTGTGATTAAAAATTAATTTTTAAGTAATTAATTAAGGAATTATATAGAACGATAAAAATAAATAGAAAGCAAAACATGTGGTACAAAGAATTACGAAGAAATTATGAGCATAAGAACAAAACTGAGATCAAATTATAAGAACAACACTACATAGAAAGATCCCTAAACTGTCAGACAGCATTAATAAATCAGTCGCCAGCAATAGTCAGTTAAGGTGTCCTCTCATGACATATTTTTATATGTGTTTTTATGTCAAAGTTTGACATGTTTTACTTCGTGCCTTTTGAAATTAGTCAATTTAAATAAGGTTATTAATAGGGGCGCAAAACAGGATTTTTAAAAATCCCGAAATCCCGACGTAGAAAAACTGGGATATGATGACAAAAATTAAAAAAAAGTTTTTCTTTATCGCTATTACATGGGCATAAAATAAAGAATGTAACAGAAATCAACAAAATAGCCTAAATGCACAAAAATTAAAAGAATTCATCTTTTTTTTTCCGGAGGTGAAAAAATCGTCGAAAGACACTGTTGCCCTGCAACAGTAGTGTGAGACTTTAACCCACTATTACCGTTAAGTATTTCATCACAGGACAAGTTCTAGCCTATTGACTACTATTATTGACTTCAATCCAATTCAATCCCTTCTAATCCAAACCTATGGCAATAAAAGAAAATATGCTCAGCATTTTCATTTCCATTATCGCAGAAGGAGCAAGTTACCTCATTGTCATGGTCATATTTCCAGAGATATTCCCTGAATCAGCCATGCCCTGTCAAAAACTGTGTCATGTAAAAGTCAACATGACCGTTTCTCCTTTCAACCCAACTTTGTACATTTCCGATAAGTCTATGTGTCCATCGCCCTTTCGTCGCAGTATCCCATCTAATCTGCAATTCGTCCAAACTCTTTTACTTTCCTCCCTTCGTTCCTCAGTTGTCAAAGTTCTACCAACAATCCTAACTCTATCATATATCCTTTTCAGCTCCATAGCCATAATATCAGGTGGAGTTATACCTGATATGACACCAATAGCCTCATATGAAACTGTGCGTAAACCACTAGCAATCCTAAGGGCGCTTAAACGAAATAAAGATCTTGCAGCCCTAGCGTAGGTTCTTATACCCAACGCCGGTTCCCACACAGATGCAGCACACATCAGTATAGACTGAGTAACCTTTGCCAATAACAGTCTTCTGCTCTGATTTGGCCCTCCTATATTAACCATAATGCGGGATAATGCTGTATTCACTCGAGCAGCTTTCTCACAAGCCTTCTCAATATTAGTTTCATTATTATTAGTAATTCATCTGTGTCCATATGCATATGTAGATAGTGTACTCTCTCCTAAGGGACACCTCTCATAAGCGGACACCTTCAATATACGGACACTCTTTCAGTACCAAAAAAATTGTAAGGGATTTTTTAAAATATTTCTCTCTTATGCGGACAATCGTCCCATAACAGGACACGAACACTTTTTTCCACGACATATTGACATTTTAGTTCGCCCATAAAAAGGCTAAAGATAGACTCACCATTTTGCACGGCGTCAATATGGTTGGAGAATAAGGACGCCTTTTTGTTATTGGGAAAGCTGCAAACCTAGAGCGTTTCGCAACATTAATTTGAACAATTTACCGGTAACATGGCGATCAAACAAAAAGCCTTGGATGACGTCTGATTTGATGACTGATTTTTTAGTGCAGTTTGATAGAAAGATGAAGCTTGAAGATCGGAACGTGATTTAAAATTAAAAAATGTTAAAATTGTTTTTCTCCCAGCAAACACAACATCGTTTTGCCAGCCCCTGGATCAAGGCATTATAAAAAAATTTAAGTTTTTGTATAAATCGTTATTTTTAAAAAATATTTTACTGCAGCTGGAAAATGCAAATTCTGCTTTGGAGCTATCAAAATCTATTAATTTGTTAGACATAATTAAAGGTAAAACTCGCCAATCTAAAATTTCGGACTGTTTTAAATCCAGTTGAATACTTATAAGGTCTTTCAAACTTTTTTTTTTAAGAGATAGTACATTGTATTAATACATTAGTGAAAAATCAAATTTGTACATGTTTAAGAACACTATTTTTCAGTATTACTTATACTCATTGTTTTAAGTAAATTTTTTAAAATGATCAAAGCCTTTAATATTTCATCGGCCATTGAAAAACGTTATTCGCAATTTACCCATGTAGATAGAATGGTTTCAAGATAACTATATGCAGGATGCCACCCCCTGATATAAACAAATATGTTTCTTTAGAAAGTTGAGTATCTAAATCATCAGCTCTATTAACAGATTTTATTGGCCTTTTACATTCTTTTTAACAATGGAAGTTGGGTTCTCGTTCAAAACGACCTCGAGTGATATAGAATATTCACTTAATTATTGCAAGATACACCTTAAAAACTACATGGGAGTTATTTAAAGTAATACTAAACAAAAAAAAAACTTTTTTTCTTACTTTATAAATTATTTATGTATGAATTTACAACCCCGAAAATTCCGAGAAATCCCGGGACAAGTTTTAAGTCGGAAATCGGGAAAGAAAGTATATAATATTTTAAACGTTTTATTAATGAGACTATATTGGTGTATTAGAACTTAGGTCTACAATAAAGCTCCAAAATAAATTATTAATTTACAAAGTTATTTTAAAACCAGTGTGGACATGTCACATTCAGTTATAGGGGAAACAAGTAACTCCAATGATAAAACGAAATCAATAAAAATTTTTAAGACTTTCTGTTAGTGCTCCTTGATTTGTAGCTAAGGAAAGGATCCATGAAAATCTAGAAAACCTAGAGTCAAAGTGCCATGTTCTAGATTTCCTATATAAAAAATATATATAAATACCTTAATCAAATTGATAATTTGATCAATTATCAAATATTATTATAGAAATATGTAATCATTTGAGATATGTATGAATGCAATAGTATATGCTTAGTCTAGTAGGTAGTGTGTTGGCTTATTAGACTTAAGGCCACGGTTCAAACCCCAGGTCGGACATCAAAACGAGAATATGAGACAATATTTCTTCGGTGACTTCCTCTCGCCGTAGTCTAGTAGGTAGTGTGTTGGCTTATTAGACGTAAAGCCCGGGTTCGTATCCCAGGTCAGACATCAAAACGAAAATATGAAAAAAAAATATTTATTCGGCGACTTCCTTTCAGCAGATTTCTGGCAAAAAATCTGAGAGTAAATAAACCTGTCATGAAAATGTTTCTCAAAAATCTGTCGTTCGGAGTCGACGTTAAACTGTAGGTCCCCCCACTCACGTATAAAATTAACGAACACAACATGAGTGGTGTTAGAAGCTAGGCCGTAATTCTGACTGAAGGTCAGACAAAAAGAATTTCTTCGGCGATTTCCTCTCAACAGATTTCTGACAAAAACTCTGAGAGTAATTAAAATTATCATGAAAATTTTCTCAAAAAAAAATCTGTCGTTCGGAGTCGACTTTAAAACTGTAGGTCCCGCCACTTATGTGTAAAATTAACGCACACAACATAAGTGGTGTGAGAAACTAGGTCAATAATCCTGACTATAGGGTTGTAGTGACCAATTATGTATGTATCTATGTATATGCATTGCAGCAAATTTTGTTATTATTATTTTATAAATTGAACAATTAAAAAAAAATTGACAAATTGTCGAAAATTTGAACATTAAAAATATAGTTTGTGCCAAAGAGAGCAAAACCAGAAAAGCCTATTTCGATGAAAATCGTTAGAGTATCTGCAGTTTTGAATCGTTTACAAGAATGATGAACGGTACTGAATCTTTTCTAACAAATTTTGCAGCAGCAATGCATAACAGTCAATCGTTAGATGGCGTGTATTTTATTGTTGCCCACTGTACTTTCAAAAGTACTAGCAAGGGAAAATGTATAATTTCGTGAAATGTTCAAGTGGTTGTTTTGTTATTCTGGAGGTACTCGTTTATGTTTTTGAAAATCCATTTTTATTGTTTTCAATTCGTGTATTTTTTTTTGTTAACAATTTCTGCGTCGGTCTTATTATGGCTGCTCTTAATGTTGTTGTTGTTATTATATTTTTTATCAGTAATGGAATTTTGAGGTTTCTCTATGAAATTTTTGCGCAATTCATACATAAAAGTTAAGATTGTGTTTGTTTAGCTGTTTGCTTATATTTTTTGTTTTTGTTTTTTTGTTTTTGTAAATAAACAAAAAGAAGGGGTTTTCAAAAATCCTAATGTACTCACTCGTACTTTATTTTTTTTTAAGTACATGTAAGCAGTGGTTTTACAGAGTGAGTGGCTGAGTTTCTATGTGATTGTGTGTTGAATATAAATAAACGGATTTTATGTCAAAAACATTAAGTCGAGTTGACGATTTTCTAAAGAAACAATCGGAATTTTTGGTTTGGTTTGGCTCTTGTTTTTTATGTTAAATATTTTCCTTGTGTATTATTTTTTGGGTTTATAGACTATATACATACACATAACATACATACATATCTACACAAATGTGTACTTATTTAACAAATAAAAGATTTTCAGTTTTGAAAGTGTGCTTTGGGCATATCAGAGATTTCTTTTTTTTTTTTTTTGATTGTCCATAGCAAATGGGAAGGTGTGAATGGAGTGATGGAGGGGTGGAGTGGAATGGAGTGGGAGTAAAGGTAAACTTTTATGTTTATGTTCATTGTTATTATGATTTCTACCAATAGAGAAAATATCTTGCTAAACATTTTCGCTTGTGAGTCCTTGTAAAAGGCAGTGTCATTATAAATATTTCATTTTATTGTCATTAACACTAATACTTATTCGTACATCTTCAATGCTACTAATGCCTGCTCATGAAATATTCATCGGACTTTAATTTACATAAATTTGTTATTTTCCATTCCGCTCAAATGCTTGCTTCTAGTATTGACAGTTGTTTGTACATGTACTTGCCAGAATATTAATTCTGGGTACATTGTTAGTATCTTATTATCATTTACGCATGTTTCAGTTTAAAAAGTTAATTCAAGTATTCACGGTCGCGTATAAAATGATTATAAAGTGACTTCGAATGGGTGGTCTTCTGTCTGATTCTTGCCTTCGTATACTATAAACTAAATTTTTTTTTTTTGTAAAAGTAAGGATAGCAAAACACGAATACATTTTTAATTATTAAATGAAAATTGAAGTAGATTTTGTTTCCTTCCGTTCTTTATTAGTTTACCCTTATCATTCTAATTTCATGTTTTCTTCCTTCATCAATCCATTAACTATTAAGCTTCATTCTAATTAAATGCCTTCACAACGAAGAAGTTTCTTCTATTCTAAGTTAAGTTAGCTTTATTTTAACGGTATTAAGTTATGTACATACATACATCTGCAAATAAATTAAAAGACAACAAGGAAATGTTTATTCTTTAAAAATAAGGAGCGTATAAGTAATTTACTGTCATGGTAGTTGTTATTGAATTTTTTACTTTTTCAAAAGGTTATTTAAAAGACTTTTACCAAATGTTCACATTCAATGATTTAATACCAAGTGAACTCAACAATTTTATATTATTTGTTAACAATATTTGACTGTAGAATACATGAAGTTAAAGCTTTTGTACAATTTTCAAATATATTTATAAATATTTTCGCAGTTTTTTTCTTTTTATTAAACATCATTCAAACTTTCGTAGGCTAGGCTGGTCTAGCTAGCAGAACTGTAAGATTAGACTTAATACAGCATAAAAATATTTTGATATTCCACGACTACTGTTTTAATTTTCGTATGAGGAATTGGAGAATGAATTCGTATTATGTATGTAATATACATACATATACACTCTGCGGGAGAATATGTATTAATTGTCAAAAATCCTACTACGTCGTTCAATTACTAGACAGCAAGAAACAATACAAACATATTTAGAGTATCTTTTTAATACTATTGCTTGAAGTATTTGAAGGCAAGATGATTCATAGGGTTGTCATACATATAAAATCAACATTTTAAACCAAAAAATGTGTGCTTAGTTATAAAAAAGATATGTATTGCAATCATAGCTGCCAGATGAATGAAGCATCAAATCGTCAAATATTTGGGAAAAAATCGTCCAAATCGTCAAACTCGTTCATTGAAATCGTAAAAAAATCATCAGAAAAAATAAATAAATAAATTGAAAGGTTTTTAAAAACAAAAACATATAAAGTTAATGTTAAACAGCAATAATATTGTATCATCTGTACCCATGTGTGGTGTAAATATTAGGGAGTCAAAAGATCTTGACGTTATGGGCATGAAAATTCAGTGTAATGTTCGCTAGAACTGACACATTTTGCAGTGCCTTGGTTTCTTAAGACGGTGCAATAAATACTTCACTCCATCTGGTCTACTTACCATTTACGCCATTAATAACCGACCGAGAATGGAATACAACTCTCATGAATGAGTTGGCCCTTAATGTCAATTTTGAGGCTTCTCGACCGTTTACAGGAGAGGCCGTAGTCCAACACTATTGATTCATTGAAGCATTGTTGCAATGTGGCTTGTATTTCACTGTTCTATCACTACTACAACCGATATTGCTCGAGCGAAATAAGGGGACTTGTTTATGAAAATCATGTATTCCTATGTAACACTCGTCTTTCTCGGCCAGCACATCCGTATGTGGCTGATTGGCCAGTGTATTGTACACAGCGTTACAGACAAAGTCTGTTTGTTTGACGGACTATTCGTATGTGGAACTCCCTTCCTGCAAAGATCTTTTCTGTTATTTATGGTATAAAAATATTCAAACCCAGTGTCCATAAACATTGCTCTATTTTTCCTCCTTCCTATAATATATTTTCCTAGTTTCAAACACAATGCCATCCTTTGAGTTTGTTCATATGAAACAAAATAGTGGCACTTGCCTTTGTTCTTCCGATGGTAATATTAGAAGGTATAATCGAATTTTTAAAATTGTCTGCAACGGAAAATGACCATTTTAAGCTCAACTATGATGTTATTTAGAAGTTGTAATTTTTTGGGTTTTAAGGGATTAAGAATTGCATAAAATACAGAAAAATCATCACAGGTATTCGACAATAACATAAAAATATAATACTTTACTACTTGTTATTACTAGCATAAATTTCCAACAGTAACAACTGCAAAACAAATACAAAGCTTAAGGAGGCTTTTAATGTACTAAAGTAAAGAAAATTATGTAAATTTTTAATTGCTAAGAATCGTCAAAATAAGGGCATAAATCGTCACATCGTCAATATGATACTTTTGGAGCACAAAATCGTCAAAATGACGATAAATCGTCAAATCTGGGAGCTGGAACTGGAAATTTTTTTAAATAAATAAAAGTTTTAAAAATATAAAATACAAAACGTGCAAGCAAGGAGAACGTACATAAAAGAATATTTTAGAAAATTATTAAATAAAGAAAAATAAGATCTAATTTGAAATAAAAATTTCTTTCAAATAAAGTCTTATATTTAAATACCGAATTTTACTCCAGCAAAGCATCATTGTTATGATGGCACCGACGAAACAATAATTATAATTTATACTCAAAATTCAAATACCGATTCCTTCGTTATTTTATAAGTTGTACAATAAGTTTCAGGAAGAGATTAATACAAATACATATTATTATCAGTATGCAGATGATTTGGTACAACTTCTTTAATTAAAAAAGAAATGTAGGTGAAAGAACTTAATTTGAGTTGTTCTGAAACAGAAGAAGTTAAGGGTCGGAAGTTTAAATTTGAAAATGCAGTAAAACACAAACGGTTTGAAATTTTTTCAGAATTATTTTTTTGTTGTGAAGTGCAAAAGTTCGATTAGAAATGGAATATTATTTCATTCATACGGCTGTCACTGCTGGACTCACAGTATTTTCACGCCCTTTTTCGAGTGTATTGGTCGTATCTCGGCAATGGCATCACGCATGTTGGCTTTTAAATGCTCAATTGTCTCTGGTTTAAAGGCGCCCCCCAAAAAATACTCAAAAGTGTCAAATCGCAGCTTCTTGACGGCCAATTGACATCACCATTTCGGCTAATTAAATGGGCATCAAGAGCGGGTAAAAAAAAGTCAATTATTATGGTGCGATAAGTGTCTCCATTGACCGTAATGGTTGATTCGTCCTCATTTTCAGTGGGCCAATGATGCCTCCGCTCCATAGGCCGCAGCAAACAGTCACTCGAATTAGATGCATTGGCTCATGTTAGACCACGTGAGGTGCTTCTGAGCCCCTCATATACCGCGGAAAATGAGCTTCATTCGAAAAGATGATTTTTTGGCAAAATCGTTGGCCCAAAAAATTCCATCGTTCCTCAAGCGTAAATCGATTCATTACGTTGAGTGTACTGAATTTTGTGACAGAATAGAATGATATAAGTATAGCTAGATTCGAAATAACAGATGGTTTAAATTTAAACCTATAGATGACCCACCCAATATAATTGAAATTGCAATGAGAATATAAGAGTACATACCAAAAATCTCACAGATTTCTTAACTTTTTTCGTTTGCTTCCTGTGGTGCTCCAATATATGCGATATAAATTTTAATATTGAAATATCTTTTATGAAAATGGAGGATATAATACAACATCTTTAATTAGAAAATGTAGGTGAAAGAGCTTGATTTGTGTTGTTCTGAAACAGAAGATGTGAATAAATATTTCATTTAAGAAAAGGATAATTCATTTAATCAGTTCTTGACTTAACAGTATGCAGTCCTTTTAGCTCAGGTAATGATATGAATTAATTTATGTATGTATATCGAACCAATGTGTTTCAATAGACTCCAAAAATTTTAAAAAACAAAAAACATTTTTTATAATATGAAGTTTTGGTGAAAATACGGTTCAACTTAAACTTTTCAAAATAAATGAATCCATTATTTCTTTTCTTTCTCTGTTAATATAAATGTAAGATAATCTTATGGTTATTAATCAAAGCCGGATAGATTTCACCAGATAAATAAAGTGTTTAACTGTGTGAAAAATTTGTGTGAAATGATTTTGTTTTTACAAATGCAAACGAGTGTCATTTTGTCCGTTTCGATGTCGCTAATTAAGTATTATTATTATAAATATTTTAAAATGTCATTTTATTGTAGCATCTACTAATCAGGAGCATACGTAATTACAACCTTGTGCTTACTTATCGCACTATATTTGGAAGGCAACACGCCAAAAAAACTTAAGCATTTTTTTTTAATAAAGTTTGGTAAACCTGACATAAGGTTTTTTGAAATTTTAGCAAAGTACCAACGAACATTTCATAGTTTCATAAAATATTTTTTGTATTCATTGAACATGTTAGCTCAAAAAACGGTATGTTTTCTATTTGGCTAAGCACAACAATTTTATTAAAGTCTTAACTCACATTTTGCTAATAGCTTTTGTATTTCATTTCATTCCCAAGTGCGTTAGCAATTTGTTGCTGGAATCATTTCTTCCTTTTAAATGGAGGCAATAAGTACTCCATCAACGACATCGTAATATGTAGTGTACCTAAATTAGCAGATACATGATGGCTTAACAGATTAAGTTATCATACATGCATGTGTTTGTCCATTGGTACGAGTGCAAACTGATACTTTTGTGCCTGTTGTCCTTTAAGGGGTAACATATTCTCATACAATACACACATGCATACAAACATATACTCTTCCAAATACATATATGAAAAGAGATATGCTACCTTTCAATATATTAACGATTTTCAATTATTATTCCAAATAACAAACAAGGCAAATTATATCCTGAATTTATGAATGTATATTCTTGCATCCGTTTTATTTTTTCAACGCAGTGAAGGACTCTGAAAGTTTTGGTATTTATCAGGTAAGGCCGGAGTTAAAAACGAACTAACTTTGTGTTTCAATTTAACATTTTTATGTAACGTTTTCCAATAATTCAAGGTTACACGTATTTAAGTGTGTGAGTGAGCGTACCACTCTACAGTTTACGGGATTAGTTTCGAACTCATAAATTTTAGCTCAAATAATTTAAGAAGAAAATTTCTATTTGTTGGTATGAAACACCGCATGAATTATTTCAATTAAAATGTCACCTATTTATGTCGATTTGCTAATAAAGTGGAAGTACAGACTAAACTTATGTAAAAAAGAAGATCCAACTAAATTCATAATTAAATAAAAATGGTTTAATAATCTAATAGTTTCTCTGAAAGCTCGACAAAGTTAATTTTCAAAGGCCATAGCCCTTTTTAATATAATTGGAGTCATTTTGTGAATAAATTCAATTTAAAAAAAGAAAAAAAGCAGATCCTATAATTACTATAGCTATAACACTTAAACAGTCGCCTTATTCTAGAAGTGTGTTGGCTTATTAGACGTAAGGCCGCGTTTCAAACCCCATGAAAACGAAATATGAAAAAATATTTCTTCGACGACTTCCCCTCAGCAGATTTCTGACAAAAACTCTGAGAGTAAATAAAATTGACATGATAAGTTTTTCAAAAATCTGTCGTTCAGAATCGACTTTAAACTGTAGGTTCCGCCACTCATGTATACAAATAACACACACAGCATAAGTGGTGTGAGAAACTAGGTCCATAATCCTGACTGAAAGGTTGTAATGACCAATTATGTATTATGTATGTATAACACTTAAATCTATGGAACATTTTTATCACGTAATAATTTTTATAATCCTAATATCCTAATATATATTATAAATCTTTCTGTAAGTCTGTTTTTTTGTTTGTTTGTTTGTTTGTTGGTTTGTTTGTTAGTCAATCACGTCTAAACGCCTGGACCGATTTTCTTGAAATTTGGGATATAGATCGAGCTTTTGTCGGTGCAGGTTATAGGCTATAAATCCTTTCAAAATTTTGACCAAAAGGGGACAAAAAATGGGTCAAAGGGGGAAAAAATGGGCAAAAATTAGTACTTTTATGCATAAATGCTTTATTTTATCTGTTTTATAGGTAATTTTTTACGATTTAGCTTGGTTAAGTTTCCCAAATAGCTATTGGAGGTGTTCCGTTTCTAAAGTTGAACCAAAAGGGGTCCAAAAAGGGGGAAAGGGGCCAAAAACGGGCAAATTGAGTGCATAGCCAATCACGCCTGAACGCCTGGACCGATTTTCTTGAAATTTGGGATATAGATCGAGCTTTTGTCGGTGCAGGTTATCTGCCGGGGAAGGTTTCTAAGTTGGTATGACAAATTTCCGACAGGTGGCGCCACTGAAAATTACTAAAAATGATTTAAATCGTAAACTGTGGATTTGATCATGTTATGATATTTAGCAATGTTGTTGTGCATGAGCCGGCGAAGGTTTCTAAGTTGGTATGACCAATATCCGACAGGTGGCGCCACTGAAAATTACTAAAAATGAATTAAATCGTAAACTATGCATTTGATCATGTTATGATTTTTAGCAAAGTTGTTGCGCATGAGCCGACGAAGGTTTCTAAGTTGGTATGACCAATATCCGACAGGTGGCGCCACTGAAAATTGCAAAATATGAATTAAATCGTAAACTGTGTATTTGATCATGATATGATCTTTAGCAAAGTTGTTGCGGATGAGTCGACGGGATTTCTAAGTTGGTGCGATTAATTTCCAATAGATGGCGCCACTGAAAATTATTCAAAATGAATGACAAGTAATTGGTCGACCTACACCTCAAGCACGGAAGAAAAGAGCATTACGAGCCTCAGAATCAGACTAGCAACGAGCATTGAGACTGGAAAATCTTCGAGTACATGCCGCTGAGACCCGTTCGAGAGAAGTGAGATTAGAAAATGAACGAATGCGTATTACTCAGGCCCGTTCGTCTGAATCATCTGGACAACGGGAAACAAATTCAATAAAATGATTCAAAATTAATTGGATATTTGTGTAATGTCTTTCCTTCAAATTTATTTTAGTTGGCGGAGCAGCAACGCGCGCAGGGTACAGCTAGTATATTATAAATCTTTCTGTAAGTCTGTTTTTTTGTTTGTTTGTTTGTTGGTTTGTTTGTTAGTCAATCACGTCTAAACGCCTGGACCGATTTTCTTGAAATTTGGTATATGGATCGAGCTTTTGTCGGCGCAGGTTATAGGCTATAAATCTTTTCAAATTTTTGACCAAAAGGGGACAAAAAATGGGTCAAAGGGGGAAAAATTGGGCAAAAATTAGTACTTTTATGCATAAAATCTGTATTTTATCTGTTTTATAGGTAATTTTTTACGATTTAGCTTGGTTAACTTTCCCAAATAGCTATTGGAGGTGTTCCGTTACTAAAGTTGAACCAAAAGGGGTCCAAAAAGGGGGAAAGGGGCCAAAACCTGGCAAATTGAGTGCATTTATAGTTACGACTTAGAGTATTCAAAAAACTGGGTTGTTTGTTAAACCGGTTTCCGAATAATTTGAAAAATTGCATTTTTTAAGAAACCGGTTTCAGACCCGGTTTCGAAACCGATGAACCGGTTTTTTATTTATTGTTATTTTTAATGCAAAAATGACCCAATAATAACTTTTTTTAAATTTATAGAAAAAATAGCATTTGCTATGACCACTAATAAGTCTCAGGGTCAAACATTGAAGGTGGCTGGTTTAAATTTGGAGACACCATGTTTTTCTCATGGTCAATTGTATGTAGCCTGCTCACGGGTACCAAGTGGGAAAAATTTATATATTTTTACCCCAAATGGTAAAACAGCTAATATTGTGTATAGAAGCGTTTTATCAAAATAATAATACTATTTAATTTAATCCCAATATCCCAATCCTAATAATAATCCTGGACCGATTTTCTTGAAATTTGGGATATAGATCGAGTTTTTGTCGGTGCAGCTTATAGGCTATAAATCTTTTCAAAATTTTGACCAAAAGGGAGAAAAATGGGACAAAGGAAGAAAAAATGGGCAAAAATTAGTACTTTATGCATAAATTTATTATTTTAAAATTTAGTATTTTATCTGTTTTAAAGGTATAGGGTTAAGTTTCCCAAATAGCTATTGAAGTGTTTCGCTCCAAAAATGGGGAAATGGGCGAAAAACGGGCAAATTGAGTGCATTTATATTTAGGAGTATTCAAAAAACTGGGTGTTTATATACTTAAGTTACTCATTTTTGTATTTTTTTAAGTGTTAATAATAGAAATTTTTAAATTTCTTTAACAACAACAAATAATCACTGTTCTTTTTTTAATTTAAAAACATTTTTCATTTTTTAAACTAATCCAAACTACATAACCCGCGCAACGCCGGGTACAATCTGCTAGTCCTAATATATATTATATATATATATATATATATATCTATCTTATATCTATATAAATAAAAATCAATTGTCGTTCGTTGGTAATTGCATCAGTTGAGGACGGCTAGACCGATTTGGACAATTTTTTTACTGAAATGTTCGTCATAGTCCAACTTAGGTTTTTACGGAAAGAAAAATTGACCACGCCCACTTTTACGCCCACTTTTTTCGATTTATCTAAAATTGGAAAACGACTGCACCGATATGGCTAATCTTTTATTTAAATGGTCGTAGTAATCTAATTTAAGTTTTTACTGAAAGAAAAATTTACCACCCCCACTTTTACGCCCACTTTTTTCGATTTATCTAAAATCGGAAAACGGCTGCACCGATATGGCTAATCTTTTATTTAAATGGTCATAGTAATCTAATTTAAGTTTTTACTGAAAGAAAAATTTACCACGCCCACTTTTACGCCCACTTTTTTCGATTTATCTAAAATCGGAAAACGGCTGCACCGGGTCAACAAAAATATGCATACGACACTCTTATGAAAGTTGTGAAAGATGGAACTGGAGGAATTTTTTTTTTGATGCTCCCGGTGGAACTTGAAAAACTTTTCTGATCGCGTTGATTTTGGCCACGATACGCTCGCAGAATGATATTGCACTTGCACTTGCTTCATCAGGAATTGCAGCTACGTTATTGGAAGGCGGTCGTACTGCCCATTCAGCACTCAAGTTGCCATTGAAGTTGCAAATCAATGAAAATCCAACATGCAACATTTCCAAGAACAGTGCAATGGCCAAAGTTTTGCAGCAAAGCAAACTGATCGTTTGGGATGAGTGTACAATGGCGCATAAAAAGTCTTTGGAGGCATTAGATAAAACTTTGCAAGATTTACGAAACAATCAAAGCCGTTTTGGTGGTGCGATGATTCTGTTGGCAGGGGATTTTCGGCAAACATTGCCAGTGATTCCACGGTCAACGCCAGCCGATGAACTTAATGCATATTTGAAGTCGTCCGTTTTGTGGAAACACGTCAAGAAACTCAAATTGACTGTGAACATGCGTGTCGAGCTGCAGAACGATCAATCTGGAGAAGTATTTTCCAAACAATTGCTGGACATTGGCAACGGCAAAATCCCAGTTGACATTTCGACCGGTTGCATTCAATTTCACCCCGGTTTCTGTCAGTTCACCGAATCAAAATCCGAACTAATCCGAAAGGTATTTCCAAACATTGCACAAAATTACAAAAAACAAGATTGGTTGAGCGAACGTGCTATATTGGCTGCGAAAAACATTGATGTCGACGAATTGAATTTTAAGATTCAAAGTGAAATTGCTGTCGAATTGATGACGTACAAATCAGTGGATTCCGTTACTTCCCAAAATGATGTTGTTAACTATCCAACCGAGTTTTTAAACTCGCTGGAATTACCCGGATTACCGCCTCACAATCTCCAACTGAAAGTCGGATCGGTAATCATAATGTTACGAAACATAAACCAACCACGTCTTTGTAATGGCACCCGACTTGCGGTAAAAAACCTGATGAATAACGTCATCGAAGCAACAATACTTAAAGGAAAGTACAAAGGAGAAGACGTTTTGATACCACGGATCCCAATGGCTCTGAGCGACATGCCATTCGATTTTAAACGATTGCAGTTTCCAGTACGGCTTGCATTCGCTATGACAATTAATAAATCTCAAGGGCAGTCATTGCGTGTTTGCGGCATTAACCTTGAAAATCCATGCTTCTCGCATGGTCAATTGTATGTCGCCTGTTCCCGTGTCGGAACACCTTCAGCATTATTTATTTACGCGCCAGGCAACAAAACTAAAAATGTCGTGTATCATAAAGCATTGCAATGAAGAAAACTACGATATCACTGCAAAGCAACAGAAAAAAGTATTTCTTTATTTTAATTGGTTCCTGAACATCGATCTTTCAATCAAAATGTAAATATAACACCATATTGTGCATATTTTCAAATCAAATGTAATTTAAACACACCTCAAACCTACATTAATAAACATTATCATTTAAAAGTACGTGGTTTTTTTCTTTTTCACTATTTTTACACAATTCAAACAGCTTCTCACAAATTCACAAATCGAACACAAACATTTTTTCTAATTTGGACAGGACAACGTCTGTCGGGTCAGCTAGTATATATATATATATTATAAATCTTTCTGTAAGTCTGTTTGTTTGTTTGTTAGCCAATCACGCCTGAACGTCTGGACCGATTTTATTGAAATTTGGGATATAGATGGAGCTTTTGTCGGTGCAGGTTATAGGCTATAAATCTTTTCAAAATTTTGACCAAAAGGGGAGAAAAAAGGGACAAAAATAGAAAAAATGGGCAAAAAATAGTACTTTTATGCATAAATGCTGTATTTTATCTGTTTTAAAGGTATTTTTTTACGATTTAGCTTGGTTAAGTTTCCCAAATAGCTATTGGAGGTGTTCCGTTTCTAAAGTTGAACCAAAAGGGGTCCAAAAAGGGGGAAAGGGGCCAAAAACGGGCAAATTGAGTGCATAGCCAATCACGCCTGGACCGATTTTCTTGAAATTTGGGATATTGATCCAGCTTTTGTCGGTGCAGGTTATAGGCAATAAATCTTTTTTGTTTGTTTGTTAGCCAATCACGACTGAACGCCTGGACCGATTTTCTTGAAATTTGGGATATTGATCCAGCTTTTGTCGGTGCAGGTTATAGGCTATAAATCTTTTCAAAATTTTGACCCAAAGGGGAAAAAATGGGACAAAGGGAGAAAAAATGGGTAAAAATTAGTACTTTATGCATAAATGCTGTATTTTATCTGTTTTAAAAGTATTTTTTTAAGGTTTAGCTTGGTTAAGTTTCTCAAATAGCTATTGGAGGTGTTCCGTTTATAAAGTTGGACCAAAAGGGGTCCAAAAAGGAGGAAAGGGGCGAAAAACGGGCAAATTGAGTGCATTTATATTCAGGACTTAGAGTATTCAAAAAACTGAGTTGTTTGTTAAACCGGTTTCCGAATAATTTGAAAAATTGCATTTTTTAAGAAACCGGTTTCAAACCCGGTTTCGAAACCGATAAACCGGGTTTTTATTTATTGTTACTTTTAATGCAAAAATGACCCAATAATAACTTTTTTTAATTTTTTAAACTAATCCAAGCTACATGACCCGCGCAACGCCGGGTGCAATCTGCTAGTATATATTATAAATCTTTCTGTAAGTCTGTTTTTTGTTTGTTTGTTGGTTTGTTTGTTAGCCAATCACGCCTGAACGCCTGGACCGATTTTCTTGAAATTTGGGATATAGATCGAGCTTTTATCGGTGCAGGTTATAGGCAATAAATATTTTCAAAATTTTGACCCAAAGGGGAAAAAAATGGGACAAAGGGAGAAAAATGGCACAAATTAGTACTTTATGCATAAATGCTGTATTTTATCTGTTTTAAAGGTATTTTTTTACGATTTAGCTTAGTTAAGTTTCCCAAATAGCTATTGGAGGTGTTCCGTTTATAAAGTTGGAATAAAAGGGGTCCAAAAAGGGGGAAAGGGGCGAAAAACGGGCCCCTTTTGAGTGCATTTATTTCTCCTGTTCTAATGTTCCATTCTCCGTTGGATCACTTAATCCATCAGCCTGTCCAAATATCTCTTGGAAGATCTAACCGATTTATCAATTTCGTGCCTTTTGCCTTTCACAACTGATTTGCAGCTTCACTACCTCATACATCCCATTGCCTCGGAATCCAACACAGTACCATAACGTACGTATCCATAAGTATTGTGCAGGTCATCCTTCTGATTGAAACTAATCTGGAGCAAACAGGTGGCCGAGTCAGCGTCTCAAACACAACTTGACTACCCAAACAGCTAACTATCGTCTCCCCCATCGATAATCATTTCCTGGTCTTTGTCTGGAAAAACAGTACCCTAACAGTATGCCCAAGGTGGCAACCCTCCTTCAAATAATATCAAAAAGTTTCTTGCTGCCAGTTTTCCTGGCGTTAGTACTCTTAACGTAGATTTTCCTATTTTCATTACGGAATTTTGCAGTTCCGTGTCAACAAATTCTTCTGTCACCTAGAGAGTAATTTCAAAAAACTGGGTTGTTTGTTAAACCGGTTTCCGAATAGTTTTAAAAACTGAATTTTTTAAGAAACCAGTTTCAAAACCGGTTTCGAAACCGATAAACCGGTTTTTTATTTATTGTTATTTTTAATGCAAAAATAACCCAATAATAATTTTTTTTAATTTTTTAAACTAATCCAAACTACATAACCCGCGCAACGCCGGGTACAATCTGCTAGTTTGTAATAAAGTACGAGAAAATAATTCTCATTACTTCGAACTGTTTCAAAAAGTACCTAAACTATAGCGTTGAGTGTCTTAAATGAGAGTTAGAAATAATGTACGATAAAGTGTCATCAATCACAGATTGTGGAAATAACATGTCGCTTTACTGTTCTCTGCCCATGGGAACTCCAATTCATCTGTGAAGTTGATTGTACATAAACACACCCATCACCCTGTTAAGTCCAATCTTAACTCGATAACTCTGTACCATGAAATACTTTGGATGTTCCAAGAGAGAAATTAAATTGTTGATAAATCGCCAAACGTCCTGGTTTATATCTAAAGAATATTAAAGTTAAAAAATCCGCATTTGAATAATCTCATACCTAGTGTTCAATTATATATTTGAGCCACTGTATACCAATTCTGTGAGTGAGAATTTTTGGGAATCGCTATATTGTTCTCCTGAAATATAATTTTTTCTACGAAGATTTACGATAAAATTGGTACTATCTAAGGGATGTCCTATTAAATATTGGGTATGACATTTTAATGTATTGAGCCTTTGAACTTCTTCTAGGGGTACCTACATTTTTGGGGTGCAAAAAATTTTTCTTATGGCTTGTGAAAAACATGAAAAATATAAATAAATAATAAAAGAGAAATAAATAAATAAAATAAATATAAAAAAACTTTCAATTATTTTTACAAATTATTACTTAAAATTCATAAAATTGCTTACAGATATTTTAAGTATCTAGACTTTTGTTGTTGACTGTATATAATACGAAAATAAAACATTAGAAAATTTAGAAAGGACTTAAACAAACTGAGCATCTTTTTCACATAAATTTAAAAACTTATTTGGTTTTGCTGAATACGTACTTGAGTTAAATGTCTTTTACAAACAAAATTAATACTTAAGAAGTGTATTTCTTTGAGGTGCAACTCTCTCTCTATTTATTTTTCTTTTACCGACTTAATTAATGGCTCTGATGTCACATCAATTTAGTCGTGCAGAATTATTTTTGCTAATCGCACGATAATATGGTTGGAGTAATTAAAGTAGAATATTGTTGCAGCTGCTGTTTTCGTAATTTTTTTTTTTTTTTTGCTAAACTTTCTGTTTTTGAAATTAAATTTTTAACAATGTAATGCGACCACAGATCGTAATAATAAATTAAAATAAATCAGATCTAAAACAGAGGAAAAACTACAACAAAAATTTTCTTTAAACGTGATATGAAATATTGAAAAAAGAGAAAGAAAAAAAAGAATGCAAACATGAGTATTAACAGGAAGTTTAATGTGAATATGTTGAATGGCAAAAGGGAATTCTACATGTGACAGGAACACATTTCCATCGACTGTGAGCCGGAAATGCGCATTAGTGGGAAATCTCCAACCCCATGTTGGTAAATACATATACAATGAATAATTTTGTTGTTAGTATAGATGCGGGCTTAATATGTACCTATGTATGTACGAGTATGTATGCAATTTAAATACAAACGAAGGAGCAAACAAATAAATTGTTATCAGTAGTCAACGATTGCTTTCGCATACATATGTAAATGCTCCCTTTATGCCATTTCCGTTTTATTTTTCCCTCCATCAATTTTCTAAAGTTAAACTAATGTATTTTATGGCTTCTGCTTCAAGTGCTTGGGTCCTTTAAACCTCCACCCTCCACGTGACGGCAATGCCAGCCACAGTGGTATTCCAAATTTAAAAACTGAAAAATATTTATTTGTTTAAATCCGATCAGCACCAGAAATAAGTTAGGCTTTCGTGTTTAATTGGATTAGTAATCGTAAATATATTCTATATGGAGATGACTGTGATCGGCAAAGTCCAAAATGTTCGAACTGGCGAATTTGGATGTACTACGAGGTTGAATATTTATCAATCACAAATTGATGATATTAGAATTCTTACTGAAAGCTTACAGTGCAGATGTTAGTTGCCTATCGATAATTTTCACATGGATGTGCCAAACTTGGGAAAAGTTTTTTATGTTCTTGCCTTTGTTGATTCTATAATAACACTATGCGACAAAATAGAAAAAATTAAATGCACCCAGTTAATGACATAGTGTAAGTTGTGAGTTTTGTTGAGTAGAATTCAGAAATATTTTTTTATATTTCTTGAACCATCTAAACGTATTATTTGGCAAAATCTCTTTTTTTGGACTTTACGCACAAATTTATTGATTACACAAACATTTCTGAACCGATGTCAAAGGAGAGGGATGGGCCTTTAAGACGCTATATACATATATATTATTTGACATAATATGCTATGAGGTTTGATGAGGTAAACTTGGCAAATGCGAATTTTTTTCATATTTTTTCAAGTTTGTCCGTTCATAGTAGCAAACTTTAATTAAAAAATATTAAATAAGTGATCACATTCTCAAAGTTCATTCTCTTGTGAAGTGATTGACACTGCGTTTGATCAAATCGGACAAAAATTACCGTAGTTATTATTTAAAGAGTCTAACAGTCGAGTTATATTTTTCATATATATTTTTTTTCAAATGAACTTTTAGTTCAAAAATTTTCAGAATTTTTGATAGAAATTGATTGTTAATCGGAAAATGTGTCAATTTCACGTTTGAACAACCACCAGTATCCATCAAAACTTTTAAAAATTTTTGAACTGAAACTTCATTTGATAAGATTACATATGTAACATATATAACACGACTGTTATACTATTTAAATAATAACTACGGTAATTTTTGTCCGATTTGATCAAACAAAGTGTTAATCTCTTTACAAGATAATACACTTTCAGAATGTCATCACTTATTTCATATTTTTTAATTAAATTTTGTAATTAAGAATAGCTAATCTTAAAAAAATGAGAAAGAAATCATATTTTCCAAGTTTACCCGATCAAAACTCATAACATGTAAGTTTGAACCATATGTTTATGTATATCATTTTAAAGGCTCAGCTGTTCCCTTTTCCAAAAACTTTGCATTTTGATAATAGGTTAAAAAATATTTGGGTAATCAATAATTTTGGATAAAAAGATTAAAAATACAGTTTTTGTCAAATAAAACTAGAAATATAAAAAAAAATATTTTTGAGTTCTACTCAACAAAACTCACAACCTACACTATGTTATTAGCTGGGAGTATTTTGATCGTCACACCGTGTAATTGAAAGTATTAACCGAAGATGGGTATTGTTTTAAAGGTATATAGTGATAAAAATGGAGTTCTTCGTACGTATGACTTTGTGAGAATGACTGACGGTTTCTTTCTCTCTCTCTGATTGACTACTTCCTCAAAAATCACCCTCCTAGCTCAAGATGCTGTTTCCAGGAATTGAGGTATTTGGCCATGAAGGAGAAGCAACGATTAATTTCAAAGAGTTATCCAAAATCTTACATCTGCTTAAAAAATATTAATCGAGTTTTTGAGTTTTCGTTATCAAAGAAAAAAAATTAAAGACTACCTTTTACAAGAGTTAGAAATGCTTCTGTCGGGTGGGCGATCTATCGGTTTAAATTTGAACAATCTGTAATTTCGAATTTGGCAATACTCCTGACATTTTATTCTGTCACAAAATTCAGCATATTATCCTCACTGAACGTAATGAATCGATTTACGCTTGAGCAACGTTTGGATTTGTTGAAAATTTATTTTTAAAATTTGGTCGCAGAGAAGGACTAACAGTGCCCTGTTTGCGCAGGTTTATTGCTAAAGTTCGCGAAACTAGATTCATTGTTGATACGCCAAGACGTGAGCGCGCTCGTACACCCGAAAATACCGACGTTTTGGATGAGAGTGTATGTGAGAATACATCAACTTGTCAACGTTCTCAGGAATTGAACATTTCACACACCAGTTTACGTCGAATTTTGTGAACAGAACTCGGTTTGACGCTTTACAAAGTTCAATTGGTTCAAGATTTGAAGCCCCATCAGCATCCGCTTCGCTAAATGGACCAACGAAAAACTACTACAAACTAAAACGATGAATAGATGAAAATCGATCTGTTAGGATGAAGCACATTTTTATCTTGGTGGGTAAGTTAATAAGCAAAATTGCCGTATATGGCTCTCAGAAAACCGACACGTGGTCTTACAGAAGCTAATGCACTCATTACGGGTGCAGCCGTTTATGGAGCGGAGGCATTATTGGTCCATATTTCTTTGAAAATGAGGACGGCGCAACTATTACAGCCAATGGAGACACCTATCGCACCATGATAACCGATTTTTTGTGCGCGGTCTTCATGGTACTGAGATGCCACACATCTCATGCCACAGTCGATTTTTTGCGTCAAACGTTTGATGGCCGTTTTATTAGCCGAAATGGTGGTGTCAATTGTCTCCAGGAAGATGCGATTTGACACCATTGGATTATTTTCCGTGGAGCACCGTTTAAGAAAAGTGATATGCCGACAAACCAGACACAATTAAGTATTTGAAGAACAACATTCGTGATGGCATTGCCGGGATACGACCCATTACACTTGAAAAAGTGAACGAAAATTGGTCGGATCGAATGAGGTACTGTGTGGCCAACCGCGGCAGCCATATAAATGAAATATTCCAATATAATAAATTCCAATATATATATGAAATATAATATTCCATTTGTAACCGGAACAATTGTACTTCCCAAAAAAAAAAAAATAAATTTGTTAAAATTTCAAACCGTTTTTGGTTTTTTGCATTTTTAAATTTAAACTTTTAAATGGTTTATCCTCATAGCTGCCAGATAAATAAAGCATCAAATCGTCAAATATTAGAAAAAAATCGTCAAAGACGTTCATAAAAATCGTAAAAATAATCGTCACAAACTCGGTATGAAACCGACACATTTTTCACTGCTTAATTTCTTGAGAGAGTGCAAGAAACACCACTTCATCTGATCTTCTTACTATTTACACCACTTATATCTGAAAGATAATGGAATACAACTCTCATGTATAGGCTGGTGCCCATACGTCTATTTTGAGACTTCTCCACCCCGTGCAAGAGAGGCCGAAGTTGCCCTTTAATGACGGTAGGGTATCGAACTCCATTGTTTCATTGGAGCATCGTTGCAATGTGTTTTGTGTTTCACTGTTCTATCCCTATTATAACGGATTTTGCTCGAGAGAAATAAGAGACTTGTTCCCGAGAATCATGCATTCTTACGTAACACTCGTTACATTACGTTACACTACATATGTGGTCGATTGGCCAGTGGATCGCACACTGCATTACAGACAAAATTCGTTCTTTAGTCGGATTATTCGTATGTGGAACTCCGTTCGTACAGAGGTTGTAATTTTTTGGGTTTTAAGGAAAAGATATAAGATACAGAAAAATTATCACTTAAATTTGCAATAGTAATAACTGCAAAGTAAAAACAAAGCTTAAAGTGGCTTTTAATTTACTAAAGTAAAGAATATCATGTAAATTTTTAATTTCTAAAAATCGTCAAAATAAGTTCATAAATCGTCACATCGTCAATATGCTATTTTTGGAGCACAAAATCATCAAAATGACAATAAATCGTCAAATCTGGTAGCTATGCTTACCCTTTAGTTTGGTAGTAATGGATATGCATTGGCACCTTTGAGGACAAGAATATTTCTTCTATTTGATTACGAGCTTACATTCCTCATAGCATTATTTAGAATATATAGCTGATCAAATTCATAGTACTGGCTGCTAACCACTTTAATTTGATCTGCTTTGGGATAACATCTTGTCTTTGTTAAGGCAATACCATAATTTAGAAGGAAGAAGTCTGTGTTTCGCTTTATGAGAATGCAGAATAACCTTAATTTATCCGGAAGAACACTAAAGGTTTATCTTTACTTACTTTAAGTACCCAGATTCGAATTATATACATAGTACATATATAATCTGTAATATTTTTAAGAGTATCATTTTTATGTTTCCATGTTCGTATATATTTTTATCACAACTACATTTGTATATTTCCCAGTGACAAGTGCAACCAGTGTGCAGTACTAACTATTGATTTTAAAAATAATAATAAAAAATGTTAGCAATCATCCAGCCAACCAGCAAACCAAAGCTCCAACCAACGAACTTACTTTAATTCATTATTGTACGATACTGTTCAATTGTTTACAACAAGTCAAGTGGAATTTTATAATACTTGTGCTCCATCCACACTCATATACAGAGAGATTTTAATATTTGTACGTTGTTCGAACGTTACAACAACACTAAGA
The DNA here is from genome assembly GCA_927399465.1 of Sarcophaga caerulescens. NCBI lineage: Eukaryota > Metazoa > Arthropoda > Insecta > Diptera > Sarcophagidae > Sarcophaga > Sarcophaga caerulescens. The sequence continues at coordinate 57,180,450 of OV656868.1, forward strand.
ACAATGGTGTGTTCTCACCACTACCATCTCCATTTAAATTTTGTTCTTAATTTTTTTTTGTGTTCCGTTTTATGGACAAAAAGTTCGATGTTTATAATTTTATTGTACTCTACATTGTACGAGTACAAATACAGCACACAATGGGAATGATTCAGTGTATTTGAACATTGCCTCTTTGATTTGTTAAGACTAGAGTTGAGCGTGTTCAATGCATTGATTTGGTCTTTACTCACTTCGACGCCTCCGTTCTATAACATTCTAAGTCGAAAAAGTGTGTTTTGAGTTATGAACTCTCAAAGTTTTCACGCTACATACGATTATATGTGTATTCTAAGTAGATTTTTCCCTATAACTTCGGAACGGATCGGCGCATCTTAACCAAATTTTGACAATATTTAAGTTAGAGAACGTAGAATTTAAAAATACAAGAACATTAAAAACGTTCTAAGTACACTTAGAACGTTATAGAATGGAGGCGTCGACTTGAGATCAAAAGTTTCATCATACATAGATACATGCATACATAATTGGTCATTACAACCGTTTATTCAGGATTACTACATAGTTTCTCACACCACTTATGGTTGTGTGTGTTAATTTTATACATGAGTGGCGGGACCTACAGTTTAAAGTCGACTCTGAACGACAGATTTTTGAGAAACTTTTCATGGCAATTTTATTTACTCTCAGCGTTTGTGCCAGAAATTTGCTGAAAGGAAGTCGCTGATGAGATATTTTTTTATATTTCGTTTCTATTGGCGATATCTGACTTGGCCCCACGTCTAATAAGACCAATCAATTTAAAACACGATTAATTTTAATTATATCCGCAAAGATTTCGATAGAAGTCGGCAATTAGTAAAGGTTCTCACTGAAATACTACGTCCTCTTTGGGAAGATCCCAATATTTTAAACTGCAATAAACAGATTCGATTAAACTTACTTACTTAATTGGCCATAACAACCCGATTAACGGATTTCGGCCTGCCGCAAGACATCCTTCCAGGCGCCTCTGGTTCTTGCGCGCCTACGCCAGTTGGTCACACTAATCGATGACAGGGCTTCCTCGATTTTGTCCTTCCAACGGATGCAAGGTCGTCCTCTTCGCCGGAGCATCCTCCTCCATACGAACGATATGGCCGAGCCAGCGCAGCCGCTGGATATTAATACAGTAAAATCTTTTTTTGCACGGTAGATACGTTCCTAAGAAATTCGTGTAAATCAAAATCGTGTAAAAAAATACACGGTTCATATGTAAATTTGGAAATATGTTCCACAACCATAAAAAATCGTGTAAAATGAAAAAATTCAAATATTTCCTTAAAAACCGTGCAAAAAAAGTGATAGCAAACTCCATTAATAAAACAAAACAATTCATATTTATTATTAATAAGGGCACTGTAAAAACGAAATTAAATAAAATTGGTTTTTGCAATAACGACCTAACACTATGTTACCTTTTGAAAAGTTATTCACGATTCCGATTATAAAATTTGAAGCTGTCACCAATTTATATAAAATATAATCTTAAACATTAACTTTAAGCACTTTGAAATTATATATTGCGTCATCAATAAACTGATATGTTAACTAAAAAGGGTATTTCTCTTAAAGTAAACATGCTGTGTAGTAGAGTTGCCATAATGATGTTATCCTGTAAGACACTGTAAAAAATCATGAAAAAATTATAATTTTTTTTTGAATTCGTATTAAATTTTTTTTTTGGAATTCGTGTTAAACCAAAAAAAGCGTGTAAAAAAATTAAAATTTTCTTCTTGACGAACCGTGTTATTTCAAAATCGTGTAAAAAAGATTTTACTGTACGCTGCACAATGTCCATGTCGTTGAGGAGCTCATACAGCTCACTGTTGGATGGGATACGAAGATCTTACGTAGGACTTTTCTCTCGAATACTCTCAAGGCTGCTGCATCAGTGCTTAATAGGGTCCATGCCTCTGCGCCATAAAGAAACGCGGGTAGGATGAGCGTCTTGGAGAGTATTAGTTTTGTCGCACGAGAGAGGTCTCTGTTACTCAATTGGCTATTGTGACCATAGTAGCACCTGTTGGCAAAAGTGATCCTGCGTTTGATCTCCAGACTGACATCATTTTTGGTGGTAACTGGACACTTTTTTGAAAAATAGTGCCATTGCGATGCACTCCCGCCTTTTGCAGAACACTTTCCATGACGAAGTTGAAGAGGTCGCATGATAAGGGGTCGTCTTGTCTGAAACCTCGCACGGTATCAAAAGGTTCGGAGAGATCCATTCCTACCTTGACGGAGCTGCAGGAATTACTCAACGTCATTCTGCATAGCCTTATCAGCTTCGCAGGTATACCGAGCTCAGACATTGCGGCAAAAACACGATCCCTTATGGGGCTATCGAAGGCAGCCTTATAGTCGACAAAAGGATGGTGTGTGTCGACTTGTTTTTCGTGGGTCTTTTCCAGGATTTGGCGTAGTGTGAAGATCTGGTCGATGGTGGACTTGCCAGGTCTGAAGCCGCACTGATAAGGTCCAATCAGTGTTTTGACGAGTGGCTTCAGTCTTTCACACAATACGCCTGTAAGAACCTTATATGCGATAGGGAGAAGGCTTTACCCCTGTAGTTGGCGCATATTGTAGGGTCTTCCTTTTTTAGGACAGGACAGAAGACACTGAGGTTTAAAACTGATTTTAAAAATTTCGAAAAAAATCTACCAACACTACTACATAGAGGCATTAAATGTAGCGTTAATGCTTTTAAACAAAATACCAAAAGTTCTCGTTACTTACAAATGCCATAACATTGTCATAAGGACTAGCACGAGAGAGAGAGAGAGAGAGAGCGAGCAGATTTGTTTGAATAAATTTTGTATGGTATAAGATACAGTATTCCCTCGATTTACGTTGTTTCGATTAACGTCGTCAAAAATTTTATTCCCTTCAACTTCGATTTTGTTACGGATTGTTCTAAGTTAGGTTTGTAATCTTCGCTTCCACCCTTTTAATTTGCATGTATGGTTGGCAATAATGCACTTTATTGCAACTCTTTTTATCGATGTAAATGCAACCCTTTCGTTATCTTTATCCCTTTTACTTTGTATGTTCTTCGATATGTTTTTTTTTTGGCGCGTTCTGATCGGCCAATAGGATTTTGACACCAGGCGTCTGTTTCGTTGGGATTTTACCGTTAGGTAATTCAACCAATCAGAACATGACATTTGTCACTGAACGAGGATAGGGGATATGGATAAAGGAGGATAATGAGCGAGAACATTCTAGAAGAAAGGTAGTAATGAATAGAGGCGAGATCGTTGAATCAGTTCATGTGTGGCGGTCGAGTAGTAAAGATGAAACAATAGTTGAAAGAGACGAAAAAAATTAATCTTGTGTGTGTATTTAGTGAAAACTAAATTTTAATTTAGTTAATTTTATCAAATTTTAATTGTTAATCAGTGATTCCGTTCATTTAACTTAAGTTTTCTTTTAAAAAAAAATTCATATCAAAGTCAAACGTTCAACCACAATTGAAAAAAAAAAAAGGAAGAAGTAATTGAATTCAGTCAGCATTAACACAACAACAACAAAAAATAACCTGCCACAACACCGCTGCAGATCATCATTAACACCACCACCAGCATCATCGTTACCACCACCACCATGACTCACACAGTTTTGGCGACCATGCGGCTAGATCCTCAAAGTGCAATTTGCTCGATGATTTTGATATGCACAATTTGAAGTTGTTGCTAAATGTGTAATCGTAACCGCATTTCGTTTTTTTTTGAAACTGCAATTAATTCAAGAACGCCAATATAACTTAAAACATGAAGCAGCAAATTACAGTTTTTAATTCTTTCTAAAATCAGATATTAATAAATCCGCCAGTAATTAAACCCAAATGAATAAAGAACAATTAAAATTCAAAACCAATAGTCCAAAATCAACAATCAATACTCTACTGTGTCTTGGACTTGCCAAAAAATTTTTTTAATTCCAACTCAATCTATGTGAAAATATAATCAAATTGAATAACACTCCCGTGCAAGTGCTTGTGATCTCAAGTTTATTACAAAGCAACAAAAAACATAAATACATGTCATTTTAAAAACTAAAACTATAAAAATGAAACACAAATAATAAAACAGAAAAAAAAAATATCATCAATAAAGTGACACAACAAAGAAAAAGATAAAATGCCAAAATACAAAATTTAAATCATTCAATTTAAAATAAATAAATTAAAACCAACATTTAAAAACAACTGTGAACTTTTATAAATTAAAAAAAATAAAGAAAATTTCTACTCAGCCATCATCAAAGGAACAATAAAACCCAAAAACTAAATTCCAAAGTGATATACTAAATAAACTTGACCATATTCAAAAAATTAAAGAAAAAGAAAAGAAACTAAATACAAAACAGTCAGTAAAAACAAAAAAAATACTTACATGCAAAATGCAAACTTACAAACAGTTATATAGATCTAGTGTTGGAAAATTATTATAATAATTAAATAAAAATTAAAACAAATTAAAAATGAAATATTTCAATCTATTCTTTGCCAAATCTACATCTGCTTATGAAAATGGAGACCGGTGCACCGCAGCGCAGATAAGTTCCTGTATATATATCCATATTCCATTAATGTTTTAACCCTTATTATCATAATTATTATTATTATTATAATTACTATTATCTTTATCATAATTATTATTATTATTACAATTACTATTATCTTTATCATAATTATTATTATTATTATAATCACTATTACCCTTATCATCATTGTTATTATTATTGATATTATTATCATTAGAATGTTACCATGGTGTAGACATGTACATTATCTCTTCATACATATACATATATTATTTCATTTAAATCTCTTATCCTTCTATTGTAAATAAATCATATTTTTTCTTTATGTCAAAATGAAAACAATTGAGTCCTTAGTTGGCTAAATCGGAAGGGGAGGGAATGCTGGGAACATGGTAAGGTAGGAAGCACATGGTTATTTTAGGGACAGATGTAGTATTTGATTAGGGCGTCCGTCTGTCATGGTGTGTGACTTTGTCACTGGGAGGGAACTTGTGCCCTAGGCGGTAATAACACCTAACCGTCCGGTCGTTTCAGCTCATTTATCCTTGTCACTTTTACATTTAACAACATTGTAGCTTTTTATATTTTTTTTTTTATATTCACACAGTCTATAGTATTTTCTTTGGTGGCATGCAGGCTGTGTTTATATGCTTACGCGTCGTAAAATACGGGTTGAGAACCACCTTGATTTGAGCAGCCGGGGAGATCTTTGCATGCCCTTGACCTTGATATTTTATTCGGTTTTAGAATTTTTTCAGTCTATTGATCATTTTATGACCGGCGCGTAACATATTTGGCGCCCAACGGAAAGGCCAACGGGTTGTTCAAATTTGTTGGCTGAATTTCAATACCAACGCAAAGGCCAGAGTTTAATTATATTTTTAAATGGCCAAAATTTCAATAAATTCGTTGGTCGCGTAACATATATGGCGCCCAACGCAAAGGCCAGTGTTTAGTTCTTTTTAAATGGCCAAAATTTCAATACCAACGAAAAGCTCATTAGTTAATATTATTGTTTGTCGAGATTTCAATACCAGCGAAATAATGTGACGTGATAGAAAAAGTTATAACGGTGATTCGCATCACGTGGCGATAGAGCCGCTGGCACGTGCTATGTAACGGGATTTCGAGTTGACGATGGTTACACGTGTTCGACAATGATCGGCATTGTTAAGTGGTACAGTTAGAATAATTTTAGTGCGCATTACTGTACAGGTTTCGGTTAAAATTATAAATTGTTTTCGCGTATTTGATGTAAGTCATGACATCTGGATGTGTTTGCTCTGGATGTTTCATTTGCGACATCAAAAAGGGAAAATGTTTTAATTTTATTTAATTTACATGCCTTTGTTGGTTTCCTTCATAAATCGGCGTAAGTCATGCCATCTGGACAACAAGTCTGGAGGTTTCATTTGCGACGTCGAGGGAGGGTCACCTTCAAGTTGGCTCGACTGAAATTCTGTTAGCATTATGGCGATATTTGCTCTGATTCGGGAGACTATAAGTCCGAACTGGCGACACAACGTCGAAAGTTTTCGTTGCGATAGGATCTCGGGATCATATTAGTTATCGCGTAGCATTTTTACTCGTGGGAGTCCTTGTCCTTAGTGTTGAAGGATGAGTTGCACCACGATGTAGTATTTGAAAGGTTTTAGTAATGTGCAAATACACTTGGTCGGAAAATCAATTTCTTTTGCCATGTGGAGAGAAGAAATCGATTTACCTGCCAGAGTCGAGGTTAGTTGTATCACGTGTAAATTTTTGATTAGATTTTTTTTATATATGAATTTTTTTTATTAACCACGTGCTTATTTTGCCATGTTTCCCAGCAGTCCTCCTTGTGAACACATGTGAACTGCTTCTTTGAGATTGTGAAATTTTACTTTGTTTATTTTTTGAATCTAAATGATAATCTGGAATTTTTTTTTGCTCGCGCATATCTTAATCGCGTATAATTTTTTTTTTACCTTATTATTTTTCCTACATTTTTGGGGAAACGAACGTTTTCCTCCTTTGCCTATTATTCCTCTTCTTTGGGAAGGGACAACTTTTCATTATATATATAATTATTTTATTATTTTTTCTAGCTGATAATCTCAAATTGTTTTTCTTTTCTCCTATCGGTGTCGATTTTCTTTCATTTGGGTTTCATTTATTTCTTTCATGCGTTCAATGGCGCATTATGCCCAAACCTACCACTAGGCAGGACAGCCAGGCTAATACTTCTGGAACATCTAGGACACCTCCAAAGAGAACGGTGGTTAATTCCAATTTGGTTAATTTATCAGGAAGAGGGGCGGTGAAAGTCGCGTCTCGTGTATCTGGTAGGGGCAGAGGTTCAACACCAGCTAGGAGAGTATCACTTGCACCAAGTTCAGTTAGTGCACAATCTAGTACAAGTATCAGGGCAATTAGGTCCTCACCAGTTTCTTGTTCATCGGAGTCACTCCAGACGGAGATTGCGAATAGTGCCAAAGGTAGTCTCAGTAACGATCCTCTTGCCGAATCGTCAGTAGTAGTAGATACAGGGTCTCTGTATAAATCCTCAGTTAGGACAGTAAGCGAAAGTCAAGGTAACCCGGACCTTTCACTGGAAATGCCGAACGAAGGGGAAAATAGAGGGGCTGATGGACAAGCATCAGGCGGTAGCACAATGGAAAATTTAATGGCCTATTTCCAGGAGGCAATGAAAAATACACAGGATGAGTTTCGCAGGGAATTTGCAGCGCTTAGGGAGTCCCTGGGTCAACCAATTAATAACAGGTCTGTCTCCGAACCACCTGAGTTATTCAATCAACCATCAGGATTTCAATCGAACGCATCAATTGTGTCCTCTCCCACAGGTTTCAAATTAAAGGACTGGAAAATTTCTTATAGCGGTGATGGCAGTGTGTCAGATTTTTTGTTTAAACTGGACATTCTTGTCGAACGTTCACGATGTCCTCAAGACCACTTGTTGTCAAACTTCCACATTTTCTTGACAGGCAAGGCCGAGACATTTTACTGGGATTATATTAGGCAATACCCTAGAGCTACGTACCCAATGTTGAAAAACGCTCTTACTAGAGAATTTGGATCGAGGGAAAGTGATCATGAAATTCTTCTGAAAATTTCAACGCGTAGACAGTTACCCAGGGAAAGTTACGACGATTTCCACTCTTTCATCGTTCGCTGGAACTTACGACTCTCCAACCCCATGTCGGATAGCTCACTAATAGAAATCATAAAGAAAAACGTGAACGCGGACCTAAAGGTAATGTTGTTTATATCGGAACCTGGAGACTTAAGTAGTCTTCGCGATTTAGCCAGGAGGGCCGAGAAAGTTTTGGCAGAGAATAAGAGTATTAATTCAGGACGGCAACGTCAGGTGAATGAAATTTTGGTCGAAACGACGCCCTCGGACACCGAACCTGAAATAGATCCGCAGATAGAGGCTCTGAAAATTAGCAGGTCTTGGATGCCTGGTGATTATTCCAAAATAAAGTGCTGGAACTGCTTACAATTCGGGCATAGCTACATCTATTGCCCAGATGAAACGCGAAATGTCTTTTGTTACAAATGTGGCCAACAGGGAGTAACTACGATCAAGTGTGATAAACCTCACGGGGGAAACTCCCGTCGGAGCGAGTGGGCGACCGGGGATGCTCGTTCCTCAAAATAAATCCCGAGTTACACAAGATAGGAGTAAAGCCTTCACAGAAGGACATACTACCTGATGAGACCAAAATTTTACCGGATACACCAACATATACTAAACTAGAATATGAAGATAAACCTAGGCGCTGGGGACGCAAATCAGTTGATCACAGAATTTCGCAACGAATTTTCAAATGTAGGCAAAGATACCGTATGAGAAGAAGATTTAGGAAAGTAACGGAATCTTCGCGCTTACCGGACAGCGATGATGGAAGGCCTTTTGTAAAGGTTAGAATTTTGAACGAGGAGTTGCTGTGTCTATTGGACTCCGGTGCAAATGTGTCTGTATTAGGAAAGGGAAGTCTCGATTTTGTCAATAGGAACAATATACGATTGGAAAGATTTAGATCTAGTATTTTTACTGCGAATGGTTCCAGAAATGATGTGGTAGGGTATTGTAAATTACCAGTGACGTATAAGGGAGTAGTAAAGTCGATAATTTTTTATGTAGTGCCAAACCTCTCTCAGCTTGGTTACCTTGGTGTGGATTTTTGGAAGGCCTACGACATTGCCCCTCAAATTTTTTCAGATTTGTCCTGTTCGGAGCTGGTCAAGGAGACTAGATTTAATTTTCACAAATTGTCTGCGGAGCGAAAATTGCGCCGGGAGAATGTCGTGGCGAATTTCCCATCTTACGAAAAGGGAAGCCGAACATACAACACGAGGTGTAGATCAGTGAATTTTGTCGTAGGGCAGGAAGTCTTTAGGAAAAACCATGTGCAGGGTGATTTTAAATCAGCCATCAACGCGAAATTTCTTCCCAAATATGTGAAATGTAGAATTAGGGAAAAATTAGGAAATTCGTTGTATACACTCGAGGACCTAAGAGGGAACTACATAGGGAAGTATCATGCTTCGGACATAAGGCCCTGAACTGAAAAGATTGCACTGGTCGTGAAGCCCGGCTAATTTAGTAAGTAGAACATGAGACCTCTTTTCCTAGGGTCGTGGGTCGAGCCACACGTTTTTTTTATTTTTCTTTCCCTTTCTTTTCCTCATCTTGTATAGTTTAGATTGAGCTTTTCCAATCCTGCCTGTTCACTTGTCGATCACAGATCTCCAGATGAAGCAGGTTTGTTACGGATTGTTCTAAGTTAGGTTTGTAATCTTCGCTTCCACCCTTTTAATTTGCATGTATGGTTGGCAATAATGCACTTTATTGCAACTCTTTTTATCGATGTAAATGCAACCCTTTCGTTATCTTTATCCCTTTTACTTTGTATGTTCTTCGATATGTTTTTTTTTTGGCGCGTTCTGATCGGCCAATAGGATTTTGACACCAGGCGTCTGTTTCGTTGGGATTTTACCGTTAGGTAATTCAACCAATCAGAACATGACATTTGTCACTGAACGAGGATAGGGGATATGGATAAAGGAGGATAATGAGCGAGAACATTCTAGAAGAAAGGTAGTAATGAATAGAGGCGAGATCGTTGAATCAGTTCATGTGTGGCGGTCGAGTAGTAAAGATGAAACAATAGTTGAAAGAGACGAAAAAAATTAATCTTGTGTGTGTATTTAGTGAAAACTAAATTTTAATTTAGTTAATTTTATCAAATTTTAATTGTTAATCAGTGATTCCGTTCATTTAACTTAAGTTTTCTTTTAAAAAAAAATTCATATCAAAGTCAAACGTTCAACCACAATTGAAAAAAAAAAAAAGGAAGAAGTAATTGAATTCAGTCAGCATTAACACAACAACAACAAAAAATAACCTGCCACAACACCGCTGCAGATCATCATTAACACCACCACCAGCATCATCGTTACCACCACCACCATGACTCACACAGTTTTGGCGACCATGCGGCTAGATCCTCAAAGTGCAATTTGCTCGATGATTTTGATATGCACAATTTGAAGTTGTTGCTAAATGTGTAATCGTAACCGCATTTCGTTTTTTTTTGAAACTGCAATTAATTCAAGAACGCCAATATAACTTAAAACATGAAGCAGCAAATTACAGTTTTTAATTCTTTCTAAAATCAGATATTAATAAATCCGCCAGTAATTAAACCCAAATGAATAAAGAACAATTAAAATTCAAAACCAATAGTCCAAAATCAACAATCAATACTCTACTGTGTCTTGGACTTGCCAAAAAATTTTTTTAATTCCAACTCAATCTATGTGAAAATATAATCAAATTGAATAACACTCCCGTGCAAGTGCTTGTGATCTCAAGTTTATTACAAAGCAACAAAAAACATAAATACATGTCATTTTAAAAACTAAAACTATAAAAATGAAACACAAATAATAAAACAGAAAAAAAAAATATCATCAATAAAGTGACACAACAAAGAAAAAGATAAAATGCCAAAATACAAAATTTAAATCATTCAATTTAAAATAAATAAATTAAAACCAACATTTAAAAACAACTGTGAACTTTTATAAATTAAAAAAAATAAAGAAAATTTCTACTCAGCCATCATCAAAGGAACAATAAAACCCAAAAACTAAATTCCAAAGTGATATACTAAATAAACTTGACCATATTCAAAAAATTAAAGAAAAAGAAAAGAAACTAAATACAAAACAGTCAGTAAAAACAAAAAAAATACTTACATGCAAAATGCAAACTTACAAACAGTTATATAGATCTAGTGTTGGAAAATTATTATAATAATTAAATAAAAATTAAAACAAATTAAAAATGAAATATTTCAATCTATTCTTTGCCAAATCTACATCTGCTTATGAAAATGGAGACCGGTGCACCGCAGCGCAGATAAGTTCCTGTATATATATCCATATTCCATTAATGTTTTAACCCTTATTATCATAATTATTATTATTATTATAATTACTATTATCTTTATCATAATTATTATTATTATTACAATTACTATTATCTTTATCATAATTATTATTATTATTATAATCACTATTACCCTTATCATCATTGTTATTATTATTGATATTATTATCATTAGAATGTTACCATGGTGTAGACATGTACATTATCTCTTCATACATATACATATATTATTTCATTTAAATCTCTTATCCTTCTATTGTAAATAAATCATATTTTTTCTTTATGTCAAAATGAAAACAATTGAGTCCTTAGTTGGCTAAATCGGAAGGGGAGGGAATGCTGGGAACATGGTAAGGTAGGAAGCACATGGTTATTTTAGGGACAGATGTAGTATTTGATTAGGGCGTCCGTCTGTCATGGTGTGTGACTTTGTCACTGGGAGGGAACTTGTGCCCTAGGCGGTAATAACACCTAACCGTCCGGTCGTTTCAGCTCATTTATCCTTGTCACTTTTACATTTAACAACATTGTAGCTTTTTATATTTTTTTTTTATATTCACACAGTCTATAGTATTTTCTTTGGTGGCATGCAGGCTGTGTTTATATGCTTACGCGTCGTAAAATACGGGTTGAGAACCACCTTGATTTGAGCAGCCGGGGAGATCTTTGCATGCCCTTGACCTTGATATTTTATTCGGTTTTAGAATTTTTTCAGTCTATTGATCATTTTATGACCGGCGCGTAACAATTTGCGTCGTCATTCGATTTACGTCGCCTCTGTTGTTTATAAACAAAAATCAGGGGAATTACCTCTTTAAAAAAAATTCAATATTATTGTGTAACTATTTGAATAAAATAGAGAGTTTTGAAAAAAATAAATATTTAAGTACATTAAATATGAGTTCAAAAAATAAAACGTGATGTTCTAAGAAGAAAACGAAATGTAATTTCGTTAAAAACCAAATTGGACACCTTAAGGCGTCATGATAGTGGCGAAAAAGCGTTTGTTGTAGCTAATATAATGGGTCTTCCACCTACAACAATAAGATACATCCTAAAAAGTGGAGTAGAAATTCGTGCAAGTGCAAAAGCGACTGCGTCTTCTTCTATTGAAAACACTTCTAAAATATATGTTCCTTTTTTAAATAGTATTTAAGTGTTAATGGATTATTTTTTTATTTATTATTAAACTTTTTGTGAACAACATATGAAATAAATTTTTATAACAAATCAAAAATCCATCTATATTTATGTATATACTTAGTTATACCAAAGAATATGGATATAAAGAATGCGCATCATGTAGAAGTAAAATTTCTTATGGCGGGTTGTAGGCGTACGGCCCGCTCTCACCAAAATTTGTTTAAAATTACTACCCGCACAATTGTGCAGAGAGAACTCACACGCATTCTTGTGTTATTTGATTTAGTTGTCGATCAGACTGCGACAAGAACACATGTGTAGCGTATGCGTTATCATTTTATTTCAGAATAACACTCAAAAAATATTTTATGTTAAAAATGTTCTATGTCATTAGCTGGCCGTATTTAATTTTTTTATTTTTTCTTCTAATAAAAAATGGGTTTTTTATTTTTGTTTATCTAAAAAAAACTAGGTATAATTTTTAAGCCAAAGATGGATAGCTTTATGTTCTTTTAATAAAAAAAATGGATTTTTTATTTTATCTTTATTTATCTAAAATTATTAAGATAGATAGCTTTACATATGTATGTTGATGAAATGAAAATCAAGTATCGTATATTATTGACAGTTTTCTATGGCTGTAAATAAATAAATTCTCCCAACTTATTTTCTCTCTCTTGCTCACTAATCACAACCAGTGTTGCCGTTTAACTATTTTTAACCAAAATTTCCGGATTTGGTTATTTATTTTTCTTATAAAAAGAGCTTTTGTTTGTAGAAATGAATTAATTTGTAAGACTAAAATTTTAGTTTGTTATTTTTTGTTTCTTTTTTTACTATGTTGTAATTATTATAATTTATATTTGAAAAAATAAAATAAAAAAACTGTGAATTTAATTTTGGTTAATTTTTTCTTATTTGGTAATTTTTTTCACAAATGTTGGTTGCAATATTTTTTTTCGTGGCAACACTGACCAGAATAAGTGATTTCAGAAAATTTAATAAAAAAGTGGTCAAACAACAAAAACGCTCGATGAGAGCAACGCATTGTTACGCTCTTCGTTTCCTTCCCTTCTATCTTTCCCCCCGCGTCCAGAAATATTTTTCAAAAATATTCCAAAAAATGTTAAGATGCACATTCTTTATACTTTATTTTCTTTGGTTATACAGAATAAAAATTTAATTATTTTAGTTTTTTTTTGTAAAATGTACAGAAATAAATGGATCTGATAGTATGAGTTATTTGGAATTCGGTTTACGTCGTTTCGATTTACGTCGCTTTTTTCCGGAACATTCTACGACGTAAATCGAGGGAATACTGTATAATTTAAATGATGCCTCAAACTTTTAGTGTGTGCAATCGCAGCTAATAAATTATTATCGCGTAACTAATAAATTATTTGCAATTAACTAAGTTTTCAGTTTTGAATGCACATTACATTTCGATCCCGTCTTCTCACATTTGCACATTATACTCATTTTCCGGTTATCCTTTATTTCAGTTTTCAACTATCGCGTTTAGTCCTTAGTCAGTTGTTATTATTTGAAAAAAAAAGTTTGCTGTGTTTGTTAGCGTATGGGTGCATCGGTATGAGTTCAACATTTTCACTTATTTGAACATGATTTTTAAAAAGTTTTCGCGTAAAAATAGCGATATTTTATGAAAATTACCACAGAAACTTCTGCGATTGCTTTAGTTGTGGAATGGGGGGGGGGGGTTACAACCCACATTTGGTGTAAATTGTGTTCAAATTTCCAAACGTATTTAGCGAGAAAAAAACTTTAGTCGTTTACACATTTTCTTAACTTTGCTTTTGTGAAATAAATACGTATTTTTTTTTAATTTGAAAATTTCAAAAGTTGTTTCATATTCAGGCATCTCTACCTTTACTGCACGCACACACACACAATATCAAATATTCTGTTTATTATAGAAAAGAAAAAAATCCCGGTCGTTACGTTAAACAGTTAAGCAAAGAAAACAAAACACAAAATGAGAATTTAAGAAGATTGTTGAGCATCAAAAATTTGTTTCATTTACGTTCTTCAGAAGTTCGACGTACTTTCCATGCACACTTGGTTGCAAATTGAAAACTTTGCCATATACTTGGATTCTATGCATGTATGTATATGAATGTATGTATATGTATATACACAAACACTTAGAGGATATAATAATTATATGATTGTGTGTGAAATTCGGATTTTTCAATGGATTCGATTAAAGACATGTCCAGAAAGTTAAATAACATATGGAAACTATAAATATCATTCTTTCAATAACCATAACAACAAAACAAACTAAGACAACAACAAATTCATACATTTTATTAACTTATTGTCATTTTTGTCCTTCACGACTTTCCATATTTTTAGGCTTATGTGAGAGATAGAGTAGCCCAGACAAGCTTACTTACGTACATATATTATTTATGTGCCGATTTTGCGTGTGATTTTAGGCATTTAAGTTCCTATTAAATTGTAATTCTAAGGGCCATTATTACAACTTGCCGTTAAAATTGGGTTTAGTTAAAGGTACCTTTAGCTAAAGGGAACTGTAAAGTTACCTTTAACTGATTTTCGATATTACAACTTACAGATATTACAACTGCCAGATAGATAAAGCACCAAATCGTCGTATATTAGAAAAAAAAATCGTCAAGGACGTTCATTGAAATCGTCAGAAAATCGTAAAAAAAAATATAAGTAAATAAATTAAAAGGTTTTTAAAAAAATTCTGTGTGATGTTCGCTGTAACCGACACATTTTTTAGTGCCTTGTCTTCTTAAGGCGGTGCAGGAAATATTTCACTTCATCTGATCTTCTTATTATTTACACAACTTATATCCGACCAAGAATAGATAACAACCCTCATATATGGGCCTGTGCCTCAACGTCTATTTTGAGACTTCTTGATCGCGTACTGGAGAGGGTTTGGTATCATTGATTTATTAGAGCATCGTTGTAATGTGGCTTGTGTTTCACTGTTCTATTGGCACTACAACGGATTTTGCTCGAGCGAAACATATAACACTCATATAACACTCGTTTTCTCGGCAAGCATCTCCGTTTGTGGTCCATTGGCTAGTGGATTGCACTATGCGTTACAGGCAAAATTCGTTCTTCTTTCGTTCTCCCTTCTTGCAGAGGTCTTTCCTATCACTTGTGTCATAAAATGTTTCAAATCTCTTTCCTCCTCCCCATAACATATGTTCCTAGTTTCAACGCAATGTACTGCATGAGTAGCGGATATTCGCTGTTGGTCGAAAAATGTTTGTTGGTAATGGCACTTGACTTTGGTTTTCCTAGAGTGATATTAGAATCTATATTCGAAACTTTCCAAATGGTCTGCAACCGCAAATGGTAAATTATGCTCAACTACGAGTGTCAATCTTATTTCAAAATTCTTAGTACTGCCTATTATATGCTGGGCAATGTTAGGGTATTTGAAGATATTTGCAGAACTTACCATTTTTCTTTAAATTCCTGACCATTTTTTTTTTAAATTTCTTTACTTATTGGCGCTTTTATTTATGTTATTTAGCATTTTTTGTTGGTAAATAATTTAAAAATATAATACTTTACTTCTTGTTATTACTAAACTAAATTTGCAAAAGTAAAAATTTCAAAGTAAATACAAAGCTTAAAGTGGCTTTAATGTACAAAAGTAAAAAAATTACGTAAATTTTTAATTTCTAAAAATCGTCAAAATAAGGGCATAAATCGTCAAATCGTCAATATGATATTTTTGGAGCACAAAATCGTCAAAATGACGATAAAACGTCAAATCTGGCAGCTATGCTTACAGATAAAATAAAATTAAAATGTGGCAGTGCCGGAGCAAAGTCGATAAAACTGTTCAATAAAAAAAATTTTTTTTAAACGCAGTGGCAACGACGGCTTCGTTTTTTGTTGTATATGTTCATTTTGTTTGTATTTGAAGTTGCCATATTGAAAATAATATATAATATGGCAAGTTCAAACATAAACTTACCGGTAGTTACCGGTAGAATGATCCTCTCTTTAGCTTAACGCTCACTTCTACCATATTGTCCACTTATAATAATGAAAAACAATTTATCTGCCCGTTAAAATCCTCCATTTAGTTAACGTCAAGTTGTAATAATGGCCCTAAGGGTTTTTAAATTTAGGTAATTAGGAATGGAAATTTCATCTCCAGATAAATAATAGTACCATTGACACGTACACACTAAAATACATAATTACAAACAATTAAGATAACAACCAGCAACTATAATGATAACTTATAATGCTTGAACAAAACCTTTGGCGCAACCAGGTCCTTTAAAGCTATCGCCAAGTATGCTATTATTTGTGCTATTACTGACCAAAGTCATGCTAAAAGAGATATCACGCCATGTGGAAGTTTATTGAATCGGCACTCCTCAAGTTCAACCAGAAAATAATCACAGATAAGACTGTTTCCTCTTCGCGCATCAATGACGTAGGGTAGCATCAGGGACTGTGAGGACCAACTTTCTTGGGACATCTACAAGTTCAGGTAAAGGCCGGGGGTAAAACTTTGCGTCATCCCCAATGATCATGACCTAGATCATGCGCAATGCTACTGGCCGATATCGCAGATACTGATGCAATCATCAATTCAAATTCAAAAAGGTACAAGCTGATCTTTGCTCCCGTCGCTGGTAAGAAAAAGGGCGTGAATTTTACTTAAAAGAGTTATTAATCAATAGCAATGGTAACAATTGTGTTAGACTTTAACCGCCCTGGGTGCTAAACCTTATGGATGTTTTCCTCCTAAATGCCTGCAGGGACTCCTCTCCACCTATTAGCTGTCTATGGTGATCAATGGTGGAGGCCAGACAAAAGGCAGATACTAATGAAAGAGGTGAGTCAATTTAATGCAGCAGCCTTGAGAGTATTCGAGAGAATAGTCGTACGTAAGATGTTTGGTCCAGTGCGTGTTGGCGATGTTTTCCCCATCCGATCCAACAATGAGCTGTATAAGCTCCTCAACGACATAAACATTGAGCAGCGCATTAATATCCAGCGGCTGCGCTGGCTCGGCCATGTCGTTCGAATGGAGGAGGATGCTACGACGAGACGGGTATTTGATACGGCGATCTACGGAAGTCGGCGAAGAGGACGGCCTTGTATGCGTTGGAAGGACCAAATCGTTTGGAAGGACCTGTCATCGATTGGTGTGACCAACTGGCGTAGGCGCGCAAGAAGTAGAGGCGCCTGGAAGGATATGTTGCGGCAGGCCGAAATCCGTTAATCGGGTTATTAATGGCCAATTAAGTAAGTAAGTAAAGTCAATTTTTGAATTTCTTATAGTATAGTATTCAAATTGTCAATCTTAAATATAGGTGACGAACCCAAGTTCATTATTTCATTACATAGGAAAGTCACTGACATTACTCGAGTAAGAGATTCTCGTAAGGAATACTTTATAGATTGGAGGGTCTCTAAAGACTGCTTTTTATCGGATCACACATACATAGCCTATGTCGTTAATGGGGTTCTGGGAAAGACAAGGCAACCTTATAGAAATAGACAGAATACTGACTGTGACGGTTTTAGATCAGTGTTTTCTGCTAGGTTATGAGACTGCCACTATGTATAAGGCAGTAGACGGTCTGACAAATGTCTACAGGCTAAATCCCAGCGATGTAATCCCGAAATTTGAGCACTGCGAGGCAAGCTAACGAATGATTGGACTGGCTACAAACGAAAATTACGTGAATTTAAAAACGTAAGCCGGAAGGCGGGCTCTTCTTCGACTTCCGGGCGATGATCCTTTTGTGGGGATTTCGAAAACTTCTGAAAAAGACTAACTGTAATATAGGGTCTATAAAGTAAGGTAATAATACCTGGACTATATCGAACGAGGGGACTCTTAAAGTACTCTTTGATACACATTTTCCGCGTAATCCTGAGCGCAGTCATGACTCAAACACCCTGTTTGGAGGCATTTGCGCCTTAAATTTTGGCACATTCCAAAGTTTTAAATCTCCTGATACTAACGACATTATATCTGCAGACCTACAGGTGATATCTGATATGGTAATTCCCTGGCTGAAGAGAACCTACCATGCCTGTCTTAAGTACTCATATGTACGTATGTATCTGCTAAGTGGAGGCGACGAAAGTCGTTTTCATCTCAAACGCTGGGAGACCATCGATACCCATTGCGTATGATCTCAGAACTATTAGTCAAAAATCATTTATTCTTAAAACGGTGAAAAGGATTCTGAACCTCTAGATAAGGTCCAATCACTTGCACTCGATTGCCAGGAGTGTTCAGTACGCGGTTGCCGGTGTTGTTATGCCTCTTAATAAGCACAATGTTATCTAGCGTGGCAGGAAGTTCGTTAATGCATTTTTGACCAGCAGAATAATTAAAGCGTCTTTAGTTGAGGTTCATATGGCATGGGAGGTGAATAGAGGAACACCACAAGCTGGAGATCTCTCGCCCTTTCTTCAACATATCGTAGTAGAGAAACTGTCAGAAGAAGTGCAGCAACATTTTTAACTTACCGATCCTTAATGGGTTTTAAATTTTTTTATCTTCTTAAATCTCGATGGTCATTCTTGATTAAAAGCTCTCAGGACTAGAAAAGTGACATTAGCGTTTTAGGGGAGCTAATTACAACAGCCGACTGCCTGCGTAGTCTGTATATGGTATATGTGTACTCGTATATGGTGTTTGCACATCGCCCACCAGACAATCACACCATAGCGCAAGGCTGGTTTTATAGTATGGTTGGCCTGAGATCGCAGATCTAGCTTAAGATCCTTTTGCTCCGTGATCCACCATTTGGTTCAAAGGCGTGCTATTTGGAAGAAAATCTTTACAGTAACATTTTAAGCATTAAAATTATCAACATCTAGATGTGCTGGACCGTTGAGCAATAGGATAACGATTTTATTGTCACCCTTTAGACCAATTTTCCTAAAATGCTCTTTCACTTCTGTTGTATTTTCTTTTGTATCCAAGCTTTTGTACTGGCCTTATATATTACGGGAAAATCCTTGACATTTTTTAAGGCTCTAAAAAGAGCTCTTTTTCCAATAATTCAGATGTTGTGCTTGTGCGTACCTGCAATATTAGCACAAAGTAATGTACTTAGTGCCTCCTTAGAAACCATATGTCCATCTATGAAACTTTCACTCTGGCGAGCTAAACTGCTCCCATAAAATATCTGTTTCTTCTGCATTGTAAATTTGTTCGTTGGTGAATTTTCCGTTATTATAAATTCGTTAAATTTTTCCACAAACGGCTCTCTCCTTCAGCATTAAGTTTATGAATTCCATGTCTTTTCTTAAAATTATGTATTCAGTCATTAGAATATTCTAATATTCTGAACTTATATTTAATTTTGAGTGGAATATATAAGCCATTTCCTTCACTATTAGTTCAGAAATTGGAGTTCCGTTTAATCATTGTTGTCGAAACCATTCTTAAACTGCAAAATCTATTTTTAGTAAGGCCACTGTTCAAACCCCAGGTCAGACATCAAAACGAAATATCAAAAAAATATTTATTCGGCGACTTCTTATCAGTAGATTTCTGGCAAAAACTTTGAGGGTAAATAAAATTGCTATGAAAAGTTTCTCAAAAAAATCTGTCTTTCGGCGTCGACTTCAAACTGTAGGTTCCGCCACTCATGTATAAAATTAGCACACACAACATGAGTGGTGTGAGAAGCTAGGCCCTAATCCTGACTGAAGGGTTGTAATGGCCAATTATGTATGTGACATAATTGTATTCCCACTTCATGTTATCATATATAGAAAATGTTGTTATAATAGAGGCAATCACGGTTAATAGATTCAAAAAAATTTAAATCGATGCAACAAAATTAAGTTTTCTTTCCCAAATAATTGATGTTGCCGGTTTATCGAATCGTGGATAATGGTATCACTGTATATTTAATATGGGATTACAAATATTCAGCATTCTGTGTGCGTTTTTAAAATGAATGATTGTTTACAGACATTTTCCAAAGTAATTTTTTCACAAAATGTTCACTCAAAAAACATGTAAATTACTGAATCCGATTAAATATTAACTAATGGTCACTCAGTTACATAGGAAAGTGTTTGAGAATTTCACTGCGTTTTTAAGATTTTCAAGAACTATTGTTTCCCTTTTTAAAAAAAAAAATGTTAAAGAGTTTAATGTCAAACGCATAACTGGACAGTGAAATATAAGGCACTGTTTTAATCAGTATATAGCACTGGTATATTATCTTAGTTTTTTATAAGATGGCCTCAAATTTAATTTTTAATCCCGTTAACACACACCACGGACTTATAAGGTCAATCCCTTTTAAATGATAGTCGTTATGAGCCCCTAATAGACAATCTTTAGTGATGTTGACCTTTGTTTTTTTATCCCCCGCAGTTTTTTCACCTAATCCGATGTATAGAACGTATCACCGATACTGATGTCATATACTCCTTCCTTTCATTGATCTATCTATAGCGTTGAACAAACAAGTGAAAAATTTTATTTAAAGGTTAATTCATCACACAGAAGTGAAAAGAGAGTTTAATACTCGACAGAGTGAGTATCGATGAAGTTTTGATAAAATACTTCTTTGCCGATTAAGAACGATGTACATACACACAATTACTAAAGTATACATACGGTTAACAAATTTCAGAAATTTTTTAACCAATCCGTTTTCGTTGAAAATCTTTATAATTGTTTGACAACTTTCCTCGATTTTAAGACGGTATTGGTTAAAAAATTTCTGAAATTTGTAAACTTTTGTGGGCCTGCACAGGCCCAACGATTTTCAACAAAAACGGATTTCTTAACCGTATGTATACTTTAGTAACTGTGTGTACATATTATTTTCAACGTACATACATAAATGTCAGCGTAATTTTGAATTTTGGCTAAAAAAATAAGTTAAACACACTATATAACTGCAATATGTTGTATTAAAGTTTTGTAGGTAATAAAATTAATACTTATACATATGTATGTACATGTATGAGCTCCCACAGTTGAACTTGTTGGGTTGTTTAATGCGGGGTAGCATTGTTTCGTGATCATACCATTTTAATTTTCATTTGACTGCTAGATTTCGTTCATGTTTTCTGAGGCAAAAGTCCTTTGGCTTCAACAAAGAGAAATTTATAGGGAGCTTTTTGGCATCACTGAAAAAAAAAAACAAAAAGAAAAAAATTATTCACAACAATAAAGGACTCCACCCAACCAGCACTATTATAGCAACGAAGCAATAAACTCACAAAACGGATAAAATAAACAAAAAGGATATTCGTTTACGTTTTAGTGGCCAAATAGCAAAATGACGCCTTTTTACTCCCAATATCCCCATAAAATTAACGGGACTTAACAACAACACCAACATTTAAATAAAAAAAAAAAAAACAATATTTTACGAGTATATTAATAAACAAGCGTTGTTTCTTCATTTGGATGGAAATACTTATGTATACCGCCATAATGTCGCGGCCACATTTGATCCAACAAAGTTGCATACAAAAAATAAAGGAAAATAAATTGGGCAATTCACACGACTCTGTATCGTGTATGTTGTATTGAATACACTTGGCTGTTTGTGAACGCTCAATGCTATGCTGTATTGTGTATTTCGTATTCCAAATGTATTTATTTGGCATTCAAACAATTTGATAGCACGAAACCAACACAACTTTTGAAAAACATATGAAAACATATCGATGGCTTATTATAGAAAGGTCGTATCTTCAATTTTCAGTACTTTACAGGAGAAGGAAAAAATTTAATAAAAGCTAAAACAAAAATGTTATAAAAAAAGTTTAAATGCAGTTTTTATTAAAAATAAATGAGGAATTCATTTAAATCAGTAACGGAGTATATACTATAGTTGAACTCTTCACTCGGTACAAAGAGTCAAAAATATTTAATCAAATTTATGTGAGTTAGGGCTTTTTCTTTTAATTACTGTAAGTCGACTATTCATCAACATAGGAAGCTGAAATATTCAGAGGATGTGTATAGGGGTTTTGTCTACCAGAATATGTAAAAACCCCGATTTTGAAAAAAAAATGAGATACGACCTTTCTATATTAAGCCATCGATATACACATTTTTTTCATTCAAACAATTTGATAGCACGAAACCAATACAACTTTTAAAAACATATGAAAAAAATGTGTATAAGTGTATCCGATTTTTACATGAAAATTATCAACAACAAGCATACACTGTTGTATATTCGTCCAACAATACATTCAATACAACGATACACCGGCTTCTGTGAATTGACCAAATAAGAAAAAATAAACATAAAAGAAAAATAAGGAACAAGAAGAAGAAGCAAAACAAATAACAACAGTAAAATGCACTTCATTAAACCAAACTTGAGTGCAACGGGCTGCGGTCCTGCTCGCTCTATTTCGTTAAAGTACAATAATGCGTTAGTTGGAGCGCTAAGTGCTTCTTCTGGTTGAATTAAGTGTGTTTGTTGTGTGTTGTTTGTTGCAAATACGAGGTGGTTGTGCCACGTTTCGTTTATACTGAAAGGAATTATATTTATTATTCAAATTAAAATGTACAAATAATGCAACAAATAAACAAACGGAAATGAAAAATAAGATACGGCTTAGCCAGGCTCTCTCTTACACAAAATACAAACAAATTTTCGTTTCGTTTCAGCGTTTCAGCATTTGTTTGAGTTGAAGTTGCTGCTTGTGTGGCAAGCTGGTATCAGAAGTAGAAATGGGTTCTTTTCTTTTTCAAAATAATATTTGCTCTGGGAATTAGTTTATTGCCTATGTATGTATGTATGTGTATATACTAACATACACTTGCATACATGCATAATTGTTTATACTGGTTGGCCAGGAACTTTTCTGAACGTTTCATCATTCACCATTCTTATCGTTTACTTATACTACTTCTACATCCTTAACTACACCGTTTCAAAACAGTTTTGAAATTATGATTTTTCAATCAAAAATGAAAAATATTTCAAAATAATAAAGAAAATATATTTGCAAAAATCAATTCAGTCGAGATCTGTACTCTATGCAGATATTTTTCACTTAATTGGTTGTTTTTAATAAATTTAGAATTACATTTTTCAACGAAAACTAATTAAACCTAACTGAAGTCATAAACATTAGTCCCCGTAGTGTAGGAAGTAGTGTGTTGGCTGATTATACGTGAGACCACGTTTCAAACCCCAGGTCAGCCCTCTCCAACTAAACGAAATATAAATAAATAAAGAGTGGGCCATCCATCGGTCTAAATTTGACCCATCGGTTATTTCGAATCTAGCAATAATTATGTCATTCTATTCTGTCATAAAATTCAGTATATTATATCCACTGAACGTAATGAATCGATCTACGCTTGAGCAACGTTGGGATTTATTGGCAATTTTTTCCAAAACAAAGACAATTGGTCGAAAATTTTTTGCCAAACAAATCATCTTTTCGGATTAACTCATTTTCATCTTTGTGGGTAGGTTAGGTTAGGTCGGAGTGGTAGCTCTGATATCACAAAGCTCACTTGAGCACGCATAGCGGCCCGTTGTGATGCCACGGGTGAACGCAGTCCCTGTACTAACCAAGTTCCACCAAAATTAGGGAAAAGGAAGAAGTTGGTCAGCGCAAGGTAGGTTAATAACCAAAATTGCCGTATTAAGGGCTCGCGTGGCCTTCACGTGTTCTTACAAA
Organism: Sarcophaga caerulescens; assembly: GCA_927399465.1. Classification (NCBI taxonomy): domain Eukaryota; kingdom Metazoa; phylum Arthropoda; class Insecta; order Diptera; family Sarcophagidae; genus Sarcophaga; species Sarcophaga caerulescens. The sequence goes on from OV656868.1 coordinate 57,204,322, forward strand.
ACCCAAAGTACCCATTATGAGTGACTGTTAGGTGCGGCTTGTGGGTCGGAGGCATCATTGTCCCATATTTCTTTGAAAACAAGGACAGCCAACCATTACGGTCAACGGAGACACCTATCGCACCATAGTTACCGATATTGATGTGAACGATGTTTGGTTTCAACAGGATGGTGCAACTTGTCACACATCTCATGCCACAATCCATATGTTGCGTTAAACGTTCGACGGCCGTTTAATTAGCCGAAATGATGTTGTCAATTAGCGGCTAATAAGCTGCGATTTGACACCGTTGGACTATTTTCTGTGGGGCGCCGTTAAAGAAAAGTGTTATACCGACAAACCAGAGACAATTACGCATTTGATGGCCAATATTCAAGATGCCATTAGAGATTCGATCCCAAACATCGAAAACGAGCTGTTAATTGACTCGTTTGTCAATTAGCTCTATATTTAATACCAGCACTTGAACTGGATTAAATGTTTCGATATATATTTTTAAAGGATCCAATCACAGCACATAAACTGGATTGACAATGTGTTTTTTACTGAACAACAAACAGCACTTAAACTGAGTTGTTCCCGCAAAATAAAAATTCTGGCTCTTTAGTTTTTAAAATGCAAAAGAAAAAAGGGAACTTTATTATAATTTTCTTCATTTAAATACAAAATTATTGATGACTACTTACTTCCAATATATTTCTTATGTAACTAAATTATAGTTATTTGAACTACTTATTAAGCAAATTTAAAGTTCATTAGCCGTTTGGCCATGACCACAAAATTAAAACAAACAAAATTAAAGCAATTGTGCAAAATAAAAAAAAAACAATTATTAAAGTGCAAGTAATACATTATTTTCATAAATGCAAAAAAGTTAATAAACGGGCGTTAAATTTCAAAATGAACAAAAAAAAAATAAAAATGCAAACTAAATTAATGTAAACACTAAATTTTTGACTTTACACAAAAAACAACAAAAAAAAATAATTTTATTTCTAAGTGAAACTTAAATCTAAAGATTTCTAAACATGCTCCCCCCGTTGAGTGCAGCTCAAATATTATGATGGTCCATGGTATGCTGAATATGCTGGGCTGGCGATTTTAATTCTTCTTTTAGTTGAGTGACAGGGTTTTTTTTTTTTTTTTATACATGTACTGTGAAATCTGAAGATGTTTGTAAATTGCGAGGTGCTGGAGTTGGTGTGAATTTGAATTTTCGTTTAGTGACAAGATACACCACTATGCCGACAGTAATAATTAATGTTGAGTAGCCGACGGTTATATGGTGGTAGTTCTGTGCATCAATCTGATTTGGAAGCTGAAGTATCCCTTGCTCATTTAGTGAGTTTTGTAATGCAGTCAAGTTTTGTATTTGTGAAACATACTCGTCTTTGTGTATTTCAGTTAGCAAGGGTTCCACGGTTCTTCTGTGAATTTCTTCAGTAGTATTCCAAAGTTTAGAGTAAGACGTTTTTATCGAGGTTGATATTTTCTGATGCGCTTGTATGATTGTAGAGTTGTGTTGCAACACGCATTCTGGTCCTAAACTTAGTAAGCCGGATCCATCTAAGATTAATTGGGTGATGTCTTTTTTACAAACTGCTGTTGCAGGAGAAGGAGATGGCAGTGCGTATATCCATTGGTTTGAATGCCGCAGGGAGATCCAAGCAGACTTTGTCGTCAATCTTTGCACATTACAGTCTGAATGCGTTTTGTTGAGAAACAAATTTATTTCGCAGGCACATGCCCCAGCTTTCAGTTCGTATTGAATTTGGCTATTTAAGCATATATACAATTCTTCTTTCATGGCTGTGCACGAGCCGAGTCCGTAATTATCTATAAGGAAATATCTTTTTTGCACTGTATTGATTGCCAGTAAAGAAGAGCATACTTCCATTGATACAAACGTGTTGTTAATCCACCTTGGAATTGGAATGAGATTAAATAAATCGTACTGGCCTTTTTCAATTAATGGTAAAGTTACACTGAAGGTTGCTGTGGTATTTGTAAGTCCTCCTGTTACTTTCATGAGTTTGTATAGTTGTAATGCGTCTTCTCGGTTTACAGGTAATTGAAGTGACTCAGGCAGGTGAAATAATATGTTATCTACTTCATGTTGTAGTTGGATTGGGGTGAGTAATAATGGACTTATTATGCCATGATGAGTGTTTGTTAAAATATCTAGAAGTAAAGATTGAGTTTGGTCTAAGTTTGCTGCCATTATAGTTAATTGAACACACAACGACAAGAAAATATGAGAGGTTCTTTCTTCTTCACTACTGTTACGTATGCGGTTATAAATCTGTGATATTTGGAAATCAATTTGTTCAAACTTTTTCTTAGCTGTTTTTTGATCCAACTTAATAATGTTGATTGTGGAATCAATAATTGACGTTTGATTCTTCAAGAGTTTGAGCAGGTGGGCTTCATTTTGTTTAACTTGTGTTATTGTATGCGCCATATTGTCAGCATATTCTGAGTCTAGTACTCCAAATAGTGAATGGGCAATATTCCCCACAATATCCATTGCTGCTCTTTTTTGTCTTTTCCCAGATAGTAATGTGCTGTCCATTATTAACCGAGACTCAGTATGTTTAAAGTAATTTACTAGATTTGCGCATGTTGCCTTTTGCTGCATTTCTTGACATAGATGATCAAGCGCCTTGGTTCCATTTGAAAATAATTCTAATTCCGACCAAAATCCTTCTAAATCATAATAAATTAAAAGTTGCCATTCTGTAGGTGCGATAAATGCTGTGCCGATTCCTTCGTAGTAAATACCCAGTTGTGCTCGAAATTGTTTATTGCGAACGCTTGTTGCAAGAACAACTGGTAAAAGCATGATACACATAACTACCGTAAGAATGTTGATAGAAGTGCGCATTCTTTTCATAGGAATTTCAGATCCATCATTATTCCGATTGGTGTTGGAATTAGTTGGTTGACATTGCTCAAATGTTTCGTCGGAGTGTTCAGTACTTATCGGTAAAGGTGCCAGTCGAGTAATTGGCCTTCTATAAATGCCCTTTGCTGTTTTAACGTCAACTACTCTAACAAAACCGTCATCACCATGATATATTTTTTCAATTCTTCCCAAAGGCCACTGTAAAGGAGCTGTGTTATCTTCTTTAACGACGACCATATCTCCGGGTTTAATATTGATTGCTTCAGTTTTCCATTTGTGACGATATTGTAGTTCATTTAGATATTCCCGTGACCATCGCTTCCAAAACTCATTTTTTATATGCGTTACTAGTTTCCATCTAGTCAGCAAGTTTGTTTTATTCGGTGTAGAATATATGTCAACTTGAGCTGTAAGTGGTTCTCCAATAAGAAAATGTCCTGGGGTTAATGCGGCTAAATCATTTGGGTTTTCTGACATTGGGCTTATTGGCCGTGAATTGAGAATCCCTTCAATTTCAATAACAACGGTTTCAAGTTCTTCATACGTTAATGACGCTGTTGACACACTTCTGATGAGAAGATGCTTAGCTGATTTTACTGCAGCTTCCCATAGACCACCGAAATGTGGCGCTCTCGGTGGTATGAAATGGAATGTTATCCCTCTGGATGTGCATTCTTTATGGATTATGTCTAGGGCTGAGTCTGAATGGATAGTTTCCGATAATTCTGTTAGTTGATTTTTTGCCCCTGCAAAGTTGGTAGCATTGTCACAATACAGATTTTGACAATGACCGCGTCTACTTATAAATCTTTTTAATGATCCTAAGAAGGATTCAGTAGTCAAATCACTGACCAATTCCAAATGTACTGCCTTTGTGGCAAAGCAGCAGAAGACTGCAATGTAGGCCTTTTGAGGCTTCTTTCCTCTCACCTTGTAGTGAACCCAAAATGGTCCGCTAAAGTCCACTCCAGCATTAATGAATGGCCGAGCTGGTGTAACACGTGCAGCTGGTAAATTGCCCATGATCTGATTAAGTAGCTTGGGTTTGGCCTTAGTGCATCGTACACAATGTTGTACAACTGATCGAGCTGCAGATTTTCCCTTGACTGGCCAATATCTTTGTCTTATATGTGACAAAAGTGCTTGAGATCCACAGTGCTTATTTTGTTCATGCACCATTTGCATAAGCAACTTTGCAATTGGATCATTGTAAGGAAGTAGCATTGGATGTTTAGCGTCATATGAAAGTAACGATGAGTTTAATCGACCTCCTACTCTGATGATACCATTTGAATCCAAAAATGGTGAGAGATTACTGAGCGGACTTCCTTTACTTACTTCATTTTTCTTGTTTAATTGCTTTAGGTCATCTATAAACTCAGACTGCATTGCCCGTACAATGATTACGAGTGCTTGTTCTAGTTCCTTTACTGTTAAGGTAATATCCGAAAATGTTTTTAACTTCCTTGTGCTATTGATAAATCGTAATATGTAGGCCACAATTCGTTGCAACTTTCGAAATGATCCCTTGTGATTTATATTGTAGACTATATTTATTATTGGATCTTCGGATGTTGCAATGGCTGCTACTTTCTTTCGCTCCAGATTATTGTCAAATATCTCTAAAGTCTTTGAGTGCTTTTGTGGCCAAACAGTTTCTTGGCCATGTAAGAAAGTGGGTCCATAGAACCACAAGTTGCATGATGGTAAACTTTTTGGTGAAAGCCCTCGGGATATGATGTCTGCTGGATTGTCCTTCGAGCTCACATGACGCCATTGTTCAGCTAAAGACAACTCCTGTATTGCTGCTATTCGATTGGCCACAAATGTTTGATATGATGATGACTGCGAGTTGATCCAAGCCAAAACAATTTGTGAATCCGTCCATAAGAAAGTAGATACATCCTCAAATTTCAAGTCCCCTTTTACTTTGGCTGTTAGCTGGGCACCTAAAACTGCCGCGCAGAGTTCAAGACGAGGGAGGCTTTGTTTTTTTAAGGGGGCTACTCTTGATTTTGAACATAGTAGGCGTACTATAATTTGACCATTTTTCTGAACTGATCTTATGTAAACTGCGGCACCATATGCTTTCTCAGAGGCGTCCACAAATGTATGAATTTGTATTCTTGTTATGATATGTCCATTTAAGACATGCCTTGAAAATTTCATGTTATCTATGTGTTTTAATTCATCTCGGAATGTTTTCCATTTTGTATGGAGTTCTGCTGGAAGAGCTTCATCCCATGTGAGTTTTAATTTCCACAGCTCCTGTATAAATATTTTTGCAGTAACAACGACTGGTGCTACTATTCCCAGTGGGTCGAATAACCTAGCCAAATCGGAGCTTACTGTTCGCTTAGTTACACGTTTGGTATCGCCCAAGCATACCTTCACACAAAATTTATCAATTTTTGGGATCCATGTTAAACCTAAGGTCTTTACTGTTTGGCTACTTTCGCTGAAATCAATATTGACCTCTTCCTTTGTTGAAACATTTTGAATTAGTTGAGGATGATTTGCACACCACTTTTGTAGAATAAAACCATGCTGTATCAATATGTGTCTTAGTTCTTGTTGAATTGCGAGCGCTGTCTTCAAACTATCTGCTCCACCAAGTCCATCATCGACATAGAAATTATTGAGCAGAAAGTGTGCTCCCAGAGGATACCTCGCCATATTTTCTTTTGCAACTTTTTCCAAACATTTTGTTGCTAAGTACGGTGCAGCTCGAGTTCCATAAGTTACTGTGTTTAATTGGTAATACCTTATTGCTTCAATGGGATTTTCCCTCCAGATAATGATTTGCAGTCTTCTATCTTCAGGATGCATGAGTATTTGCCGATACATTTTTTCAATATCCGTGGTAAAAACAAAACGTGGCAATCGAAAACGTAGTATTATAGAAAAGAGTTCACTTTGAACAGTTGGTCCCGTGTACATTACGTCATTCAATGACAAACCAGAAGAACTCTTAGCGGATGCATCAAATACTACTCTTAATTTTGTTGTCAAACTTTCAGGCTTTAGAATGCAATGATGAGGTATAAAATAATTTGGTTTACGTAATGAATTGATGTCTATCCTGGTCATATGACCCAATGTCTCGTATTCTTGCATGAAACTTATGTATTGCATTTTAATTTCGGGTGTGCTTGCTAATCGGCGCTCTAGTGCAAGGAATCGATTATACGCTATTCCATGTGATTCGCCTAACTCTTCGGGGTTATTGCAAAATGGAAATCGAACAACAAATCTTCCATTTTGATCGATTGTGTAATTACTTGCAAAATGATTTTCACATAATTTTTCTGACACTGATAGTGCTTTGCTATCTGTTGTGATTTTTTCCAATTCCCACAATTGGGAAATGGTTTCTTCAAGGTTGAAGTCATTTTCAGTGCACATCCCACAAGTTGCTAATGATAAGTGTGTTTTACCTATCTTGCCTGCGATAACCCATCCCAATACTGTATTTTGTAATGTTGGCAAATCATTGGCTAATTTTATTTGCCCGATTGCTAATAGTTGATGATAAAATTCAGCACCTAATAGGACATCTATTTTGTCAGGACGGTTGAAATGTGGGTCTGCTAATTTGATATTTTTTGGAATTGGCCAATTTTCAATGTTAATTCCTTGTGATGGCTGCGACGTCACTATGTGAGGAAGAACAGCTGCTTCGAGTCGTGTTGTAAAATTGTTAATTTGAGACTGCAAAGTGACATTAATTCTATGACGAACCTTGGCGTTGCTCGATCCAATTCCACTAATGCAAATTGTAGCTGGCTTAGGTGAAATGCCCAAGCGTTTGACTAATCTCTCGCTTACGAAATTGAGTTGTGAACCCGAATCCAGAAGTGCTCTGCACGATACTTCTTTTCCATTTGCCTTTACGATAACCATTGCTGTGCTGAGAAGGATGTAGCTGCTTAAGGTGGAATGTTTTGCTGCGGTTAAAGATGCGGCCTTTTGACTATCTAGTGTTGTTGGTAAATGGCTTCCTTCTGTTGTGTGATTAGATACCGTGTTCATCATTGATAAGTTTTTTTTATTTTGGCTTGGCTGTTCTAGATGAAGAAGCGTATTGTGTTTCTTGTTACATTTCATACAGCTTCTAGAAATGCAATTTTTTAAGTTATGACCAGGTTTTAAGCAATTAAAGCATAACCTTTGCCTTCGAACGAATTCTAGCCGTGCTAGCGGTGATGACTGCAAAAACTTTTTACAGGCAAACAACGGATGTCTTCCATTTTTGCACATTGCACAGGCTTGGTCCTCCGCTACCATGGATGTATACACCTTAGTGCCTAACCGTTTCTCCTTGGTTCCTATTGCCTCCAGCGATTGAAAGTTTCTTTCTAAAAATTCAAGAAATTCTTTAATCGTTGGAACTTCTTTTGGTTGGGCCAGAGATTGTTCGAAGCGTAACCGTGTGGATTGATCAATTCCCTTGAGTAGTAGATGAAGTAAAATAGGGTCCCACGATGATGTATCTATTTTAAGATTCTGTAGTGCTAACAGACACTCTTGAGTTTTATCGTGCAGGCTTTTAAAATTATCACCGGTTTTATTGTTAGGGGTATCAACCAATTCCTGAATTAATCTGCTTACTAATAACCGCTTGTTGTTGTAACGGTCGACTACGATTGCCCACGCGGCATCAAAGTTTTCCTCGGTTGCAGCAAAATGTTTAATCAAGTTGGCTGCCTCTCCAATCAAGTGTGTCTTCAGATACCAAATTTTTTGGACCTTCGTCATTGGCTGATTGATGACCAGTGATACAAACAGATCATGAAATTCCTGCCACTTTAGGTAGTTACCATCAAATTTGGGCATTGTAACCTTTGGCAGTGGAATAGTGTCTGTTGGATATTTAACACCTTCAGGTGGATGTTGTGCTAGTGGTTTTCCGTGGAATCTTTTCACTATGGACCTTAGATTAGTCTCAAGACTAATAAATCGGTCCAAATTGTAACCTTGGTCTGTCGGCTCTTCACACCTCTCGCAAATTTCCAAATGAATGTCCTCAATCTGTCGCCACAATGTTGTTGCCGTTGGAACATCGTCCGCTGTAAGGTTCTCGTGTAACAAACGCTCAAGAGACGCTATCATCGCCCCTTGCCTGCGGATTAATTTTGTAATATCAATAGCTTCTGTTGGTGCTGCTTTTGCACCTGATGTATGAGATTGATCCCCTTTTGTCTGGTCGGAGGTTTGAACAATTTTCAACATGGCCTTCTCAAATACGCTCTTGTATTGTTCAACAATGTCTCTGATAGCTTCATAATATCCTTTGACGAAATAATCATGCTCTAAAGGGAGATTCTTCAGTATACGAATTTCGTTGTTATTAGTCTCAAAAGCTGTCCACTCGTCATCTAATTTTTTTAGACGTTCCTGGAAATAGCTGACTGTAGACTTTCTTGATGATGGGTCCTTTTTAAAGTTGCGAACGATGGTTTCAATCCTATCTCCGACACCTCTTTGTTTTTCCACCAATTCTTCAAATGATGCCATGGTTATGACTTTTGAATTAGATTACTTCTTTAAACTAGTTTGACTCTTTGAATAAGGTTGCAATGTTCGTGATCCTGTGTTAGATCACGTCGGGGTCACCAAAATGTTAATTGACTCGTTTGTCAATTAGCTCTATATTTAATACCAGCACTTGAACTGGATTAAATGTTTCGATATATATTTTTAAAGGATCCAATCACAGCACATAAACTGGATTGACAATGTGTTTTTTACTGAACAACAAACAGCACTTAAACTGAGTTGTTCCCGCAAAATAAAAATTCTGGCTCTTTAGTTTTTAAAATGCAAAAGAAAAAAGGGAACTTTATTATAATTTTCTTCATTTAAATACAAAATTATTGATGACTACTTACTTCCAATATATTTCTTATGTAACTAAATTATAGTTATTTGAACTACTTATTAAGCAAATTTAAAGTTCATTAGCCGTTTGGCCATGACCACAAAATTAAAACAAACAAAATTAAAGCAATTGTGCAAAATAAAAAAAAAACAATTATTAAAGTGCAAGTAATACATTATTTTCATAAATGCAAAAAAGTTAATAAACGGGCGTTAAATTTCAAAATGAACAAAAAAAAATAAAAATGCAAACTAAATTAATGTAAACACTAAATTTTTGACTTTACACAAAAAACAACAAAAAAAAATAATTTTATTTCTAAGTGAAACTTAAATCTAAAGATTTCTAAACACGAGCTGAGTTTCAGCAGATCTTAATGGAGTGGGTAAATACGATTGCTAGGAGGTTGGATTTTTCACGGGCGGTTTTCCACATTGGATATATTCCGTGGTAGTTAGCCTAACGTTGCATCATTGTATAATGTCCCGTCTTGCAAAAGAGGACACACCTGGTACTGGTAAAAAGGATGCAGAGAATACCTTTTATTCTGCTGCGACAAACAGAATAGCGGCATTTCTGTCGCAAAAAAAGGTTGAAAGAAACGTTAGTTTTAAGGTATTCATGAGGGAAATCGGGTTAAGCATGTCAATAAAGCTTTCCAATCATTGCAGTATTTATTAGATGAAAATTATTGCCACTGTCTGAGACAGTTGCAGTTTCTACGAGTTTGGTGAATAATTACAAGAAGGGCCGTTCTCGTCGTTGAAGGCTTGAAATCTCCCGGCTTCGACTACCATTCGTCTGTTTACCCGATGAATAAGCATTTTAAAATTCGAATGATGTAGGTCACGAGGCATAATAATTTACACGGGAATGTAAGGCGAATGACTTTGCTAAACTCGTCACTTATGTATATCCATCCAAAAATGGAAAACAATGTGGACCAACATGTATGGACCTAAAGAAAACGATGAAGATACTCATTATCTAACTCTATTGATTTATTGTAGCACAGTCGAAATGTGGCATGTGTTGCACTGTTGTATGGCTACTAATACTGATTCTGTTCTTACATATTTACTCACCATTCTAGCAGAGTACATATTTTTGTCGACGATTGGCCAGTGGAACGCACTAAACATTACAGCGAAAATTCGTTTTCAGCCGCACTATTCGTTTGTGGAACGCTCTAACCGCAGGTGTTTTTCCTATTACTTGCAACATAGATTTTAATGTAACGAGCATTAACACTACTCCCTCTTTCTTCTCTTGCTCAACGTATTTTCCTACATCAAACACAATGCTCTGAAGTCGCCGTAGTCTAGTAGGTAGTGTGTTGGCCCGAGTTTGAATCCCAGGTCAGACATCAAAACGAAAATATGAAAATATTTCTTCGGCGACTTCCTTTCAACAGATTTCTGGCAAAAACTCTGAGAGTAAATAAAATTGCCATGAAAAGCTCCTCAAAAAGCTGTCGTTCGGAGTCGACTTTAAACTGTAGGTCCCGCCACTCATGTATAAAACTCAAAGCACATAACATAAGTGGTGTGAGAAGCTAGGTCGTAATCCTGACTGAAGGGTTGTAATGACCAATTATGTAAACACAATGCGCTGCATAAGTAGGGAATATTCTCTGAGTATTGGTAGTTCACACAACAAACAAAAGAAAAAAATCAGCGCCAACTTACGGGTTTCATTAGGTATTGAGAGGTATTTTTCCTTAAAACTAAAACTTCGATGTGATACTATGCTTGGTACGAATAGTAGATAGGCGAAAGGCGAATATGGCCGATGTGGTCTTAGTAGTGTGTCTCATGGGGAGACACACATAGCGCTTAGGAGTAGCTGCTGAAGGGGAGAGTGTGAAATAATCACTACGTGAATTTTACGATCTCCGTTGTAGGCGCCATTTTTTACTTTTTTAAACATATGAAACTAGAGAGAATTTTGGGATTTGTAATCAGCACAGTTTGGTTGTGTGGTGGAAACTTTATTAAGTGTATCGAATTTAATCGGTTGCCACTCTTATCTCAAATAAACTTAGTTGACGCGGAACGATATTATATTAACGACTTAATTTGAAACAGACTCAAACTAGCCAATTCGGGTAAAATCGAAAATTGTAATGCTTGAAACGAAGAAAATTCATAACACATTATTTTCTATTAAATCCCACAGATAGTGGATTGAGATCGGTCATCTGAAGTTTGAGATAAATTGGTTTATTAAATATTTACATTTCCCCTCTCATCATCATTTTTACAACATATTAACACGTTGACTGCCACGGCAATTTTCAGAAAACTGGCCAAAAAACGACAATTTGATTTTTTCACATTTAGTGAGTACGAGATAACTCGTAGTTTGGCACCCTAGAAGGGAACGCAATCTACGAGTTAACTCGTCAACGTTAACAGTCAACGTGTTAAAGAAGGCAAACTACGTATGCTGCCACACATCCCTAAATTACCACCATGATTCACAGTGACGGACAAACGCTCATTATAGAGAGCAGTACCGCTTATTTTGCACACTGTTTGGTGCCGAAAATATAATATTTGCTATCATTTCCAAAAATTACATTTTCTCTTAACTTTTGTGGTTTAAAAACCGAAATGTATGGATTTCTTCATGCTAATCGGCCATGGAAATCATTGAAAGGCAAAAATTGATCTTGACACCTCCAGGTTAGGGGATAACACATTTTGTTTTTGTGTGTATAAAAAAAAAAACAAACATGTTGGAAAAGGAATTCTATTATTAAAAACCTTTTAAGAGATCCAACAAAAGAATTGAAAAATGTGTACCCAAGATAAGACTTTATGTTTTTAAAACATTCGATCAGCGTTCGCAAAATAATTACGAAGAAAATACATTAGAGTTAGCATAAGGACCATCTAAATTTAAATTATCTAAGTCCAGTATGAGGTTTTTCTTTAAAGCAGATACACCATGTCTCCAAATAATAGAATTAAGGCATCGATATTCACAAGTCTCCTTAGTCTAGTAGATAGTGTGTTGGCTTACTAAACAAGAGCCTGTGGTTTAAACGTCATCTCAAGCTAACTATGAAAAAATACTTTTTCGGACATTTTTCTGAAAGGTTTCTCAAATCTGTTGTTATTACACAGTAGGTCCATGGAAAAAATTTAATAAATAGAGTGAGAAGCTAGGTTATAATCTGATTAATGGTAGAATTAGCCAAACGTTCAGGGAAATTAATGGAACGTAACTAGGTACGTTCGTACGGAAGCTAAGTCGTAATCTTGACTGATGGGTTGTAATGATCAATTATTGATGTAATGTGTGTAATGTATGTATATATCAGCCGATATCAACTTTAGTGTTTTTAAATTTAAACGCTTATCGATTAAGCCAGGAAATGGTGTGGAAAATTTATTTTCGTTCCATCTGACTAACAAGGAACGCGAATAATATATGAGTTGTGTGTGTTTCTAGAACAGAGAGAGAGAGAGAACAAGAGAGAGAGAGAGAGAGAATAAGTAAAAGGATAAACACGATAAAATGAAATGTTGGGGCATTTAAACGAATTCAACTTGAAGTGAAACCATCCGAAATATCTTAATTACTAATGTTGTTGATTATTATTGTTAATGTTTTTGTAGTTGTTGGAGAGTATGTGTTATAAGTTTGCATTTTTCATTATTGTTGTTGGGGCGTCATTGTTATTACAGGACAACAAACAATGCGCTCTGAACATAAAGATATTTTGGTGCGTTGCAAGACTATCGCCGTTCATCATTTTTTCGCAAAGTTCATTGTCATGTATGGCTAACCTAAATGCATCCATTCATCCATTTAGTCAAGTGTAGTCAAACAAATTTACCCAAGTAGCCCAACAACGTTGTAATTTATTGTTAGCTATGTATTGTTAGCCGTACTGCAAAAGTTTATGTTTGTTTTTCTGTGAATGGATATTATTGTTCTGTTCTATTGTGTTTTTCTAAATTATCACATCGCTTGCATAGAATGTTTATCACCATTAGTAGCATAATATTTTAAATGAATTAAAACGGGCGTGTCTAATTGCTCAATTGATGTAGAATAGCATTGTGTTTTAGATATCACACCTTAAAAAACGTTAATTAAATTTAAACAAGTTTAATAAAGAAAGATAATGAATTTATTTATTATTATTTAATTAGTCTAATATACGTTATTACAGAGCACATAACCAAATATTTTTGTTTAATTTTTCATTTCGTTCGTTTATGGATTAAAACGTTGCAAGTGGAACGAACCCATTCATTAAAGAATTGCTGCATTAGCAGCAAATTTCAAAATATACTTACAAGTAACACATTTCATTTCAATTTAAATATGAAAGTTATGAACAACATTTGATATTTCTTTGAAAGCAGAAATGATAATGATGCAATATATAGACGAATGGATACTTAAGTCCGCAGAAAAGTGGAGCATGTTGATTCCAAGAGAGACTTATTGGATATAATGTTGAACAAATTCTTTGTTTTGTGGCTATCATTCTGCAGTCGCTTGTTATAAGAACACACCATTAACCTCTTCACGACCTTGTCCACATATGTGGACGTTTGATTTTTTTTAATTATAATTGTAATAATAATAAAAACAACACAAATTTGATAATAACTTATTGACTACCATATCTTCTAACAAGAGAAGTAAACATTTTACCGTTTGTCTGCACTGATAATAATATCATCAGTGCAGATGATATTATTAAGTATCCGATGGATACTTAAAAAAAATGTGAAATAATTCTTTGACAATCTGTTTTATTGGATTATATCAAGAAATCGTTAATATTTGAAAAAAATAATATCAGATATATTTAATATAATAAGTTTTACCATCACTACCTAAAAAATCTAACAGCTGCACTAAAGTTAACCCTGGAATCAGACTGGACGGTATAAGTCATTATCCTAAATACAAGGAACTGAAAAATCCCCCCAGATGTCACGACAAAGATTGTGTAAGACGAACTCTCTACATTTGTGAGAAATGTTAAGAATATATATGCCTGATATGCCCGGAATGTATGAAAGCATTTCACACATATATTACCATTAACGCTCAGTGGCCACAAATGTGGACGTTATCCCTTTTTGTGAATTTTAATTTTTTTTTGCTTTTTGAATTCCTATTAAAATAAAGTTAATTAATTTAAAAAGAAAACAAAATTTAATCATTTTTTTGTCAACATAAAAAAATCGTCCCTGAAGAGGTTAATATCTTTATTATAAACACTTGGCCACAAGACAATTTATTGTTTGCCAAAAACAGAAACGCCCAATTGAAACTACCATATTAAAATAAACATTAAACAGTAACAAGTGAGGAATTCATATTGCCAGCGATTTTCCAATGCCTAAAGATTACAGATTTGTCTTTTTTATTCGCTTATTTAATGGACGAAAGAAAACATAGTGTGCAAACGTATATACCGGTAGTTGTTAATAAAAAAATTAATTTTATTAATAAAAACAAAAAATTGGGTTTTAAAAAAATAGACAGGACTATTGAAAACCTTACAAAAAGTGAACATACTAAGTGGGAACTTGAATTTATTAAAAGAAAATAAGCTGGGTGTATATAAAAACTAAAATGGATTGCGCCAAATGTAATGGCGGAATTCGTGGTGAGACAGGTATTAGATGTGAAGGAGTATGTGGAAGGGTGTATCATCTTGCACTAAAATGCTCGGGATTAGATACCTACACGGAAGTTAAATTAAAAGAAATTAATATGTTGAGATATATGTGTGATGATTGTGTGGTTTATATCCAAAATGTTGATGGCATACTTAAAGAAATGCAAAAACAACAAATACTTGAGAGAGTACAAAAGAGAATTTGATATGGCTATAAATAATAATGAAAAGATCGTGAAAAAAATGATCGATGATATTAAAAATTCATTTGATTTAAAATTAACTGAAATAGCCAAAATGCAGCAAGTGTGTGAAAAGAATATTGTTTATGTTGAAAAACTAAATAGAGCTGCAGAAAATATAAAAGAAAACAGTGATAAAATTGCATTGAACTTGAACACAATAAGAATGAAAATAAGAAAATAAATGACGAAATAAAAACAATGGCGGAGAATAACAAAAAAGTAATAAATAAAATGACATTTGCTGAAGCTGCGAAAACAGCATTGCCAGATATGAAAAATGATAAGCCATTAATTATTAAGCCAAAAAGTAAACAAACAAGTGATAAAACGAAAAACGAGGTAAAAATTGATAAGCCGTTAATTATAAAGCCAAAAAACAGAGAAAGTAGTGACAAAACAAAAAGTGATTTAAATAATAAAATTGATCCTGCGGATTTCAAAATATCAAGTGTTTTAATAAAAAAAAGAATGGTGTTGCGGTAGTTGAAAGTTCTAATGATTATGAGAGGGAAAAAATGAAGAAAGTTATGGAGGATAAATTGAACAATGATTATGAAATAAAAATACCAGGAACTTCTAAGCCAAAAATTTTTATTGCAAAAATGTCATATCATGATTGTATAGTAAATGATGAAATAAAAGTTATTACACAATACGTAGTAAAAAAACCAAGTGTATGTTTTTACAATACAATAATTGAGACAAGTGTGGAATCTTTTAATAAAATTATGTCTGTTGGAAAATTAAATGTTGGATGGGAGCGTTGTAATGTATATGATGACGTAAATATACTTTGTTGTTTTAAATGTAATAATTATGGACATAAAGCTGTTAATTGTAAAAATGATGATGTTTGTATAAAGTGTTTGAAAAACCATAGGTCAAATCATTGTGAAAATGACAGTATTAACAAATGTATTAACTGTATGAGAATAAATGAATCAAGGAAGCTGGATCTTGATATTAATCACATGACAAATAGTAAACTGTGCCCAGTTTTCTTAAGAAAAGTTGAAGAAAAAAGGAAAAGAATTATGTATTAGCAATCACAAGTTAATAAAAATGACAAGAAAATTAATTACAAATACATAGAGAAAAGCAATAATAAATACATTAAGTGCATAAATGTATATAAATATTTGTAGTATAATATCCAACAAAAATGAACTTAAAATGCTTAAAAACCTGGTAAAAAAAAGGTATAGTGTTATGTACAGAAACTTGTGTGACAAAGAATATAATTGACTCAGAGATTAATATAGACTTGTATAAAACTGTAAGGTGCGATTCGCATAGCAGACATACGGGTGGTGTTATCATATATGTATGTCCATGAAATGATTGAATTTAAAGAAGTATATGTGAAAGCTATTCCAAATAACCTATGGTGTTTAATTATAAAAACAAAAAAACTGACTAAAAATTGGAATTTTGGTGTTGTTTATAGATCACCTAGTGGAAGTTGTGCTGAATTTATAGATAATTTGAGCCTTATTGTTGATCAGAACATTAGTCTGCGTGAAAATAATATTTTGGTTGGTGATTTTAATATTGATATGAATAAAAACAATTTTTATTCAAATAAACTAAATGAAGTTTTTTTTAAATGTTGACATGAAACAATGTGTAAAGTTTGGCACAAGAATAACTGAACATAGTTCTACTAAAATTGATTTAATATACTGTAATGATGATAGAATAAACTGTGATAAACTTGAAAAATACCAAATAAGTGATCATGAGACCATTGCATTTGATGTACCTGCTAGTGACGACTTAAACATGAGAATGACAAAACACCTAACAATATGGAGTAATTATAGCTGTGATATTTTATTACATTATTTAAGGCAATATAGTTTTAACTTTGATAATGATTGTGATATAGATTATAAGTTAAAATATATAGATGATATAATAATGGAAATAATGTCTGCAATAATTGTGAAACGAACTGTGATATTAAAAATAAGAAATAAATGGTACGACAGAGAACTTTGTGAGATGAATAAACGAAAGTTTGAATTATATAAAAATCAATGCAAACTGGTCAATGGGACGGCTATAATGAAATTAAACGGCGATATAAAAAGTTAATAAAATTAAAGAAGATTAAGTATATTGAACAAAAAATAAACATGAATGTAAAAAACAGTCGAAATATGTGGAAGTATTTAAAAGAAGTCTCGAATTTAAAAGAACAGAAAAATGAAATAAAGACTATTAAAATAAACGATATTGTTTACAATAATCAAAATGAAATGTAAGAAAACCTAAATAAATTTTTCGTAAATAGTGTAAAGGAAATAAACGATACGATTGAACAGTATGACTATGTAGATTTAACATCAAATTCAAATGATCAATTAGAATTATTTAAATTTAAAATGGTAACGACAAGCGAATTGTGTAACATATCCAAGAAATTGAAATACAAAATTGGTGGTGAAAATTTATTCGCAGAAGGTGTTTTGAAAGATTCATTGAAATACACTGCATACTTCTACGCAAATATATTAAATGAAAGTTTTATGACAGGTATAGTTCCAGAAAAATGGAAGTTGACAACTATTTTCCCAATAAAAAAAGTTGCAAATACAATGATTGCTGAGGAACTAAGACCAATAAATACTATTACTAGTGACACCAAACTTATGGAATTAATAGTGAAGAAACAAATAGACAGTCACCTGAGCAAGAATCGTATATTAATTGATGAACAGTCTGGTTTTAGAAGTAATCATTCATGTGAAATAGCATTGAATCTGGTATTGTCTGATTGGAAAAATGATCTGAACCGAAGGTCAAACATAGTTGCAACATTTCTTGATCTAAAAAGAGCTTTTGAAACTGTTGACAGAAATATATTGTTGGCGAAATTGCGTGGCATAGGTATTGTTGGTATGGAGAACAATTGGATGGCCAGCTATCTGACTGATCGAAAGCAACGAGTAGTTATGTGTGATGCAGTATCAAGTAAGGTAAATATAAACATAGGACTACCACAAGGAATTATATTGGCACCATTGCCTTTTATTTTGTATATAAATGACATTAAGTCTTGCTTAAAATATTGTAAGATAAGACTATTTGCTGACGATGCACTATTGATGGTTTCAGATGGAAACATGAATAATGCAATGAAAATGATGCAGGAGGATATAGACAATTTATATGTATGGTTATGCCAGAATAAGTTAAAATTGAATATAACCAAAACAAAATTTATGATATTAGCTAGAAACCATGTAAATGTTGATAATTGTGTATTGAAAATAAAAAATGATAATATTGAGAGCGTTAATGTAATTAAATATTTAGGTGTATTGATAGATGATAAATTGAACTTTGATGAAAATTTCAATTATATTCGAATTAAAATTGCCAAAAAGATTGGAATTCTGTCTACATCAACTAAACTATTACATAGGAATTATAAAATTAAAGTGTACAATAATATAATTTTACCGCACTTTCTTTATTGTCCCTCAATACTATTTCTATTTAGTACGTCCCAGATGGACACATTACAAAAACTGCAAAATAGGACAATGCATTTTATTTTACATAAAGATTATTATACTAGCATAAGAAGCATGCTAAATGAATTAAACTGGCTTAAAGTTGGACAGACTATAATGTTACATACAATGAAATTGATACATAACATAAAGCTTTGACTTTGTCCTACATATTTGAATGAAAAATTGCAATATAATAATAATATCCATAATTATAATACAAGAAGAAGAGAGGATTATAGACTACCATATATGAGAACTTGTAGAGATATGAATTGCTTAGAATATAAGGGTTTAAAAAATATAATGAGTTACCAACTAACATAAAAAATTGTAAAAATATGACTTTATTTAGGAAACTTCTTAGAGATTTTTGCAATCATAATTGTTAATAAAGTATTATATGTATATATTTTAGTATCTAGATTGTAAAATCGTAATAAATAAATAAATAAAAAAAATAAAATAAAGATATGACCCCAGGTCAGACATCAAAACGAAATTATGAAAATATATTTCTTCAGCGACTACCTCTCAGCAGATTTCTGGCAAAAACTCTGAGAGTAAATAAAATTGTCATGAAGAGCTTCTCAACAATCTGTCGTTCGGAGTCGACTTTAATCTGTAGATCCCGCCACTCATGTATAAAATTAACGCACACAGCATAAGTGGTGCGAGAAGCTACATAGGTCGTAATCCTGACTGAAAGGTTGTAATGACCAATTACGTATGTAATGAATATGAAATAAGTTTGAGAAAATTGTTTTCGTCGATAGGCCCGAACCTATTTAACAAATTTTGATGTCTTCAATTTTTTGCTTTTTTAATTCATTCTCTTATTATATTTTTGTTCTTTTGCAGTTTCATTAATCAAGTTATTAAGCAGAAAATTGTAGCAGGTTCCAGAATTAAAAAGTTTCCCTCTGTGAAAATGTAATAAGTAATTGCATTTGTGTAGCCAGTACCACTACTACCACTACTACCACAATGATATTCGTATAGTGTTTGTTGTGGATGTTATTGACTTTATAAATCAACAGAACTTCTCTAAGGATTATTTAAGGGAATTGAATTCCTTCGCTTTAAAAATTCAAAAACATTGATGAACATCTCTTCACTTTCACCTGACTTGGATAGCTCTGGTTTCTAGTATGCTATACTGTAAATTGAATGATCAAGACAAATATGCACGCACAGGTGTTTTTCAATAATAAACCATGTGAATGTATAAGAATTAAGTGAATAATATTTTCAGTAACGCTTCATTATTAAAAAAACTTTTTTTTCATTTGAGGAAACACGTTATTTCATCGATCAAAGGATAGTTAATTTTTGATTCATATGGATTATTTGATATGGATTCTTACTTACTTAATTGGTCATTACAATACTTTAGTCAGGGTTACAACCTACCCTGAAGGAAACATGTCGACAAGTGTCTCCAAGTCACCAGTTTTGTCGACTATATTGGTGACTATGGTGACGTTGTGTCAACAATTATTTAATTTGCCTGTCCCTCTCTCAGCTGCAGCGCTAATGGGTAAAAGGCAAGAACTTTCAATCAGAAAAGTTTTTGGAGGAAATTATTGCCACATTGGAATTGGAAGTCTGAAAAACGATACAACACATTACTTGACATTCTAGCAGAACATAAAGTTTTATTGGACAGAATTGTTAAACAAAATGAAATTGCTTCAAATCTTATGGAATTTTACCCTATCGACTATGAAAACTGAGAGAATTTGATGCTATTTTGAAAACTCATTCAGACCCATACGTAAGTATTTACTTTTATTGTGGAACTACTTCAACGAATAAAATTGAATTTTTTGTTTATATTCAATAGATTCGACAAATGAAATCACTCCTTGCGGGTAATGCAGAACGAAACCTTCATGAAATATTTTGCCAAAATATTATCATGAACTTTAATGTTGATGGCTCTTTTGGCAAAAAGAGGTTGCGCGAATACTCAAATGTTTTTAAAGCCATAATAGGTAATAAATGCTTGTTTGGGTTCTCATAAATATTTGTAATATTTTAACAACTTGTTTCGTTTTCTTTAATATCCAGATGATATATCAACTTTCACTGAAAATTCGGCCAAAACACGTAGAGCAGCATTTCAGCATCAAAAGAAAAAACATTTCAAACAAATGGGTCGCAGCAAATTTAAAAGTAATGAAAATCGTAAAGAAGACGACTCTCCTAAAGTGGATTAATAATTTTACTTAATTTTAATAAAACAAAAACGTTATTTTGATGTTCCTATATAAATAAGAGAGACTGAATCAGGGTTTACCAAAAATTTTTTGGTTATGTATTAGTGAGTAAGAGAGAGAAAATAAATTGAGAGAATTTATTTATTTACAGCCATAGAAAAGTGTTTGTAATATACGATATTTTGATTTTCATTTTATCAACATACATATGTAAAGCTATCTATCTATGGCTTAATAATTTTAGATAAATAAAAATAAAATAAAAAAATCCATTTTTTATTAAAAGATCGTAAAGGTATCCATCTTTGGCTTAAAAATTAGACCATGTTTTTAGATAAATAAAAATAAAAAAAAACACATTTTATTAATAGAGAAAAAGCAAGCATTCCAAAGCATTTAAAAAAAAATTATACTATGCGACAAAATAAAAATTGAAATACGCCCATACGCTCAAAAGCATCTTTTAACATACAATATTTTTTGAGTGTCATTCTGACAAAAATGGTAAAGCATCCGCCGCACATGTGTTCTTGTCGCAGTCTGATCGACAACTAAATCATAAAGCACAAGAATGCGTGTGAGTTCTCTCCGCACAATTGTGCTATGAAATGGTAAACGATGGACTGAATTAATAGTACCTTTTTATTTATTTTTTTTAAAAAAAATAATAAATATTTACTAAAATTGAAATTTTATTGTCGACTTTTACTAAAGAAAAGTACCAAAAGTGTAGATTAGAACTGCTAAATTGTACTATTGATTCACTGGTTCTAATGTGTACATATGGTCCCAAAAGAAGTACCTAGTCAACAAAAAAAGTCCTTTTCCGTTATCAGGCGTTCCAATGCCAATTTTTTTGAACAGTCTCCTTTAATATGACATCAATTTTTCAGATTGCAGTAACCTATATCCAGAGGTATGTTGATATTATATACATAGTCATTTATTGTCATATATACCTCGCTCATTTCACAATTAAAAGATTTTCTCTTCTGATAATTTGCAGTTAGTTTCTGTTTCGCTGGCTCTTTTGGAGTCAGTCTCTCTCATATCTTAGACTGTCTCTTTTATCTTGTTGACCAGATCTTGTCCCTTTACCACAATGTCTGTATTTCGTGCTTTGAATGTCTTCGACCTTGAAAATACCCAAGCGGTTTCGGTTGCTTGTTCGAACGCCCAAGTTTCAGTGATTTTACATCCGGATGGCGTACGCCATTGCTGAACATCTGTAATATTAATGTCTATTTCTGTGTATAACAAATGGATTGTCCATTTATATAACTTTTTTATTTTCATGATGAAATTCTGGAGAGATACAAAAGGCTTTTTCGCATTCGGTATAGATCCTTTTTACAATCTCAACGAAATTCTTATTTAAGCACCGTCTTAAAATTAACTCTAGAGCTTTCTTTTCGCAGCCATAATTGTTTCTGTCGGTTACTGTGACGAATTGCGATTTGATCGCTTTGCCACTGAAACAAAGCGTCCTTACATAGAGCAAATCAGCATTTTTTTGCTGGCATTGAGAGGTGTTGAATTTCTTCTGTATGTCGCATTGTTTTGGAATACCAAAAAGATAGTTATAGAGAAAGAAAATAGGTGTAGTATGTGTCAAATTTATTTTATGTCGCCTGTTTTCGGTATTTACTTGCTAATAATTCTCATTTTCTTTTTTTTTGCTATTGTGGGCAATCATATATAATTTCATACAAATAATCAGACAATAACAAACAGCCTGAATATCTGGTGTGAATCGGCCTAGACACTTAAACTTAAGCACACTTAAAACTTAAGCACGCTATCAACTAGAGATGATTATTACTATTTCATACATACATAATTGGTCATTACAACCCTTCAGTCAGGATTACGGCCTAGGTTCTCACACCACTCATGTTGTGTGCGTTAATTTTATACGTGAGTGGTAGGACCTACAGTTTAACGTCGACTCCGAACGACAGATTTTTGAGAAACTTTTACATGGCAGGTTTATTTACTCTCAGAGTTTTTGCCAGAAATGTGCTGAGAGGAAATCGCCGAAGAAATATTTTTTTATATTTCGTTTTGATACGAACCCGGGTTTTACGTCTAATGAGCCGACACCCTATCTACTAGACCACGGCGACTTGTTTATTTATTTTAAATAATTAATTTATTTATTTATTAATTACAATGCAATTACAAATTATATTCTAATTATATACGAGCTGAGTAACTTCGACCATGTGCTCGGTGTAGTGTCACAGACCAGAGTCTCTGGTGGGAATCGAACCCATGACCCTCACGCTAATAGTCTAGCACACTACCCACTAGACTACCAGGGCACTCAATATATTTTTTTAAATTGTTACACTCTCCTTTTATTGTAAGGATCAAACTCCCATTTCATTAATCAGAATATTTATATCTTTGACTTCTCAGGGGCTTCGTCAACGATGCTCCTTTCACTCGCGTCTCGGTCTTTTCTGATAGTCAGGCTGCGATAAGATCTCTATCGAGTTTCGTGAATAACTCTAGGATCGTTAGGGAATGTCGCTGCTGTCTCGACCTGCTCTCGGGGCGCTTCACCAGTGTCTCTCTGGTGTGGGTCCCTTGGCACAGTAAAATTCCGGGAAACTGTAGGGCCGACGAGCTAGCCAGAGCTGGTGCGCTCCTTTCGGAATCCTCTTCTGTTGAATTGGGCATGCCACTTGCCTCGGTCAAGCTGACCATTGCGCGGAAGTTCTTTCGGGACGCCAACCTATCCTGGGTCAATGAGGAGTCCTGCTCCACCGCTAGACTCACTTGGCCCAAGATGGATAGAAGGAGTACCAACCGATTG
Organism: Sarcophaga caerulescens; assembly: GCA_927399465.1. NCBI lineage: Eukaryota > Metazoa > Arthropoda > Insecta > Diptera > Sarcophagidae > Sarcophaga > Sarcophaga caerulescens. The sequence continues at coordinate 57,227,573 of OV656868.1, forward strand.
GTCTCGGTCGTGATGTCATCTCGACTGCAGTGGCCGTGCTTACAGGTCATTGCGTCATGGGTAGACACGCGGAAAGAATAAGGCTCCCTTTCAACGACTTCTGCCGTGGATGCAGGTACGCTGAGGAAGAGGAAACTGTTGTTCACTTTCTTTGTCAGTGCCCGTCTCTTGCTAGGTGTAGATATAGGTTATTTGACTCCCCATTCCTTGTCAGCTCAACGGAGCTATCATCTATTGACATCAAGGATATAGCTTCGTTCATCAAACTTTCTGGCTGGTTTTCCAGTGCGGGGTAGTCGTGCTTTTATTGTGCAGCCCTTGCGCTGACCAACTTCTTCCTTTTCCCTGATTTTGGTGGAACTTGGTTAGTACAGGGACTGCGTTCACCCGTGGCATCACAACGGTCCGCTATGCGTGCTCAAGTGAGCTTTGTGATATCAGAACTACCACTCCGACCTAACCTAACCTAACCAGGGGCAAAGTTGTCATTTGCTTTTATTCTTCTCTATGGCAACTTCGAGAAGTTGCTGATGTTTTTTTATTGTTTGCGTGATCTTACTACGTAGATTTGTTATTGTATACAGACAAAGTACTATATATCATGTAATAACATGATATTAACAATCTATGCATAATATTTTTTTTTATTTTTTTCTAAAATTGACTTTTAAGCATCTTAAATGCATGTATTGTATATTTTTTGCTATTGTGTCTGAACTAAGTTACTGTTGCCATCATTTTAAAATCCTTGAAGAATAATTTACGAACTGATTTACATTTAAAGCGTATTAAAAATGTTTATAAAATTATTTTAAATACAGTCTAAGTAATTTAATTGCTCTGAAAGTAATTTAAAATGGGGTTGCAGCACTGCTTGCAATTCTAACAGGGCTTAAATAAATTTAAATAAGAACAGCCAAAAAGTTTACAATTAAAAAGAATTTAAAGTTAACAACCATTACAAGTACGGCTACAATAATAGCCAGCCATAAAAAAACAAACAAAAAAAAGTAAAAAGAATGAAAAAATATTAGAAAAATTTAATTTTAACGATTCTAACATGGCCTGGCCAAAAAACCAACTGGAGGTGAGTAATTACAATTCATGTGAATATTGTTTGCACTTAAAGTACTGCCTTGAATGTTTCACGCACAAAATATCTGGAAATAAAAACCGTTAAAATAAAAGACAATGGAGTAGCTTATCAATCCAGACATATCTTGAATGTTTAAATTTAATTATCCCGGGAAATTTATGCCTATAATTATGGTTTACATTTTTGACGGATGCATTTCTATGAATTTATATTAGAAAGTGCAGTCGTAAAAATTATTTCAAAATATACGAGTTGGTATAATAAACGAAACGTAAGATGTAATTAAATTGAGCTATAAAAAGAAGAAATATAAAGTATCATTAAGAAAATAAATTCTGCACAAAGTTTAATACAATTAAAACGTCAATTGTTATAAAAAATTGTGGGATTTTGTAAACCCATTGATCTGTTAATAAACAAATTTTAGTGGATTGTTTTAATTGATTATTCCGGTTTAGTATGTTTAATACATTAAATTCGCTGTTTTTACAGGAAGTTAAAACAATCATAAAATTAATAATTAATGAATGAATAATCAGATATAAACAGTTATTGTAAATTTAAATTTTTTATTAAAATTTTTTAAATTGAAATACAAATGTGTTGACTTCTTCTTAAGTCGATGATTCTTGGAATTGAAGTGCCAGCATTTAAAATTTGTAATTTTATGCTTTCATTATTTTGTCTTTTTTGTTGATTTTGTTTTTAAGAATTGCCATGGATAAGGTTTTTTTTTTTTATTTTAATAAATACGCAAGCACGCAAGGCGCGACAATTAAATTAAAAATAATTAAAAACGAAATCATGAAAATGGACAGAGTGGAGACCATTGACCCATAACTTAAATAATGTATTCTTTATTCATAAACTCCCATAAGGCAGGCAGAATAAGTGAAAACAAAAAAAGTTCAAGAATAAATAAAATATTCGTTCGGTCTTCATCTGCAGTTACATACATACATACGTACATATGTACATCAACTCATTCATTTACTTGAGTCGAAGAGTTTTATTTTCACTAACCATGATGCAGTTTCAGTTAAATGAATTAATTAAAATTTATTTGTCGGTTTCAGATGCAACACAGCTAGTAGACTCGTGCGACAGCACTAGCGACCAGCGACCGTCATAAAGAGCACTTATTGTAGCATTTTGCTCTCAAATGCATTAATTATTACTTTTTTCTGTTTGTTTGTTTTCAATTTTAAGGTTTAATACAAAAATTTAATCTTTACTTCTACGTTCTAAATACAAATGTACATATGTGTATGTGTAAATATGTACATGTATAGGATTAATTATTATTGTCACTAAGTTATTGCACCCTGTATTATTAAAATAAAGACAATACTGGTTTAAATTGAATTAAATGTGTGTAAATGAAACATGGCGACCGTCTCTTTATAACTCTTGAAAAATGGGTTTAGAAGAGGTATTCGAAAAGTGCCAGAATGTTTAGTACAGTTTATGTAGGTTACACGACAATTTTGCTTCTAATACATAGATAACAGACCAAGCAGCTTCTGTGTAACATTCAGTTCAACTATTCTTCTCATCTCACTAGCATCATATGTCCGTATCTACTGGGTTGTTCGGAAAGTAATTTCGTTTTTTCCCGACAGAGGATTTAATTGTATTTTTTTTTTTGTACCCAACTTCCCCCTTAAGTCGTATAATTTTTATATGGTTTGAGAGCTCATATAGTAATACTATGTTCAGACAGGCACTTTTATTGAGTCAGTATTCGTTTATTTGAGAACAATATTTTCAGTGTTCAGACACATAATATACGCAATATTTATTTGACAGTGATAACAAAACAGCTGGTTGTTTCAACAACATTGTTTTTATTTTGTTTCGCTTTTTTTTTTTTGTTTGTAGTTGTTGACATTTAAGTTGTCAAATATCAATTGAAAGTGTTCGGAAAATTGTAATATGCTCACTGAACGTGCTTATGACAGTGCTGTATTTTAAGTTTTACTCAATATTATAACCATTTGCGTAGTTATTGCGCAATAATTAATTGAAATTTTATATGAAATATTGAGCACAATAATGGCGTTTATTGCGATTTACGCAATAAAAGTCCCTGTATGAACATATTATAAGGCTTGTATGTGAAAAATTACAAAATTAACTCTATGCAATAGTTTTTGGTAGGTGCCCTTTTAAATATGGAGAGCGATAAGCAGAATTTTCGACATATCTTATTGTTTTACTACAGAAGGGGTTAAAAGGCTGTTCAAGAAATTGACCGATGTGTATGTAGAAGGTGTACGCCATTGCCAGAACTGGTTCGCTAAATTTCGATCCGGCAATTTGAATAAAGAACATGCACCATGTTCGGGAAGGCCGTTTAAAGCTGATAAAGACGCGATAAAGGCATTAGTTAATGCGAACCGGCGAATAATAACACGTGAGATCAGATTGAGGTTAAATTTATCAAATTCAACAGTTTATGCCCACTTGAAAGGCCTGGGATTATCCTCGAAGTTCGATGTATGGGTTTCCCATGTTCTCACAGAGAGAAATCTGTGTCGCCGCATTGACGTCTGCGATTCGCTTCTCAAATGTCACGAAAATCATCCGTTTTTGAAGCGCATTATCGCTGGGTACAAAAAATGGGTTGTATACAACAACGTCAAATGCAAGAGGTCATGGAGCAAAAAAGATGAACCGGTTCAAACCATTTCCAAAGCCGATATTCACCAAAAAAAAGGTAATGTTGTCTGTTTGGTGGGATTTTAAAGGAATCGTTTTTTTGAGCTTTTACCGGATAACACAACGATTAATTCGAAAGTCTACTGTCATCAGTTGGACAAACTTAATGATGCAATTCAACAGAAAAGGCCAGAACTAATCAATAGAAAAGGTGTAGTGTTTCTCCAAGACAACGCAAGACCTCACATAATTTTGATCACTTGCCAAAAACTTTTGCAACTTGAATGGGATACAATGCCACACTCCTCATATTCTCCAGACCTGGCACCATCGGATTATTATTTGCTCCGGTCACTCCAAAATTTTTTAGACAGTAAAACCTAACAACCCAATATTATAGGTCAATCAAATTCATTTTTTGTTAACATTTATTCTTCTTTATTAGAATTCAAAACTAGAATTTAATTTTTTTCTAATATTTGGAATCATAAGGACATAACGTAACCATCCAATCTGACCGTGTACAAAGTCAATGTTTTAGAATTTTTTCCTTGGAAATGCAACTTCCTTCACCAACTATCTTCTTCAATTAAATAGCTAGTCTTTCGATTAACTGGTTTGCTCATTCTGCGATCAATTTCACTAAGTTATCATCAGGTTTTTGTACTGTTTGCACAATGCGTTTCCATTTTCTTCCCATGGTATGTTTTATAAGAACTCGGCATGGTTCTTGGATTGGATAATATTTCTAGTTAAAATATTCGCAGAATATGTCGTATACAGCGCTTGATATAAGCCTGAACGTAATTGACATCCCTGGTCGTTACAACCCTTCAGTCAGGATTTCGACCTAGCTTCTCACACCACTTATGTTGTGTGCGTCAATTTTGTACATGAGTGGCGGGACCAATAGTTTAAAGTCGATTCCGAACAACAGATTTTTGTGAGGCAGTCGCCGAAGAAATATTTGTTTTCATATTTCGTTTTGATGCCTGACCTAGGATACGAACACGGGCTTTACGTCCAATATCCAACACTCTATCTACTAGACTACGGCGACTACAAAAATACGTATAACACTATCCAAATATGTACCTTCAATTTAATAAATTGCTGTATTATTAACGTTGGTTCACATAATTTTCGTTTTGTCGACATTTATCCGCAACCCCAAGCGCATGGTTCCTCCAATCTTATGATACATCCACAGATTGTTTCTCTTGGTGCGGATAACCCAGATTCAAAGACAGCATTAAACAGCAGTGTGGAGAGAACAACTGCTTTAATAGGGATTAGTCGACTGTGCTTCAAATAGGTGAGCAAGCAAGAATGCCAAAGGTTTTTTTAAATCTAAAAAAGATTTTTTCATTTTTCACTCAGTTTTTCCATTCAAATAAAAAAATTGTTTTATCAAAATGTATTTTCTATTCGGAAAACGTACCTCGCAATTTGCCTATTTTGTATTCGTCATAATTGTACTATCGAGAGGATTATTCGCAATGTGGTGGATAGATTTTAGTTACTGGTTCAGTAAACGATTGACCAATCCATATGTCAACGAATATCAAGATTGGCAAATTTTGTATCGTGACTTGGCTCACAACTGAAGGCGAACGAACATAAACAATCACCATAGATCAGTTGGCAGCTGATATCAATTTTCAGCGAAAAATCATCTTTAGCGATGAGTCCCGTTTCTGGATGAGTGAGTACGTGAACGAATAAAATTATCGAATAGTTGCAAATAGTATTCAATGTATGCCGGATAAGTCACCTGTTTAGACTGGAAGCGTTATCTGTACATATTTCTTTGACAACGACGTTAACGAGGCCATTACTGCCAACTGCGAACACTATAGGTCGACGATTACATCAATGTCATGTGGTTTCAACAGGGTGGTGTCACACAGCTCATGGCACATTGGATATTCTGCACGAGCGATTTCAGGGCAAGATCATCTCCGCAAAATTACAGTGGTCTTCCAAAAATGTTATTTAGCAGATTTTAGAGCTAGAGTCAGAGTCAGTCATAGATGCACTCCACCCTGAGAAACTGTTACGAACATATGAACAATGTTATATTACATATATAATGGCATCAATATTTCTTTTAACCGAAAAAAAAAACTTTTCTGGGAGATCGCAGATTTTGTTTTACACTAGAGCCCCGACTTGCGTCGATCCGATTTGCGTCGTTTCGATTGGCGTCGCTTTTTAAAAATTTACAAAACTCAGCTTGCGTTGTTGCAATTTCAAGTTGCGACGATTAAATTTGCGTCGTTTCGGCCCCGATTTCCGTCGTATGGATCTCAACTTGCGTCGTTTTAATTTCGATTTGTGACGCTACATATGTACGTTTAATTTTTTTTTTTTTACAGCATTGAGTATACCATTTTACTATGTTGAAGATAGCATCTCATAAACTAAACAAAGCACGATTTCTTTTTTAAACTATTTTTTTTTAAAAATGAATTTTATTGATTTTTGTTAATTTATTGTTTTGTTAATTTATTGTTTTGTTAATTTATTGTTCTATTATTTCTTTATAATAATTGTAAAACATTTACTGAACTATATAAAATAATGAAAAATGTTTTCATACTTCTTTTTTTTGCCCCGTTTATTATATGGTCTATTATTATATGGTCTAAGTCTAAGTCTAACTCAGCACCAAATTCACAGCCGACAAATAACCAGACCCCTAATGCTCCCAACCTGAGTCGGCTTGAGACTACTATCGAGACACTAGTTCAATCGGTAAATAACTTTACAAATACTTTGAGCAACATGATGCAGGAGATGTAAAAAATGCAGTCAATGCTGTTACAAGCGGTACTTAATAAGCCGTGAATTGCCTAAGACTTTGTTTCTGGAACGCAAACGGTATTCGCCAGCATAAAGATGAAATTGAACACTTCATAATTAGCAACAAAATTGACGTCATGCTTATTTCGGAAACTCATCTGACATCAAAAGTTTATTTAAAATGAACGGTTATTCATTTTACGACTCAAAGGATCCCCGTGATAGATCATGTGGAGGCTCCGCAGTCTTAATAAGGTCTCGAATAAAACTTTACCAAATGAATAATCTTAGTGAAGAATACCTTCTGGCTGCGAGTATTTGCCTTGAAGATTTCCAGCAAAACCTTGTTATCACGTCAATATATTGTCCACCTAGATACTTGATCACTGAGAGTCAATATGAAAATTTTTTTCGATCACTAGGCCCTCGTTTTCTTGCAGCCGGTGATTATAATGGAAAGCACCCCTATTGGGGCTCTCGACTTACTTCTCCAAAAGGCCGAAAACTGTTCAACACAATTTCTAAATTAAAACTGGATGTTATTTCTTCAGGGCAGCCTACCTATTGGCCAACTGATAGACAAAAAATTCCAGATTTAATCGACTTCGCAGTAGTTAAGAACATCTCTAGAGAAGTGTATGAGGTAGAAGCCTCACTGGATCTGTCTTCGGATCATACGCCTACAATCATAACACTTTGGAATAATCACGTGTCCCCGTCTGGCTACTTAATGGAAAAAGAGACTACAGTGAATTGGCTAAAATATAAGAAATACATAAGCTCTCACTGTTCAGAAAATATTCCTCTAAGAACTGTCGACGATTTGAACCAAGCAGTATATGATTTTGAAAAAACCCTTACGTTAGCCACCCAAAGCGCTATTAAGGTCCCAAAACGAATTAGTTACAACAGAATTTATTCCGCTGATATCGAAAACCTTGTGTAAGAAAAACGAAGACTCCGTAGAGAGTGGCAAGTACAGAGATCACCTCAACCTAACAGAAAACTAAATGAGTGCACAAAACGTCTTCAAAAGATATTTGAATCACAAAGGCTTCTATCCTTTAAAAATTATTCGGAAAATCTGGACGCGACTCCCCAAACAAATTATTCATTATGGCGTGCAACCAGGAATCTAAAAAGGCCAATTATTAATAAACCACCTTTACGTGACTCAAATGGTAACTGGGCAAGAAGTGATGCTGAAAAAGGTAGGCTATTTGTGAATCACCTGAAAACTGTTTTCACCCCTAACAAGTCTACCGAAATAATCAATTTACTAACTGTTGTTGCGAAGACTCCCAGACCCATTAGATTTAAGTTTCATGATATTAATTAAAAATTAAAAATCTTAATCCAAGGAAAGCCCCAGGTATTCACAAAATAAGCAACAAAATGCTGTTGAATTTACCTAGCATAGCTGTAAAAATTATTTTATTCATTATGAATGCTGTTATTCGACTCAGATATTACCCTACACAATGGAAAATTTCACTCATAACCATGATACCGAAGCCAAGTAAGGATCATACCAAGGTTGATGCATATAGGCCGATAAGTCTCTTGCCTAACCTATCCAAATTATTCGAGAAGGTACTGATATGTAAGCTAGCACCTTTGTTGAATGAATACGGTTGTATCCCAAATCACCAATTTGGGTTTAGGAGAAAACATAGTACCATTCAGCAAACCCATAGACTAGTTAATGTAATAAGAAATGCATTCGAAGAAAAAAAGTATTGTTCTGCACTCTTCATTGATGTCTCTCAAGCTTTTGATAAAGTGTGGCATGATGGTCTTATACTCAAATTGAAGCAAATATTCCCTGAAAATATATATGAAATATTGAAGACTTACTTAAGTGATAGGAAATTTGTAATTAAACAAGGTAATTATTTAAGTTCCCCTCAAAAAATTAACTCCGGTGTTCCTCAGGGTAGCATACTAGGTCCTGTTTTATACCTGATATTTAAAGCTGTTATGCCAATAAGTGAAAACATACATACTTCCACATTTGCTGACGGCACTGCATTTTTAAGCGTACATATGAACCCACAGATTGCATCGCAGTCCTTACAGGAACAAGTATCCCTGCTGGAGGAATGGTTGAAGAAATGGAGAATAAAAGTTAACGAACAAAAATGCACCCACGTAACCTTTACTTTGCGAAGAGATACCTGCCCTGCTATATGCATTAATAATCAGACAATACCACAAAGCACTCATGTAAAGTACGACACCTTGATCGTCGTTTAACGTGGAAATTGCATATTGAGTCAAAACTGGCGCAAATAACTATGAAAACTGCCCAAATAAATTGGTTAATTGGTCGAAATTCATCACTTAAGTTATATTGTAAACTCCTAATATACAAATCAATATTAAAACCCATTTGGTGTTATGGAGTACAGCTATGGGGTACTGCCTCAGCTTCAAACGTAGAGAAAATTCAGAGGCGCCAAAATAAAATTTTACGAATGATCACTGCCGCCCCTTAGTATATCAAAAACTCGAATATTCACAAAGATCTAGATGTCCCGCTGGTTAAAATGGAAATTGTAAGACACGCTGAAAAATACTTAGATAACCTAGATGACCACACAAATCCATTAGTCCGCGGTATTTTACGTCACACTGGCCATATTCGATTAAAAAGGAAGGATACTCTTGCACTCGGCCGAAGATGAGAGAGATGAATGAGGCCCAATGCTACTTTACTTTTTTTTATACTTTGAATACTTTATTTTATTTGGCAATAGCTAAATAAATATATAAATTTTTAGTTTTAAGATTTGAATAATTATTGTTAGTTCATTTTTAATGAAGATTCAATAAATAATAAATGAGAAAAAAAAATACTTCTTTTTTATCCGAAATATTAATTTTTTTGCTTCATTTTGAATTCTACGTTCCAATAAATTAAATTTCAATGCATTTGTATAGAAAAAGTTGATTCGATTTGCGTCGTATCGATTTGTATCGCAAGTCGGGACCTTTGTGTATTTACTACATACGTATGTGTGTATGCCTTTCTTTGCCAGAATAATATGAATTGGCGATGGTAAAAATTGTATCAACAGTATATCAAAGAGTCAATTTTGCATCATGCGTATGCCAATATGAAACTAATTAGAAATTCCGTCTTTTGATGCCACAACGGAAGTATCAATTACGATGAGCATTATCGCTTGATGTCTTCAAAAGATAAATTAAAATTTCAATATGCGTATTAGCTTGTGTAAGTGTTGCGAGCCACTATACATGTAAGTGCTTACTGATAAACAATATTGCAATTGCACTTGTATTAAATTTTAGTGTGTGTGTGTGATTTAATTAAACAAAAGAGTAAGAGGTTTCCCCTTGGATCAATTAGATTCATGTGATGAATATAAATTTGAAAACTACTCAAATGTAATTCTATGACAAACATTTTGATTAATTATTAAATAACGATCAACTAAGTTTCTGGAAGACTATAAATTTATTTTTAATTTAACAACAAACACCCAAACCGACACTGCGAATATATTTTAATAAAAAATTACACTGTGTTGATGACTGCTTTGGAATTGGATGTAAATACCATATAAATTGTGTCAAATAATTATTTCAAAAGGACGAAAAGAGGACAATTTGATGAAGTTCGTGTGTTACTATACTGCTATAGCATTGACAATTTGCTGTAAAATTGTCTTTGAAATGTTTTCATGAAATAATGAATTTCATTACCGCCCTACATTATTGTTTATCGGTAGCACTCGAATTGAAGAGCTCACAAAATTTTAATATTGTTGCTTGTCAAGTGACAACGCTGGTTGACTCAATTGAGGATATTGACAAACGAATTCGGAAAGCTCAAGTAGCTCAGGTGGTAGATTCATACGGTTAAGATGATTGTAATTGCTTTGAACGCTTCTTAAACAAGGACAATAAATGACTGAATAAAAATTCTAACTCTCTAATATTTATCTTTATAAATCGAAACTTATGGGAATGCGATCATTACTCGTATATTTTTGTGAAGTTGTTAGTATCCCTTCATAAATAAATGATTTTTTGTTTTTGTAGTATTCACCGTCATATGAATGCATAAAATTTACACCAAAAAAATGTGATAGGCCATACATATTTGCCATAAAGTTGTCATTTTAACATGTATTTTAATACTGTACACCGTAATCAATCTCTTGAAGTAGAATTAAAGTTTATTGTTAGAGCCTTTTGAAATCATATGACGATATGTAGGTGCGACTAAATTACAGCATATACATATATACAGTGGACAGCAAAAGTCTTAGTACTCCAATATCTTTTGACAAAAAAAAAATCCCCACAGGCTTAATACTCTTGCACAAAGTTCCGATATGACTTCAAGGGAGTATTTAGGAGATCATTTGAAAGAACGGTTACGTAATCGCTAAACCTCAAACAAAAGTCAACCGAAAAACTTGCTTATGGTGCCACCAGAAAACACTAAACAAAACTTGTACATTAAATTCCATATGGGTTAAATGCAAGCACTCCATTTTTTTATTTAATTTTTTTTTATTTATTTATTTTATTTTTTTATTTTATTTGAAAAAAAAAAATGGAGTGCTTGACCTTAAGGGATATTATACTAAATATCGGTTCCGCCATCTAACGTTTTTTTTTTCAACTAGTGCTTATTTCGTGAATGGTGACACTTAGCTCACGTCAGATAATTAGTTGTATCCTTCCGCTGAACGAATATGGTTGTGTATACGCTTGAACAACGCTGGGAAATATTGCGACATTACTTTGAAAATCATGGTAATGTTGCAGAATGCGAAAATTGCGTACGGATTTGGAAGATGAGAAGCACCGTCAGCTCCGTATGTTCGTTATCTTGTGAAAAAAGTGAAAGAAACTGGCATCCTCATCGATAAACCAAAGCGTGAAAAGCCAAAAACAGTGCTTACACCCGAGAATATTGCTGCTGTAGCAGAAAGTGTGCGTGAAACGCCATCAACATCAATTCACCGTTGTTCTCAACAATTGAACATTTCGGAGACATCATTGAGATGAATTTTGCATAAAGACCAATTGGTTCAGGAGTTGAAGCCAATTGACCATCAAATGCGTTTTCGCTTCGCTAAGTAGGCCTGCGATCGACTTACAGAAGATGCCGATTTTGGCAAAAAAAAAATCATCTTTTCGTTACAGTCAATGGCGATCATTATCGGGCCATGTTGAACGAACTTTTGTTCACAAAAATTGAAGAGGAGGATATTGGCAACATTTGGTTTCAACAGTACGACTCTACGTGCCACACAGCCGAAGCTACACTCGATGTTTTGCGCCCTGTTTTTGAAGATCGCATTATCAGCCGCAGAGCTGATGTCGTTTGGCCACCTCGAAGCTGCGATTTGACACCGTTGGACTATTATTTGTGGGGTGCCGTCAAAGATAAGTGTTACGCAGACAAGCCAGAGACAATTGACGCTTTAAAGGACAATATTCGTGAAGCCATTGGTGAAATACAGCTGCACACAATCGATAATGTGCTTAAAAATTGGACCGATCGTGTAGGCTACTGCATGGCCAGCCGAGGCAGCCATTTGAATGAAATTATTTTCCATTATTAACCGGAAGGATTGTACTTTCAAATAAAAAAAGAAATTTGAGAAAATATTCAGTAGTTTTTTTTAAAGCATTTTCAAAAAAAAAAGTTATTTGGCGGACTCTTTACAACTGAAATCATTTTGATATATTAGGCCTTTGAATTTTAAATTTACTCAGAGTTCTCCTTGGGGGTACCTATGGAGTCATCGGAAATTTTCCTTATTTTTCTCTTGTTTTATGAAAAACATTAAAAAATTATTTGTTTTATAATAAAACAGAAATAAATTAATAAAATATATATAAAAACCTTAATTTTTTATACAAACTGTTGGTTCAAATTCATGAAATTTTCAAAATATATTAGAGTACTAAGACTTTTGCTGTCCACTGTATGTAATATTTGCCGTTGCGATAAACTATTGTTCCTAAATTTTTAGATGTATTAAAATGCTTTATATTTAGTTATAAAAATAAAAGAAAAAAAATAAATAAAACATCGAAAAAGTATCACTAATATTTTTAAAATCCATGGTTTTTAACATCATAAATCCGAAATTTATTGGATATGTAATAGCACAGGGCAGGAATCAATATTTAGTAACAAAATCATAGTATGTTACACTAACACTTTTATATTTGAATAAAAATATATATTCAAAATCGACGTTAAAGCTTCGAGTAATGTTTAATTCTATTTTAATTTGAACGGGTCTCTTTGGGTTCAAACTTATTTAATTTCAGTTTACAGAACATTGTAGCATACATCCTAGTTGATTTTTTTTTAATAAGCTGCAAAGTGTTTTACGATTGTAAAATAATTGATTTTGAAAATGCTTCAATCGGATTATAGCTTTTTTTCAATTAATTATTATTTTCAACATATTTCGTGTACATATTTTTGTTTTTCTTCAATTTATTCTGCTCGTTCTGTTCTATTGTTGTCATCTTTAAAACAAAAAGTCAGACAAAAAAAATGTATTCTACCATAGAGAACAAACGATAATCCTGCAAAATACGTGGAGTGCTTCACAAGTTCAAGAGGCACCACATCAACCACAATTATTTCTTAATCGAAATCCTTACATAATTTGTCCAGTAGAAAATTCTATTTTGCCAAAAAATAATGCTTATAGGAAATGGCTATATTGTCACTGTGAATTGTGAATTAAAAACTTTACAGCAACCCTTGTAAACGTATCAGAAATGTTTGGAGATTTATTTTCACAAGTGAATGAGTAAAGACTGGCATGAACACAAAGATGAATAAGTGAGTTCAAGCAGCAGGAACAGCTTAAAATTTTTTTAAGGATCTCCGTTAGGTATCATACCGAATTTTTTTATTCTTATTGTTAATTCTTCCTTTTAAAATCTGCTTTAGCATCTGCTAATTCAAAACCATACTCTCCAATAACAACAAAACTTTAATAAAAATTTTAATACTAATAACACTATGCGACAAAATAAAAAAAATTAAATACACCCGGCTAATGACATAGTGAGGTTATGAGTTTTGTTGAGTAGATCTCAAAAATATTTTTTTTATATTTCTCGAACCCTTCAAACTTTTTTTATTTGACAAAAACTGTTTTTTTTTTTACTTTACGCACAAATTGTGCAGCCCTTGCGCTGACCAATTTCTTCCTTTTCCCTGATTGTGGAGGAACTTGGTCAGTACAGGGACTGCGTTCACCCGTGGCATCACAACGGGCCGCTATGCGTGCTCAAGTGAGCTTTGTGACATCAGAGCTACCACTCCGACCTAACCTAACCTAACCTACGCACAAATTTCTGGATTACTCAAACATTTCTGAGCCGTGAAATGTTGTGTGATCTGTGATCTTGTAAAAAAAAAAACAAGTTTGGAGGGTTCGAGAAATATAAAAAAGGTATTTTTGAGATCTACTCAACTAACTGAACAATGTGGACTATATAGCTACTCGGGTGTATTTTCACTGTCCCACCGTGTAATTTAAAGCTTCTGTTCTAATTTAATGTTAACTGCAAGGAAATTTGTTATTTATTATTATTATTTAGTTTTAATCTGGTTTAAATTGTTATCTTTAAATTGAGTTTTATTTTCGAAAGAGTTAGTGTAGTTTACGCACCGCTAAACTCACCTGGTCCTTGATGGATAGAAGGCGCACCAACCAGTTACTCGAACTTGGTCGTGGCATAATCTCAATCACAGTGGCCATGCTTACAGTTCATTGTGGTGTGGGTAGACACGCGGAAAGGACGCAGCTTTAACGACATCCGCATTAGGTGCAGATCCGCTGAGGAAGAGGAGACTGTTATCCACTTTTTTGTCAGTACCCATCTCTTGCGAGGTTACTTAGCTCTCCATTTCTTGTCAGCATGACGGAACTATCATCTATTGATGTCAAGGATATAGTTTCATTTATCAAAGTTTCGGGCTGGTTTTCCAGCGTAGGGTAGTCGTGCTTTTGATGTGCAGCCCTTGCTCTGACCAACTTCTCAGTATAATGGTAGAATTAGACGGTTCATTCGCGTATTACTTTTTAAAAAAATGAACTCATTTAGATATAAATCGAAACAAAATCATTTTTTATATTTTGAAATTTGTTTCATCTTGTGATATTCAGAACAATACATAGCTTTTATGTTATTAAAGCTATTAACCACGGATAAATGTTAAAATTAGGTATTATTACAACTGGTCGAAAACGTGATCTCAAATTAATTGTATAAATTGTAATTCAAGAATATGTTTGACCACAGAAATCATTAAATTTATAATTCCTGTTCGAATTGTTTTGTAGACAAGATGTTACGCGAATGCACATGCACGTACACGTATGTATGTATAATTGATAATTCCTTGTTACATATTATAAAAATAATTTCCATATTACAATATTTTGATGAATTCAATATCAACTTAAGCCTAATGGTCAACACAAATAAAAATCATAATAAAGGGTGTTTCAATAGCAGTAAGGTATTTAAATTTAGAATACTTTATTTTATTGATTAAATCAAATCTTTAATTTGTCAACTGTTACATATGTTTTCTAATAATGAAGCCCTCTACGAACGTGAACGTTTGGCTAACCGGGGCTTAACGCAGTATGATTCATGCGCCAACGTATCGGTTGGCCTCTTGGAAACATTACGACGGTAAGCGATAGTGAAAATATTAATTGGCCAAACAAACAAAAGAAGCTTAAGCCAGCAGACCATGAAAGGTCCCAGCAGTTCGTTCAATGAGTAATAAAGTAAAGCAGAGGCAATGGGATGAGAGACGCCTTTTCAGACGCAAGAAAATTGAGCAGGAAAGGCGGGAGCGTAAGAAAGTCGAGATGTATAGTTGTATGAATTACGCTCGAAAATTCTATCAAAAGGTTAAGCGTCTAACGGAGGGTTATAAGCCCGGAGCGTCTTCCTGCAAAGATGAGAATGGAAACTTAGTAACAGAAAGGAGGAGGAAAACAATACTGCCTTTAGAGATGATGTTCCGAAATCGATCGTTGATGACGGCGTGAAGATTCCGCTTCCTAGCCATGAACAGGTCAATGTCGCGATTAAGCGTCTTAAAAACAATAAAGCTGCAGGTCTTGATGGCCTTCCCGCTGAATTCTTTAAGACCGGATGTAATGAGTTGGTAGGGCGCATGCATCAGCTTATTTACAAAATATGGCTAGAGGAAATGCCCAACGATTGGAACCTCAGTATCCTCTCTCCTGTCCTGAAAAAAGGAGACCCTACGATATGCGGCAACTACAGGGGTATAAGCCTTCTCCCTATCGCATATTTTATTAGTTATTCCAGGCGTATTGTGTGAACGACTGAAACCACTCGTCAAATCGCTGATTGAACCTTATCAGTGCGGCTTCAGACCTAGCAAGTCCACCATCGACCAGATCTTCACACTACGCCAAATCCTGGAAAAGACCCACGAAAAACAAGTCGACACATACCATCATAAGGGATCGTGTTCTTGCCGCAATGTCTGAGCTCGGTATACCTGCGAAACTGATAAGGCTATGCAGAATGACGTTGAGCAATTCCTGCAGCTCCGTTAAGGTAGGAATGGAACTCTCCGAACCTTTTGATACCGTGCCAGGTTTCAGACAAGGGGATCCCTGATCATGCGACTTCTTCAACTTCGTCATGGAGAGTGTTCTGCGAAAGGTAGGAGTGGATCGCAATGGCAATATTTTTCAAAAAAGCGTCCAGTTGCTTGCATTCGCTGACGACATTGATATCATAGGGCGAACCAAGCGAGATGTTACAGCTGCCTTTAGTGCTATTGAACGGGAGTCTACTAAGATGGGTCTGGCAGTAAATGAGGGCAAAATAAAGTATATGTTAACGGCAAGTAGAGACGTTCGACGTATTGATTCTCAGATTACGGCCGATAACTATACTTTTAATATAGTCAAGTAATTTATTTATATTGGCTATGCCGTTACCACCAAAAATGATATCAGTCTGGAGATAAAGCGCAGGATCACTCTTGCCAACAGGTGCTACTATGGTCTCAGTAGGCAATTGAGTAGCAGAGACTTCTCTCGTATGACAAAACTAATACTCTACAAGACGCTCATCCTACCCGTGCTTCTTTATGGCTCAGAGGGATGGACCCTATTAAGCACTGATGCAGCAGCCTTGAGAGTATTCGAGAGAAAAGTCCTACGTAAGGTCTTCGGTCCAGTGCGAGTTGGCGATGATTTTCGCATCCGATCCAACAGTGAGCTGTATGAGCTCCTCAACGACATAGACGTTGTAAAGCGTATTAATATTCAGCAACTGCGCTGGCTTAGCCAAGTCGTTCGAATGGAGTAGGATGTTCCGCCGAGGCGGGTATTTGATGCGGGGATCTGCGGTAGTTGGCAAAGAGGACGACCTTGTATCTGTTGGAAGGACCAAATCGAGAAAGCCCTGTCATCGATTGGTGTGACCAACTGGCGTAGGCGCGCAAGAAGCACAGGCGCCTGGAAGAATGTGTTGCGACAGGGCGAAATCCGTTAGTCGGGTTGTTAATGGCCAATTAAGTAAGTAAGTAAGAAACAATGACAATTTTTGGAAAAACGGCATCTTTTACGATGAACATTTCCATCTCAATGGCTAAGTGAATATAGCAAATTGTCAAATTTGGACTCTGAAAATTCTCATGGAAACCATAAGAATCAAATGCGAATTTTGGTCTGGCGGCATAATTGGACCCTCTGCCTATAATGAATGTTTTCTATCCTGAGGAATCATTTAAAAACATACTGAAGGCCAATTTGCACGACACGGATTTACTTGCGTTAGAGAGAAAATAGTACAGAATTCGATAATGAAACAGAGTAAAATAAGTGCATCCCTGCTCTACGGAAGTGTGATGGATTTTGAAAAATTTCAAAAACGAAGAGCTCCGATCTACTGTCAAATTTCCATCCGCATTTTTTCCCAATTTAGTATATTCTTATTACACATTGAGTTCACGTGATGTTATCCACGCTCTTCTGCTCTCTACACGTCTTCTGACGTACAATTTGTGTGACCGTCTAAATCCACCTTAAGCAATTTTAAAGTTTCGCTGACGTTTGCAAAATTGCAAATATTCTAAATAAGTTCGTAAACATGTTCGTAATGTTCATAATACTGAAATGTGCTCTTTTTGCGAAATAAATTTTAATATTTGTTATATTTACAATATCCTGTATTCAGATAAATTTTTAATTTCTTTGAAAAATGATAAAATTTCTCTTTGCAATTTCCAAGTGCGTACTTCGTTGCTGGCAATGTATGTATGTATGTACGTATACTTACAAGTATTTATTTGACGCTGCAAAATTTCTTGGATTTCTCTCTACTGATTACGGTGTCTACGGTTTTGTTGTCGCTACTTCAGTTTTCAACATCTACTTGTATTACTCGGGCGTAAAATTTTGTTTTTTTTTTTTTTTATGGCGACGATAATCATTGCCCCAACGAACTTTTTTTTGGTCGCACAGGGACACAACAACTCAGCAGGTAGGCAACACTGACAATGATAATGAAGACGATAATGGCGATAGCAACAACGTCATTGACTTTGTCATAATCTCGAGTGGCCTTTGTTTCCACCATAACCATAATCAACGTTATCATTATCACCATAGCAGTACATACATGCATTTATTCCTTCTTTCGCCCTGTTCGCATGGTGTTTGCTCTTGAAATCCAAATATGTATAATAGAATGTGTCGGGTGGAAACTCTAACGTTGAAAATGCTAGACTCTGTCTTCAATTAGGGCGAGAGAGTAAATGCTACTGCTACTGCCACGAAGCAGCAGTATCAGCAGTGATGATGCTTTATTTACTGTGTTTAATAAATATAATGAGAGTATTTGGATGCACTAAAAGAATTTTTGTGGCTTTGTTTTGTTTAATTCTGTTTCGTTTCGTTTGGTTAAATTTTTTGTTGTTGCTGTTGTTGTTGTTGCGCCTTCTTAAATCGCCATATCATAGAGGGGTTGTCGGAAAGTACGTGTGAGATTGTGACTTTGGTTAATTAACGCTTCAATTCAATACAACTTGAATAATGTTTGTTGTTGTTGTATTATATTGTGTTTATAAATTTTCGAAATTTGCCAATCATCATGTTCGCTTGACGTTGAAAGGAATTGTCGCATGTATGTCACATCACGTTTATATTTTGGTTTGTCTATTCATCTGTAAGGTCGTCCATTATTTAGTAGTCTATCAAATGGAATGTATGTATGTACACATGTATGTGTGTACAAACAATTTTTTTTGTGTGTGTTAATATATGCCATACATACAAATTTTATATATGAATTCTCTTTTTTTTATACGTTGTTATTGTTATTTACTCACAAAGATCTTGTCTGTTGTAAGATAATGCATCTGTTGAATGGTAATGAATTTTCCCACATTTAAATCAATTTTTTTTTTTTGACAACTACAAGTTGTGACTTTTTCCATATTTTTCCATTTCATTTCTTAAGTTCTGTGTTATCTATTTTCTAATAAATGCAAATGCCTCAAGAGCACATCATGACCATTAAAGACTTTCATTCTACTCTCTCTCAATCTGTTTCTCAATGTAAAGATTTATAAATAAATTTGAATATCTTACGCTATGTGATAATTAAGAAGGCTTTTATTTCATTAACAAAAATATTGTTTATCACATATTTTTTCATATTAACATCGAATTCCATAAACACTATTTGGAATGAAACTATAGTGCATTTTGTGATGCTTCTGAGAAAACATATGCCGTCACTCTGTATAGCAGAATCCTAACCCCGTCTGGTGAATTTGATACCCACTTAATCGCTGCCAAAACAAATGTTGCGCCTATAGAAGTGTAAACTTCACATCCTATAGAGCTCTATAGTGCAACTTATTAGCAATAAATGGTGTATTCACTTTGTAAGGAGCTGAATCTTACCAGATCGGAAACTCTTTTGTGGGACAGATTCGACTATCGTTCTGTTCTGGCCTCAAAAACCCCCGTGCTATTGGCGAATCGAGTAGCGATTATCGTAGACCAGGTAGGCACTGACAATTTGAATCACGTGGAATCTCTACAAAAGATTGAGATTAGTTCAAATGCGACTGACCGTTGTTGGACCCGCCAATGACCGCCAATTGAGAAGATCGTGCTGCTCCCTAATCAAGAGCAAAACTAATTCGTTTTATTTTTTTTTCTCTGTTGCGTGCATGTCGTTTTTATGTACAGATAATAAATGTAACACCCCAAGGGCTACCTTTCGAACGGCCAACCAACGACAGGCTCGATACAATTATTTTTGACTCTACCCCAAGTAGAAGAGCACAACCCACAACCAGGCTCTTATTAAAACCTGTGGCAGACTTTTAGCGACAGTAGTGGACTTATAATATCGGCTTCAAATCGACTTTTATTTAATACTATTATTATAAAGGGCTATCCATTTCGTGGTTTCAAAAGTATGGGACTCGAATTCGACATCTGTCAAACTAAGTTGTGAAACCAATTTTTTTCTTTTCAGTTGAAAGTCTGACATTGACGAAAATGGATCGCTTAACTATCACACAACGCATAAAAATTATCAAAACCTACTACAAAAATGGTGATTCTGCCACAGCCAAGTATCGAACAAAATTTTCTTCAGCGATGAAGCACATTTCACACTCGTTGGGTATGTTAATAAACAAAATTGTCGTATTTGGGGTTCTGAAGAGAGGCCATTACATCCAGAAAAAATCACTGTTTGGTGCGCTCTTTGGTCCGTAGATGTGATTGGACCTTGCTTCTTCGAAAACGACGATGTAACGACTGTCACCGTCAATTCGGAGCGTTATGGTCATATGATAACCGACTTTTTTTTGCCTGCTATTGAAGAATACGACTTGGAGAATATTTGGTTTCAACAAGAAGGTGCCACATGCCACACAACTCAAGCGAATATGGCTTTTTATTGCAAGAGACATTTCCTGGCCGCGTAATTTCTCGTCGTGGCGATATCAACTTGCCACCAAGATCATGCGATTTGACACCATTAGACTTTTTTTGTGGGGCTACGCGAAAGACCGTGTTTATGCAGATAAACCTTTAACTCTTGAGCAATTAAAAACCAACATTCGTCAAGTTATGGCTGAAATACCGCCCAATATGTGTCAAAAAGTGGTAAAAAATTACCTCAAAAGAATCAATGGTTGCAACACTTCGCGTGGAGGTCATTTAAATGATGTAGTATTTCACACATAATGTCAGCGTTCAAACTTTACAATAAAAAAGAAATATCATGAAAAAAATATTTTATATGTGTTTTATTTACGTTTCCTTTTGAAACCACGAAATGGATAACCCGGTACTATTAACACGTTGACTGCCAACTACCCCAGAAGGGAAAAAATCAAATTGACGTTTTTTGGTCAGTTTTCTGAAAATTGCCGTGGCAGTCAACGTGTTAAATTATACCCTGAATAGTTCACGCTGGCCACTTTTAAGTTTAGTTTAAGTGTATTAAACACCCGTGTATTTAAATTCCTATTATTGTGAATTGTAAAGAATAAATGAAAAGAGATCACTACTCGATCAACACCCGTATACAAAGGTACGTTTGTGTACATAAATAATTATTTAAAATTAATAATTTTGTATTTTATTTACCCGAATAGATAATTCGTCTGCAAACGCACATCTTTATCAATTGGAATTTTACAGAAATATTTATTTGACTTAAATTGCCACAATATTTATTTCTTATTTTTTAGATGCAACAGATTTATTAATCTTCTTCCCAATACATGTCTTCCAAACAAGGTTTTATAAAAAAGATTATTAAGACTATGAAGAAACAAATGATTTTGTAATGGAATACAAAAGTCAATAATTTTCGAGGATAACATCAAATATATTCTGTAAAAAATTTGATACAGGGCTAAATCTCCTAATGCTACCTGTGTCACATTTAGTGACACATACATCGAACTGTGAATATATTGTATCGACTAGTAAGAATCTTAGATTAGCGTAAATTTTTTTGACCATGTGACTGAATGAATAATAGTTTCAGTTCAAACGCTAGAGATGCACTAAATATCACGAAATATGTAGTGAGACAAACCAAATCGAATGATTTTCTTATTGTACTTAATGATTTTAGCCTACCAAGTATTATGTGCTATCTTGTCAGATTTCTTAAAAATGGATTTAGAAATTCGCTAAAAATATTGCTTGATTTCGCATTTGTTGATCATTCTGAAGAGCCCAGTACAGGTGTCAATTCCTTTGAAGATTCCTTTCGCAGTAGGATTTGAAAAATACATACATAATTGGTCATTACAACCCTTCAGTCAGGATTATGACCTAGCTTCTCACACTACTTATGTTGTGTGCGTTAATTTTATACATGAGTAACGGGACCTACAGTTTAAAGTCGACTCCGAACGACAGTTTTTTGAGAAACTTTTCATGGCAATTTTATTTACTCTTAGAGTTTTTGCCAGAAATCTGCTGAGAGGAAGTCGCCGAAGAAATATTTTCATATTTTCGTTTTGATGTCTGACCTGGGATTTGAGCTCGGGCCTTCAGTCTAATAAGCCAACACACTACCTACTAGACTACGGCGACTTCATTTGAAAAATGCTGACTTTAATAATACTTTAATAGCATTTTATTGACAAACAATAAATTGATTAAATTGTATATCAATTTTATGATTTATTTCTTGAATATTTTAAAATCTCCTTTTAATATAATGGTAAAAATAACTTTCTAAATATACATTTGAATTGCGGGAGATTTTCCTAGAATCAAATTCTAAAAGTACGAAATATATTGTAAATAAAAACAATAATTTGACAATTATATCCCAAGGGTTGAAAACAAACTTTAAAATTAAATTTAGTCTTTTCGTCAATTTATAGCGAATTTAAAGTATAAATTAGACGAAAAGCCCGAGTTCAAATCCCAGATCAGACATCAAAACGAAAATATTTCTTCGGCGACTTCCTCTCAGCAGATTCACTTTTTTCTCGAAAATTGCTTGTTATCAAGATATAGTAGTGTTATCAACGCAGTTGAGTGTTTCTTCGTAATTCTTGTATTGTGGCTGATATGTCAAAACAAGGCGAAAAGCATGTTTATCTTTACTTTTTATGTGTGTTTGTTGTTACTCTTACAAAAGATTTGTCATTTTTAGCAATCGAAATAGGCAGGGCGAATCAGAACAGAAGGTGGATTTGAAAGACAGCAGCAAGTACATTTTGTTTTTGGTTCAAATTCAAATCGAAATGAATTGTTGTAATGCTGCTATCTGAATAAATACATATATCTTCATTGGTATCTTCATGAAGTCGCCGTAGTATAGTAGGTAGTGTGTTGGCTTATTAGACGTAAAGCCAGGGTTCGAGCTCCAGGTCAGACATCAAAACAAAATACAAAAAGTATTTCTTCGGCGATTTCCTCTCAGCAGATTTCTGGCAAAAACTCTGAGAGTAAATAAAATTGCCATGAAAAGCTTCTCAAAAAAATCTGTCGTTCGGAGTCGACTTTAAACTGTAGGTCCCGCCAGTGGTGTGAGAAACTAGGTCAATAATCCTGACTGAAGGATTGTAATGACCAATTATGTATGTATGTATCTTCATTGGTAGTAATTCTCACTTTCTTTTTTTTTATTGGGCTTAATCATATATAATTTCAGACACACAATCAAACAACCATAAACACTCAGTTTATGAAGTGTAGCACATTACCAACTAGACCATTGAGGCACTCAATATGCGTTAATCAAATGATATTAATAAACTTAGACCTCACATTAATTTTTTATTTTATTTTATTTGCCTATGGAAATATTCCTTGCAGGCAATCAAGTAATATTACAATATAAATATTAATTCTAAAAACTATGAATTTAAATACTTAATTACATTATTTTTTATAACATTATTCGATAAAGAAAAAACAATTAGCATATACAATTTAAATTCATTACACATTCTTAATGGACTTATTATACCCTATACCTATAGAATTAATGACAAAAAGTTAAGATATACCGTGACCTTGATAGGAAATATAGATTGAATTCTCAGATATGGAAGGATTCCTTACGCAACGAGGAAAATAGTTTAATAATTCGTAGGTTTTAAAATGATTGTTTTCGTCTTTAGTAAGGTCTAGTTTTAAATATGCCACCGCTATTTGAGATATGTATAAAAGTCTGATTGTTCTTCTTCAACTTCCAACTCCACAAAACAGACGTACATATACATATATGACTTTTAAATTATACATTCTTAATTAATTCATTGAATTCGACGATTTATTTTGCGAAATTGTATTTAAGGTAATTTTGCGTACATAAGTACATACATTAATTTTGTTACTTTAAGTATATTGGGTTTTTAACTAATCTAAACGCTATTATATATAAATTGAGTTTCGTAAGATTGTTTGTTATTTGATTGGTACCATCAATGCGCAAAAGAAGACGAAACTTTGAAACATGTTTGATTATTTCGAATGCAAATGGAAATAATGATGGGACATTTCACCTAAACTTTCTTCAAGTTTACTGCAAATTACTAATATCATACCTCGAAAGGATGTTATTCCCCATAAAACAAGACATTGAATATCCAAACTGAATGAAATAACATCTAGCGTTCCTCAAGGAGTATTCTTGAGCCGATCTTGTATCTGCTATGCACAAGTGATAACAACTATGGTAACATTTGCTGATGGTACTGCAATCCTATCAATAGCACCAACAGAATATGCAAAATTGCGATGGTACGAGCATGTTAAAATAAAAATTGTTGAATTGTGGCTAAAGTGGAATAAACTATATTGGCTATAAGGAAAAATCAGACCTCAGTTTCTAAAATAAACTTTTAATATACAACCAAATGTTGAAAGCTCTATGAACGTATGGTACACAATTATGGGGATGCTCCAGCAATAAATAACAACATAATTATCATTTAACGTTTTCAGATTAAAGTGATTCGTAGGATCGTAAACACTCCATGGTACATAAGAGACGAATATTTGGAACGTGTTCTAGGCATAAATAATGTAACCCATCAAATCGGTATTATTGCAACCAAACATTGTGACCGACTGAGAGCCTAAGTAAATTCCGAAGCATTTTCTCTTTCTAATTCAACAGCTATAGGGCGTAACGAATGAAGCAGGAAGCCTTCTGACCTTGTTTGACAGAATTCTGATGTTCTTACATAAGTTAAATTCAATCATTAATTTTTAAATTTAAAAATATTGTAATAAATTGCTCATTAGTTATGTTGAACTAGTTGCAGTAAATAAAAAAATGTTGGGACAGATGGTGGCGAAAGGAAATGCAATATAGGAGATGCTACTTTCCGAAAAGAACTGCGTATTTATCTGAATATTGCAAAAAGCGTAGGAAATCTGCAAAGCTGTTACGCACAATTTTTGAGCGAAAGAGCGAAAGCAGTTCTTACTAGCCGCCTTTTCAAATTCTTTGCTGAGATTGCCTATCAATATCCCATAGAAGAATATGGTGAAAACTGTCGATAAAATTTTAAGATCTACAAGCAGACAAAGGCATAAACACTATGCTAATAAATGCTAAACTAGGATGCTGTGAAGAAGTTTATTAAGACAGACAGGAGGTTGATCATTTTACAAATTAATACCTGAGCTCCTTAGACTATTATGCTAGCAATGAAGGTGACTTCATAAAAAATGTAAAACAGAATGTAAATTTCAAGCCGCATACAATGTATGGATGTTATATATGTATGTATGTACGTTTGTATCTTTGTTTTATCAACATTTATTATGACTTTGATAATGCTGATGATGATATGATTTGAGTATTTATATTTGCTTTTTTGTTTTTGTTTTTTTACTTTATATTTATTATATTTTATTTTATATGTATATTCATATCTTTCCATATTTTATTTTTTTTTTTTTGTATATTTTTATCTGTTTGTTTGTTTTGCTGCTATAGCTGTTGTAGTAGGCGTTTTTTTTCCATCAGCCTAAAATGAAATGTTCTAAATACAAATAATAAGATTTTCTGTCATAAACACGTTAGCGGAAAATTGTCAACAATACCTACAACGAAAGCCAAAGTGAACGTCTTCTATTCTTCAACTTCATTCATCACATTCCATGAAAAACAAAGTGAGAACAAAAAAAACCTCGCGAGAATTGAAGAGAAATCCAGTGAAAAAAAAAACAAAACAAAAACTAGTAAATATTGTATGTATGTATACAAGTGTAGAAGTAAATTTGAAAACAAAAATAAAATATAAATTTTAAAAAAAAGCAACCAGCTTAAGATAGGCAAAAACCTTATATTTTATGTGAGTTGTGTTGGTTGGTACATATGTACATACTTGCAAATTCCGCTACCAATTGTACTTACAGATACAGACATTTGCAATATATGTATGTATGTGTATGTATAGATCTATACATACAAATACTTTGTACATGGCTTTGTACGTAGTATATACGTATATATTATTCATATATATTTCACGACGTCATTTTTAAGAACAACAACGACAACAAGTGGTGGGAGTGGGTGCCATAATCACTCAATGATATACTAGTACACATACATACACACATACATATAACCAGAAACCAAGAGGAATACTCTTACGTATGTATGTATGTCACAATATTTAATAAATTTACGCTTGACAACCCAAACATAGACAGTCATGACAGTGTCTATAGCTAGCTATTTATTCTGGCAGTCAGTCAGTCAGTCACATAGTCATCAGTTACACGTAAAAATTAAAGGATGGATTTATAATGCCGATATACTCTTTGCCTGTATGGGTTTGTTTTGACTGACAAGTGCTTTGATTACGAGTACAAAACACTTTTGTTCACATATGCTCAACACTACCAAAAAAAAAAAAAAAAAACAGAAAAAACAACAATAAATATACAAATGCGAAATACGAAATACGAAGAATATCTGTGTATTACTGATATGGTCTTTATTGTGACGAAAATCGCACATAATAATTGAGAAGGAATCTAAAAATTATAAACATTCGACTTTTTTGTTTGCTTCAGGAATGTGAAAACTCACCAGGATAATTTTCTGTTTTGAAAATATTTTTCTACTAACATCGTAAATTTTTAAAATTATTAGATTATTAAATTAAAACTATTCTCGCTTAGCAAAATCGTATTTCAAAAATTTTCTAAACGAAAATTATACGACTATTCGTAGAATAGAAATTTTAATAATTCCAACACTGTGTTTACCCACCAAGCTAATCGCATGTAAATGAATGGGGCTGGCTGTTCAATTGAATTTAGGTTAGGTTAGGTTAGAGGACGTGTACTTGTCCGTTAAGACAAGTACAATACCCGGAGGTCGAAATTGACCCATTGTACAACGTCCTTGGAGAGGGAAGGAAATAGAGGGAATAGGATGAAAGGAGGGTATAAGGGTAAGGGGAGGATGGGAATCACACAGAAAGAAACAGACACAAAAACAAGGGTTGAGCGCGCGACTACACTTATGAAGCCCTAGCACCTCTCAACCAGCTCAAACTGCTAATGAATCTGTGGAGAGCCTTGATGTCGGCTCTCGACACAGAACTCAAGCTCTCAAAGAAGGCTCTGCCAAGGGTCCTCAACCTCAATCTACCAAGGGCTGGGCAGTTACAGAGGAGGTGTTCGATAGTCTCTAACTCCTCCTCATCGCAACATACCCTGCAATAGTCCGGCTGGGATCTGTTCCAGATCCCCGTCAGCGACCTAATCTCGCAGTGCCCTGTGATAAAACCGACAACCAACCTTACGCTGGCCTTAACCAAGCCCAGCAGCCAATCTGTTCTCTTACTGTCCACAGCAGGCCATAGACGTCTAGAGACAGAACAACCTGATCCGTTCCTCCAACGCCTCTGCTCTTCCTCCCTGACCCATCCATCGATGAGGCCATAGAGGTGGCAGACTGGGGGTTCAGGACCAACTATTAAATCGCCCCCCGAAAGGGAACCTAACCTAGCGAGGGCATCCGCCGTCTCATTGCCCAGTATTCCGCTATGACCCGGAACCCAGCATAGACGGATACGGTCCGGTCCAAAAGACCTCAACGACTCTTTGCACTCGCGAACCAGTCGTGATTTGCACCAGCTGCGGTTTTCGTGTTGATAAGGTGATGGTCTTGAAATTCAATTGAATTTTCTCCGCAGTATAATTAAGACTGGAAAAAGGCATTTACAAATTCAATTAAAATTTTTCGAAGCATAGCTGAAGTAGTAATTATAGTGCCAGTTGAAGAGTTTTGGCCAGTTGGAGAGTTTTCAACGTTTAGAAAAGGTATAGAAAATGTAATTTATATTGCATCAGATTGTAGCCTTTAAACATATTTTGGAATAAGAAGAAAAAGAAGAACTTAGTTCAACTTGAGTAATTATAAGTACATATTTAAATAACATATAAAAGGATCCCAGAGAATTTACATTGATGTGATATTTTTCACCAAAAAAAAATTGTCATGAATATTTGATTAAAAACTTGATGATTTCATCGATTGATTTCCTCTTAATTTTAAATGCCATTAATATGTACTCCCTTAAGCCGTGATTGACTGTCAGATTTAGGCTCGACCTGTCAAAAATTACATGTCTATTCAAAAAGTATGATAGTGAGTACTAAAAACTGTAAGTGTGTGACAGATATTTTGACAAGTCTATCGATTTTAAATTTTTTAATTAATTATTTTATGGCGGAGTTTATGATCAAACAATGGGACTTGTGAAAAAAACTAAATTCTACAAATTATGTATCGGGTTGGTAAAAAAAACATCTTCAAAGAATGTATTCAAGTACTGGCCAGAAGAACAAGCCACAAAGAATTTCATGATAGGCTTGATGAATTATTGTCAGTTTTGCAACAAACTTCTAAAAATTGCAAAAAAGTGCTGCCATTAGGGCTAGACATTAACGTTAACATAACAATGCCTAACAGATGTCCCTCTGAAGCTGGCTGGACGAGAAATGCTACAAAAAGTTTTAATTTGTTTGTTAATCATTAAAAATGTGTCTTACTTCAACTATATAAAGTGATTGACTACAGTAGCTGTCATAGTCTATTAGGTAGGGCTTATTAAACAAGAGACCACGGTTTAAATCCCAACAAAATGATATATGGAAAAATATTTCTTCGGCGACTTCCTTCTTCTAAAAAAGATCTGTCGCTCGAAGTCGACTTTAAACTGTAGGTCTCGCCACTTACGTTAAATTTAATACACACAACAAAAGCAGTGTGAGAAACTAGGTCGCAATCCTAACTAAAGGGTTGTAATCAGCGTTGCCATTTGCCAAATTTTTTGAGATGTGAAGAAGTTTTCATTGAATTTATTTTCTAACAAAATAAGTTTATTCAGCAAATTTCAATTTTAAATTTTTTCAAATAATTCATCAATAATAACATGAAATATAAATAATTTCATAAAAAAATTTGTTTTTTATTAGAACCGGCCAAGAAACACCAACAGAGGCACCGGGTCCTTTTAAAACTTTGATACTTTTGTAGATGATTGTGTATGATTAATTTACCTAAAGACTTGAGTTACGATTGATCAAATTCAGATGTTATTCGAGGCGCCAGAGAGTTAACTCGAATTATATTAAAGCAGGCAATTACAATCTTAATAGACATTTAACTAACCACTGTTATGAGTATGTAAATTTGTAAACTATTGGGTTGTTCGGGAAGTAATTTCGTTTTTTTTTTGCACTCAACTTCACACATAAGCTGTATAATTTTTATATGCTCATATATAGGGTCCGCCAAATAACTTTTTTTTTGTTGAAAATGCTTTAACAAAAAACTACTGAATATTTTCTCAGATTTCTTTTTTTATTTGAAAGTACAATCATTCCGGTTAATAATGGAAAATAATTTAATTCAAATGGCTGCCTCGGCTGGCCATGCAGTAGCCTACACGATCGGTCCAATTTTTAAGCACATTATCGATTGTGTACAGCTGTATTTCACCAATGGCTTGCCGAATATTGTCCTTTAAAGCGTCAATTGTCTCTGGCTTGTCGGCGTAACACTTATCTTTGACGGCATCCCACAAATAATAGTCCAACGGTGTCAAATCGCAACTCCGAGGTGGCCAAACATCAGCTTTGCGGCTGATAATGCGATCTTCAAAACAGGGCGCAAAACATCGAGTGTAGCTTCGGCTGTGTGGCACGTAGCGCCGTCCTGTTGAAACGAAATGTTGCCAATATCCTCCTCTTCAATTTTAGTGAACAAAAATTCGTTCAACATGGCCTGATAACGATCGCCATTGACTGTAACGGCCACTCCTTGCTCATTTTCGAAGAAAAATGGCCCAATTATACCTCTGGATCAAAATCCGCAACAAACAGTGACTCGTTTTGGGTGCGTCGGTTTTTCAATGTATGCGTGCGGGTTTTCTGTGCCCCAAATGCGACAATTTTGCTTGTTTACATACCCGCTAAGATCAAAATGAGCTTCATCTGAAAAGATGATTTTTTTTGCCAAAATCGGCATCTTCTGTAAGTCGATCGCAGGCCCAATTAGCGAAGCGAAAACGCATTGGATGGTCAATATTCGTTCAGCGGAAGGATAAAACTAATATCTGTCAAATCAGACATGAGCTAAGTGTTACCATT
Source organism: Sarcophaga caerulescens (assembly GCA_927399465.1). NCBI lineage: Eukaryota > Metazoa > Arthropoda > Insecta > Diptera > Sarcophagidae > Sarcophaga > Sarcophaga caerulescens. Next base: position 57,257,849 of record OV656868.1, read on the forward strand.
CACGAAATAAGCACTAGTTGAAAAAAAAACGTTAGATTGCGGACCCGATAGAGAATAGAAAATAGTTTTCCCATTATCCTTGCTTATGTGAATAGGACTATTAAAGGACTGTTTGATTTTAAATTTTTCTTCACTTAATAACATAGTTAGCATTATACCCCATCGTACGTTAATAAAATGTTTAAATTTTTACTAAAGCAGTCCCAAAGTCAGGGTTCAAGTAAATAGGAAATTACCAAAATTATCACATTCTACATGTAATGTGTTTAATTGTTTAAATTGTAAATTTTTGATACAAATTTAATAAAACAGAGTTCACTGCTGTTTTTTAAAAGATATTATTTTACCAACACTAATTTTACAACTTAAACTTGGTTAGCAATGTTTTTTGGCTTGGACGTAATAATAGGCTTTTCTAAATTTGACTACATATATACATATGTATATAAAGAGGAATTTAAACCTTTCGTTACCGCAGTCCAATCCGCCGAAGAGGTGCTACTGAACGGGGCAGTACGTGTACACATTGCATGATGGCAAGTTGATGTTCGAATTTTCTCATTTAAGTGTTACATATTTATTATTATTTGTTTATTAATTACAATACAATTACAAATTATATTCTAATTATATGAGCTGAGTAACCGCCCATGTGCTCGGTGTAGTGTCACAGAGCAGAGCCTCTGGTGGGAATCGAACCCACGACCCTCACGCTAATAGTCTAGCACACTACACTCTAGACTACCAGGGCGCTCAAGTATTACATATTTAAAGATTTTACTGGTATATTAAATAAAAATTTAAATTAGGATAATTCTTAGTAAATTATTTGGCTGTTATACATATATCTTAAAACAGGGATCTACACATAAGCCCACATTACAATCTTTACATTCATATTTAGATTCCCGTCTTTTGTTTTTTGCACTGCAAACTACGCATCTTCTACTCCGGTTTTTCCTTACCGATTTATAAACCGAAGGAAACTGTCTTTCAGTTAACCTTAGTGGATGATTATTGCCGGCTAGACGTTGAGGATTTATATTATGGTGATATTTTCCACACACAAATGTCTAACATGTGAAAGAAATTTTTACGATACCATTTTAGAGATTTGCGTGTTGATGCCACGGTACTGTCAGTCTTATCAACTGCACCCATTTAATTATTATAATCCAATACGCATTTAGGTTTTTGAATAATTTTGTTACCTCCTTGTTTGATTACTATCTCAAATTCAGTGGTATACATGGTTGAAAGCATATACATACATACACTTCTTTTTTATCCATCCATTTTATGACATTCAAAAAACAAAACGGAAAATGAATGCCGGTTAACTCCGGCGCTGGTACACACGGGGCGTCTAGTGGCTGGCGGCTAAATCTGGCGCTAGTACACACGGGTTAAGTATACAAAAGTGTGGCCATTAATACATGTGTAAACGTTCATTTAACATATACCACTTAGTGATCACAGAAGATTCTATCCAATAGGAAGTACTAACTAGATTTTGTTTTTTAAATATTTTCATGAAAAATAACATAAATTTCATGAAAAATAGGTAACCGATGTAATACTATGTTCAGACATGCACTTATATTGAGTAAATCGTAATAAACGGCATTATTGATCTCAATATTTCATATAAAATGTCAATTAATTACTGCTCAATAAATTCATAAATTGTTATAATATTGATTAAAAATTAAAATTCGGCACTGTCATAAGTACGTTCAGTAAGACGCCTTTTGCACGTTGAAATTAGTTTCGAAACATTTTTGAAAAACTTTTTTGCATTTTCTTTTAAACTTTCTTTCGCTTTTGCACGTAAAAAATTAATTTCAGAAATTTTGTTTTCTTTTATCTCGTCGTTCTGCTGTTTTTGACAGTGTAACTTTATTTGGCATTGTGATTTAGGTTCAAACACAAGACATGAATACATATTTCATATACATAATATTATATTTGTTATTATATTATAATATATTATATATTTATGTATTATTATTTTTTAATATATTTACCTTATTTAAATTATATTCTTTTTGATTTTTATAAATTAAAAAATTAAATTATATTCTTTTTTATTTTTATTTTTTCACTTTTTTTAATTAATTCTAAAATTTTTCTTTTGCAAATGTTTTGATTTCAAACATAATAAATAAATAAAATAAATAAATAAATAAAGTTTGCTACTATGAACGGACAAATTTGAAAAAAAGAAGTAATGTTATTTTAAATAAGGGATCTTTATATTAACACCTTGACTGCCAACTGCGAGTTATCTCATACTGACTAAAACGCTTTTTCTCCTAAAAAACATAATTTTTGCTTTTTGATGATACCTACGATCTAAAAATAGAGTTTTTAATAATATAATGTGAAAAAATCAAATTGTCATTTTGGCCAATTTTCTGAAAGTTGCAGCGGCAGTCAACGCGTTAACTTCACTATGCGAAACAAAAAATAAAAGACAATGTCAAATAAAATGTGAAATCAAATACAACTCTGTGTATATACGAATAAAGAACAAAGTAAGTTTGCGAGTACATGAAATTGTGAAATCACCCCCTTTCGAATTAATATTTCTTCAGATTACGGAGACAACCGATTTGACAAATTTCACCCCCTCTCTCCTACAAACTCAAGAGTGTTGAAACTTGTTTCGAAACTAATTTCAAGGTGCAAAAGGCGTCTAAGCATATTACAATTTTCCGAACACTTTCTATTGATATTTGACGACACAAATATCAACAACGACAAAAAAAAACAAAAACAATGTTGTTGAAACAACCAGCTGTGTTGTTTACCAGCTGTCAAATGAATATTGAATAAGCAGCTGAACTGCGTATATTGTTATGACTAAACACTTAAAATATTGTAATCAATAAACCGAATATTGACTCAATAAAAGTGCATGTCTGAACATAGTATAATATTGTAAGTATTTGTTTTTAATAAAGCGAGTGTATAAAATTAATATTTTGTTCATTAATATTCACAATAAGATAATATATGTATGTATGTATGTACAATTAACTACTATTATTTGTAAATCGAAGAAAAATTCGTTATTATTTGTAACTGCAATAATAATTCGAAAATAAAGTCATTGCTTCAAATACAATGTAGAAATTTCAGATAAACATTCGCACATATGTATGTATGTATGTATATTTGCTTAAAGTAGTTCGTTTTCATGACGCTAAAGAATAGAATTCAGGATTATTGTGACACATATGGCGTACACTTTTTATCAACCAAACATACGTACATACATACATTCAACACAGTACACAGTATTACACATGTTTATGCATTCAACGTTCAGACGAATCCACATGCAGACACTTGACAAGAATGGCGACAGCAACAAGAAAGTCAACATGGATTGAAATCCAGAAGTCTTATTAGAATAATTATGGCTCTACTAACATCACAGGAATTATCAAGTGTTTGTATATTTCCAACATTAATAAATTCAATGTTTGGAGACAGTAAATGCAACAATTTCTAAAGCATTCTACGTCAGACAGGAACAGGTTGTACATCTTCTTGCAACGCTAACTCGAACTTTTAACACGAACTTGTAGATGTTGCTACACGAACACTAACCATCCAACTTTGAAAACATTGCAACTTTTTAAGAGTATAGCAATATGAGTTTAAAAAATGTATGCAACATATTCAGCTTACCAGATAAACAGAGTCTCTTAAAATTAAATCAAAAAGAGTAACGTTTTACCCATGAGATAATAAAGATAACAAAGATATTTGCTGAATATGTTTTGCCATAATCAAGACGAGAAAATACGACTTTTGGCATTAAAGGATGACATTTTCGTTCGGTCTCTTATAATATTGGAATTTAGATACAAATTGCGCAAATTTTCTTGTGAAATTTGTAGATATGTATTTTCCAACCATTATTGCATGCAAAAGGACCTTCAGTTCTAAATGTTGTCTGGAGCTGTTTTGACGAGAGAGAGAGAGAGTTTGGGAATGAAAAAAATTCTTCTTTTGTTATTATTAATTTCGAAATCATTTTCTTTTTTTGTTCGTTTATAAAATAATAAAATAAAATCAATAAAATAGTAAATATTGTTTTTATTGTTATAACATAATTAATTTTTAGTTGTCGACTGCATTGTTTTATTTAATAACACGGTGCGACAGTGAAAATACACCCGAGTAACTACATAGTCCACTTTGTTCAGTTAGTTGAGTAGAACTCAAAAATAGCTTTTTTTATATTTCTCGAACCCTCCAAACTTGTTTTATTTGACAAAAACTGTTTTTTTTTTTACTTTACGCACAAATTTCTGGATTACTCACTCACTCAAACATTTAAAACAAATTTAAATCTTGTTGGAAAGGGAAGAGATGGATCTTTAAAACAGTATACATACATATATCTATTATTCGACTTAATATGCTATGAGATTTGATGAGGTAAACTTGGAAAATTTGAATTTTTTTTACATTTTTTCAAGTTTGTCCATTCATAGTAGCAAACTTTAATAAAAGAATATGGGATAAGTGATAATACTCTTAAAGTCTGTTTTCTTGTGAACAGATTGAGTCATCATTTGATAAAATTGGATAAAAATTAACGTAGTTATTATTTAAATAGTATAACAGTCGTGTTATATTTTTTATATATGTCATCTCATCGAATAAATTTTTAGTTTAAAAATTTTTAGAATTTTTGATGGATCTTGATTGTTTATCGGAAAATGTGTCAAACATGAAGACTCATGCAAACATGAAGACTTCCAGAAGTCGGTTAATATTTGTGTTTTTTGCAAATATTATTATTTCTCTTTGCGCAAACATTAGCCAACTTATGGTGGTCGCTCAAACGTGAAATTGACACATTTTCCGATAAACAATCAAGATCCATCAAAAATTATGAAAATGTTTGAACTAAATGTTCATTTGAAAAAAATGTATGTATGAAAAATATAACTTTAAATAATAACCACGGTAATTTTTGTCCGATTTGATCAAACGAAGTGCCAATCTGCCAATCTCTTCACAAGATAATGCACTTTCAGAATGTCATCACTTATTTCATATTTTTTAAGTAAAGTTTGCTACTATGAACGGACAAACTTGAAAAAATATGAAAAAAATTCTCATTTGTCAAGTTTACCTCATCAAACCGCATAGCATATTAAGTCACCTTTCTAATAAGATTTAAACACTTTAGGACATCGGTTCAGAAATGTTTGTGTAATCAATAAATTTGTGCGTAAAGTTCAAAAAAAAAAAACAGTTTTTGTCAAATAAAACAAGTTTGGAGGGTTCAAGAAATATAAAAAAAAATATTTCTGAGTTCTACTCAACAAAACTACACTATGTCATTAGCTGGGAGTATTTAATTTTTTTATTTTGTAGGATAGTGTAATTAATTAAATTAATTACTTTTTCTAGATAGAATTTGTATTTAAAACAAATCAAATGCATGAAATACATAAGTAAGTAAATAAAAAAAAAAAATTTTTTTCATTCCTTTAATTTTAGCGATATAAGCAAGCAAGCAAACATATCAATTTCAAACTTTTCGTAAATTTTTTTGCATATTAAACTCGCCTTGATTGAGGGAGAGTAAAGCTGGATTCACCCATTGTTTCGGAACAAAATGCTTGTTCCGAAACAAGTTCAGTTTTTTGAGAGTTTGTTCCAAAACGATTCACCCACTTCGAACAATTGTTCTGTAAAAACAAGGTTACCATATGAAATATTTTTGTAAACGATGCGTGTTAGCTTTAGGCAGCACAGTAGCAGATGATTGCAAGTCGTTTGTTTACTTGGCTTGAGTGTGATCACATTTTTTAATGTGTTACAAAGAAATTGTAAATTAAAACAAATCTAAGTGAAAAAAATGGATAAACGTAAGTTGCTTCTTTTAATAGCCATTGATATACATACATATGTACATGCAGCAAAAGTTTATGCTGCATGCAGTAAATGTTGCATCATTTTGTGCTGCATGCAGTAAAGATGTTGCATTCATTTTTCACGCTGCATTGCAGCATAGAAAAAATTTGCAATTTTTCAAAAAAAGTTTTTTTTTTAAATTTTACAAGTTGCGAAATAAAGAAAGAAAAATAAAAAAATTGCTATAAAATTTTTTTTTCCTTTTGCAGTTTTTTTTGCGGTTTTTTAGTTTTATTTATTGAGGGTTTTGGCGGCCCTTGGAGCCTTATATTTGAAAGCAACACAGGGTGATTATGTTCATGTTAAGTATATAATATGCCTGAAAGTATGTAACAATTGAAATAAACGAAAATGCTTCATGAAAAATGATGCAACATTTACTGCATGCAGCACCAAATTTTGCTGCATGTACATTTTGCATTTTTTGGTTTAAGCCTAAAAGTACGCTTTTCTATCAAATTTTGTAATTCATGCACTCATGATGATCAGCGTTGCCGTTTTGGACCAATTGGACCAAAATTGGTAGTTTTTATTTAAAAATGGTAGTTTTGGTTGGTTTGTACAAATTTCATTTACTTTTTCGTAGAAAAATACGATTTTAATAAAAATGGTAGTTTTGGTTGGTTTGTACAAATTTCATTTACTTTTTCGTAGAAAAATACGATTTTAATATCTGTAAGATTTAAAGTTGGGTGGTTTATTTATTTTTAGGTCTAAAAACGAAAATAAAATGTTTATTTAAGTAAGAAAATATGTAGTTAGAAACCCTGTTTTAGCGTACCTTAACGTTTAACATAAGGAACAACGAAATGTTTATTAATTTTAGCAATAAATCGTTAATTTCATACTGAATAATTTAAATTTACTTAAATTCAAATTATGGTAGGATTGGAATAATTTTGGTAGGTTTTGGTAAGAATATTGGTAGGGAAAAATTTTCTTTGTGGCAACGCTGATCGCAATTAATTCCAATAAATGGCGACGTACGTACATAATAAGTACACTAGAGCCCCGACTTGCGTCGATGTGATTTGCGTCGTTTCGATTTGCGTCGCTTTTTAAAAATTGACAAAACTCAGCTTGTGTTGTTGCAATTTCAACTCGCGTCGATTAAATTTGCGTCGTTTCCTCCCCGATTGGTGTCGATTCGATTTGCGTCGTTTGAATCCCAACTTGCGTCGTTTAAATTTCGATTTGTGACGCTACATACGTTTAATTTTTTTCTTGCAGCATTGAGTACTACCATTTTAGTATTTGTATTGTGGTACATATTTAGAATTTTTTTTTGTATTTTAAAATTCTTGCAACTTCTGTTTATTGTTTTGTTATTTCTTTATAATAATTAAAAAAATAAAATAATGAAAAATGTTTTCATTATTCATTCATTTTGCTTTCCTTTGAATTCTTGGTCCCAATAAATTAAATTTCGATGCATTTGTATAGAAACAGTTGATTCGATTTGCGTCGTTTTGATTTGCGTCGCAATTCTCCGGTCCCCATTAACGACGCATGTCGGGGCTCTAGTGTATTGAAATACGACGTACCACAAAGTAGTATATTTTTAAAAGGAGCTTTAAAAGTTATAAATTCAGTCCTATAAAATAAAATTCACATTTATTAATAAAAAATTTAAAAAAACAACTCATTAAAAATGAAATTTACGTATAATTATGTACCGCTAGGAAATACAAAGCTTTTCTGTGTGATCTTCGATGTTTCTTACTTATATCGATTAATTGTTCAGGCATTTTTAATAAAGTAGGCTCAATGGAAATATGAATTCTCTTCTATAATAAGCATACGTAGATATGTCGATATTATTTGGCACTAAAATTTACTGTAGTCTTTGGCGACTTAACCCTTTGCTCATCATATTCAATGATGATTTGTTTCTATAAGTACTGGTATTTGAAGTTCATCGCGAGCTTCTTCCATTTTATGGTTAGTTTAATCGACCCTGAAGCGGCTATTCGGGCTATTGTGATTAAATTTCGCACCAAATTTACATTGTTGGAAGAGTGCGAACTGAAGAAAATATCGCAGCTGTATCGGCCAGTGTTAATGATGACCATCAATTATCGATTCGTCGCCGTTCGCAGCAATTGGGCCTCTGTTACTCAACAACGTGGAAAATTTTGCGGAAGGATTTAGGTGTGAAGCCTTTCAAAATACAGCTGGTGCAAGAATTGAAGCCGAACGACCTACCGGAACTCAGAATTTTTGGTGAATGGGCTCTTGGAAAGTTGGCCGATGATCCAATTCTTTATCGAAAAATTGTGTTCAGCGACGCAGCTCATTTTTGGCTCAATGGATACGTAAATAAGCAGAATTCTCGATTTTGGAGTGAAGATCAGCCAGAAGCAATGCAAAAGCTACCAATGCATCCAGAAAAAGTCACAGTTTGGTGCGGTTTATGGGCTGGTGGCATCATTGGACCGTACTTCTTCAAAGATGCTGCCAATCGTAACGTAACTGTGAATGGTGAGCGCTACCGTGAGATGATATCCATTTTTTGCCCAAAATGCAAGAGCTTGACTTGCATGACATGTGGTTTCAACAAGACGGTGTCACATGCCACACAGCACCCGTAACAATGGACTTATTGAGAGGCGAGTTCGGTGAACATTTTATTTCACGTTCGGGACCGGTCAATTGGCCGCCAAGATCGTGCGATTTAACGCCTTTAGACTATTTTTTGTGGGGCTATGTTAAAGCTCATGTCTATACAGACAAGCCCGCTTCAATTGACGCATTGGAAGACAACATTGAAGCATTTATTATGAGATACGGGCCGAAATGTTGGAAAGAGTATGCCAAAATTGGACAAAGCGGATGGACCATTTGAGGCGCAGTCGCGGTCAACATTTGCATGAAATAATCTTCAAACATTAAATTATATGGACCAAGGTTGGCAACCGATACCGTTATAATACCGATACCGATTAAATACCGTTTAAAATTTAGTACCTGTATTTTATTTTTTTTTTTTTGGTGAAACCAGCACTCAGGGGATGGCCCCTACTCATGCAGTGCATTGTGCAGGTTTTTTAGGAAAATGGGTTATAGGAAGGTGGAAGAGAGGGAGTAGTGTTTGTGGACATCTCAAGATGCGAACGGCAAGGAAACGAGTTGCTGCTAGGTGACTATAAAATGGCCAGTGCTATACCTTCACCATTAGACAGTCTACAGCAATCGTCCCCAAGAAGCTCGCACCCTTCAGTCCTATCTTCTCACACTACTCATGTTGTGTGTGTTAATTTTATACATGAGTGGCGGGACCTACAGTTTAAAGTCGACTCCGAACGACAAATTTTATTGAGAAGCTTTTCATGGCAATTTTATTTACTCTCAGAGTTTTTGCCAGAAATCTGCTGAGATTAGCAATAAAATACGTGAATTGCTAAGTGCTTTTAGAAATGAAAAACGAGTACAAAGACATGTGAATGTTCTCAATTGGTGGAAAGAAAAAAGTACAGCCAAACCAGAGCTATATGCCATTTCTAAAGTTATATTAGCTGTACCTGCCACACAAGTAAGTGTGGAACGGTTATTTTCAGGAGTAAAGTATATCATGAACCCAAGTCGGAATAGGTTGGATGATGACAGTTTAAATGCAGTTGTAGTCATTCGATCTAATGAGGAATTATTTTAAAATTTTAAGTTTATGTGTATTCATTCAATTAAATTGAATTAACATTTAACTTTTCTTTTTGAGGATGTAATCTAAAATGTTAGTCTAATGTTTTTATATTCTAAAGTATTTATTCATGAATTGAATTATTTTTTTTTTACAAAAATTTAATTTTGTATGATCTTAGTGTTCTTAGATTTAAGGAGAATGTTATTTCTTATTGTTTGTTTTTGAATTAATAAATCTGTTATTTATATAAAAAAATTTTAAATTTTGTTGCTATTTTTTTGCTTTTTTATGTTTGATACATTTAATATAAATACCGGTATAAATACCGATAATTATTACGGTATATTACTTTTATACCGGTATACCGAAACCGATACCGTTACCGATACCGAAATAATAATAAATTGATTACCGATACCGTTATTCGTTTCGGTTGCCAACCTTGATATGGACCGTACTATCGATTCAAATAAAGATTTCATGCATTTTTCTGAATTTTAAGTGTTTTTTTTTTTTAAATTTTACTATAGCTCTTAAAAAATCACCCTAAATCACTTAATAAATTTTTGTTCTCAAAAATAAGTGGTTTGCTCAAAAAAATAACGTGGCAATACTTCGATGAAAAAATATATCACTTTGTTTTGTTTTTTGAGCAAGTTTACAAAATTTAATTTCTTAAGCATAATATTAAGTAAATACTTAGAAAACCTACTAATAATAAAACATACCATTTTGTCTTTCAGTTTGACTAAGTTTTATTAATATTTTTCTTTAATAAATCATCAAAAATATCAAAACCACTTTGAAAATTTGAAGTGGTTTCATTCCAAAGAAATTTTTCGTTTTTCGTTTTCTAAAGACTGGACTTTCAGAATTGAAACCACTTTCGATCGGAATTGCGTTCTGTGACATGGCTGTTTGTTCAAACACAAAGCAACTAACATTTTGGAAGGCGGCCCAACTCATTAAAATGAAATTTGCGTATAATTATGTATCGCTAGCAACTACAAAGCTTTCAGTGTGATCACCGATATTTCTTATTTCGATTTGTTCAGGCATTTTTAATAAAGTAGGCTTAATGGAAGTATGAATTCTCTTTTATAATAAGGATACGTAGATATGTCGATATTATTTAGCACTAAAACTTACTGTAGCCTTTGGCGACTTAACCCTTTCTTATCATATTCAATTTACGCAGTCTAAGGTTTCAGACGATAGAACCTATGATTTGTTTCTATAATTACTGATATTTGAAGATTTTTTTGTCTTTACAAGAAGAGTTCTAGGTATTATCGAAGTTAAAATAATCAGAAATCTTCCGTACCAAATAATCCTACTTCGAAGGCCAAGTTATTTTATATTTTTTTGTTCTATCTTCAGTTGTGCATTCAGTTCTGAATCAATATAGATTATAAGCAGTTTTTATTTGACAAATTATTTTTTTAACAATATTTCTCAATTTCCTGAAAAAGATTATTCATGAAACAGTTTTATGCCGGTTTAAAACTATGCCGAACTATTACATCTGTTGTCATATTATCTGTATTAACTTCCGAAGGACACCAATTGTTTTCACTTGTAATTAACCTTGCCAAAGTTGAAGCCGAATGCGTCCCTACTAATAGATTCCAAAGGATGAAGCCCAAATGAGGTTGTTATCTTACGAGCCACATCCAGGAATGTAAACTAAGATCATCATAGACAAGATGCATACATAGAGTGTTTAATTAACTTTGATTCTGAGGTGTAATCGAGTGTCAAATGTACATTGATGGTCGTTGAAATTACTCTCGACAGTGAAAAGACCACAGCTTATCTTGAATTCACTGATTACGGACTCAAGCATGGGGTCGAATAGACCATCAAATTCTGTTTTCGGTACCACTAGAATCCTAGCATGACCATTTGCTGTATGTTTTATTCTCTATAAGTGCATACAAAAGACGATTACTAAGCATCTGCGGCGATTATAGTAAGCCACTATAGCTTTCCTTATTCGATGTTTGTTGTTATTAATTTTGAGTCTATGATCACGACTAGATATTTCGCTCGGCCTGCAAGCTGCAGTGCATGTTCGAATCGAAAATTTACGAAACTGAAGCAAAGCAAAGAAATAACTTGAAAAGTTCTTTGTGTTGGTTGAAGGGTTGGAAAAGGTATAAAAACAAAAAGTAAAAATAAGTATTTTTGAATCACAACCCTTCCGTCAGGATAACGACCTAATTTCCAATACTACTTTTTTTGTGTGTGTTAATTTAACGCATGAGTGGCTGGACCTACAGTTTGAAGTCGACTCTGAACGACAGTTTCTTTGGAAGGATTTCATTTCAATTTCATTTACTCTCAGAGGTTTTTCGAGAAATCGGCTGACAGGAAGTCGTTAAAGAAATATTTTTGATATTTCGTTTTGTTGGACATGACCGACCAGGAGTTCGAGCCGTGGTCTCACGTCTAATGAGTCAACACACTACCTGTTAGACTACGGCGACTATTTACGAAGTATGTATTAAGTATCATTAATTTTTAATAATTTTTGGAACTCTAAACTTTTTGGCTCCATAGGTATAGAGCAATAGCACTACTGTGTGACAGTTATATCCTGCCAAAACTTACATAAGCTTTTTAGCTTATAAACAGCGTAAATTGCGGAAGAATTAAAAAAATACACACACACACATTAAGCTCGCCTTTTGCAGAAAAAAACCATCACTCAGACTATTACGAATAATCAAATATGAAATTAAAAAAAAAGAAGAAATGGTTTGATGAACTTCCTTGTGGTCGTACGAGCACAGAAGGTTCCTCATGTTCTGAAAATCTAGTGGGGAACTCTACAACTGAATGAATTAAAAAAATTCACAATGTAGTGTTAACCGATTAAAAAATATACTGTCAATGTGTCAATCATAGGCGTCTCACTAGGTTATGTATTCGCTTGAGTTTGGAAAAGTGTATTGCAAAAGTAATCATATAACAACTTCACAGGAGAATGCGAAAAGTAAATCTACTACAATAGATAGCACACCAAATAATACGAACATTTATGGGGATACGTGGATTATAAACCTTTGAGTCGTCAAAAAAATTTCGATTTCATTTGGGCAAGTAAACAAGTCAAATGCGGTTTTCATCAACGAATAAAGTTACGAATTGCTTTATAATCCAACTTATTCTTCAAGTTTAATATCGGTGACTAATTCTTACTTTCACATCAGAAGAGATTTGATTCTAACGATGAAAGCATCTCAAGACACATCTGGTTTTATGACTTTGATGAATCCTTACACTTTCAAACACTTGCATGTCGTTAAAACCAACACTCAGAAGATGAACAGCTACTCCTGCTGTGCATTGTTTTGGAATACAAGTAAGATAGTTTATAGGATAAAGAAAGGAGGGGATAGTGTGCGACAATTTTTTAATGACCAGTGTATATACCTTCGTCACTTTTGTTTCGAGAATTATTAATAATCCTCACTTTCTTTTTTGTATTGTGATAATCATATATAATGTCAGACAAACAATCAGACAATCACAAACACCCAGGGTCTCAGGAGGCAATCGAACCCACGATCTCGGCATTTGAAGTTTAGCACACTACCAACTAGACCATCGGGGCACCCATACTACCAGCAAGCAACAAACACATGTTTACACATAATTGATGCAACTAATTTCTAATTTTGACTTCTGGACTTCTAACACGTGTTTATTCGACAAAATCTTCTGCAAAACACTTCTGAAAGCAACAACCGCAAGAAAAATTTGCTAGGTATTGTATACTTTTGTCAAGTCGTCAGAGGCTTATTAGATGTTAGACCTCAGTTCAAACCAGACCGACCAGGTCTGACATCTCAAATAAAATGAAAAATATTTATTCGGCGATACTCTCCCAAGCAGATTTCTGGCAAAAACTCTGAGAGTAAATAAAATAGTCATGAAAAGTTTCTCAAATATCTGTCGTTCCGAGTCGACTTTAAACTGTAGGTTCCGCCACTCATGTATAAATTTAACACAATACAGCATGAGTGGTGTGAGCAGCTAGGTCGTAATTATGACTGAAGGGTTGTAATGTCCAATTATGTATACTTTAGACAATTATTCAAAGAATAAAACTGACTGTAACAGTGATATATCGTATTTAATATCTTCAATATCAGCAATACGTATTAATCCAGTTTAGCAACAGGCTGACTCTTTAGGCTTAAGTAATACGCCATCTGTCCCCTTCACTTAACTTAATTGTACCATATTTAATAATGTAAAATTCATAGAAATTATAATATAAAAACTTCTTTATTTATTACAATTAAAAAAATTTATTGTGAAATTAAAGATACTTATACGGGCAAGTTTGAGATGAAAAACTAAGGGGTGATTTTTTAAGAGCTATAGGAAAATTTCCAAAAAAAAAACACATAAAATTCAGAAAAATGCATGAAATCTTTATTTGAATCGATAGTACAGTCCATATAATTTAATGTTTGAAGATTATTTAATGCAAATGTTGACCACGACTGCGCCTCAAATGGTCCATCCGCTTAGTCCAATTTTGGCATACTCTTTCCAACATTTCGGCCGGTATCTCACGAATAAATGCTTCAATGTTGTCTTCCAATGCGTCAATTGAAGCGGGCTTGTCTGTATAGACATGAGCTTTAACATAGCCACAGAAAAAATAGTCTAAAGGCGTTAAATCGCACGATCTAGGCGGCCAATTGACCGGTCCCGAACGTGAAATAAAATGTTCACCGAACTCGCCTCTTAATAAGTCCATTGTTACGCGTGCTGTGTGGCATGTGGCACCGTCTTGTTGAAACCACATGTCATGCAAGTGAAGCTCTTGCATTTTGGGCAAAAAAAAAGTTTAGTCACAATAGCCCGAATAGCCGCTTCAGTGGGTCGATTAAACTGACCATAGAATGGAAGAAGCGCGCGATGAACTTTCTTAACAGAGCACGCATTTTGATAATAAAATTCAATGATTTGCAAGCGTTGTTCGTTTGTAAGACGATTCATGGTTAAATTATAGACCAAACTGAAGATGTTTGACAGTGAAACAAAACACTAAACGTGCGTGAGCTGTTTAAACCAGTGTTGCCAAAAAGATAATAGCTAAAAAATCACCCTTTATAATAAAAGTGGTTAGGAAGGTCGTTTACTACAAATGTAAAGGGATTTCATTATGAATTAGGTCAACATGATTTTACTACATATAAAGTTTTTAAAAACCATTGACAGACACTATGAAACGGAGATTTCACGTAAATACAAAGTTTTACTAATATAATGTGAAGATATAACTAAAATTGACTTAACCGTAGATTGAGCCTTAAAGAAACCAAAATTCTAGTTTAGGTATCACTTTTAATACATAGAATTGTCATGATTATTGATAGATTTTGTTAAAAACTTTAAATATTTTTAGTTGGTTTAATTCATTTCAATAAAACTATTTTATATTATTACATTCTATTATCACTACATATTATGAAATTTATGCCAAAATTTTTGATGTGATGTAGGTTACAGCATGGTTTTTTACGTATAAATCAAACATTTCATGTCACCTTGGTTTTATTTTTTTTTCTAAATGGCAATAGTTTTAGATCCAGCACCCTCGGTTTGTGGCGATTTATAAGTTTCCAATTGTTTAGATCGGGCAGCTTATTGTCACTTGCATCAGTACCGCTCTCAATTGAGGGCTGGCTGAAACCTGATGGTACAAACTATTATTATATTTCGTTAGAAAAATTTGTTGTCAACGTCATGTGATGTAAAAAAGTTTCCCGTTGCAATAAAACATCTATCATGTCAATAACAATGCTCTCTCTTTGATTCCTCTTTGGTTTCCCGGATACAGGTTTCCCCAAATACGACTGTAAGTAGTTGACCGAAATATTATCATCTGTAATATATATGAAATAAAACATAGGACGAAAAACGGTTCTTCTAATATTTGTCTGTCGCGTGAGATAAATATGAGAAGAGCAGTAAGAAAGACTCTACAATATTTCAAGAAAAGGTTAGGTTAGGTTAGAGGACGTGTACTTGTCAACTGTGACAAGTACAGTACCCGGAGGTAGAATTGACCCATTTTACAACGTCCTAGCTTCTCACACCACTCATGTTGTGTGCGTTAATTTTATACGTGAGTGGCGGGACCTACAATTTAACGTCAACTCCGAACGACAGATTTTTTTGAGAAACTTTTTCATGGCAAATTTTATTTACTCTCAGAGTTTTTGCCAGAAATCTGCTGAGAGGAAATCGCCGAAGAAATATTTTTTATTTTCATATTTCGTTTTGATGCCTAACCTGGGATACGAAGCCGGGCTTTACGTCTAATAAGCCAACACACTACCTACTAGACCACGGCGACTTAAATCAAGAAAAAGGTGCTAGCAATCTGCTTGAAAAGTGGTAATATTTTCTCTTCCCAAATTACTAAGGGCATACGGTTCTCTGTTCCAAGTAGTACTTTCTTTGGCGATAAACATCCTATTATTGCTGCCTATTTGTTTCTTTGTTTCTGTTTTCTTCTTTCTTAGAGTCTTCAGCAGCAGGAATATTACATACATACATACATAACCGGTCATTAGAACCTTTCGTTGTAAATTGGAAATAACTGACACGAGGTTTGAACCTTGGTCTGACGTGTAATAAGCTAACACTCTTCATACTAGACTACGACAACTTCAATCAATCTCAAGAATATAGAGAACAAAAAACTAAAATGTCTTCTCAAATATCATGAATAATGTAATGTTTACGTTAAAATTTTACAAAATCTTTGAAAACTTAAAAAAATTACGTACACAACACCAAAGTATCGTAAAGTGAAGTCGTATATATCAAATATGATACATAAGCCACAATTATGAAGTTTTTTTTTTTTTTTTTTTTTTTTTTTTTTTTTAAGTGAAGTCGCCATAGTCTAGTAGGTAGTGTATTGGCTTATTAGACGTAAAGCCAGGGTTCGAGCCCCAGGCCAGACATCAAAACAAAATACAAAAAGTATTTCTTCGGCGGTTTCCTCTCAGCAGATTTCTGGCAAAAACTCTGAGAGTAAATAAAATTGCCATGAAAAGTTTCTCAAAAAATCTGTCGTTCGGAGTCGACTTTAAACTGTAGGTCCCTCCATTCATGTATAAAATTAACACACACAACATAAGTGGTGTGAGAAACTAGGTCAATAATCCTGACTGAAGGGTTGTATATGAATTTTTTAAGTCCAGTATAAAATTTTCTATTTTTATTTTGTTTAAAATAATGGGCATAACAATACTAACGAATTAAAAAAATATCAGGCATCTAGCTTTTTCTGAATTAAAGTTATATGGTTTCTTTTTTTTTTGGTGAAACCAGCATTCAGGGGATGGCCCCTACTCATGCAGTGCATTGTGCAGGTTTTTTAGGAAAATGGGTTATAGGAAGGTGGAAGAGAGGGAGTAGTGTTTGTGGACAGCTCAAGATGCGAACGGCAAGGAAACGAGTTGCTGCTAGGTGACTATAAAATGGCCAGTGCTATACCTTCGCCATTAGGCAGTCTACAGCAATCGTCCCCAAGAAGCCCGCACCCTTCAGTCCTAGCTTCTCACACTACTCATGTTGTGTGTGTTAATTTTATACATGAGTGGCGGGACCTACAGTTTAAAGTCGACTCCGAACGACAAATTTTATTGAGAAGCTTTAGCTTTAGTTATATGGTTAATATGGTTATACGGTATAATATGGTTATACGGTTAAGTCGACTTAGGCTGTTATTGCTTGGGTCCACAGATATATTAAATTACATTATTTCGTGCAATAGAAACTTATTCTGATATAAAAAAAGTATGTAAGTGTCGACGTGCAGGTACTAATAAGTTTTCAATATTTTTGATAATATATCTGAATGTACAATACGAATGTACAATTCATGTATTTGTTGGAATGAAGAAGAGCAATTGGTCTGCAACATTCTATTTTATTATTTGATTATAAAAATTGCATGATAACAAATAATTAAATTAATGAATTGGCAATATGCTGCTCAATTTCTTCTTCATTTAGAAAACTTTTGTTTTAATTCTATTTTGTATCTGTTTGGCTTTTTACGCTTTTCTGAAAGTACGCTACAGGATACAACAGGCATACGTGTACATACATTTCATTCTCATACGTAATAGCACATACTAAGCAGGCATGTAGAGAACCATAATATTTCGAAGAATTAATAGGTTATTTTCTATTCCTTGAGTTCTACTGTCATTGTTGTCGTACTCTTATTATTCTTTAACGACATGACACAACAAAACCCATGATAATAATGTCATGCAATTTAAAAAGTCCTTAATTAAGAGAATATGAACAAATGGCTTCGAAATGGTTTTGTGTTCTGGTTTTTTGCTTCTGCTGGGATTGACTAACATGACTTTGTGAAAAATATCAAAGAAATTTAATGATACTAATAAATCAAATTAAAATTCTATCAAAGCATATATATGTACTTACGTATGTATCTACAAGATATTTCAAGGATCAACTGTTCATAGTTTTATTTCCCATTTCATTTCATTCACATGTGCTACATGTGTAGGAGAATAATATTTACCTCTTGATTTTATGAAATTTATTTAAAAGTATATGGTATCTGTATATTTCAAATGCTATTTATATAAAGCATTCATAAATACAGTGGGTAGCAGAAGTTAATACAATCATGTGCAATATATATACAATTTGCATAAAAATATTGATTTTTTTTGCTTTTAGATATCCATCCTTCACTGTAAAAGTAATATTAAAAATCTGAGAAACAATCCATTATAGGTAACAGAAAAGCAGCGGTTTTTAAAGCTAACAGAAAAATTTTTTATTTAAAGCAAAAAAAAAACCTAAATAAATAAATAATGCTACTGTTGTACCTCGTTCCCTAACAATGGGAGTGGAATTTATAACCGTAATGCGTACAAACTATTTGACCGCGAATCGAAATATTAAATTTAATCTGATCAAGTGTGGAGGCCATTGTGACATTTTTATAGACAAAAGTGATGGTAATGGTCAAAAGGCGAAAATACAGTTGGGGATGGACAGAAGCGTTACAATGCTAAATTGGGACGGAAAGATCTTCAGCACATAAACTACCCATGGGCGAAGGTGCTGCTAATTCCTGTCACTGCGATATTCTGGCAATATTGATAAAACAAAAACTTTATTAAAAATGTTACTACACGTACCAGTTTAAAAGTGTTAAGGAACTACCTATAAATGTGTTTAAAATATTGTTACGAAAATGGAAACGGTGTACCATTGTTATAGTATATCCGTATTGCTACAGATATACTATTTGTTTTATAGTAACCCTGGAGGATCCCGTAGGATGCGCAGGGCTCTATTAATGACAGTTATACAGCCTATAGTACACCAATCCTCGAGGGTCCCGTAGGAATCGTAGGAGGTGCCAATAAATAGACTGTGGTTTATTTAGTTATTATATTCTTTATTTACTAACCTGGAGGGTCCCGTAGGAATCTCAGGCCGATCTTTTATAAAGTGTATATTTAATACAATAACAATAACTGTTTAAACCAAACTGTGTAAACCAAACTGTGTCTTATTCTAAAACTTATTAACTATTTATATTAAAAACCTATAGACAATACTGCTGACTGGGAAAATCAATCATTGGTTACAAACCAATGATTGCGTAACTGCCAGTCAGCACTATTGCCGGTTCATTCTTATTTCTTAATCATTTTGCTGACCAGCGGAAGTCTGCAGGTGTAGCACAACCGCTAGTCAGCATTTTGATGTTATTAACTTATGACCTACTTAAAGTAAATTTAAATTTAAAGTTGCGAGGGTGACTCACAACATCCCTCCCCCCTTCGAGTGATTCGATGTCTGGTGTGGGAGAAGCAGGACGGGGAAGATGTTACACTTGGGCAGTTGTGTTTATTTGGACTTGCTGAGCTTGTAGGTTGGGCTTTCTAGTTGGCCTTCGAAGGATCTGTTCGTCTTTACCATCGTTGGCTACGTGGTTGTGGGTGACTTTGTCTTGATCTTTGTGTTGCTTGGCCGCTGCTTTGAGAAGATCTTTGGCTGGATCTCAAATATGATGAATTATTTGAAGTTGTTGTAGAGTTTGAGGCGGAGGATGTGTTTGATGTTTGTTGCTGCTGTTGTTGTTGCAGATGATGATGCTGCACCGGATAATGGGCCTGTTGAGACATTTGTGACATTTGCTGAGATTGTTGTTGATTATGCCTGAGTTGTTGCTGCTGTATATGCTGTTGATACTGTTGAGCTGCTACAGCAGCTTGTCTTTGTTGTTGGTGGTGATGCTGTTGTTGCTGCTGTTGTTGTTGTTGTTGTTGCTGCTGCTGCTGTTGTATAACCTGAGTTTGGCGATTTCTTCGGGCGGCATTGGATGAGGATGTCACCACCACATTATTTTGTGTGTTTGTTGTTGCCAGAGTCTGTGTATTTGCCAGAGTCTGTGTATTTGCCAGAGCGGCGGTATTACGTGCAGCAGCCGCCGTTGGCATATTATTAACAAAAGGACTCCGTCTTTGGGATTCCATTTTACGGAAATAGCAGGGATGTATCATAAGTAGAGGTTCGACCCGTTGCCCCGCTGGTGGCTTGGGCTGATTAGGCAACTCATATTCCACACTGCAGTCCACATGCAAAGGTATTGAGTAGTCTTTGGCCGCAGCCGACGTTTGCTGGGACGACGACGAGGAGGAGGAGGCGGGTGGTTTGTTAGAGGGTAATCGATAATGACATCCCTCCCCCCTTCGAGTGGTTGATTGTATTTTGTTGGTGAGGGAGGGTGTATCAGATGATACCCTTGAACAGCTGCCAATGTTGTTGTATGACGTTGGTTCTTCGTAGTGGTCCCATTGTTGAAGGTTTTTTGTGGCTATTGTTGTTGCTGGTAGTGCCCTTGTTGTTGCTGGTTTCGCCCGTAACTATTGTGATTGTGGCTGATGAATCAGCTGTAGGGTTGCTCTGATTCCGTCAGGATGATATTCTGTCGCTTATTCTAAAACTTATTAACTACTTATATGTATATTTATTATTATCCGTCAGGATGATATTCTAAACTTAGCGATTTATCTCATTTTTTTTTTTTTTTTTTTTTTTACTTAAATTAGCTTAAAACCTCCTTAATTTTAATCCATATTCTTATAATGTAAATTTTTCTTATTTATTATTCCTATTCCCTGACCTACATTAACAAAACTTCTAGTTCTGTTCTTGGCCTTGAAATTATTCTATGCCGTCGTTCGCATAAACATTTACATATGCATATGTATGAAGATATGTATTTTTAATGCATGTGCGAACTCAGCTTTGGTTTTTTTTTTTTTTTTTTTTTTTTTTGGTTTTTTCCAAGAATATTTGATTGTATAAAAGTACGTATGAGTGTATTAATGTATGTCTGCATGTACATATCTTTCAATGCCCGCACAAACACGGTTTGGAATTTGATTTTATTATTATATATTTTTTTTTTTCTTTCTCTATTCTTACTATTGTCCAAGACTAATTGTGTGTACGAATGTACATACTTGCACATGCATATACATGTGTACGTATTGTATGCATGGGGATGTGTATAGTGTTTTTGGTGTTTGGTTTAACCCAATTCGCCACGCGCTTTCAAATTAACCTTTGATTAAACATAAGGTTTGCGCGTTTGTAAAAAAAATTGGTTGTTTGATGAAAAATATATATACAAAATTTTGGATGATTTTCCCTTTTGTTCTTAAAAATTTTTCTGAAAGATTTCCTTTATTATAGCTTTTATATCAAGCATGTGCAACGAAAAAAAAAAAAATTTCGTTGCAAATGCTTTTTGTATTCTTCCAGCTGTATGGTTTGCTGGGTTTTTTTTTTTTTTTTTTTTTTTTTTTTTTTTTTTTTTTTTTTTTTGTAACTTAAAATAACATTATTGCTATTGTCATTTTCTGGAGTTGCTTGCAAGTAAATGCTGACTGTGCGTTCCTATAAGAACAAAATAATCGTGTGGAGACTCAAATGCTTGAAAAATATCGCATTTTATAATGAGTCTTTTTGTTCGTTTTCATTTTTTGTTTGTGTATAAAAAAAATTTTTATGGGGCAACCAAAAATCTCCGTTTTAGTTGCTTTTTTGTATCAATTTTTAATTGCCCGCAGTATAATTTCTGGTGGTACTCGCGGCGGTTGTTTTCTGACCACCTACTACTGTGTAGATAATTGTCTGTTCTGTCATAAATTGAAATAATTATTGAAAAACATGTATATTTATTTGTTTTTGTATTTATTCTCGGAGAATATGTTTCCCGTTCTTCCGTCATCACATGAGAACCCCTATAATTAGAAGTTCCTGGTAAGGCTAACTGTGAATATGCCGCTGATAACGTCAGGGTTAGCTTTAACATGTCAGTTTGGCTGATTAAGAATAATGCATCATCTTAATCTATGAACTGCCTGAGTGCTTGCAGTTGGGGATATCGTCCAGAATGTGGGCGTGATTGTGGACGTTAAAGCCCATCATGAAATGTTTACCACCCACTACTTTACTGTTTGGATCGTCCAAAGCATCGGTAAGTATTGTTCCATCTCAATCCTTATTGAGACAAATATAATATTGTTTTGTTTATCTCCAGACCTGGACCGCATGCTTGATGACCTCAGAGGTACCGATGTTCGGTAAGCTTATTTTTGTATAGGTTTTTCTTATGGGCGTTTGCTTGAATTCAGTTTTTAACTCCTAATTTGTTATTTTCTCGGCATACAGCTTTACCAAGTTTCGATGTAGGGTTTTAAGTTTCCCTTTAATTTGTAGTTGCACGTTTACCGATGTGGGGAACCCTTTCACTTCATAGGGGCCTTCCCATAGGGGTGAGAGTTTATTTTTCCTGGTCTGATTCTTCACCAGGACTTTGTCCCCTATCTCTATTTTTTGAGACTTGATTTTAAGGTCATACCTTTTCTTTGCCGAGATTTTGGCCTCGTTCTGATGCATGCGTGCCAATTCATATGCGCGTTGGATTTGGTGCTTAAGTACCTTTGAGTAGTCGTCAGGGTTGTAGAGGGGAGTACGTATTTTAAGATTTGACGGTAAAGGCACGTCAAATCCATATAGTACTTTAAATGGAGTTTGTTTGGTGGATGTGTGCTCCGTGTGATTATGCACATGCATAGCAGGAGCCAACCACTGGTCCCAGTTTGACCCATCTTCTTTTGCAAAACTCCGCAAATACTCTGCGAGGGGTCTGTGGCTTCTTTCGAGCGACCCGTTCGCCTGCGGATGGTAGGGAGTGATATGCTGCTTTTTTATCCTCAAAAGTTTGCACACACTCCCGAACAACTTGGATGTGAAGTTTGTACCGTTATCCGTTATTAATTTGGTTGGAATTCCATACTTAGTTACAATTTCGGTGTAAAATACCCTCGCTACTGTTTCCGCCTCTGCATCGGGCATTGGTGCGCATATAAAAAATTTGGATAGGTCATCCTGAAGAGTCAGGATGTATTTGTTGCCCAGCGTGGTAGTGGGTAGAGGGCCTACCATGTCCATGTATACTTTTTCAAAAGGCCTGCTTGCTGTGTCAGTCAGGACCATGGGCTCCTTATTGAGGGGCCCACTTTTGTTTCTCTGGCATTTTGGGCATTGTTTGATGTAATCTTTGATTTCACGCAGCATCCCTTGCCATTTATATTGTTTACGTATTCGTGCATATGTCCTTTTTGCCCCCTGGTGCCCGCCAAGAGGAGCGTCATGAAAGCTCCTCAGGATCTCACTTATATCCTTTTTGTCTACTATCCATTCGGCCCTGTCCTTTTTGCTTTTATCATTCGTGTTGTTAGATTGTATCCCCTCTTCTGCGGAATCTTCATGGCCCTGATTGTTTGTTGTATCCGTTTTATTATCCAAGATTTGCGCCCTAGTCACCACTTGTATCTTGTCTTCCTCCAGAGGTAAACGGCTTAGTGCATCTGCATTTAAATTCGCCTTGCCCGGCTTGTATAAAATTTCGAAATCATACTCCGATAATTTGTGCCTAAAACGGGCAAGCCTTGACGTCTGATCCTTCAGGTTTGCTATGCCCTTCAAGGGCTGATGATCCGTAAAAACGGTGAAATGTCGTCCTAGCAAGTAGGCGCGGAAGGTGTGTGTTGCCCAGACTATGGCCAGCATTTCCTTCTCTATTGTAGAGTATCTCTGCTCCGTTTCGCTCAGTGTTCGGCTTGCAAATGCTATGGGGTGGTCCTTTCCATCCCTCTCCTGTGATAATACTGCTCCCAGCGCAATATTACTAGCATCCGTTGTTACCCGGAAAGGATCAGAGAAGTTCGGATAGATTAGGATGGGTGGGTTGGTAATCCCTTCCTTGACCTTATCAAGGGCCGCTTGACACTCCTCCGTCCATACGAGCTTGCAGTTCTTTTTTAGTAGGCGTGTTATTGGGGCGGCCAGCCCCGCCATTCCTTTCACAAATTTTCTATAGTAATTTATTAGCCCTAGTAGAGCTTGTACTTGCTTTACACTCCTGGGCGGCTTCAGATTCCTTACACTTTCTACTTTAGCTGGGTCCGGGAGCGCTCCTTTTTCCGAGCACTTGTGTCCCAAATATACTATTTCTTTACTCAGAAATTGGCATTTCTTCGTATTCAGCTTGAGGCCGCTCTCACGCAGTCGGGACAAAACGTTTGTTATTTTCTTCTCATGATCGGCCACAGTTCTGCCGTAAATGACAATATCGTCGAGGTACACGAAACAGTCCAAACCTTGCAGACCCGTTAGTATTGTATTCATGAGCCTCTGGAAAGTTGCCGGGGCTCCCGTTAAGCCAAACGGCATTCTGTTGAACTCGAAATGTCCCTTATCTGTGCTAAATGCAGTTTTTTCCTTATCGTTACTGTCCAGTAGCACTTGATGGTATCCACTGGCCAGATCAAGCGTGGTGAAATATCTGCTATTCCCCAATTGATCCAAAATCTCGTCGATTCGGGGAATAGGGAATACTTGTTTGATTGTGACATCATTTAGTTTTCGAAAGTCTATTACCATTCTGAATTTTTTCTGGCCGTCCTGTGATTTTTTGGGAACCAGTAGTAGTGGTGAATTCCAAGGCGATATGCTAGGGGCTATAACGCCCTCTTTTAAGAGCTCCGATACCTGTTGATTGATTTCTTCCTTATGTACATGGGGTAGTCTATATTGTTTCTGATTGATTGGAGGCTGATCATGTTGTGTTGGTATTTGATGTTTTATCAATGTTGTGAAAGGCAGCTTATCCCCAAGTAACATGAATACATCGTTATATTGTTCACAAATTCGTTTCATTGATTTTTGTTCTTCTTCATTCCAGTTTTTGTCCTTCATAATTATCTCTGTTAGTTCTCTTATTCTTTCCTCCACATTTTTTGTGGTCATTTCCTTTCCTTTGTGTTGCGTATAAGTATTTAACTTTGAAAATTTTATTTTTATGTTGCTATCCACTGGCATATTTTTCTCTGTTGTGTTCAATATAGGTACTGCCGCTTCGCCATTTTTTACATTTACTATTGTGTTTCCTATGTAGACTCCTGGGCGCACCTCCTGTTTGTGAACCACTACTGTATCGTTGTTTGATCTGATTTTTACGGGTACTATGGTGATTGCTCTTTTATTTATGTATTGATTTCCTAGACCGGGAGCTGTAATATTTTCAGTCTCATCGTGAAGGTTGAAAGTTTTTATACATTTGTTACGTTCATTAAATAACTTCAGAGTTCCCTTAATTGAGCTTATCTCGCTCTTATTCCAAATATTGTCCCTCCCGAGGATTCCGTCCCCCGGGATTTTGCTGCCTTGTGACACCACGTGGAAGTTCCATGACACATTTTCTCTGGCCTCTATCTTTAGGGCCACTGCAAATAGGGTTTTGATGCCTCCTCCGAAGGCGCCCGTTAAACTTTTAATCTCGCCCGAACTTTTCTTGGGGAAAATTTTAAATGCCTCTGCCTTCACGATGCTCGAATCTGCGCCAGTGTCGACCAATAAGGTCAGTTTTTCACCCTTGGCTTCTTTGCATGGAATGGTGATAAATACTGCGTCCTTAGTGTCTGATGATCCCAGATCATCGTTACTGGCATTGACCTGTAGCGGTATGTTTCCTAGGACGACTCCCACATCTTTGTTATCCGTGGAGTCTTGCTTATGAGACGTCCTGTCGGTATTCTGAAGTGGGGCTCCCTCACACCCTACGTGTGACCATACCTTTTCCTGTGCTTGATTCCCGACCCTTGAAACATTCGTATTGTCTATATTCACCGATGCATTTTGCATATGAAATGCATGGGTGGGGTCCCATGGAACTTTTTCCTCATACACAGCTTTGTTTGCTACAGTACTAGAGTCTGCTCCAGTGTTTGCAAGTGCGCTCAATTTTCTCTTGTCCACTCCTTGACGAGGATTCAAGGTGAAAATTGTCTCCACATTGCCTGGTGACTTCCTGACTCCAGTGTTGTCTTTTTCACCACTTTTTTTGTGAACTGTTTCCTCCACGTTTGTATGTATGACTGCCCGGTGTATTATTTTATCCGGTGCCTCAGCCTCTGAGTCGCTCGCTGACTCTTGTTCATTTCTGTTGGTAACAGTCGTCTTAATTTTTTCACCATTTCTAGGTAAATGTTTCTTTCTTGCCTGTGTTTCGTCTAGTATTGGATTATTTTGTTTGGATATTTTGTGTTTATATTGTTCTGTGTCCATTCGTTGTTTTTGCCTGATTAATTCGTTTTTTATTTTCGGGTTCCCCGTTATTGGCTGTAACTGGCCCGATTGGCGTTTCCCGAATTATTATTTAGAGGTTTCTTGAAGGACGGTTTTTGATTTGACTGCGTGTAGGTTGCGTCACGTGTCGTAAAATTGCTCTGGCATTCCCTTGCGTAATGGCCCGTCTTGTTGCACTTGTAGCACAGCGGAACTCTATTCCTACTTTGTTCTCCTATTCCAGGTGGCTTACGTTCCATTGCCACGCTGTTTCCCCTATTGTCACTTCTGCTGAAGGCCATCCCATTGTTTGTTTGGCCCCTGCTGGGCCACTGGTTTTGTTCTTTTTGTTGCATACAATACTGATTCTCACTATGGCCATTTATTCGGCATATTCTACAGTACAGTGATGCCAACCTTTTCCTGCATTCACTCACAGTGTGCCCCTTCGCCCTGCAAAAATCGCAGCTTTTC
Source organism: Sarcophaga caerulescens (assembly GCA_927399465.1). Taxonomy (NCBI): domain Eukaryota; kingdom Metazoa; phylum Arthropoda; class Insecta; order Diptera; family Sarcophagidae; genus Sarcophaga; species Sarcophaga caerulescens. The sequence continues at coordinate 57,284,646 of OV656868.1, forward strand.
TGCTCAGTCTTGCTTTTTCTACATCCAGGGCCGACCTCGTGTCCGTACCTGCCGCAATTCGTGCAGTAGGGAGTATTAAGCCTCTCCCTGCAAGTCAACCGTTCATGCCCCTGCTTATTACAGAAAGTACAAGGTATTGACTCCATGACCGTATGGATGGTTTGCTGCGGCTCGCCGAAAAGTTCCTCGGCTTCTTCGACTATTGCTACCAGGGAACTCAGCTCCTCCCTTTCTTGCCCAATAAAACGCGCCTTTAGTGCCTGGTCTCGTAGCCCCTTTATAAAGGCTCTCACCGCTATGCGCTTGAAGTCCTTTATCATTGTATTTCGGCTATTCTCCTCTGACCATTCTGTGTGAATTGATGTAGCCGCTTCGTTTAATAAAATCTCCAGTCGTCCCCCAAATTTACTCGCTGTCTCTCTGGGGCTCTGCTTACAGCTTAGAATCGCCTCCCGTATTTGGTCCAGGCTCTTTTTTCTCAAATACAACTTCTTGATGTGGTTGCATAGCGCGTCCATAGTTCCAAATTTAACCTCCGCTATACGAGAGTATGCGGATCCCATCAATCTCAACTTTACGCATTCTAATACGTTTTGAGTTATGTCGGCATTTGGCTCCACTAAAAGTTCTCTTTCGACCATTTTGCATCCTTGTATGAATCGGCAAACCTCCGACGATAAGTCAGGGCCCTCGGTGCCGAAAAAGGTAGGCACCGTGTTATTTACAATTTTTGTGATTTCGGAAAGGGCTGGTGTTCTGACTGCCATATTAGCTTCTGTACTCTGCACTGGTCTGGGTGATGGTGACCGCCTCTCTAATAATTCTTGCGCCGTAGATAGTAGTCTGTTGAATTCGATGGCTACGTTATTATCTATGCTTCCTGTTACTTCAAGTTCTTCGAACTGTTCCTTATAACGTGCCAAATCACAAAATTTTTTGATTTTAGTTTCCGTAGTGTAGCCCCTGCTACCAGCTTTCCGCGCGTTACTTATAATACTCTTTATTGCCTCTATTAGATCTAATGTAGTTGCTTCCTCCTCGGATAGTCTTATATCTTGGGCTTCTTTCTTGTCCACGTAGCTGATATCGTCCAGAGTTTCCGTTACAACCACAGAAGGGATTCTAGTGTCTTTGTGCCCTGAGCGTATTTTAAGTTCCTTGCTTAACGAAGGAGTGGGTGACCTCGCCCTATGAATAATATCCAACTCTCGACGCGCGTTCTCTAATGCTGTCTGGAGCCTTTCTATTGTATCGTCTTTTGTCTCTATTAGCTGTTTCTGTTTCAACTGTTTTTTAAAGTCCTTATCACTTAATCCTTTGTCTTCTAATTTTTTCACTAATTCCGCGTTTTCTGTAACTACCTCTTCTAGTAAATTGTCCGTATAACTAATTTGTTGTCTTAATTTCTTACAACTTGCTTCCAACAATTTCTTGGTTTCCTCTAACTCCTCTATTTTCTTGATATATTCTACTGATTGATCCCTATTTAATTCTCCCACTAATTGCAGAACGTAACTTACTTCATCTAACTTTGTTAATTTTTGATACCTGATTATATCCTTATGGTGTTTAATAAATTCCTTATCTGCATTTAGTTCCTTCAATTCTGTCCACACAAGGACCTGCAAACTATCCACTGAATAGCTAAACGTGCCTAGTTCTGTTATTAATTCGTCCGTTTTAGTCTGCGGGTCCATTTAAAAGTAAATAACAATTTTATAATTTACTCACCAATACCTTGTGGTACATTTTTTTTTTCTTTCTTTGTTTAAATTTCACAGTTAAAATAAAACTTTTCCAGTAGTTTTGTTTGTTTAAACTTTATATATTATATTTCAAATGTTCTAAAATAAAAAATAGCGTATATTTTTTTTTTTTTTTTTTTTTTGTTATTGTAACAACCGTGCCTTCCCGACAGTACAATCACAAAACCACCCAGCTCAAAGGTCGCTAGAATTTAGTCGTTATTGAACTGTATGATCCTGTGGCAATGTCTTAGAAGGATACGTTCCCGTGTGGTATTTCCACCAATGAAGTTTGAACAAGCCAAAAGTTGCTAGAATTTAGTCGTTATTGGCTTGCTCTTACTAAACTGATAAGTCATACAAGACAAAACGGCACTTTTGTTGTTTGAATAACCGCGTAAATATATTCACGCGCTTACCGGCTGCGCCAAATGTTATAGTATATCCGTATTGCTACAGATATACTATTTGTTTTATAGTAACCCTGGAGGATCCCGTAGGATGCGCAGGGCTCTATTAATGACAGTTATACAGCCTATAGTACACCAATCCTCGAGGGTCCCGTAGGAATCGTAGGAGGTGCCAATAAATAGACTGTGGTTTACTTGGTTATTATATTCTTTATTTACTAACCTGGAGGGTCCCGTAGGAATCTCAGGCCGATCTTTTATAAAGTGTATATTTAATACAATAACAATAACTGTTTAAACCAAACTGTATCTTATTCTAAAACTTATCAACTATTTATATTAAAAACCTATAGACAATACTGCTGACTGGGAAAATCAATCATTGGTTACAAACCAATGATTGCGTAACTGCCAGTCAGCACTATTGCCGGTTCATTCTTATTTCTTAATCATTTTGCTGACCAGCGGAAGTCTGCAGGTGTAGCACAACCGCTAGTCAGCATTTTGATGTTATTAACTTATGACCTACTTAAAGTAAATTTAAATTTCAAGTTGCGAGGGTGACTCACAACACCATCGTTTAACATAAAAACGATAAACAAAAGCTACGCAAACAAGTAAAACGAACTTGTTACAATTAAACCAACAACATCAGTGTTAGAGAAAAGAAAAATACACAAACAACAATGAAGTCGCAATAAAGTTCTCGAGAAAGCAAGAAGTAGAATGTTCGTCAGACTGTTTACGTGAGCATATAAAAAGGCAAGACAAAGTAGGCAACCTGTAAAAAAAATTCGGTTAGTTTTGTGTGAAGACGCGTTGCGTGTGAAGAGAACAGTCGTGGTTTGAAGTTCGCCGTTGAAAAGATCTGCGTTGTAAGCAAAGGAGAATAGCGAACAAGCAATTATTACTGTATTCGTCAAGTTGTAAAAGGTGGCACATAAAAGTAGTGTGAACAATAAAGAGTTTAATTGAAACTAAACACATATTTGTTTTTATTTTGTTTGCAATCAACGAACTCATATTTTAAAAGGTTTTTAAAAAGGTAAAAACGTAACAATATAATACACTGGGAGAGGTTTTAGGATCCCATAGCCTATTTTATAGTAGAAGCCTGTTGCCATCAAATTAAAAAAAAACTAAATACTAAATATATACAACATGAGGTATCTATATTTCCGCAAAATTACTATTGAAGAAACTGCACGGAACAAATAAATACAATTAACCTACAAGTTACTACTTTTAAAAAATGCAGCAACTTGATAGTAAAATCACACCACAATTAATAGAGGCTGCCCAGGATCGGAATTACCTTAAATTTGTCCGCCTACCTACAGAGATGTGTCAACTGCTGATACTGTTAAAAAAATATTTTTGTTCTATGTAAACGGTCTTCATCTTATAAAAGTTCAAATCGTATATAAAAGTCCAATTTGTGTGTAAAAGTACAAATCGAATACTGCATGTTGATGTCAAGCAGTCTGTTTAAAATTTTTGTAAACACATTTTATAATTGCAAGGACCCGTGAGATGGAGTATTCAGAAGATTATCTATGCTAATAAGCTTATTTACATCAATATTGAGGATTTTAATAGTTGATTATATCTGAAAAAACAAAGAGATCGAAGTGAGAAGTCACCGTAGCCTAGTAAGTAGTGTATCGACTTATTAGACGAAAGGCCACGGTTCAAACCCCAGGTCAGACATCAAAACGAAATATGAAAAAAATATTTCTTCGCCGACTTCCTCTCAGCAAATTTCCGGCAAAAACTCTGAGAGTAAATAAAATTGCCATGAAAAGTTTCTCAAAAATTTGTCGTTCGGAATCGACTTTAAACTGTAGGTCCCGCCACTCATGTATAAAAATTAACGCACACAACAAAAGTGGTGTGAGAAACTAGGTCGTAATCCTGACTAAAGGGTTGTAATGGCCATTTAAGTAAGTAAGATTGAAGTGAGAGGCGACATATACCTCTTCAGAACAAAATTAGACTTAAGGCATGCATAAAACGGCAAAGAGAACTACTGGAATCTCAAAAAACGGTATGCCATATAAAATATTTGGAAATTAAAGAAAATTCAATGTTATTAATAAAATCATAGAGATGCCTCATATATGTAGTTATGAAGACTTTTGTATTTTCAATGCAGTTTTACGACTTCAATATTACCATGTGGGAGGTTGCATTAGTTAAGATGATACATCAGCGTGGTAAAGACCGCATTAAAGTTAAATCATAAGTTTATTACCAACATTATCTAAACTTTTTAACAAAGGTACTGATAGGTAAGTAAACTTATTGCTGTTTTAAATGCTAGGAGGTACATTCCGGACTATCAGAAGGAAACACAGCACTATTGAGAAAGTTATAAAAATCGCATTAAAAGAGAAGAAATCTTGCTCTGTTTTTTATAGGAGTTTCCTGAGCTCTAAATTATTAATTGTAATTAATGAAGGTGATTTGGTAGACGCTTTACGTGAAAATATCACATTAAAGTTAAATTGTAATATATATATATATATATATATATATATATATATATATATACATATATGTATATATATACTATTATATGATTACAGTAGCATTGTGGTACATCAGAAACTTAAAAATACAGTTCAAAGTAGAGATTGGGACATATTCTAAAGAATATTTAAAAATCTGCTGTTTATTTCACCCAAATCTATTTGCTCGGAACAAACTAAAAAAGGAAGGACACTTTAGCTCTGGTCTTTTTATTAAATTGAACAACTACAACTACTAACTGAACTTCTACTCTGATATACATATGTACATATGTATGTATAAATTTTCAAGAAAAAAAAAAAATAAAGTTATAATTTATCGACGGTTTAGTTCTTAACGAAATCCTGTGCAGATAAAAATTGACGATGAAACCAATTGAGTCTTTTACATATTTTTATAGAAAATCTGTTCAATTATATTAATTTCAGAATAATAAATGAATAAAAAATATTATTTGTATCGTTTATAGATGTAAACACTTCTACTTCCACTGTAAATACTTATGTACATATGTATAATATACATATATATGTATATGTAACATCATATACATTGTATATGTGTCATATACATACATATTAATTTGATTTTCTGCATATGTTTCACTTTTAAATGTCGTTTGAAACTCAGTGACTTCAAATAAACAAAATTTAAATAAGTAATAAAATAATAAGTATTTAAGAAATTAACAGATGTAAATGAGCACATTGAACAACAAGAAACTGTTACAGCCTTAGAAAAAATAATCTTACGGCCATTATTACAACTTGCCGTTAATGTTGGGTTTAGTTAAAGGTAACTTTAGCTAAAGTGAATTAAAGAAGTGCTTTAAAAACGCAGTGGCAACTACGTGCCTTCTTATTTGTTTATAAAATTCGTGTGTTGAGGTTCTAGATTTTTTATTTTTGTGTTTTTTGTTTTAAAATAAATATAATGAATACGCCAATATCCGTTTTGATTTCAACAAATATTAATATATTAACGTTTATTTTTCATGTTTATATTTGGAGTTGCCATATTGAAAATAATATATATAATAATCTTCCCTTTAGCTTAACGCTCACTTTAATCTTATTGTATATTCATAATAATAAATAAAATCAAGTTATCTGCCCGTTAAAATACTGCGTTTAGTTAACGGGAAGTTGTAATAATGGTCCATAGACTATGTAGTTACTTGGGTGTGTTCTTACTGTCCATCGTCTTATCGGTCTAACACAATCATCATTAAAGTTGAACCAAAAACAATAATTTATCAATATGTCAACGAAAACTTCATTTCTTGAAAATTAAAAATATTCTTTTGTCAAGACAAAAGTCTGTAAAAGAATATTTATTAAGAGAATATTAATAATGTGATTATTATGTAAAATCAAGACCTGTTAAACATTTTGTAAAAGATTGCTTGCTTGGCGACTCCAGCAGTTCTCTTTGCATTCTTTAAGTTGAAAAAATATACCAATTATCTTCTGAAATCTTTGGTCTATCCCGAGGACAATAAGTTGTTAACTCGAAACGATGTTTAGATTCATTCATTTGTAAATCATCATACGATTTCCAGGTTAGTAAGCATAAATCCCCAAGAGCTATGTTTGATATTGCAGTCTCCTTCTGCCAGAAAATATAGCCCCCGAGACCTATGAAGTTTTGAAATTTGACCTCTTAAAATGAAAATTTAGGAAGCAGGTAAATCGGGAATATTACAAATCTTTGAAAAAGGATCTCACAAACAAATGCTAATTTCAATATCTACTTTACCCAGATCGTACTTTATTTTATCGTAAATAAATATATCTCACAGATCATATGAGGCATACCCATTAAATTTAAATGGACATTATGTATATCAATTTTCTTGTCTTCAAAAACTGATTATCGGTTGCCTTTGTTGTATTATTCTTAATTCTTTACAGTTATAGGTTGAGTTACCTGACTGAAGATTGATGGCTATCCTTAACGATAATTATCCGCATGTATGGTATAATCTCTACACGCGTTATAGATTTTACCGATTGTTATGTAATACTAGTTAAAGTTACACAAATAAATGTAATGTTAGAAATAAATGTCTAAAATAAAGTAAAGTGAGTACACTGCTCTAGCTCTATAATTCGTTGTTACTACATTTATTGATTCCGTAAAGGTCACTGCACATAACACAGACAGTTAAAAGCATTAATAAGGTATTATTTTGAATGATATTTATTTATGAAAAAATAACAAAAATATTGCTTTTATCGGTATCTTTAATATTTGCGAATGTGTCAATAAAAGAAAATATTATATTAAAATCTCCTTATACTTCAATCTAATATCATTACCAACATATTCTTTAACCAGAAGCTAAAATACACAGAATATTGAGCTACAGGTATGGAAATAAATATAGTACAGGGATAGGGTTAGCTCTCCCTGTCGAAAAAAATATATACATTTCAAAATGTATTTATATAGCACAGTAGGACCTTGATTATCCGTGATTTGATTGTCCGGCAACATCAATTATACGGGATGGAAAAAGAAAATTTTTTTCATCGACTTAATTTTATTTTGGATCGACTTAAATTTTTCTGCATAGTTTAACCGTGATTACCTCTATTATCGGTGATTATAAGCAAAAATTTTTTTCTATTATTTTGGACCAACAAGCGAAAAAGGGAATTCCCTCTTTAGTAGATGAAATCATTATCATATATCAGTATGTATATAAAATCCTTGAATTATTTAGTTTTTATATAAATATGTAAATATTCATTTATTAATTAATAAAAATATCTATTAAAAAGCTAGCCAAAATTGATACTCAATTAACCGGGAAAATCGATTATACAGAATGCTTCCGGTCCCGACCATCACAGAAAATCAAGGTCCTACTGTATATGTATGTATATAAGTCAAATTATTCAGATGATTACGCTGCATGGCCAATGACCATACATCAATTCAACGGATCAAATTCAACTTTTTGTGATTGTGTTAGTAAAAATTCTCACTATGTGGCCTGAGGTGACTTTGAAGAATATCGAAATACTTTTGATTATCATTACGTGCATTGCGTAAATCATATGCTCTCTGCTTTTCCCCATCAACTATAAAATGAAGTTTGAAAGTGTAATTTTGATGTTTAGGTTAGGTTAGAGGACGTGTACAAGTATAGTACCCGGAGGCCGAATTGACCCATTGTACAACGTCCTAGCTTCTCACACCACTCGTGTTGTGTGCGTTAATTGTATACATGAATGGCGGCACCTACAATTTAAAGTCGACTCCGAACGACAGATTTTTTGAGCAGCTTTTCATGGCAATTTTTACTCTCAGAGTTTTTGCCAGAAATCTGCTGAGAAGAAGTCACCGAAAAAACATTTTCATATTTTCGTTTTGATGTCTGACCTGGGATTCGAACTCGGGCCTTTCGTCTAATAAGTCTACACACTACCTACTAGACCACGGCGACTTCAATTTTGATGTTTGCTGTGCTACGCAAAATAAATATTACCTACATATACATTCGTAAATTTGATTAGTTAAATTTAATGTGTCGCCATGCAGCTTTATAATGCTAAAACATATGTTTCTATACCTTTCTGTTTATACGATTTATACAATTTGTCATTCAGTAGCATATTGACGTCATTGATTTTTGCAGACATTATATATATGTATATATGTATGTACGTATATTTTTATCTCATCTATTTATTTTCGATATGTCTTATTATTATGTTTTTATTTCTTGTTTTCGTTATATGTGTATGCCAATTAATCTAATTAAGGAACTCACCAGATTTCTATATTTTCTATTTGCATTTGTCACAATATAAATAAAATAAATTAACTTAAAGATGTCGATTTTGATGCATAAGAAATTATTAGAAATAACAATACTGGATATTACGTTTAAATAACCACATTACATGAAAACAATGTTAGGAAGAAATAATACGGACAGTTAATAATTTTAAAAACTACATATGTGTACTTTAATGAAATACTACTAAACTATACACAACTGGTACTTTTGGAGGATATGGAATACCAACCTTTCTGAATTTAATTTCAAATTTTGTATTTTTTGAAACTAAAACTAAATTTATTTACAATTCTTCAATAATATTTCTGATCATTTTTGTATATAAATGGTATTATCAAAGACGTTTTGTCGTTAGCAAATGAATGGTGGGCCAACGCCAGATGAGATGAAGAATCTTCAATACCAGCATCTGCATTAAAAATTTTTTTTGTGTATTTTTTTTTTGTTATACTCATTATAAACTTTCCGTCTGAACTTGTCAAATTAATATTCGTTTCGCCATACCATGGCTAATTGTTCTAGTTATTAAGATATAGGTGTTGCTTGTCCTCGATCTTTTGTATACATTTCATACATTTTGTTGATAAGAGGGCTCGGACTCATTCGTCCATTGGATCGCAGATCCAATCCATATCGGAAAATTTTCCGCGCTTCCTTTATCTAGTTACTGCAGCTTTCTTTAATTGGATTTTATAACAGCGCAGTTCATGATCCCAATTAATTCTGTTATAGTTAACGCGTATGTTTTTAAGTTTAAAACCACATTTGTTTTGCTACATACGGTATTCATGGTTAATTTTTATAATATTACTAGCAGATTGTACCCGGCGCTGCGCGGGTTATGTAGTTTGGATTAGTTTAAAAAATTAGAACAAATTATTGGGTAATTTTTGCATTAAAAATAACAATAAATAAAAAACCGGTTTATCGGTTTCGAAACCGGTTTTGAAACCGGTTTCTTAAAAAATGCAATTTTTCAAATTATTCGGAAACCGGTTTAACAAACAACCCAGTTTTTTGAATACTCTAAGTCCTCAATATAAATGCACTCAATTTGCCCGTTTTTCGCCCCTTTCCTCATTTTTGGACCCCTTTTGGTTCAACTTTTGAAACGGAACACCTCCAATAGCTATTTGGGAAACTTAACCAAGCTAAATCGTAAAAAAATACCTTTAAAACAGATAAAATACAGCATTTATGCATAAAGTACTAATTTTTGCCCATTTTTTCTCCCCTTTGACCCATTTTTTCCCCCTTTGGGTCAAAATTTTGAAAAGATTTATTGCCTATAACCTGCACCGACAAAAGTTCGATCAATATCCCAAATTTCAAGAAAATCGGTCCAGGCGTGATTGGCTATACACACAAATTTGCCCGCTTTTGACCCCTTTCCCCCTTTTTGGACCCCTTTTGATTCAACTTTTGAAACGGAACACCTCCAATAGCTATTTGGGAAACTTAACCAAGCTAAATCGTAAAAAATTACCTATAAAACAGATAAAATACAGATTTTATGCATAAAAGTACTAATTTTTGCCAATTTTTTCTCCCTTTGTCCCATTTTTTCCCCTTTTATTCAAAATTTTGAAAAGATTTATAGCCTATAACCTGCACCGGCAATGGCTCGATCTATATCCCAAATTTCAAGAAAATCGGTCCAGGCGTTCAGACGTGATTGGCTAACAAACAAACCAACAAACAAAAAAACAGACTTACAGAAAGATTTATAATATACTAGCAGATTGTACCCGGCGTTGCGCGGGTTATGTAGTTTGGATTAGTTTAAAAAATTAAAAAAAATTATTATTGGGTAATTTTTGCATTAAATTTAACAATAAATAAAAAACCGGTTTATCGGTTTTCAAAACCGGTTTCTTAAAAAATCCAATTTTTTAAATTATTCGGAAACCGGTTTAACAAACAACCCAGTTTTTTGAATACTCTAAATCCTAAATATAAATGCAGTCAATTTGCCCGTTTTTGGCCCCTTTCCCCCTTTTTGGACCCCTTTTGGTCCAACTTTAGAAACGGAACACCTCCAATAGCTATTTGGGAAACTTAACCAAGCTAAATCGTAAAAAAATACCTTTAAAACAGATAAAATACAGCATTTATGCATAAAGTACTAATTTTTACCCATTTTTTCTTCCCTTTGACCCATTTTTCCCCCTTTGGGTCAAAATTTTGAAAAGATTTATTGCCTATAACCTGCACCGACAAAAGTTCGATCAATATCCCAAATTTCAAGAAAACCGGTCCAGGCGTGATTGGCTATACACTCAATTTGCCCGTTTTTGGCCCCTTTCCCCCTTTTTGGACCCCTTTTGGTTCAACTTTAGAAATGGAACACCTCCAATAGCTATTTGGGAAACTTAACCAATCTAAATCGTTAAAAATTACCTATAAAACAGATAAAATACAGCATTTATGCATAAAAGTACTAATTTTTGCCCATTTTTTCTCACTTTGTCCCATTTTTTTCCCCCTTTTGGTCAAAATTTTAAAAAAATTTATAGCCTATAACCTGCACCGACAATGGCTCGATCTATATCCCAAATTTCAAGAAAATCGGTCCAGGCGTTCAGGCGTGATTGGCTAACAAACAAACAAACAAAAAAACAGACTTACAGAAAGATTTATAATATATATTAGGATATTAGGATGAAAATTAAATTTCTCTTAGAAATTGGTTCAGTTATTTTAATGTCTTTACTTACATACATACATAATTGGTCATAACAACCCTTGAGTCAGGATTACGATCTAGCTCCTCACATCAACTGTGTTGTGCGTGTTAATTTTATCCATAATGGCAGCACATACAGTTCAAAGTTGACACCGAACGACAAATTTTTGAGAAACTTTTCATAGCAATTTTATTTACTGACCTGGGGTTTGAACCGTGGCCTCAAATAATTATACGTGTTCTTTCTATTATTTCTTTAATGTGATTTTAACGATTTGCTTCCTTTTCAAAAAAAATTTTAATTTTAAATAAGCGTCATAAAATTTAATACAAAATATTAAACACCGTTATATGTATATGAAAGAATTTTACAGTGAGATCCATCAGCTTAGAACACACATTTCATTGACATGTTATCGAGAAAAAAAAAAAATAAATTGTCATTATTATTTATCAATAACATAGGTATGCATGTATATACTTACATATATGAGCAAATTATGTATGTATCTAATGTCTTACCTATTATTTGTATTAAATTCCCACAAGACTTTAAGATGGAAAATGAATTTTGCCAAACTTATTTCTTTTAAGCGGATTAATGCATAATTGGCTCACAGCACTAACCATATTTTTATATAGTCTGATTAGTTTATCGATTTGGTTTCCTATACGTGTACGTGCTTGTTTTAAGAAATAGTTATTTTCACTATAGACAAATATTAATTATATCATGTCTCATTTGTTATATTAAGGGCCATTATTACAACTTCCCGTTAAAGTTGGCGTTAGTTAAAGGTACCTTTAGCTAAAGTGAACGGCAAAGTTACCTTTAACTTATTTTGGTTATTACAACTTACAGATAAAACAAAATTAGCTTTTTCAAAAATATGGCAGTGCCGGAGCAAAGTCGATAAAACTACTCAATTAAACAAGTTTTTTTTTAACGCAGTGGTTGTTGTAATTTGAAATTGCCATATCGAAAATAGTATATGATATGGCAAGTTCAAACATAAAGTGACCTTTAAATGTTAAAGGTAGGATGATCTTCCCTTTAGCTTAACGCTCACTTCTACCTTATTGGGTACTCGTAATAATGAAAAACAATTTATCTCTCCGTTAAAATCCTCCCTTTAGTTAACGGCAAGTTGTAATAATGGCCCTAAGAATACTATTATTAAAAGCAAATTTAGTTTTTGTACATATTTTTTTATTTACAATCTAAGTTAATAATATTAAGGGAATGTATATATTTTGCATGCAGTATTAAGATGTGTTATAGCCAAAAAAGCTTTTGTAAAAATTTAGTATCTTATAGTGTGTACTATTATTTAATTGTCATTAATATATCATATCCACGCCTCCGTTCTCTAACATTCTAAGTCGAAAAAGTGTGTTTTGAGTTATGAGCTCTCAAAGTTTTCACGCGACATCTTGTAAACTATATAAGAAAAGCCACTTTCTTTCACTATTTTTAGTAAAATTTGAGTAGAATTTTTATAGTACTTTCTGAATTAACAAATTTTAATTGGATCCTAGCTAAAAATGACATAGAATGTTTTAGCACGGAGAAAATATTGACGATTGGTCGTCTAAGTGTACTTAGCATGTTTTTGATAGGTCTATTGTGTTTAAGTTAATCACTTAAGTATACATATAATATTATAGTTTGGACAAAAATTTGAGAAAATTGTATTTTCCAACATAGACGATTTTTTAGTTAAAGTTTCTTACAAAAAAAAACAACTATTATTTGCTTTTTAAATTAATTTTATTCATAAAACAAAACAGAAAATTAAATATGTATAATAATTCAGTTCAAATAAAAAGTATTTATAACATAAATCCAAGGTTACTTAAAAATAATTATAATAATAAAGAAAACAGGGACAACATTAATTCAGTATAACATTAAATAAGTAGAAACAACATTGTATTATTTAGTCGTCATATCTGACTCGACTACATATTATTTTCCTTTAAAACAATTAAGTCGTCTGTAGAAATTTTGTTAAAATTTTGGAATTAAATTTTGGTCACACAGATATACAAGATCCTTACGTTTTTCTTCCGTTATAGGAAATCTGGATATGTATGCTTTTGATATTTCTTCAATAACAATTTTATTTGCTTTTCCTAGTTTCATCATATATCTGTACAGTATTCCCTCGATTTACGTCGTAGAATGTTCTGGAAAAAGGCGACGTAAATCGAAACGACGTAAATCGAATTCCAAATAACTCATACTATCAGATGCATTTATTTATGTACATTTTCCAAAAAAAAAACTAAAATAATTAATTTTTATTCTGTATAACTAAGTACATACATAAATATAGATGAATTTTTGATTTATTATAAAAATTTATTTCATATGTTGTTCACAAAAAGTTTAATAAAAAATAATCCATTAACACTTAAATACTATTTAAAAAAGGATCATATATTTTAGAAGTGTTTTCAATAGAAGAAGACGCAGTCGCTTTTGCACTTGCACGGATTTCTACTCCACTTTTTAGGATGTATCTTATTGTTGTTGGTGGAAGACCACCAAATATTGAATTTTTTTAAAGAGGGAATTCCCCTGATTTTGTTTATAAGCAACAGAGGCGACGTAAATCGAATGACGACGCAAATCGAAGTTGAAGGGAACAACATTTTTGACGACGTTAATCGAGGGAATACTGTATTTCTCATCAAATTCATATTTATAAAATAATTTATAATTTTGTTCTTTATATACTTTTATTTCTCGGATTTTTGATAGACATACTTTTTCATTTTGTATATTTTTTGTCCAAAAAATCATCATGGTAATGGCCCTAAGTATTTTACACAGCGTATCGATCAATGATAAGACAATGGGGGTAAGTAACCTTTTTACTCAAGTTTTGTTTTGATAAGCCTGCTTGCTGGTCATTGTCACCGGCGTTGTTTGCGGTTGCAATGAAATTATTTACATATATTTAAAACCAAAAAAAAAAAAAATCCAGACATAGTAGAAAGAATAAACACAGTCATAATTTGTCAACAAGATGCTGCGTGCAGACAATGCGAATGTACGAAACAAAAGAAAAAAGAAATTTTAAGTTCAACAAAAGAAAACTTTTATTTCTATTAAAATTTACAAACAAGTTAACAGCCGTTTAAGAAAATTCAAGCAGCGTTAAGGCGTAACATGAAAACGACACTAAAGTTTGTTCAGAAAGTGTTCTTTATAATTTATTTAATATCACAACCGAAGTTTACGGTATATTCATTAACAGGTAAGATTTTTTAGAATATGTACTTTACATGATTTTTTTATTTATTGTATACAGCACAGTAACTTTTAAGAGTTTAATGGTTAGTTAGATTGTATAACAGTTGTACTACGATAAGAGCATTTAACCAAAATATGATCTTTTTATTTCTTTATAAATAAAGATGGTCTTCAATTGTTCTTCAGGTCACTAATTTTATATTAATTTATTACTTTACTAATTCGTTCAATTTCTCAGCTTTCTTACTTTTTTTATCTCTAAAAGATTATGAAATTAGTTTATTGTGATAAGTATTACGATTTTGAACATGAAAAAATACTGTTCATATGGTTACCATAGAGTATGTACTGTATGGTATGACTAATCGCTACGTTTCTCTATTACATAATGAAAAATATTGTTACGAAAATGGAAACGGTGTACCATCGTTTAACATTAAAACGATAAACAAAAGCTATACAAACAAATACAACGAACTTGTTACAAGTAAACCAACAAACCATGAATATGAAAGAGAAGGGGATAGACAAGTAAGCGAGAATGCAACAACAAAGAATGCAACCAAAATACGCAAACAACAATGAAACTATGAAATTAAAGTTCTCGAGAAGGCGAAAACACGAACATTCTACTTCAAGAATGTTCGTCAGACTGTTTACGTGGGCCTATAAAAAGGCAAGACAAAGCAGACGACAAGTAGGAAGAATTCAGTGAGTTTTGTGTGAAGACGCGTTGCGAGTGAAGAGAACAGTCGCGGTTTGAAGATCTAAGTTGTAAGCAAAGAAGAATAGCGAACAAGCAATTATTGTTGTACACGACAAGTTATAAACAGTGGCCCACAAAAATAGTGCGAACAATAAATAATTTATTTTTATTTTGTTTACAATCAACGAAATCATATTTTAAACGTTTTTAAAAAGGTAAAAACGTAACATAATAACTAAAAAGCAATTATTGTCTTAAATTGAATTTATTTCTTTATTTTAATGTGTTTAGATTTTTGATAATCTTACGAAGTACTGGCTTAAAATCACAACCATTTATATGTCTCTTAATGGCTAAGGATTGCTAATTAAAATTTTCGTATTTTTTTCTTGTGGTTTCAGTGATTATTTAATGTAAGGTAAGTAGTTGATTGATATTCTAAAACCGATTTTGAATCTGAGTCTGTCAGCGCAACCAGCAGATAGACTTACCAGTGATGCCAAGTGTAGGGATTTTTCCCTTTTTGTAGAGATTTTTTTCAAAAATTTCACATGTAGAGAAAAAGGGAAAGATTTCTTAGTTTTTTCGAATTGTAGGGAATTTTTTCAATTTCAAATTTTTAGCATCTAAAAACTATTTTTCTTCCAATATAATTAAAAAATGTGTGTATTTTTTAAGTGTATCATTGTAATTTTGTAAATCTGGTAATACCTCTGTAATATAAAGTAAATAAATATGTGGCATCTTTAATAACAATGATACAAGTTCATGACAAAAAAGTTCATCAAAAATTTTTAATGACAATTTGATCTTTCCAAATTTTGCGAAAATTATAAAAATTTTACTAAGCATGCCACATGCCAACGCTGAAAGAATTTTTTCTGTTGTAACTGACGTACGTACGAAAAAAAGGAACAAATTAAGCCATGAGTTATTAAATTCTATTTGCATTATAAGATTTTGTTTAAATTTTAAATGCACATCGAGTTATTTAACAAAATAAATTATACAGAATTGTATAAATAATTTATTTTTCATTAATTTATAATATTTGTTATTTTTATGTTATTTTTATTTGTTTTTATGTTATTTTTGTATAATAAATGTATGTACCTGAATTGAAAATGTACAAATTTAAAATAAACATTTATTTTTTGAAAATAAAAACGGAAAAAGTGGCGTAGGGAATTTTGTAGGGAAAATTAAAAGTGGGTGTAGGGAAAAAAGGGATTTTTTTCATTGACGTAGGGATTTTTGGAAAAGATCTCCTGGCATCACTGAGACTTACTGAATTTCCTACTTATATAGCAAACTGCTTACAATACGTAGAAATGCCCGCTTTTAGGTAGCCCTGATATGGAAACGGACATTGCTGATGTACATTATCGTTGCATAAACGTTCATATTGCTCAGCAATATCGTAGAAATTAAAAGTTAATGATGATATGAATACGACTATAGCTTCAGAATAAAATACTGTCGACATAAAGTATAGTCAATAATTAAATTTTGTCCGTAACATCAAGTAACAGTATTTAAGTTTCATTGTCAAAGATTTAAAAAAGGATCTAAATCATCAGAACCAATCGAATTTGTTTTTACAGCGATGTGGAATATTATGAGGAAATGTTGAAACCCATTCAGGTACTCACTGAATTCACGTGTTTTTGCCTCCTATACATTGAAACGCTTGATATCTCACCCGATAACCTCAATGTACATATATGAAATTGTACTTACAATCAGAAAAATCGATAAAATATCGCCTAAGATTCTAAAAGCAGATACGATTTCATGCTTTCAACTCTATAATCTATCATTTAAAGAGGGTAAAAACTTTTTTTTTCGAATGAACAACAATTCCATGGCTAATATAATAAGTTTACAAAAATAGCAGTTTACGCTCCAACAAATCGAATATATTAACAGTTTCAAAATATAACAAAGCAAAAAGTCGAATAGCGCTCGCGGTTATATTTAGCATTCATCCATTGCCAGATGGATTTCAATGCGATCACTAGATCTAATCCAATCTAATCTTCCCGAATATTTTAATTATTAGAACAATAAAGTCGAAATTGTTTAATCTGTCCATTATTTAGACAACACAATTACAGTAAGAGGACGCACAATTACAGTAAGATGTCCGAACGATAGTTTATTGGCAGTGCGTTGTCAAATTTCTTCAAAATGCAAAACCAGTAAACGGAGATCAATCTTGATGGTCATTCTTCGTGGAAACCTCTATCCGACATTATTAGAAAAACATTAAAATGAAATTCCCAAGGTAGCCACAGCAAATCGGTTTTAGAATGCAAGTACTCAATTGTGACAGTATGAAACGACAATTTGTTATTGTTAATTTGTATGCAACAATTTTCACGATCAAGTTTTGCCACTAAAAGTATTTTTGAAATTAATTGTGAGATTGTGCAGAAACTACATACTTACATATGTGTCTAATGTATTCAATCTGCAAAAATTTATTAATGCCCGATCAATAGCAATGATAAATTCAGCAATAGTAAAGGGCTATCCATTTCGTGGTTTCAAAAGTATGGGACTGGAATTCGACATCTGTCAAACTGAGTTGTGAAACCAATTTTTTTCTTTTCAGTTGAAAGTCTGACATTGACCAAAATGGATCGCTTAACTATCACACAACGCATAAAAATTATCAAAACCTACTACAAAAATGGTGATTCTGCACAGCCACGTATCGAACAAAATTTTCTTCAGCGATGAAGCACATATCACACTCGGTGGGTATGTTAATAAACAAAATTGTCGTATTTGGGGTTCTGAGAATCCTCAAGTAATTGAAGAGAGGTCATTACATGCAGAAAAAGTCACTGTTTGGTGCGCTCTTTGGTCCGAAGGTCTGATTGGACCTTACTTCTTCGAAAACGACGATGGAACGACTCTCACCGTCAATTCGGAGCGTTATGGTCATATGATAACCGACTTTTTTTTGCCTGCTATTGAAGAGTATAACTTGGAGAATATGTGGTTTCAGCAAGACGGTGCCACATGCCACACAACTCGAGCGAATATGGCTTTATTGCAAGAGACATTTCCTGGCCGCGTAATTTCTCGTCGTGGCGATATCAACTGGCCACCAAGATCATGCGATTTGACACCGTTAGACTTTTTTGTGCGCTTGGAGGTCATTTAAATGATGTAGTGTTTCACATATAATGTTAACGTTCAAACTTTACAATAAAACAGAAATATCATGAAAAAAATATTTTATGTGTTTTATTTACGTTTACTTTTGAAACCACGAAATGGATAACCCGGTAGTTGTTTACGTTTGTAAAAAACAGACTTTCTCCTTTTTTACACGAATCTTGAATTTTCTGCGATTATAGGAGTGGTCTGAGTCTTTTACTGGACTATTTTGAGCTTTGACTTTGAGCTCTTCATTTCGAAGAAAACCATGTATGTCCATCGAGAAAATTATATTGTTACGTTTTTACCTTTTTAAAAACGTTTGAAATATGAGTTCGTTGATTGCGAACAAAATAAAAACAAATATGTATTTAGTTTCAATTAAACTCTTTATTGTTCGCACTACTTTTGTGTGCCACCGTTTACAACTTGACGAATACAACAATAATTGCTTGTTCGCTATTCTCCTTTGCTTACAACGCAGATCTTTTCAACGGTGATCTTCAAACCACGACTGGTTTCTTCACACGCAACGCGTCTTCACTCAAGAATGACTGAATTCTTACTGCCTACTTGTCTGCTTTGTCTTGCCTTTTTATATGCCCACGTAATCAGTATGATGAAGGTTCTTTAAGTCGAACGTTCGGGTTTTCGCCTTCTCGAGAACTCTATCGGACTTCATTGTTGTTTGTATATTTTGTTCACATTGCTTGTTGTTGCGTTCTCGCTTACTTGTCTATCACCTTTTCTGATGTTGTTGGTTTGCTTGTAACAAGTTCGTTGTATTTGTTTGTGTAGCTTTTGCTCATTTTAATGTTAAACGATGTACATACAACGTTTCCATTTTCGTAACAATATTATGATTAGTGTGGCCACGTGAGTTTTTTAGAGCTAAATCTAGCTTATTTTTTGCGATTTAGCTTCAAATATTTTTTTTAGTTTTAAGCCTTTTTTTATTTTTTTAATGGATTTAGCATCTTATAGCTTTTTCGTATTCACAGTTTTTGTTATTTATTTTGCTGATGCTAACTTTGTTAATAAGATTAAAAATGTTTTGCATTGTAGAATTATGTGTTCTAAACTTCGCCTGGTATTTATTTAATAGATCTAAAATGGTATTGCACATTAAGTATTTTACATAGCGTATCAATAAATGAAAAGACAATTTGGGATAACCTTGTTTTAAAAGATTTTTTTTACTCAAGTCTTGTTTCAATAAGCACCCTTGCTGGTCATTGTTACCGTCGTTGTTGTGGTTGCAATAAAATCGTTTACATAAATTAAAAATGTGGGTATCTGTGTAAGTAAAAAAAATTGAGGAAAAATTGGTTAAAAGATAATAAACTTTCGAGTTGGCTTATTCAAATAAACGAGAAGTACGATGCAAATACTGCAATTGCACATTAAAATCCAAATTAAGCAACTTACTGATGCATAGGAATCCAGTAAAGATTTGGTAGCCTTTAGGTGGGGGTACAGGTACTGGGGTTTTCTGTAGGGAACTCGGTCTTGAACTTCACTTCAGGTTAAGGGTGTTAAGGGTTAGCGTGTTTCAGGCGGAGACTTTCGCAATCATGAACGCTATTGAGGCCATAGCTGGTGGGCCCGCTTCGTATTCGGAATCTTACATGATCTTCGTTGACAGTCAGGCTGCCCTAATTGCCATTGCGTCGGTCTAGTGCAAATCACAGCTCGTTCGCGAGAGCAAGGAGTCATTAAGGACTTTTGGACCAGACCGAATCCGTCTATGCTGGGTTCCGGGTCATAGCAAAATACTCGGTAATGAGACGGCGGGTGTTCTCGCTAGGTTAGGTTCGCTTTCTGAGGGCGATTTAATAGTTGGTCCTGATCCCCCAATCCGCCACCTCTACGGCTTCATCAATGGATGGGTCAGGGGGGAAGAGCAAAGGGAATGATGCGATGAGAAGGTGTTTTGGTGACTATCGAGCACCTCCTCTGTAAGTGCCCACCCCTTAGTAGGTTGAGGTTGAAGACCCTTGGCAGGAGCTTCTTTGAGGGTTTGAATTCTGTGTCGAGAACCGGCATCAAGGCTCTCCATAGATTCATTATTGAGCTGGTTGAGAAGTGCTAGGGCTTCAATAGTGTAGTAGCGCTCTCCCTTGTGTTTGTTGGTCTGTGTAATTCCTCCGCTTCCTATTCTCTCTTTCCTACTTCCTCTCCTTTTAAGGACTCTCTCTCATAAAGGACGTTTTTGTACAATGGGTCAACTTGACCTCCGGGTACTTTTTTTTATTATTGTCTCATTTGACAAGTACACGTCCTCTAACCTAAACCTAAAACCTTTGGCAGCCTCTATACCTTTTAAATATGACAATTAAAAACAATAGAATTTCCAATAGTAAGTACCAATAACAAAAACAAAGAAACCAAATTATTATACGTAGCGGCACATACTTCGATTGGATCTGTAGATCATTTAATAAAAGTGAAAAAAAAAAAATTTTTTTCCTAATGCCAGCAAAGCAGCTATAGTGTGCTGTGTCTTTAGGCCGAACAAAGGAATGGCTTTTTACACCACGTTTTAAACAAATTCTTTCAAGCGACATAACAGAAAGTCGTCATTTGATGAATCAACTCATCATTGATGAATCAATTGAAGATAATGATAAATATAATATGAAACTTTAATTTAACATTTGAAGATCTCATTTTTTATTTTAATCAATACTTTCATATTGAGATAATCATCATAAATCCTGATTTAATTTATGTAGCATTCAACTAAAGGAAATATTTTGTTGGAGGACAGAAAAACAGTTTAGATTATTTTGTAGTGCGATTTAGGTTGCTGTCAGGTGATATCAGTTGAATACTTTAAGCACAATGGGTGGTGACGTATTTAATATAGTTACGAAAAGGGAAACGGTGTAACACCTAAACAAAAGCTACAAGAACAAAAAGAAAGCTATGAGTATGAAAGAGAAGGGGATTGACACAAGTAAGCGAGAACGCAACAACAAAGAATAATATGCAAACGACACTGAAACTACGAGAGTTCTCGAGAAAGCGAAAACACGAACATTCTACTTCGAGAATGCTCGTCAGACTGTTTACGTGGGCCTATAAAAACACAAGACAAAGCAGACGCCGAGCAGTTAGAATTCAGTCAGCCTTGTGTGAAGTCGCGTTTAGTGTGAAGAAAACAGTCGTGGTTTGAAGATAGCCGTTGTATAAATCTACCGAACAGTTGGTAGTGCTTACGCGAACGGAAGTGTAAAGAAGAATAGCGAACTAAACAAATTGTTGTTGTATCATCAAGTTGTGAACAGTGGCACTTAAAATAGTGTGTACAATAAAGAATTGATCTTAAACTAAACACAAATTTAATTTTAGTTTGTTTGCAATCAACGAACTCATATTTTAAACGTTTTTAAAATGGTAAAAACGTAACAATATGATCAGTAGGGAATCAGACAAACTAAACTAGATGGAGGTATGATTTTTTGCAGTCAATTATTAATTCTATAAATTTTCTATTAAAATTTGATCTAAGGTATTGTCAACATTTTGAACTAAAACATTTCAGTACTTTATTGCAGTTCACATCAGCGAAAAAATCCCAAGCCTGCACGAAATTCGTGACTATCCGGTATGGAATAATTTCCAATGTACATATGCAGCTGGCTCCATCAAACCAATGAAATGTTTAATTTCTCTACTCATATATTTATGTATGTAAAAATTACAAATTGACTTTATTCAGTTTTTTGTACGTAATTTCCTAATTTATTTAATGAGTACTTAACTTGATTTTCCAGGCAATATTATGGAACGACCGAACGTGCCATAGAAATCTACATACATACTATACGTGTTTCATAATTAATAATTTAAAGAAATAGCTAATGTATCTCCGGATTTCGATGGAATATTACTATTATTGTATTAAGTTGTTTGCACTTTAGCCCAGTATAATAGGTAGGTTTCCATAATATTTGGTACGAAAAACGTGAAATGTGGCCTAAAAAAACCGGGTCATACTCTATGTACTAGTATACCAGGTTGAATTAAGAAATTTTGTCCTTTCATTGCAACACATAGGAAATGTATGTATGTTTGTATGAATATGATCTAAAAAGAATGTTAATAAATAGCATCATAGTAAGAGTAAAAGTATTTTAAAATTTCTTTTTTTTTTAAAGAATGGAAAAAAACATGTAAAAGAAATACGTACATTTAAATATGCTTTTGAACTGTCTCACTTAATATTCATGCTGTTGACCCAAACACGTAAATCTAAACAAACGCCTCCTGTTTTCACCTGATAAGATGTTGTTGTCTGTGTTTATGTTGCAGTTGGTTATGTTGTATGTTGCTGTTAAAACGTGAATAGTATTTTTCATAGGCACGTAAAGAAAACATACGTACGTGCGTTGCAAACCCTTTTTTCTCCATCATTGCCATTTAACAATTTACTGTGAAACATATTCTAGCCTCCTCATTTATTCCTTTTTATTTTTTTATCTTTTCAACAAGTTTATTCAGTCTACAATACGTTAGGATGTACATACATACATATGTATGTATGTATGGTATGTATTTTTCTTTATATAAATTTGGATGAATATATTTGTAAGTATATTTACATACGTATTACCCCGTTTAAGTGTTATTTCGTATTCATATGTATGTACATACGTATGTGTGAGTAGTGTAAATTTCCTGTGTCCTTTTAGAATAATTTGGCGTTACAACCGTAAAATTACCTCACGTACTCAGGGTTTCCCATTTACGATTTCTTCATGTTGAAAGCAAGTAAAATTATAAAAAAAAATCCAGAGAAAATGGTTGTTGATCAAAGCCTGTTTAGCACACTTCATTCACAAATATTGTAACTCTTGCATGTTGTAGACAATATTGATCGATTTTATCTTTTAGCCAAATAATATGTCTAATGTTTCAGCGGGTTCTGTGGTGTAATACCTATAGGTCTACAGGCAAGCGAGCGAAAGAGAGTGTGGAAGACTTAGAACGTGCACGGAGAGGCAGTAAATGTCGACGACGCCAGAGAGCGAACCATATAACACTGGCAGAGAAATGGAACACTGAAACAAGTGGTGGATGGACGGCAAAACTTCTCCCAGATATTAAGCGCTGGATTGAGAGGAAATTTGGTGAGGTTAATTACTATTTAACACAGCTATTATCCGGACACGGTTATTTTTGTAAATATCTGTTTAAAATGGGGAAGATAACACGACCAAATTGCATCTATGATGATGCGTCGATTGATAGAACGGAACACACTTTCTTTCATTGTGAGAAATGGAGTTTAGAAAGAAGGAATCTTGAGGCCAAAGTCGGCGTCTGTACTGTCGAAAACTTCTGCGATATACTTCTGAACAACGAAGAAAATTGGAATAACATTGCCAGTTACACTGAAGCCTTGCTGAAATCTAAGAAATTTGACTTTGATGAGAGAATTTGAATGGATGCTTAAACACTTTCTCAGATTTTGTTGCGCAATCCGGATGCGTATATGGATATAAAGGGAACTCCACTTCGAAGTAATACTACAGTAGTTCCAAAGTGGGCACAAAGAGTCCAAAAGAGTAGGGGGAGATTTAGTGGGTAATACCCCACACACTGGGGATAGTGGCGACTTCCCCTATGGTGCGGTTAGGTACATTTACTCCTCCTCAGCGGAAAAAAAATGTTTCACCATGTAGGATTAACAGATTAGATTAGAATTCGACAACAGTCGTCTAAAAACTTCACATGAAATTAACATATCAATGTTAGCAAGTAGTGCGAAATTGTATAAAGATATCAAGACATCAAAACAAAACTTTTTTCAATAGACTACATGGAGGTAATTAAATGGTATTTTCAATTAATAAAATCCAATAATATAGGTCGCCATAGCTTAGTAGAAAGCTCATTAGATGTGAGCCCACCGTTCAAATCCAAGGTCAGACATCTCCAACAAAACGAAATATGAGAAAATATTTCTGCAGCGACTTCCTCTCAGCAGATTTCTAGCAAAAACTCTGAGAGGAAATAAAATATCCACGAAGAATTGCTCAAAAATTTGTCGTTTGGTAACAACTTTAAACTGTTGGTCCCGCCACTCATGTATAAAATTAACACACACAATCTAAGTGGTGTGAGAAGCTAGGTCGTAATCCTGACTTAAGGGTTGTAATGTATGTAATATTATAGATACATATATCTGCAACAGGAAGTTTTGTAATTAAAAAAAAATTTAAATTAAAATTTCGAAATAATTTTAAAATATATATGAAAGCCTTTGTACCACTTGAAATAAATTGTCTCAGCCTGTATGAAAATTTGATGCAACTGGGATCGATCGCATCTAAAGTGAATGATATGCTTTAAATTGATATTAATTATTTATTTTTTCCTACATAAATACATACATTTATTACTTTCTTCTGGCTAGTATTCTGGCATAGTTTTTCATATCACTCCATGTCTTATGTTTTAATTTGTATGAGTGACAGTTAAAGTTGATACCGATCGAGAGATTTTGAGAAGCTTTCTCATGGCAATTGCTTGCTCTCAGAGATTTTGAATTTTGAGGGTGATTCATCGAAAGAAATATTTTTATTTTCAACAAGTCACAGCTGAGGTTCTTTGAAGGCATTAAAAAAAAAACAAAAAAAGACAAAAACATCTCGTTGTCTCATAAAAAAATTAATTTTTGTATGTATATAGGTAAATGGCGGCAATATTCCAAACAAATACCAAAAAGAGTACAATAATCATATTTTAGCCGTACATTACACGGATTTGGAAATTTAATTGTTTGGGGATCAATGTGAGCAAATGGTGTAGGTGAATCTTGCTCCCAAAACAGATTCTTAAATATTTTGGTTATTAATTTGATTCAATCTTCTCAAAGGATGGATTTGGAAGACAGCGTTGCCAGTAATTTTTTTTTTAAACTTTTTGTTTCTAAAAAAAAAAACCTTGTTTTTACAAAAAAAAAAGTTTCCTACGAAAGTACCACGATTTTATAAGAAAGTACCACATGTATATATTTCATGTTATTGTTATCGAATTTATTGAAAAAAACTGAAAATTGAACTTTTTTGAAAATACTTGTTTTGTTAGAAGACAAATTTAATAAAAATTTTGTTCACAAAATTTGGAAAAAAGGCAAAATTTTGGCCAATGGCAACGCTGACTCCACATCATTTGGTCGCTGTAGTTGAAGAATAACTACTTTGTTGCCTCAGCTTACCCGAACCTCAGAAAATATTTTAATTTATATTAAAAATAGAGACTTCAAACTTTAATTTCATATTAATAACAATAATTTCCTTTAATCGATAACTTTTTTCCAAAAATTTATTTAAAAACAGTGGATAGTCTTAGTATTCCAATATAGTTTGACAAAAAAATTCCCCATAGGCTTAATACTCTTAATACAAAGTCCCGATATGACTTCAAGAGAGTATTTAGGAGATCATTTGTAAGAACGGTTACGTAATCGCAAAACCTCAAACAAAAGTCAACCAAAAAACTTGCTCATGTTGCCACCAGTATTAGTGTTTTCTAAAACTTGTACATTCAGTTCCAAATGGGTTAAATGGAGTGCTTGACCTTAAGGGATATTCTTCTAAATACAAAGGATAACATTTTAATATATTAGGCCTTGGAATTTTAAATTTACTCAGGGTTCTCCTTGGGGGTACCTATGGAGTCATCTGAAACTTTTACTTATTTTTCTCTTGTTTTATGAAAAACATTAAAAAATTGTTTGTTTTATAATAAAACAGAAATAAATTAATAAAATAAATACAAAAACCTTAATTTTTTATACAAACTGTTGGTTAAAATTCATGAAATTGTCATAATATATTGCTGTCCACTGTATTTGCGACAATATAAACATATTTGGTACATATACATATGTATGTACATCTCTAAAGCCATTGTAGAGGTTGGAAAATTTCTGCTGTAAAACTCTAACTAAAAGTGCCCTGGTCTAGTGTCTAGTGTGCTAGATTATTAGCGAAGGGGGCGTGGGTTCGATTGACACCAGAGACTCTGGTCTGTGATAATATTCCGAGCATATGCTCACAGTTACTCAGCTCGTTTCTAATTAAATATAATTTGTAATTGTATTGTAATTAATAAATAAATAAATAAAACTAAACCCTAACTAAATATTTTGTTTGGAACATATTATTATTGTTAAATTTAAAATTTTTCTTAATGAAACACATGGAATAAAAAATTTCAGTTTCATTATATTCATTTTTATTGTTATCGTAATAATTCAATTAACATACTTTGCATAAACTGTAGGCTGTAACACAGTTGGCTTTGATCAATAATATTGTACACTTCCAACTTCTTTTGCCATTTTACATTTGGTGAAAAGCAACTGTATTTATTGAGATTTTTATCAATAATTCGATAATGGGCAAAGAATGCTAATATAGAAAGAAAAAAACAAAAGAAAAGAAAATAAAAAGAATTGCAGATAAACATTCTTCTGTAAAAACGTGTATACGAGTATGTATAACTTTCTGGCACTTTGGCCACATATCAAAATTCTCCATCAAACTCATACGTATGGTTAAGATGGAGGATGAATTGTGGTAAGAAGTTCTGTTCATGCCATTGTATTGTATGCGTAAATACACATCTGCCAGAATATTTTCTTGCCAATGAGTTTGTGTGCGTACGTGAGCGTACTTTTGTTTGTGTTTAAAACTTGTATTAAAATGGGATTTTCACTCGTTAGGATGATTGTTTGTTTAATTTAAAGGATAAAAGGATTTTAATCACATATTTTCTTTTTTTCATATTTTTCAAACCATTTAAACTCAAAATATAAACGAAAGCACTTTAATTTCAAAGCATGTAAAAGGTAGAAACTATTAAAGAATGTACATATGTACGTTAGGTATGATATATGAAAATTGAAATATTGAAAGACTTTATTAACGACAAATTTTTCATGTACAAGTATGAAATTTAGTTGATTATAATTGAGTTATTCTGTCTACAAAAATAATTCACATATATCCAATTTGACACGACACTATTAGGTAAGAAGAGACCTAAAAAAATTGAGTATTTTATAATCCATCCATTTGTTATCCATTTCGTGGTTTCAAAAGTACACGTAAATAAAACACATATAAAATATTTTTTTCATGATATTTCTTTTTTATTGTAAAGTTTGAACGTTGACATTATGTGTGAAACACTACACCATTTAAATGACCACCACGCGAAGTGTTGCAAGCATTGATTCTTTTGAGGTAATTTTCGACCACTTTTTGACACATATTGGGCGATATCTCAGCCATAACTTGACGAATGTTGGTTTTTAAGTGCTCAAGAGTTGAAGGTTTATCTTCATAAACACGGCCTTTCGCGTAGCCCCACAAAAAAAAAGTCTAATGGTGTCAAATCGCATGATCTTGGTGGCCAGTTGATATCGCCACGACGAGAAATTACGCGGCCAAGAAATGTCTCTTGCAATAAAGCCATATTCGCTCGAGTTGTGTGGCATGTGGCACCGTCTTGTTGAAACCACATATTCTCCAAGTCGTATTCTTCAATAGCAGGCAAAAAAAAGTCGGTTATCATATGACCATAACGCTCCGAATTGACGGTGACAGTCGTTCCATCGTCGTTTTCGAAGAAGTGATGTCCAGTCACACCTTCGGACCAAAGAGCGCACCAAACAGTGACTTTTTCTGGATGTAATGACCTCTCTTCAATTACTTGAGGATTCTCAGAACCCCAAATACGACAATTTTGTTTATTAACATACCCACCGAGTGTGAAATGTGCTTCATCGCTGAAGAAAATTTTGTTCGATACGTGGCTGTGGCAGAATCACCATTTTTGTAGTAGGTTTTGATAATTTTTATGCGTTGTGTGATAGTTAAGCGATCCATTTTAGTCAATGTCAGACTTTTAACTGAAAAGAAAAAAATTGGTTTCACAACTCAGTTTGACAGATGTCGAATTCCAGTCCCATACTTTTGAAACCTCGAAATGGATAGCCCTTTATAATATTAAATCAGTAATTACAGAAAATAATAAAAAAAAAAACTGTAACATTGTTTAAGGAAATTCTGTAAATATGTATGTATGATTATTATGAGTCAATGAATAATTGTCTGCATCCTTTTGGAATTGGTTGTTGCACATCACTTTTATCACTAGATAATATAATCACGCACATGTATTATCATCATATGGTAAAACACTAGGATTTATCTTGTGAATAGGGGAAGAGATCAAAGAATTTTTAGAGAGTTTAATTGTTTCATTTCTCTGAAAATATGTAATTTGTCATAAGACTGATTTTAAATTACTTAGTTGCTTATATAACTCTTATTATCCGGAAAACAATACTCACACATATATGTACGTATCGCCTATTAATAGCAAAAACGCAAAATTAAACAATTTATAAAGGTATAAACATATTATCGACAAACGATCGACGATAGAAAGCTGTCAAATTTAGAATACAAAGGTACGTCTATATGAATACGATTATATTAACGACAGAATATAAAAAGCCAAGACAACAACCTAAGCTGCTTCTCCCCAATTTCTATTTTTGTGAACAGCTAAAAGCCGAATAACTGCTTAAACTACTTCCTTTATTTAAGAGAGGAAAACAATTCTATATTTATAGAATAAAAAATAAACACCATGTTCATAAAAAACAAAATTAATAAACCCATATCTCACTTTCTTTGGAACGTAAACACGACGCAAAGTGTATTATGATTTCCTCTAGAAATACGGAAATACTACTTTTTGAAAGAAAATTGAACAAAGTAAATATTTTATAACAAAAATAATATAATATTAAATTAGAAACAAAAAAAAAAAAAAACAAATTCAATTAAAATAAAAAATTCACTTAATTTATAACACACTAATTGAAAAAAACTCTAAAATTAAAATAAAAACGTGAAAATGAAACTGTATTATTTTCAGTTAGAAAGTGAATCCCCGAGTTTTGATAGCATGGCGCAATTAGAAACAAAAGTTGTGCCATCTTTTAGAAAAAAAAAACGAAATTTCAAAAAATTAAAAAAAAAAAAAATTAAAAACTCGAATTGAAAACAACGCAATTTTAAAAATCTAAGGACGCACAGTGAAAATTAGTACTAATTCAGCAGCGACGCAACTTCGAAAAAACGCAAAAGGAAACGACGCAAAGCGAGGTATGGGTGTATACATATAAAAGGTTTATTAATTATACCTTGTATGAGAATTGTATTTTATAAGCCTGTTAAACAATAATATTTTATATAATAATTCGGAATAATTTGGCATGAGGCGGAGCTACATTTAGAAAGTTATTCATGAAATTACATATTCTAAGAAAATAAAATGAAAATGAAACACAATAATTTAATTGGGTTTTTTGAAATTTTGTGGCACAACCTAAAGCAACTGACTTAATATTTGGCAACATATTAGTATATTTAAATAGCCAGCTCAGTCGCCCAATCTAAATTCTGCAGAGAATCTGTGGGACCGTGAGTGAATAAAAAAATAAATCGAGATCATGAGTCGTATTAACGAAATAAATACAATGAAAGAATCATGGGAAAGAAATTTTTTTGGAAGTCGCCGTGGTCTAGTAGGTAGTGTGCTGGCTTATTAGACGAAAGGCCCGAGTTCGAATCTCAGGTCAGACATCAAAACGAAAATATGAAAAATATTTCTTCGGCGACTTCCTGTCTCAGCAGATTTCTGACAAAAACTCTGAGAGTAAAAATTGCCATGAAAAGCTTCTCAAAAAATCTGTCGTTCGGAGTCGACTTTAAACTGTAGGTCCCGCCACTCATGTATAAAATAAACGCACACAACACGAGTGGTGTTAGAAGCTAGGACGTTGTACAATGGGTCAGTTCGACCTCCGGGTACTGTACTTGTCACAGTTGACAAGTACACGTCCTCTAACCTAACCTAACCTATCATGGGAAATTATTTTAGAAAGCAAAATCGATAAGTTAATAGTTCCAAAGACTCTCAGATGATGAACATTTTTTTCTTTTTAAATTTTTTTTTCAATATTAATCGCATAAATTTGAATCCGTGACTTCTTTCAGCTAGCTAATAAAATCCAGCGCCGACAATTACATAATTGAAATTTTGTCCTAAGACTTTTATTATGTTTTTCTACATAAAAAATGCTTTAGAAGTCAACAAACAACATATAATTATTTAACAACGTAAAAGTCGTCATTTAAGGTAGGTACTCTGTTCATATTTGCGAAAAATTATGGTTTTTTCAAGCGAAAATTTTGATGTGCAACAAATGAAGTCTATCTCGCGATTTTGGAAAATTTGTCGGTTTTATTGCTTGAAAGTATGCATAATTGCTTTAAATGCGTAAACAAAAACAATATGTTTTTGAAAACTGAAAATAAAATAAAAATTCAATAACAAATTTTAATAATATAAACTATTTCTATAGCACTTATTCCAAAGAAGCTTTTGTTTTTTTTACAGCTGCTATCAGTAACCGCTTATCAGTGCAGTTAAATTTTTCATTTTTTAATATTTTTGAAATTTTTTCCATTTTTCCGGCTCAATAAATAATAATTTATGAATTTAAGAAAAACAAATAAAATGTGATCAGCTGTTTGTATTAATTTTGTGCAAAAGAAGTGCAGCTTATGTTATTTCGTAAGTTGGAAACAAAGTTGCCAGATAAATTTCACAGCGTTTTTCACAATAAGAACAGAGTACTGCTTTTGCTAAATATATTTCGCAAATATTTTATATGTAGTTTGACAGCATTTCGCACGAAATTTTGAACAGAGTACCTAGCTTTACTGTGTGAAAAACATGTCGTATAAAGGTGTTTTAAGCCAACATTAATCGTGCCTTTAATGTAGTATCCAAATATCGAGTTTCCTAGATCTATTTGATCAAGATATTCACCAAATTACTTCCGAGCCTCTCATTCAATTACAAAATTGTCTGCAGACATTTATTTCTGTCTTATTATAAAACAAAAATTTTTTTTAATGTTTTTCATAAAACAAGAGAAAAATAAGAAACAGTTTCAGATGACTCCATAGGTACACCCACGGAGAACCCTGTGTAAATTTCAAATTTAAAGGCCTAAATACGAAAATGTTATTCCTTGTATTTAGTAGAATATGCCTTAAGATCAAGCACTCCATTTCACCCATTTGGAATTGAATGTTCAAGTTTTGTTTAATGTTTTCTGGTGGCTCCATGAGCAAGTTTTTCGGTTGACTTTTGTTTGAGGTTTAGCGATTACGTAACCGTTATTTCAAATGATCTCATGAATACTCTCTTGAAGTCATATCGGGACTTTGTATTAAACCTGTTTGACTTTTTTTTTGTCAAAATATATTGGAATACTATGACTTTTGCTGTCCACTGTATATGTATATATATTCCTTTGAGATGTCTGTAAAGGATGGGCCATTTAAAAGTCTAAATTTAAAAATGCAATAAAACAGAAACAGTTTGTAATTTTAAAAAATTTATTTTATTGTTGTGTAGTACAATTGTTCCGTTTAGAAATGGAATATTATTTCATTCATATGCCTGCCTCGGCTGGCCTTAGAGTACTTCATTCGATCGGACCAAATTTCGTGCACTTTTTCGAGTGTATGGGATCGTATCTCGGCATTGGCATCACGAATGTTGTCCCAGATTTGTCGGCATAATACTTTTCGTTAGCGGCGCCCCACTGAAAATGGCCCAACAGTCCAATAAATCAAAACCAAACATCGTACACATGAATACCATGAAAAGCGTGTACACAAGAATCGGTTATCATGGTGTGATAGATGTCTCCATTCACTATAATGGTTGCGCCGTCCTCATTTTCAAAGAAATATGGGCCAATGATGCCTCCGCTCTACAAACTGCACCAAACAGTCACTCGTAATGGTTGCATTGGCTTCTGTAAGACCACGTGAGGGTTTTCTAATCCCCAAATACGGCTTATTAACGTACCTACCCAGATGAAAATGGGCTTCATCCGAAATGATGATCTTTTTGTCAAAATCGACATCGTATTGCAATTTCTCGTCGGCCCAGCGGATGGTTATGCGCAGTCCCGTCCCGTCTTTAGGTATGCCGGTGCCCCAGGACACAAGCTTATTGGAGGCCCCTAAAAATTTAAAAAGAAAAACACATTTTTTATATGGTGATTTTATATACATTGTTCGACTGTGGACTGTATAGGTAGATGTCGTGGTCGAGATTCTATTGTGATGACGGATATACTGTTGTGATGGTGATAACAGACTCCTGCTGAATCAAAATTGCACTTTCTGGCAGGAATAAAAAAAAGAAAACGAAAGATCAAAAAAAAATTCTTTCGAACTAGGGAAATAAAACCAACACTTTCCTGTTTTAATTTTAAATGGCACTCGAACAATTTCCTTCTTTTTATTCACTCACTTGATGTAATGATTGGTAATAAGCACTAACAAACGACCTTGAGCGTATTTAAGTTTCTTTTTCTTTTGTATTCTTTATTTTTTTTTTTCATAAAATCTTTATAATTTTTTCTTTCACTTGCTTCTTTTCTTTTTCCAATAAATTATTAATATATGGCACTTAACACAATGAATTTATGGTTAAATTAAATAGTCAAATAAAATCAAGTAACTCAACTTTGGACAATAGATATTTGAAACAATATTTACTGACGCTGGTTTAAAATCGAATGAATCTTTTTGCAAGGATTTTACAACTCAAAGGCCTAAATTAATTTAAGTTACATGAAATGTTAAAAAGTCCGAAAAGCTTTAATTACATTACATTATGTTATACAAAAAAAAAATTACAAAAAAGCTTAAATTAATGTAGCGCCCTCTATTGGACGTTAGGCCCTTCTGGTTGATCGCAAGGGAAGGGTGTGTTCGATCTCCGGACATAAACATACATATTTTGTATATATATACATTAGGGTTGCCCCGTTTGTATGGAGGAAAAATAAGGTGCAAATGTTTCAAACTAAAATGAAAGTTTAATTGATTCTAAGCTACCGTTTCTCAAAATTTTTGTCCTGGACTCAATATTTGGTGAGCTGGAACCAAGGATAAAAAGGTCCTTTTTTGAGGATTACATGATATTTTTCATATTTCTTTCAAAGAATGGATATTATATCATAAGAAAGGTCCTTGAGAGGCGCTTTCAATGGCTTATCAGAAATTTTCGTGTAACAGAAAAAGTAATAGAATTTTTATAATTCTATGTAAAAATGTGAAAATTTTATCCTTTGATCCAGCTCACTAAATATTGACGTCAGAACAAAATTTTTTAAAAACGTAGTCTTAAAATTAATCAAATTTTTATTTTAATTGGGAACATTGAAAACTTCTTCATACATTCTTCATATTTATTAATGTTAATTGAAACATATTAAATGAGTTATATTTTAAAATTAATTGATAAAAAAAACATCCCAAAATAAAATATTACTGATTTGAAATCGTTAAGATAACTTTTTTTTTCCGGACTTCTTTTCTGCAAAATCTTCTATTATGTTTTCAAAGTCTATTTCTTTAAGAATTTCACTCTCTATGCACATAATTGATAAGTTACATAGCTGCTCTTGTAACATAGTTGTTCGTAATTCATTTTTTATTCTTTTAAGCTGTGAAAATGAACGCTCCTACTACAATTTGTAACCATTAAGGAAAGGAATATTCTTGTAGCAACTTCAATGTTTGGAAAAGTTTCCTCTATTTTATAGGACTTTATAAGTTTATGTAGTGCTAAAATACTTAAATCATCGGTTTCTTTTGCAATGTTCTTTAAGTACTGCCTCAAATGAAAACATTCAGACTTCAACTCCTGAGCATTAATGTCTTCGTGGTAGATTTTTGTAAACTCCTTACATTTTTTTGTCATCTGGTCTGAATCAATCGATATTAACTGAGACAAAAAACTAAATTTATTTTCAATTTCTTGGTATGCAGTCGAGCGATTTTTTAAATGAGCATATAATGTGTCGATTATAGGAATAAATATATTTAACCTGAATTTTTCTTTGCCACTCAACTGCAGATTTTCTGACGACCCTTCAAAAAAAGTGATGCGTGTGCTGCGAATTCTAATTCTTTCGGACTTATCTTTGTATTCAGCATTTGGTTTTTTTTCTGTAGCCGCCGATTCATACTGATCGAAGTTATCGCGTACGTTATTAACATAATCGACCAGAGATGTGTAAAGTTTTGTGGCAAAATTCATGGTCGTAGTACTATTCTGTAAACTTAAGCTTGTCTTTATATCCAGTGGGGGAACTCAAACTGTTACCAGTACCAGTCATAGTATTAAATAAACGGCAGCAAAAACAATGTACCGATTTCTTCGTCAGTGAGTAAAGAAGCCACTTTCTTTCTATATATTCACCATTCGTCAATTTACGGGTGAACATATTTCTATTCAAGTATCTTGTTTTTGTTGTGCCACTTGAATCTGGAAAAATCGTTGAAGTTTCGGAAAAAGCGCAATTTTTATTTTGGAAAAACTCTGGCCCTTTCCGTATCCAAATATCACGCACTTCTTCTGTTATTTCACTGTACGTGCCAGGATCAGGAGATACATTTTCTAGTTATAAAATCACAATAACTTCTAGATGGTTCAGCATCAGAAGAAACAGCGGCTACATCTGGATCTTCTATTATTACTTGTTCATTACACTGTTGAAATTGAGAAGTATTTTGATCTTGAGAAGAGTCGGTAATATTTGTTTCTTCGACCCTAAAAAATGATGTTAATTTAGGAAGTTTTTCTGCTACTTCTTTTTGAGCTACAATTTTTTTTCGTTTTTGAGAACCACTTAAATATGTTCGTTTCGACATTATGAAATATAAAGCAATATATTATATGTACTTAAAACGTATTACTCTCTAAATTCTTTACTAAAAAAACTTCAACACTTGTATAAATTATTGTTTTATCTAAAACATTTTCACTGATTTAAATATGACACATTCGGGGATTTCCCAATTTATTGACTTCTATGCAGTGTATGAAAACAAACGAAACATTTCGCAAACGTTTCCATATTGTAAAAAAATTTTAAATCGTTTTGTACATGAGCAAAAACAAAACAAAAAATTTATCAATATATTGTATAAATATACAATATGTGGTATCATTTAAAAGGTTTTTTGAAGCTAACGGTGTATAAAACATGCAAAATTGGGCTGCATTTTTTTATTTTAATGAAAATCCTTAAAATTTTACGTTTTTTTGGAATATAACAATTATAAGGACATGGTTTTTTATGTTTTATACATCATTGGATGCGGCTTTAAAAATGATATACCATATTAAATATATTGTTGCAAAAAGTTTAGAAGTTAGAAAAGTAAATTATAAAAAATTTGCTGAAAAATTAAAAATTATGAATTTTGAAATTAAATTGGTTCTAACTTGGGGCCCCCTCGAAGTCGGGGTCCCTGGGCACGTACCCCAAGTGCCCTTATGGTAAATGGTTATGCGGCTTCAACTCTTGAACTAATTGAAAGGCGTCATATCGAGATCTTTTCACAAAATTAGACGTAAACTGGTGTGTGAAATGTTTAATTTTTGAAAACGATGACGCACACTCTCAGCCACAGTTTCTATATTTTTCGGGTGTACACACTGTACGAGCACGCTTATGTTTTGGCGTATCAACATTGAAACCAGTTTCACGAAGTTTTGCAATAAACTTGCGTATACCGGTCATTGTAGGTCCTTCTCTGGGACCAAATTTTGTACAATATTTTCGTGCAATTTCCGACCAATTGTCTTCGTTGTGGAAATAAATTTCCAATAAATCCCAAAGTTGCTCAAGCATAAATCGATTCATTACGTTCAGTGGAGATAATATATGTACTAAATTTTGTGACAGAATAGAATGACATAAGTATTGCCAGATTCGAAATAACCGACGGTTGAAATTTATGCCGATATATACATATATTTGTAACAATGTAGAAAAACATCGTAGATATTTTATGACCCAATATTATTTATTATTAGATATAAAAGAATAATGGGATTTTTAATTTACTGCATAAATAAATATAATTTCGATAACGTAAATCGAGGTTATAACTTTATTTTTTGAAAATGCTTTAAAAAAAAACTACTGAATATTTTCTCAAATTTCTTTTTTTATTTGAAAGTACAATCCTTCCGGCTAATAATGGAAAATAATTTCATTCAAATGGCTGCCTCGGCTGGCCATGCAGTAGCCTACACGATCGGTCCAATTTTTAAGCACATTATCGATTGTGTGCAGCTGTATTTCACCAATGGTTTTAGGAATATTGTCCTTTAAAGCGTCAATTGTCTCTGGCTTGTCGGCGTAACACTTATCTTTGACGGCACCCCACAAATAATTGTCCAACGGTGTCAAATGGCAGCTTCGAGGTGGCCAAACGACATCAGCTCTGCGGCTGATAATGCGATCTTCAAAAACAGGGCGCAAAACATCGAGTGTAGTTTCGGCTGTGTGGCACGTAGCGCCGTCCTGTTGAAACCAAATGTTGCCTATATCCTCCTCTTCAATTTTTGTGAACAAAAATTCGTTCAACATGGCCCGATAACGATCGCCATTGACTGTAACGGCCACTCCTTGCTCATTTTCGAAGAAAAATGGCCCAATTACGCCTCTGAACCAAAATCCGCACTAAACAGTGACTCGTTTTGGGTGCGTCGGCTTTTCAGTGTGTGCGTGCGGGTTTTCTGTTCCCCAAATGCGACAATTTTGCTTGTTTACATACCCGCCAAGATCAAAATGAGCTTCATCTGAAAAGATGATTTTTTTGCCAAAATCGGCATCTTCTGTAAGTCGATCGCAGGCCCACTTAGCGAAGCGAAAACGTGAATACACAACCATATTCGTTCAGCGGAAGGATAAAACTAATTATCTGTCAAATCAGACATGAGCTAAGTGTTACCATTCACGAAATAAGCACTAGTTGAAAAAAAAACGTTAGATGTCGGACCCGATACAGTATTATTTATAAATTCAATTAGACAATAACGTATGTAGTCAAAAACCGGACTTTATAACGTTAATTGAATAAATAAATACGACAAATAAAAAAAAAAGAATCCAGAAAATTCCATAGAACACCATCCATCGTGTACATCAGCTGAAGAACAATCCAGCATAAGGTTTTTTCATCTGTAAGAACAAATCAATTTAATGAGTTAATTAATTTTCTCTACATTTTCATGAAAACTCATGTTTTTTATAAAAACAACTTTCCTATACCATAAATATGTATGTATACATATATGTACCTGAATACTCGTAATCGTGGTAACACAATATAAAATGTACAAAATAAATTTTATACATACAATGATATGATATATACATACATACATATGTATATACATATGTGTGTATGAGTAACAGGACACATGCTTTGATCTGTCATCAGAGTCATGCATTTAACATATTGAATGCTCGAATGTTTTCTTTCATTTCCATTTTTCATTATACATACATATGTATGTATTGCTTAATAGATAGCGTAAATGTTTGTGTAGATATTGGTACATACATACATATGTAAGTATGTATATGTATAGTGTATGTAAGTTGAAAAATGTTATCAGTAACCTGGACAATTGGCAATTGTTGCACGAAAGTCGTTTAATGTAATTAAAGCACTTAATTTCACCAATTAATTAATTGATTTTGTAACGGTCCTTCTGAATCTGTTACCAAATACAAAATACTTACATACGTATATACACACGTATACATACATACATACCTAAGGATACCAATGAAGGAAGCTATTATTGTTATTGCAAGCGTAGATTTTTGTATTTTGTTCGCTGTTACCATGGCAAATGGAGACTATGCAGCTCGTGCCGTTCATTTCTTCTTCTACGATTGGAATGGGATTAATTCCCATGACAGTGGAAAATATTTTCACATTGTCAGTTTATTGAATACTTCTACAGCCACTACCACCAACCAACCAGTTCAGTTTTTTTCCTTAAAACATTGAATATCGATAGAAATAAAGTTAACAGCAATGCAACCAATTACACATTTTTAATAAATCACAGCCCTGCAAATTTGGACTTTTTTGCGCAAATAAGATGGCTCCAGATGTTTCCGAAGGCATTTTGCGCGCTGAACCCGAATCAAAAACTTTCCATCACGTCAGGTTTTCGAGAAAAAGGGGGTTTAAAGCCCTAAAAATAGCGTTTTTGGCCATTTTTGAAAAATTGTAGAGCTAAACACTGACGTGCTAGAACCATCGCTATTGTCAGAAATTGACAATTGGTCTTTGCTCTTTAAAATAAGCCAAAAGCCAAATTGATTGCATACACCCTTAAAGTAGGGGGTGGGTTTATGTCCAGGGGTGCAAGAGAAAAAGAAACACATTACGGAGGTCCTTAAAAATTAATCATATTTACTTAAAAATTGTTACTCAGGGGTTTTTGGGGTCGCTGATTACAGATCTTCATTCAGATTTAAAAAATTCAAAATGGCGGATCCAATATAGCGGTAATAATTTTCAAGTAAATCCGAATAATGAGCCATCTTATTTGCAAAACCCATGCAGGGCTGTGTATTCAATTAAAAATTAATAATTGATATGAAACTAAGTCCCACAAAAATACCGGTGTATACGACATATCATCAATGGCGACATAGTCTAGTTTAGTGAACTGTCAGACTGAAATATGTATATATCTACTACGGTAACAATGTCAGAAAAACGAATTAATTCGTTTGTGTTGCATCTCACTTTGGATTGTATGTATTAATGTTTTGAAGAATCCACCGATCTTCTATAAGATATGTTTCAAACAGGAAGCTTGTTTCATACAGTTTGATGTTGCTTAAGGTCAGCCATAACTGTAGTACTCTGGATGTACTACTGCCGAACATGATGGGCTTTTTATGAGAAGTGACCTTCTGCTGCCATTTGTAATAGACTTAGAGCATTTTGTAGGTTCTTGGTGTTAATGCAGTTATCGTCCATACGGTTTTTAATTGATATTATATTGTTACGAAAATGGAAAAGGTGTAACATCGTTTAACATTAAAATGAGCCAAGGTACACAAACAAATACAACGAACTTGTTACAAGTAATCTAAGAACCATGGGTATGAAAGAGAACGAGATAGACACAAGAAGAAATGCAACCAAAATACGCAAACAACAATGAAACTACGAGAGTTCTCGAGAAAGGGAAAACACGAACATTCTACTTCAAGAATGTTCGTCAGACTGTTTACGTGGGCATATAAAAAGGCAAGACAAAGCAGGCAATGAGTAGTAGGAATTCAGTTAGTCTTGTGTGAAGAAAACAGTCTTGGTTTGAAGCAGAGATCAGCAATGAGTATTCAAAACGATGAGTACATTCGTGTCATATTCATAATTTCTGATACTTATACGCATTCATACTTATTTTATTATCATACTCATACTACTTATATTCAAAGTTTGAAGTACTCATCGTACTCATACTTAACAATACGTATGATGTTGATTTCGACTCTCCTTCATTCAACAATTACAAGAATCACAAAATAAGTATGATTCGCGTACGAACACTACAATACTCACTTGAAGGTTGTGTATTCGCTTTGCTTGCTGTCTTTGTCTTTTTTTTTTCTTATTTTTTTGTAAATGCAATAACAACTAAGACTGTAAATTTTGATGAATGATTCGAATCACTCGAATCATTTATAAGTATTATAAGTATTTTTCTAAATTTATGAATCTGAATGAGTAGGCTTAGGAATCAAACATATTTCGAATTTTATGAGTTTGATGTCAACGTTGCACTCATACTCATTGCAACCTGTACTTATAAATCAATGTTGTAGCGAGTACGAATGAATCAGAGTAGTTGAATTTCAATACTGTTGACTCACTCATACTCAAAATTTCATGAGTACTTATGAGTAGCGAAAAAACGATTCATTGCAGATCTCTGGTTTGAAGATCGCCGTTGTAAAGATCTACCGAACAGTTGTTAGTGCTTACGCGAACAGAAGTGAAAAGAAGAATAACGAACTAAACAAATTGTTGTTGTATCATCAAGTTGTGAACAGTGGCACATAAAATAGTGCGAACAATAAAGAATTGATCTAAAACTAAAAACAAATTTATTTTTATTTTATTTGCAGCAGTAATCAATATTTACAAAGATTAAGTGACCATGTAAACCCTTTAGCAATTTCGTTGTTAAATGATAGTGATGAAGGTTGAAAAGATATCATGTTCTTGATTTACCCTTTAGAAACCAATAAAAGATGTATTAATGATAAAATATTGTTCTACTAACAAACTATTTTGATCTCAGTTTAGTTTTTATGATGTTGATCTAGATAGAGATCAATAATTTAAGTTAATAGTATTATATTTTTACCAAATTTGCTTAATATTGTAAAATAGATTGCAAATATAGACTGACAAAAAAAATTTTATTTGCAATCAACAAACTCACATTTTAAACGTTTTTAAAAAGGTAGAAACGTAACAATATTTATCTTAGGATACCAAAGTCAAGTAGTTTTAAAGAACGAGCTGCTTCAGAAGTCTGCAATATGTCGAATACGATGGGACTGGTTTATTTAAGGTAAACCATATAGAATATGTGTGGAACTGGATTAGAGAAGTAGAATTTTCTAATGTACAGGGTCTGTAATTGAACAAGCAAGGGGGGCTCAAACTAACCTGTAGTAAGAACTCATTGGATTTGTTTTTTAAAACTTCTTTGAAATATATCTCTATCTTGTTACACGATTATAAGTGGAAGTTATATTTAAATTTTTATCTCTTTATAAGTTATATTTTTGACTCTGAACTTTAATATATGGGTGGGCGGGTTGTATATGCGAAAGTGAATGTATCTGCATATCTTAAGTGCACATATCTAAAATGACAGAAAAAGAAAATAATTGCCATGAATCTAATGACATCAAACTAAAAAATCAGCAATTGGACAACTGGACAGTTGTGAACTGTTCGAGGAGCTTCTTGTGGGAAATAAACGGCGTTCGCCAATAAAAAATGGGACCGAATTCTTTTTTGTACAGCAGCAAATTGACATAATCTTAGAATTTAAGACATCAAGGAATCTTTAACTTACACACACTTTCTTACTAACGGGTTTGTTAGAAACGAGAAATGAACTTAGCGTGAAAAGGAATGCTCTTGAGGTACCAACAATTTTTCATCTCGCGTAATGCATATACATCAGTTAAATCAAAAAAGCATATATCGGGTCCGCCATCTAAAGTTTTTTTTTTCAACTAGTGCTTATTTCGTGAATGGTAACACTTAGCTTCCTTCTGAACGAATATGGTTGTGTATACGCTTGAACAACGCTGGGAAATATTGCGACATTACTTTGAAAATCATGGTAATGTTGCAGAATGTGTGAGAAAATTTTTTGGATGAAGAGAAGCACCGTCAGCGGGTATGTAAACAAGCAAAATTGTCGCATTTGGGGCACAGAAAACCCGCACGCATACATTGAAAAGCCGACGCACCCAAAACGAGTCACTGTTTGGTGCCGATTTTGGTCCAGAGGCATAATTGGGCCATTTTTCTTCGAAAATGAGCAAGGAGTGGCCGTTACAGTCAATGGCGATCGTTATCGGGCCATGTTGAACGAATTTTTGTTCACAAAAATTGAAGAGGAGGATATTGGCAACATTTGGTTTCAACAGGACGGCGCTACGTGCCACACAGCCGAAACTACACTCGATGTTTTGCGCCCTGTTTTTGAAGATCGCATTATCAGCCGCAGAGCTGATGTCGTTTGGCCACCTCGGAGCTGCGATTTGACACCGTTGGACTATTATTTGTGGGGTACCGTCAAAGATAAGTGTTACGCCGACAATCCAGAGACAATTGACGCTTTAAAAGACAATATTCGTGAAGCCATTGGTGAAATACAGCTGCACATAATCGATAATGTGCTTAAAAATTGGACCGATGGTGTAGGCTACTGCATGGCCAGCCGAGGCAGCCATTTGAATGAAATTATTTTCCATTATTGACCGGAAGGATTGTACTTTCAAATAAAAAAAGAAATTTGAGAAAATATTCAGTAGTTTTTTTTAAAGCATTTTCAAAAACAAAAAAGTTATTTGGCGGACCCTTTACATGTATGTATATATAAATACATGTTTTTATGTAAGCTTGTTTTATTTAAAATACAATTAAAAAAAAATTTTAAAAAATCATAAAAAGTCAATTAAAGAACAAACAAAACTTTAATCCAATATATTCGTAAACATTTATAAGAAATATAAACTTAACAAAAATTCTTAAAATTTAATACAACAATATCATTGATTTTGAAATTAATAAAAGAAAAATTCATTTAATTTTCTTCAACAAAAAATATATTCTTACGTTTTAGCTTTTTAAAAACGTTTAAAATATGAGTTCGTTGATTCCAAACAAAAAAAATAAATTGGTGTTTAGTTTCAATTAAATTCTTTATTGTACGCACAATTTTTGTGTGCCACTGTGTCCAACTTGATGTATACAACAATAATTTGCTTGTTCGTTATTTTTCTTTGCTTACGCCCTTTGCGTAAACAACAACACTTGTTCGTTAGCTCTGTATAGCGGAGATCTTCAAACAATGACTGTTCTCT
The DNA here is from genome assembly GCA_927399465.1 of Sarcophaga caerulescens. Classification (NCBI taxonomy): domain Eukaryota; kingdom Metazoa; phylum Arthropoda; class Insecta; order Diptera; family Sarcophagidae; genus Sarcophaga; species Sarcophaga caerulescens. The sequence continues at coordinate 57,327,606 of OV656868.1, forward strand.
TTATACGCAACGGGTCTTCACATAAGCCTGACTGAATTCTTGCTACTCGTTGCCTGTTTTATCTTGCCTTTTTATATGCCCACGTAAACACTGTGATGAATGTTCTTGAAGTGGAGTGTTCGTGAGTTCGCCTTTTCGAGAACTCTCCCTTTTCTTTCATACCCATGTTTTTGTTTTTGTAGCTTTTGTTTATCATTTTAAAGTTAAACGATGGTGCACCGTTTCCATTTTCGTAACAATATTAATCTCTTCAAAACTAAGTTGTCCTCTCTTCATGGGTATTTTCGTTTAATAAAATGTCGTGTTGGACATCTTCGATTAATATATATGTACCAAAATTTCATTAATAAATGTTCAATTCTGCTGCCAATTTCAGTGTGGTAGTGATATTGGCGAAATTGTTTACAGCAAATCTCTTTCGTGTACTTAAAGACTTTTTCTTGATTGAGGCTATTTTATATAACTAACCCTACTGTTCTTCGTTTTCTATCCCTTTCCATCATTTTCAACTGGAGTTGGTGTGTTCTATTCGATTTTTATTGTTTACTTTTTGTGAGACCCAAGTTGCCTTATATACTGTTTGATGAGGAAGCAATGCCGGGTAGGGTCATATAAGGTATCCTTTTGTACATAATCTGATTGTTATTAAAGAGGAATTTTCTGAAAGCACAATTAAACTACTCCCTGAATTTAAATACCCAAGATATAATAATTCCCTGCTTAGTGGCATTGAAACCTATGCAGTCTTTATTTTGGCTTCTAGATGAACTGAAACTATTTCGATATATGCTTCTCGCTTCTAAGCATTCCCCGCTTATAAACGCGACTTACGGCAGAGATATTGGAAAAAGTGGTACACAGATGATTTGCGCAATACAACTCCATAGAATGTTCCTTATGGTTTAATTTTTTCTCGAAGCAGAGGCTGCACTCTGTCCCATCCAAAAGACGTAATCAACTCAACGCAATCTCAGATAATTGATTCCTAATAGAAAACATACCAATGTTCGCTTTGCGTAATTTGTAGGGCTACTCTTCTGCTAATCTGACTCGGTGTAGGTCTCGAAATCAATGACCTGACTCTCTGCATGGACACCTTGACCTCGTGATTCGGGACCCAGAAATTTACAACTTTGTTCACTACAAAGATGATGTTGTAGAAGATGATCAAAGCCTTATTCGACCAGCCGGTATTCTATCGAATGCGAAGCTAGTGCAGTCAAATAGAATTCTATTAGCTAGAATGACATGTGGATATTTGCACATTTGTTATAAGCACTGTCATGTAAGCATTTTTTAGAGTGCTTGTATTCGGGAATACTGTGTACTTTTGTGTTCGTTTCACTTATCCAGGTAACGCCAAACTTTTTAGCCATTCGTTAATATGTATACAATATTTGCTCTGAACGCCCAATATTGTAATTCCGTCAGAAATTGTTCAAAGTTCCTCGAACAAAAATAGAATATTTTTTCAAATTTCATGTTTTGCAGTTTCTTTACGAATCTGGTAAAGGCAATATTTGTTTTTACGAATATTTTTTACGGTTTTATTCGAGAATCTTAGAAATCTACAAACGTATTTCTGTTTCTTTTATTCTCCTAAACTACACTTCCTGTGTTCGCATTTTCATAGTTTCATATTTAAATTGTATATTTAAGGAGCGATAAACCGCAAATCTTTCGTCTCACCGACTACTACAAATTCTTAATAGGCAGAAAAACTACAACAAACACTATTTACAACTCATCACTGGCACTTTTCATAATTGGCCGGCAAACAACTGAACTAGTGACAGTTACTGAGTGGAGCAAGTCGTTATTTTCATTTCTCTTGTTTGTTTCATTTTGAAACTTTTGTTTTCTTTTTTTTTTTTGTTAATTGCTGTCGTTGTAGATGTTGAGTATTTTTGCATAACTGTCAGTCTCGACCCCAACGTTATGTTTTGATAAAAAATAGTTTTTTAGCACACTTTTAATTTGTCAAAAACTTAAACAATACAGGCTCTTCTTGCTTCACATTGTAGTTTTTCAGTTTTGTAGTTTTCGTTTTAATTTACTCTGTCAGAGTAGATGTCTAACCATTTGTATCCACAACAAACAATTCACAAAATGAATAACTATTCCCCTGAATACGTATGTACGTTGTTGTTTGCGCTTTTTTCCAGTTTCTTTTATTTTAAATTATCCAATTTTTAATTTTCCATTTAGTTTTTATTATTAAATGATGGGCTTATTATATTAAAATAAGTAATTGAAAATATTGCGATGATAAAGTTTTTAAGTGTAAATTATTGCTAATTGTTTACTTAAACGACGTAACTGTCGTAATTTCGCAGTGATAGGTCTTTATTGTTAATTTGATAGTTTTTTTAATTCTAATATCGAAGTTTCAAAGGTAGGCAAGTAAAGTTCTCTCAATTTTCTTCCAGGTTTGTTAACCGCAGGATTGGTAGCAATTAATCTTCCAATTTTATCGAAACTCATTTCTTTAAGACAAACACTCTGTTCGCATAACAGAAGAAAGTTATAGTTACAGTGTTGGAAAAAATAATAGAATCGCATCAAATTTGTATTATTTTCTTAAATTTTTATTTATCTTTAGGTAAATAAAAAAAGTATATACATGAACTTAAAGGTATCTTCATAGTCTATTAAACATATAAAAAAAAATAAGATAATTATGGTTTCTTCTTGAAAAAATTGTATAATTTTAGTATGAGTATATGCCTGTTTTATATTTTGGGGAAAAAAGTTTTTGTTAAATTTTTCCATCAAATCCCATTACTATTTTAATATGTATTTGGTTGAGGCTCTTTTCATTTTGATAACTTCTTGACAAAGCCTATTCATTGAACCACCAAGGTTAACACAAATATCTGGAGAAATGGAATACCAAGCATCCTGAATGTTACTCCACATTTGTCGCTTATTTTTAGATTTAAACAGACCAATCTTATTCTTAACCTCTTCACGCCCTTGGCCACATATGTTGACGTTTAATTTTTTACAATTATAATTGTAATAATAATAAAAACAACAAAAACTTGATAATAACTTATTGACTACCAAATCCTCTAACAAGAGAAGTAAACATTTTACCGTTTGTCTGCACTGATGATATTATTTCCGATGCATAGTTGGATACTTAAAAAAAATGTGAAATAATTCTTTGGCAATCTGTTTTATTGGTTATACCAAGAAATCGTTAATATTTGAAAAAAATAATATCAGATTTATTTAATATAATAAGTTTTACCATCACTACCTAAAAAATCTAACAGCTGCACTAAAGTTAACACTGGAATCAGACTGGATGGTATAAGTCATTATCCTAAAAACAAGGAACTGAAAAATCCCCCCAGATGTCACGACAAAAATTGTGTAAGACGAACTCTCTACATTTGTGAGAAATGTTAAGAATATATATGCCTGATATGCCCGGAATGTATGAAAGCATTTCACACATATGTTACCATTAACGCTCAGTGTGGCCATAAATGTGGACGTTTTCCCTTTTTGTGAATTTTCATTTTTTTTGCTTTTTGAATTCCTATTAAAATAAAGTTAATTTAAAAAGAAAACAAAATTTAATAATTTTTTGTCACCATAAAAAAAATCGTCCCTGAAGAGGTTAAGGACTCCCCAAAGATGTTCAATGGGATTTAAGTCAGGTGATTGTGATGTGATTTTACACTTCTTGCAGAGTGTTTGGGATCATTGTCCTGCATAAACTCGTACTGCAATGCCATTTCCTCCTCAGCAAATGCGAGCATTTTGCTCTGGAGTATATCTAAGTAATCTGCCGCTGTCATTTTCCCCTGTACCCAGAAAATTGGACCAACGAAAGACGCTGAAAAACATCCCCATATCATTAGGGACCCGCCACCATGTTTGACTATCTTTTTTGTGTATTTTGGATCAAACTCTTTATTGGCAGGGCGACGTACAAACATTTTCCGTCTGATCCGAACAAATTTATCTTTGTCTCATCAGACCACAGCACGTTGTTCCAATTTTTGCGACTTTGGTGTTGTCCGGCAAATTGTAACCTTTTTTGTATATTTTTTTTTACTTGAAAGAAGTACTGACCTTGGACTTCGAGCCATAAGTCCAACCTGTATATAGTTATAGAAAGTTAGGTTTCTATTTCGGTTAATCAATTAAAAAACGCCCAGGGTCTCTGGTGGGACTCGAACCCACGACCTTGGCATTTGAAATTTAGCACACTACCAACTATACCGTCGGGTCACCCCAAGGCAATTATAGTTCCATCAAATTTTGTCGTGCATAGTCTACTTTAATAATAAAATAAAAACTAAACATTTCTATTCGATAGTCTTACAAAAACAGGGGGAAATTATTTTATATAACTATTTCTAACACATACTAGACGTCAAGCCACGATTTAAACCCCAGGTAAGACACCTCCAATAAAATGTAATACGAAAAATATTTCTTCGGCAACAACATGATTCAGTGTTGCCAATTTTTTATGGTCGAAACGCGCAGTCCTCCTCCTCAAATAGCGTTAAAAAGCGCTAAGTAATAATTTTAGTAAGTAACTATAATCAAAACGCGCTGTAAAAAAGCGTTAAATAATAAAAAATAGAAAAAAATAGTAACAAATTGCTTTTTTTCCATGCTGTAATAGCGAATAACGATTTCTAAGAGAGTTTCAACCGAAATATCGGTTCCTAAATAAGCATATTTAAAAAGATTTTAAAACAATATTTCATTACCTACGTTTAAAAGTATACATCTAGAATTAGGCAAAAGTAAGAATCTTCACAGATCCTTTATCAAATTGTCAATAAAATGATGTGCTAAGACATTGGTGATTATTTTTGTGAACTTAGTACGGTGTAAAATAAAATTTGCTGCCTTGCTGTCTTTAAAAACTGTATTGCATAAATTACCCAAGTGGTCAACTGACTAAACTGAGCTGTGAACAGCTACATAAAGTGCTTGGCTTTTTCGCTTCTCGGTTAAATTTGTGGTAAACGTTATATGAGGTTGTCCCAATTCCAAAGCATTGAAAGGTTTTGGAGCCTTCTAGTGTTTCACTGTTTTTATGTGTCGAATAAGATCCGCTCGTTTTGCACAAATTTGGCATTTACAATAAATGCATAAGGCTTTGGTTATTTTTTTCTAATGTCCTAATCCATTTCTTGAATAAGGCATCAGACTCCCAAGCCTTCCTGTATTTTTGTATATAACGCTCAGCCTTAAAAAAACTAAGTTAAATAAGGCTAATAAAGTTTAAATTTTACCATTATTGTTATCAATTTTTTAAATATAATTTTTTTTAAAAGAATTTTTTTCGTATTTTTAGTAAAATTAGCTTAACTGACTTAAGAAAATCGCCTTAAAAACAAAAGATACACAATTTTATCCAGGGTTGTAAAAAAGTGTGAAGAATGTTATTAATGTGGAACTTAAAAATTCAAATAGAAAAGCGCCAACCTAGCGCGTTTTCTTAAAAAAGCGCTAAAGAGAAAAAATGTGACTTTCTGGTGGTTGAAACGCGCTAAATATAGCGTGAAAGGCGCTAAATTGGCAACACTGACATGATTGGTGTGAGAAGCAAGGTCGTAATCGTGACTGAAGGGTTGTAACGACCAATTAAGAAAATGTATAGCCAAGGTGATTTGAAAAAAATAATTACCTTTATAAAAATATCAGGATAGCTGAAAAATAAAAGCTGAGGCTTATAGACACATGTCGTAACATTTATAATTCGATTTTACGATGGGACCTTATAAGACACAAGTGAGCTTTGTTTTAGAGCAGCAGCCAATTTAACCTAACCTAACCTGCTGTTTCTCCAGGACCAGGGGAACGCGAAAATGGAACGTCGCAAGTCTAAATAGCGCGGCATTCTTGGAGAGATTTGATGAGACCTCACTTTCACAAACCGGTAGTGATGCTATCACTCTGGCTAACGAAACTATGCAGCGCATAATTCGTAGTTGCAACGCTTCAATGTCTCGCGTATCGCAACATCCCAGAAGGCAATCTGTATATTGGTGGACACCTGAAATCGCTGAACTCAGACGAACCTGCCTCCAGCGCAGAAGAAGATACACTAGAGCTAGAAGAGATGGTCATGCAGTACATGAGGCTGAAGATTTCAAACGGGCCCGAAGGGCACTGAAACAGGCAATCATAGCCGCCAAAAAGGCGAAATGGGAGGAGCTCCGTAATGAATTGAACACGAACCCCTGGGGTCTCGCTTATAAAATTGTGACCAGAAAGTTGGGCGCTAACTCTGCCGTGCCGCATCTTGACGGCGAAGCCGTCGACAATATAGTGAGGAACTTGTTCCCCGTGCACCCACCACTGCGTGAGGAACGTGAACCTCCGACAGCTGACACACCAATACCCTTTACGGAGGAAGAATTGACAACAGCGGCGAAAAGTCTCAAAGGAAACAAGGCTCCTGGACCAGACGGAGTACCGGCCGAAGTACTTAAATTAGTTGCTGAAAATCGACCAAATGCACTTCTTGAAGTGTACAGTGCCTGCATTGCCCAAGGTGTCTTCCCTAATCAATGGAAGCTACAGAAATTAACTCTGATCAGCAAAGGAAAAGGAGATCCGACACATCCATCATCATATCGCCCTCTTTGTATGCTGGATAGTGCCGGTAAATTATTGGAGAAACTCCTCCAGCGCAGACTGGCAGCGGCCATTGAGACAGCTGGTGGATTATCGGACAGGCAGTACGGCTTCCGACCAGGTAGGTCAACGCTTGGTGCCATAGCGGACGTAGTAGAATGCGTTGAACGGACAAGACTTAGACGTTACTATCCGAAGCGCATTGTTGTCCTTGCCACGCTCGACGTGCGGAATGCTTTCAACAGCCTACGATGGGAGGATATCATTAAGGCACTACGTGAAAGATTTCGTATTCCTCCATACCTTCTGAGAATATTACGCAGCTATTTGAAGGATCGCAAGCTTCTCTACGATATACCCGATGGCCGAAAAGCCGTAGAGATTACGTCTGGTGCAGCTCAGGGATCCATTCTCGGTCCTGATCTCTGGAACCTGAGCTACGACGATATCTTAGGTATAGATATGCCAGAGGACACATACCTCGTGGGATACGCGGATGATATAGTGTCGGTCATTTCAGCGCGCGACATTGAGGATGCAAGGAGAAAACTGAACCAGGTTATGATAAGGACTCAGATATGGCTCGAGGACCACGGTCTAGAGCTCGCAAAAAACAAGACTGAGGTCATACTGATGACAATGGCTCGCATTCCACTCGAGATAAGTATGCAGATAGGTGATGTGTCACTAGTTACAAAAAGAGCAGTCAGATATTTGGGCCTGAGACTCGACTGTAGACTTAATTATTGGGCCCAAATACAGCATGCAGCTACCAAGGCAGCGAAACTAACGGGCATGTTAAGCAGACTGATGGCAAATATTGGCGGACCAACACAGGCCAAACGAAAAGTGATTATGGCGGCGACAAACTCGATAATGCTGTATGGAAGCGAGATATGGGGAGAAGCGCTGGAGATTAAATCTAAGCGGAAAGTACTAGCAGCAGTGCAACGAACAGCTGCACTAAGAGTTGCATCGGCCTACCGCACCGTATCGGGCGCCGCGGTCCTCGTGATCGTCGGTGAGATACCTATTGACCTACTGGCATTTGAGCGAAGAAGATTGTGGAAAACAAGGAGAGAAAATCTCGCCATTAGTAGCGCAGATCTCAGATCTCAAACACTACGGCGATGGCAAAGTAGATGGAGCGAGGAAACAAGCGGAAGGTGGACTTATAGACTTATTCCGTCTATAGAGACATGGATACGGCGAAATTTTGGGGAAATTAACTATTTTCTGACCCAGTTTCTTTCGGGTCATGGTTATTTCCGAAAATATCTATACCGCATGGGCAAGGTGATTGATCCTGGCTGCATTTATTGCCAGGAAATGAATGACGACGCTGAACACACATTCTTTCATTGCATCAAATGGCAAGACGAGAAGAACATGTTGATAGAGCAAATTGGCGAATTTACACCCGACAACATTGTGGACGCAATGCTCGAAAGCGAGACGAAATGGAGCGCTGTAAGAAGATACGTTGAATGTGTACTCCGCAGGAAGAAGGTCGACCTTGACACAATACAACGAAATGATACATGAGAAGACGAGCCAATAGCATGAAGCTGGCTTCAAATATGGCGTACCCAGACGTGGGAGAGTAGACAACGGTCCCTAACGGGACGTCGTTCTGGGCCCTTCCCGAAGTAATGCAGATAGCCGTCCCGGGAAGGGAGTATCCCCAGAAGAGGAGGAGGGATTGTTTTAGTGGAAGCACCACTCGACGCAGTTGACGACGGTAACTGTAAGTGCGAAGGCATTTTGAACCCTACTTCACACGCCAAAAAAAAAAAAAAAACCTGCTGTTTCTAATTAGGCTTGAATAATTTAATTATCCTTTGATCAAGCATCGCTACCTGATGCAGTTTTATATACAATATTTCGTCCACAATTATATTTTGCTTCTGTCATTTTGAAGATTTTATCGAGCTTATTCTATTTCTATTTTATGTCATTATCATTGAAATTCACAATACTCATAACAACTTAAACGATTTCATATTCTTTTTCATAGATACGTGTGTATACAAAAATGTAAATATATTAACAAATAAAAGAAATTGACAAAAGTGTGTTTTAAACCAGCTTTGCACTTTAATTTTACCACAGTTTTGATGTTGAAATTTAGAAGTCTATTGTAGTAAGTCACATACTTGGGTGTTTGGTAAGCGTTCAAATGAAATAATCGCTAAATACATATGTATGTATATAAATAATTTCATTTATATAGTAACGTACAATTAGACTTTCATAGTTTCAAGAAGTGTCTAAAACTCTTATAATTTGTATTCTTAGGGTCGTTATTACAACTTGCCGTTAACTAAAGGGAGGATTTTAACAGGCAGATAAATTGTTTTTCATTATTATAAGGGGACAATATGGTAGAAGTGAGTGTTAATCTAAAGGGAGGATCATTCTACCGGTAACTTTTAAAATAAGTTTATAAATGAACTTGCCTTATTATATATTATTTTCAATATGGCAACATCAAATATAAACAAAATTAGCATATACAACAACATATACGTCGTTGCCACTGCGTTTAAAAAAAACTTGTTTAATTGAGCAGTGTTATCGACATTGCTCCGGCACTGCCATATTATTGAAAAAGTTAAATTTATTTTATCCGTAGGTTGTAATAATGAAAATAAGTTAAAGGTGACTTTACAGTTCCATTTAGCTAAAGGTACCTTGAACCAAGTTTGACGGCAAGTTGTAATAATGTCCCCTTATTCCTACAAGGCTTCTAAAGGTTTTTTTTTTTATAATTGTTAGGTTTATATACACAGCATTACGTAAAATTTGAAATACAGATTAAAGTACCATTTGTGTCATTATTGTAACCATTGAAAAAAATAAATGAAGAAATGAATTTATGAATCTAGAATAACGAACAAAAAATTTCAAATATAAATAACCTTTGAAATACGATAATTGAAAATGCAACGAACCGTAAAAACGAAAAATTATGTATCAGCTGTATTATATTAGCAGAGAGATGCGTGTGTTTCATATTAGGGAAGCAACAATTTTCAAAATATCAAATTGTAAACACTTTCTTTGAAATAACCTCATTTGGATTTATGTACGAAATAATTTTTTTTTTAATTTTTAGCGAAAAATTTCATATTTAAATAACAAATTAAATTTTTTTTTCAAAAAACGAAACAAATATTTTTTCATCAAAGTCTAATATTTTATATTAACACCAGTTGATAGTTGTTAGTTAGTTATCAAAAAGATGGTTTGACCGAAGGATAAGTTATTAGGTTCCATAAGATGTTGCAAGTCTTTCTTACACGACCTACGTACATTCTACCTGGAAGGGAATGCAAATGCTTCTCGATCACATACAGGAGAGTGTGGAAGCGCTTACTACTGACAGTAGGGTATCCCATTCTTGTGTGTCAAAGTTTTATCGCTAATACAATAGAATGTGTTCTAATTAAATAACGGCACCTGTTTCACACAATTGGCTATTTCCGGGTACTATATTATCGGCAGACAACTGGGCTACATTTTTGGTACAGTTGTTTAACTGTTGAGTAATCGTTTGGTTTCTAGGGGCTGAGGGGGCTCCTTAGATGGATTGTATTGGATGGGGTGAAGTCACTTAATTTGAAATTCGAAAATCATAATGAATGATATTTTTATTTTCAACTCCATTGGAATTCCAACCCGGGTTCATCAACTTGAAGACATGCTAGTTTGACAACTACACCACACCGCTGATAAAAGCTTTCTATACTTAAATAAAACAAAGTGGGTATGGGATATCATTGAAACTTTTTATTTGTTTGAAAGAGGTATTAATGTTATTACGTCGCCATAGTCTAGTAGGCCCGAGTTCGAATCCCAGGTCAGACATCAAAACGAAAATATGAAAATATTTCTTCGGCGACTTCCTCTCAGCAGATTTCTGGCAAAAACTCTGAGAGTAAATAAAATTGCCATGAAAAGCTTCTCAAAAATCTGTCGTTCGGAGTCGACTTTAAACTGTAGGTCCCGCCACTCATGTATAAAATTAACGCACACAACATATGTAAGTGGTGCGTGAAGCTAGGTCGTAATCCTGACTGAAGGGTTGTAATGACCAATTATGTTATGTTATGTTACGTCTGGAATATAACAATTTTCCATGATATGGATTAAATCATGCTGAATGTGGCCCATGCTGTGGCTTAAGTTGGCTTTGTGAAGCGCTGTGGTTCACAACTGCGACTTAAGAAAACCAAGAAAAAGTCTAATGAGGTCAAGTCTCACGATCTCGTTGGCCTGTGTATTTCACTTCCACGTCAGATGACGGCGCCATTCTGTTGAAACCCCTTGTCGTTAAGGTTTCTTATCATTCAATTCACCTACAGTGCTCGCCGTTGACGGTGATGTAAGGACACACTCCTTTTTCAGAAAAATATGGACCGATGATGCCACCAGACCAAAATCTACATCAAACAGTGATTTTCAGGATGCATTAAGCTCTTTTGGATTTCCAATTCGACAAGATGCTCCCCATCGTTGAAGATGAATATTTAAGAAAATTAGGATCCGAATGGACTCATTTTGATAAAACAAAGTCCCCGTTAGAAGACCCGATATATGTATGTTTTACAACGAACAGTTATTTAATGATACATAATTATGTTTAAATTCAACCAAAATTATTTGGCTTAAAGTGAATTGTATGCCATGCCCCGTACTAACGTCAATTGATTATTGTAGTTTGCATCAGATTGGTTTGGGCCAAAAAAAGTTCTAGTAGCCGTAGTCTTTTGAGAATACCTTACAAGATAAAAGATTAACTTTTTAAGTCTCAGCTCTGACGTATTGAAGAAATAAACGATATATGACGAAATTGATTTATTACGTCAATTTGCTCTCCATGGTTTTCTGTAAAAAAAAACTCTTACCAAGACAAAGCTTGTATAGGGCTTGTATAGTATTACAACATGCCGTTAACTAAAGGGAGGATTTTAACGGGCAAATAAATTGTTTTTCATTATTATAATTAGACAATATGGTAGAAGTGAGTGTTAAGCTAAAGGGAGGATTATTCTACCGGTAACTTTTAAAGTTAAGTTTATGTTTGAACTTGCCATATTATATATTATTTTAAATATGACAACTTCAAATATAAAAACAAAACGAAGCTCGTCGTTGCCACTGCGTTTAAAAAATTGTTTAATTGAGCATTGTTATCGACATTGCTCCGGCACTGCCATATTAAAGTTAACTTTATTTTATCTGTAAGTAGTAATAACGAAAATAAGTTAAAGGTAACTTTACAGTTCCCTTTAGGTAAAGGTACCTTTAACTAAACTCAAGTTTAACGGCAAGTTGTAATAATGGCCCTTAACCTGTTGTATTGATGTAAGATTAAACTGAAGATTTTCCTAGTCATGGAAAAGAATTAATGCACTTAACACAGACAGTGTTAGAAGACAGCCTGCAATTTTAACTAAGGGTTGTAATTGCGAAAAATTTTTGTATCTGGTGGCTAAAGACAATTCAATAAACGTTGCAATTATTATAATACATTTGCATCGTATTGCACTGATTTTACAAAACTCCTCTGCATAAAAACCACCTAAAATGTGTCATAAACTACTTTGCGAAATTTTGAACACCTTAATATATGTACATTAAACTACGTGGTATATTTTTGTATAACATACCTACCATATACATAAGAAAACAATTTTATCTGTAATTGTATTCATTCATTACTTTAATGCTCACAAAAACAAACCTTTATTAAAAATGGAGAAAATGAGCAGAACATACACAAAATTTTATATTGAAAATTATTAATTTTTTTGGCTGAAACACTTGGTGAAGCAAAGTTAAAATTCCAACATCGGTTTTTACCAAAGTCTATACGTAGACCTCTATGTGTTTACAATACTCGTACCCATTTATGTGCATTTTTATGGATACAATATTTATTTGTAAATCTACATTCATTCAATCGCATGGATATTTTTGATAAAATTGTATGTTAACGCATGAATAATCGAAGTAAGAACTCCAAAAGTCTGCTTTTATTTGTATTTTTATTTTCAAAATGTTGGTTTTTTATTTGCAGATGTACAGTTTTTATCTTATGTGGAGCAAATGTTCTACTCCGGTAAAATAAGACTGTTAAGTAGAAATGAGTTTCGACATACTTAAAAAGGAAGTAAGAATTTTTTTTGCCCATCCTGTCATATTACATGTGCTATTTGATACAATGTGTGTGTCGAATAGGCAACCAGCCTCATATAAACAGAACATTCTGTGTGTTACATTTTTAGGAACGTTCAAGGTATTTATTCGGCTATTATCCAGTTGCATGAAAAGACTCAGAGAACTCTGGAACCGCACCAGAATCAATCTAGAAGTTTTGAAAGGTCTTTTATATTTAAGTAACTGTTATACATACATAATTGGTCATTACAACCCTTCAGTCAGGATTACGACCTAGCTTCTCACACCACTTATGTTGTGTGCGTTAATTTTATACATGAGAGGCGGGACCTACAGTTTAAAGTCGACTCCGAACGACAATTTTTTGAGAAGCTTTTCATGGCAATTTTATTTACTCTCAGAGTTTTTGCCAGAAATCTGCTGAGAGGCAGTCGCCGAAGAAATAATTTCATACTTTCGTTTTGATGTCTAACCTGGGATTCGAACTCGGGCCTTCAGTCTAATAAGCCAACATACTACCTACTAGACTACGGCGACTTCAAGCAACAGTTATGTGTTTAGTTACTATTTATATTTAGGCGCGGAAATACGCTTTGCACACTGGACTTGGAAATTCTATATAGCAGCATAGAAATCAAAAGGCTTACTCTTAGGTACATTTGCTTATTTGTCAGATCTTTTAAAAATTATGCCATAATCCACTATTAAAACCATTATGACGATTCGTATTCAGTTCCAAAAGTTCTGTACTAGCACAAGACCTTATAGTACCCAAGTGAGCTGTGCTTTAAAGCGGATTCCAAAATACAGCGATAGGAAGCTGACTCAGCTTGACATATAAAACTTTGGAACATCAGAAACTCAGAAAGGAAAACTTCTCTTACAAATTAAGTAGATGAAACTGAATGTAAAGAAAGAAGTTAAATGAAACAAGTAGACACAGTTTATAAAAACATATTTTTATTCATATGACTACGAAATTGGAAACACAATCTGTTTACATAGAACCTCTATTATGTTCCGTCTTTCCCAATGTGTCTCGCAATTTATGTTCTATAGGAGAATACTCGTACTACGGCTGAAGGTAAGTCTTTAGTCTTCTTGACATGCGTAAAACGTGTGGGTTTCATTGGAATTCGGCGTTTACAAATTTATCGTATGCTTACTGAACAGGATTATGTGCTGAGTTATATTTTTCTTTGTCAGCGATTTCATCAGTTGTTGATTTGTTGCTAATCTTGATCACAATATATCTGCGGTATGACAGGCATCTGTTTGTACTTTTATTGTTTAATGTTTTCATTCGCCATTATTTATTTCCTTAATATTTTGGGCTCACTACGGATACACTATTTAAATTTCAGTTGTGAAATAGCATTCGAGGCATTTATTTTGGCAACATTTTTACGATTTATGTGACATATTTTTTTATCGTCATGTGGAAAATATTTTAAAATTAATTCACAAATCATAATTATCTTCTTTTATTTTCCAATTCATCCTAAGTATAGGGTATCAGTGAAAAGTTAACATATTGTTCGAGTTTATCCATTCACATCAAATAACGTTGAATAAAATATCAAAAGTGAAACTGCAAAACAACAAAAATTTCGAAAACAATTGGATTCAAATTTCTTTTTTAATAAAAATTGCTTATTATTATTACAAGGACACTGCATCAAATATACACTTTGTATGTAACGTAGTCACATTTCACACACTTTATAACGCAAATATTATAAATAAGCCATGAAGATACACATTCGGAATGTTGCATATTTCCTAAATCAAATTCATAAAATGTTAAACTTAACAGAAATAGGAAATGAATAAAAATGTGTAAAATATTCTTACCCACACGGAACATGAGAACATGTCCATTAATCGCATAATAGCGTTACTCACGGGTCACTGTGTGTTTGGTAAGCACACCGAAAGTCTGTGCATTCTGTAAAACAACTTCTGCAGTACCTGTGTATCTGATGAGGAGCAACAGACTGTTCTTCATCTCATGTGACAGTATCCTGCATTTGGAATAAAAGAGTGAAGGATTTTAACCCCTCTCATTCTGAAATTCTTGACAAAGATCTTTAATATAAAGATCGAAGAAAGTTTCAAACTTACGAACAGCTTGTTCAATACCAAATATCTCCGCCTGAAATACACTGGTCTGGTTAGGTTATCTGTATGACCTGTTCAGTACCAGTTCATCAGAATAGTACCCAGATCCAGTTCCACATTTCATTTTTGAGCCATCGTTATATCATCGTCACCGATGACAGCAACCCATTCTTTCCGTTTGGGAGTGAGTTTTGTATGTTCGTCCGAAACCAGTCGCTGGTAAAATGTAGTTGCATCTAAAACCGTTCTGAGGCGTGCAGAGTCGTCCATTCATTTTCGGAATGGTGAAGCTTGGAACCTTGTACATCCAAGTGACCAAGACGTTTACGTTCTTCTCCGCCCCCTGTGTACCTCTACTAGTGCCGGCTTCATAAAATCGCTGATCGTTGGAAGATGCTTTCGTGTGACTGGTCACGTGGTCAGCATATGCTGCCATTTTGAAGCCTCCGATTTTCATTTCCGTCAGGATTTGATTAATAACTCCTGCGCTGTGCTCCCAGTTACTCGTTTCCAATGAAGTTTGGATGCTCCTAGATGATAGCATACTTATAAGCCATTTGTTTATCACGTCACTCGAGCTAATGTCTACCAGACTGGTGTGTATTGCCTCTGTGTTTATATTGTTAAAGACCTCCTCTGCCTCTAGAAAGGAGTCCTATACGTATTCCTTAAAGCCAAGAGCCTTCTTTATGTTGCCAACTACTTTGTGTAGCCCTTGCGGTAGGCGTTCTGTGCACTATTCAAGTTGTCAATGTGACGAAGTCAATGATAAAGAGTATTCGATTGTGACCCGACAAGGAACACTTTGTAGGTATCCGCCGGTTTGTGGCCTTAACACATAGATATCTACGTCCGACGCTAACGTCAGTTGCTGTCACAAATAGGTCTATTTTTTTTTAAACACGCTTATATTTTGAGTGATTTTTATTTGCTGTTTTAATTTGTTATTATTTTTATTTAAAATTCAAACCTAAAATATGACAACATCCATCAATTTGAACTGAAAAACAACTGGATAATAAATGAAACTGATGTTCAAACAACAGAACAAAACAGTGCGGCTATCGGGTAAGAAGACATTCGTAAACTACAATCACAAAATTTTTTAACGTTCCAAATTATTTCTCTTTAAAAATGTGAAAATATGTACATTCGTTCAAACTATTTGAAGAATTCTGCGAGTTTTTTTTTTGTCAGAAATATTTTCAAACTATGGCTTATAGAGTAAAATACCTATATAAGTACCATAAACACCAATACACGTAGAAATCCAGAGACTAAAAAAGTAGCGTTGAAATATTCATTTCTGTAAAATTCTCACATGCTAAACGATATACAGTGGACAGCAAAAGTCTTAGCAAAAGTCTTATTACTCCAATATATTTTGACAATTTCATGAATTTTAACCAACAGTTTGTATAAAAAATTAATAAATAAAATTAAAAATTAATTAATAATAAAATAAATAAACAATTTTTTAATGTTTTTCATAAAACAAGAGAAAAATAAGGAAAAGTTTCAGATGACTCCATAGGTACCCCCAAGGAGAACCCTGAGTAAATTTAAAATTCAAAGGCCTAATATATGAAAATGTTATCCCTTGTATTTAGAAGAATATCCCTTAAGGTCAAGTACTCCATTTAACACATTTGGAATTGAATGTACAAGTTTTGTTTAGTGTTTTCTGGTGGCACCATGAGCAAGTTTTTCCGGTTGACTTTTGTTTGAGGTTTAGCGATTACGTAACCGTTCTTTCAAATGATCTCCTAAATACTCTCTTGAAGTCATATCGGGACTTTGCGCAAGGGTATTAAGCCTGTGTGAACTTTTTGTAAAAATATATTGGAGTACTAAGACTTTTGCTGTCCACTGTATATGTATGTAGTTCATATACAAAGATGTTTAGTTGTTTGTAGTGGAACCTTTGCGAGTGCCCAATGTGCGGTTACAAATCGTTCATAGGCTTAGATTTGATGTCCTCAATTAACTTACGCCCTTAGAATCAAGCTGCAAATCAATTTAATAAGTACAATGACCGAATTGATGTTAAGGAACAGAAGCTCCATTGGCTATCGAGGAAATGTGAACGAAAGTGAGCTAAGAATCAGAGATGTATATTGGCATATGACGTGGGTAATACCTTCCCTTCGAACGTTGTACAACCACTAAGGAAGTCATTAGAAGATACGTAAATAAAGTCTCTCATCGTGTTCTGAAGCGGTATGATTTCACTTGGAGCCTAGAGATCGCACAATAAGATAGAATCTCTCCAGAGAGAATAATGTGTTGTGTGGCTAGCCAAGAAATTCACTTAAATTTACAAAAGGGCTCCGTGTGGACTTCAAAGGGTTTTACTTTGGAATTTTTAATGAGGGTAGTTAATCGGAACACTAGGCACTAGGGCGAAGACCCTAGCTAGTGCTATTTGCCCAAAGTTTATAGTTAATGAGATCTAGTTCTTAACCCTGCGACTCATTTATTATGGAAAAGATGAACGATTTTAAAAGAATTATCACTAAATGTAAATTTGTAGCGCCAACCACTTACAATATTTCAGAAAAGTTGTCGGATATTGTCTGTGCACACATATTAGACAATGTTATCAATTTTAACACTGACTTTGTTGCTCAAGGAAAATTGCCCAATAAGAGAAGAATTGATTGTAACAATTGCGAGTTAGGTAGAAAGGAACAGAGAACATAGATGACGAAGTATTAAAATTTAGCGGTTTTACCAGGTTAGTTTGAAATTACCCTAGAAATACAAAGGGTTTATTTGAGAATATAGAGAATAAAATTTGAACCATTGCGGACAAAAACATGAGTAGGCGTGAGAATAAAAATTTCCTTGAGTAGGCACTAATCGGTATTCTTTCTGTTAAAATGGAGGATCTACCTGTGAGGGGAGATTGTAATTTTAATAGACAAGGTAATGTATCTATGATCCTAGGAGGAAAATTCCTGATATTCAAATCAGTTGATAATAATGACAGAAGGATACACAATACTCAATACCCACTATGGGTATATCGATGAATGGTTAATCCAAACTTGTTTCAGTAACTTTCATGCTTGGCTTCTTCGATATTTCCTTTAACCATTGGATAGCTCTTAAAAAAGATTCTCCAACTACATATATGAGTAAAATGTATACAATACCAGGAGTAGCAGCAGAGCCAAACTTCTTGAAGTCAATATGTTTGACATATTCTCTGAACCATTGGCGGCAAATGTTCAAACCATATTTGCATATTAAAGCGTGACGTTTAGCGCTGGTACTGCAGTATATAGAATCTCCCCAAATTTGCGTGAATGCGAATACCAAAGATTATCGAAACCCACATAAGCCACCACATCTTTGTAAGGGCAAAAGAAAAAATTTCATATCAATATAAAGGGTGGGCCATTTAAAGTTTATATTTAAAAATCCAATAAAACAAAAACGGTTTGAAATTTTTCCAAATAAATTTTTTTTGTGTGAAGTACAATTGTTCCGAATAGAAATGGAATATTATTTCATTCATCTGATTGCCGCGGCAGGTCTCACATTACCTCATTCGATCGAACCAATTTTCATGCACTTTTTCGAGTGTATTGGGTCATATCTCGGCAATGGTTCACGAATGTTGGCTTTTAAATGCTCAATCGTCACTGGTTTGTCGGCATAACACTTTTCACTAACGGCGCCCCACAGAAAATAGCCCAACGGTTTCAAATCGTTGATTCTTGGCGGCCAATTGACATCATCATTTCGGCTAATTAAACAGCCTTCAAACTTTTGACGCAATAAATCGATTGTGGCAGGAGATGTGTGGCAAGTTGCACCATCCTGTTGAAACCAGACATCGTTCACATAAACACCATGATGCGGGTCCAAAAAGTCGGTAATAACGTTGCGATAGGTGTCTCCATTGACCGTAATGGTTGCGTCGTTTTCATTTTCAAAGGAATATGGGCCAATGATGCCTCCGCTCCACAAGTCGCGCCAAACAGTTACTCGTAATGGGTGCATTGGCTTCTATAAGCCCACGTGTGGGCATTCTGAGACCCAAATACGGTAATTTTGCTTATTAACATACCCACCAAGATGAAAATGAGCTCCATCCGTAAAGATGATTTCTTGGGCAAAATCAACATGATCGTGCAGTTTCTCGTTGACCCATCTAGGGAAGCGAAAACGATGCGGATGGACAAGTGACTTGAACTCTTGAACCAATTGTGAGGCGTTTTAAAGAGTTTTTTTTCGCAAAATTCTACGCAATTCGACTGGTGCGTGAAATGTTCAATACTTGAGAACGATGATAAGTTGTTAGATTCTCACGCGCACTCTCAGCCATAGCTTCGATATTTTCGGATGTACGTACTGTACGAGCAGGCTCACCTTTGGCGCATCAACATTGAAACCAGTTTCACGAACTTTACCAATAAACTTGCGTATACCGTATTGTAGGTCCTTCTCTGCTATTAAATTTTGTACAACATTTTCGTGCAATTTCCGACCAATTGTCTTCGTTGTGGAAATAAATTTGCAATAAATCCCAACGCTGTTTAAGCGTAAATCGATTCATTACATTCAGTGGAGATAATATACTGAATTTTGTGACAGAATAGAATGAGTATAAGTATTGCCCGATTCGAAATAACCGATGGTTCAAATTTAAATCAATAAATGGCCCACGCTATGTATGAAAAATACAATAATGAATACCTTAAAATATTGAGTAAGTCTCCTCACTAAATTAATATGTGAATTAAATTTTGGGAATGTTCCCGAAAATTCCAAGTAATTACAATCGCATTATTTTATGGTTGTGCACTTTACTCAATCTTTATCACACTGTATGAGAAATAACGCTACTGGGGACTCTATGAAATAAATTGATGGGAATAAAAGCATTCTTAAATCTTCATAGAATTTGAATAAAATTTAAATATTTTCCATTTTCGATAATAATATCAGCTTTAATCTCCTGCTGCTTTCGAAAGAAAAACACGAAAAAATAATTAACAATTTAAGATTAAAATTACAATTGAAAGGAAAAAATAAGAAAAGACCATTGATTTTGAAAGGAAAGTGTGGATGTGAGTTGTCTTTAAGAGGTAACAACAAAGTTAACCACACTGAAGAATATTTAAAGCATTGTACACATGCAACAACCAAATGGCAACTTGACCCACAATTGAGTAACTATAGGTCTACATACATATACACAGATACAGTCTTATGGAAAAGAGAATACAAAATGGTAGAGAAAAAAGGAAAAGATTTTCAACGTTCAACTTTAAAAGTATCAGAAGAGAGTACAAAATTTCAGAGAAAAAAAAAAATAAATAAAAAAGATTTTGAAAATTCAACTTTTCTTCTCTTTTTGGCTTTTTCCTTTGACTTTTCAAGTGCGTCTACTTACATATTTTGGCTAAAGATTATTTTCTTCGTGGGTTCAATACAGGTTACGACACGTGTTTTCAGGCTGTACACAACAATCCTATTGTATGTATGTATTAGAGATTGTGTGTAAAACATTTTGGGCGTTGTAGTTGGAGCCTTATCGTAAATGTACCTTAATTTGTAAGTTGACTTAAATGGAAATTACCATTTATTTTGCTTGTAATATTAAAATGTTCACTTTTTGTTCACTTTTTCTATTATTTCAGTTTAATCTTTTATTTGTTTTTACTTTTTACTGTTTATTATTGTACCTTTAATGAAGTTTTGCCCTAAAGCTCCTTTCTCATGCTGTGACATTGGGAACGAGGGGATAGGTATCCGGGTCAGTAGAGAAATGGCACAGAATGGTGTTCAGGTAACAATCTGTACGATCAAATGAAACACTAACTAACACAGTAATTTTACAATGACAAAACATATTTAAATAAATTTGTATTTCGAATTTAATTAAGTGTACTACACTTAATACTACTGTCAATATTGTTTAAAGAAAATGCTTGTAAGGTAATGATTAAATATTACAAATAAGTGGGAGTGAGAAACTATATACCATAGGTACTTAATCTAGTACTCAAAAATAATACCGAACTTTTAATGATCGACGTTGATCTAGAAATTGAAAATTCGTTAGTAGCGATTTGGTTCAGGTGCACATTGTTACGTTTTTACCCTTTTAAAAACGTTAAAAATATGAGTTCATAGATTGCAAATAAAATAAAACTAAATTTGTGTTTAGTTTCAAATCAATTCTTTATTGTTCGCACAATTTCGTGTGCAACCATTCACGATTTTACTTAAACAACAACAATTTGCTTTATTTGTTATTATTCTTTACACACTTCTGCGTACACAATAACAATTGTTCAATAGATCTTTATAACAGAGATCTTCAAACCACAATTATTGTCCACACACGCAACGTGTCTTCACACAAGACTAACTGAATTCTTTCTGAATCCCCGTTGCCTGTTCTGTCTAGCCTTTTATATCGCAGGGTAAGCAGTCAGTTGAATGCACTTAAAGGATAATGTCTTTGCCTTCGCGAAATCTCTATAAATGTAAAGAAGTTGTTTATTGCTATTTGTGTATTTTGTTTACGTTGCAGAGTTGTTGTTGCCTGTTTATTTGTTTATCCCCTTTTTTATATACTCCACTGTTGTTGTTGCTTGTTTACTTCTTTATCCCCTTTTTTTATACTGATGAATTGTTTTAATGCGATTCACGTAATACGGTGTTCAGATATGCACCTTTATTTCGTAATCGCAATTTTATTTTATTGAGTTTGAGTATAAAGTTTCAATTAATTATTGTGCAATAAATACGCTAATTGTTATAATATTGAGTAAAACTTAAAATGCAGCACTGTCGTTAGTGTGTTTAGTGAGCATATTACAATTTACCGAACACTTTCTGCTGATATTTGACAACTCAAATGTCAACAACGACAAACAAACACTAATAAACTAACAAACAACACTAATTTAAGCGACCAAAATAAAAACAATGTTGTTGTTTACCAGCTGTCAAATGAATATTGAGTAAGCTGAATTGCGTATATTATAATGCCTGAACACTTAAAATATTGTACTCAATTAACCGAATATTGACTCAATAAAAGTGCATATCTGAACATAGTATAAGTAAGATTCACTTTGTGATGATTTCCAGCCGTAGTAAATGCTCGTTAGAGAAGTTTTTAAATTGTTCCTTTATGAGATAAACAATTTGTTTGTAAAAAGCCTCTCCACAATTCAGGACTGGATCACAATGGACTTACCCAATTGAAGACAAAAGAATCAGCGAACTAAAAATTTGAGATGTGTAACCTCTGAATAAGTTTGCTAGGTCATTCCGGGGCATGAAGATTATTCAACAACGGTACAGGACTCTTCTGTCACAGCGTCAGTTTTTTATACACACCACAAGTCTCTGGAATTCCCTACCGAATTACATACAAAAGTTAGGCAATGAAAATGCGTTCAAAAAGAAATTATTTAAATTATTCTCTTAATGAAAAGTATGTTACTTCCTTAGTATGGTTACTATATCGGTTAAATATTTATCCTTACTTTCTTACTCTGATTTTTGTAAATATTTCTTTTTTATATTTTTATAATTCTTAATTTTTTCTTTTTTTTTAACTTTTTTAGTTATTTCTGTTTGTTTTTCTAAATTGCTTGAAATTATATTTCTACTTAAATTTAATATTTTTATTAATTTGTTTCTAATATTAATTTGCTATTTTTTTGCTTAATTTCTTATACTTTACAATTATTTTTATTTTTTTTTATGTTTTATATCTTATTGATCCTAAGCATAGCACTATAACTTATAAGATTAAAATCTTGTTGTGTTATGTTAATTATAATAAATAAATAAATAAAAAAAAAATAAAATAATTACTATTCGCTCAGAATAATAATGGACATTAAAAGAAAACATCAAAGTTATATTTTTTTCATCGATATTACGTCGATTTAACACAAAATAGGCAATCAGATGCCGAATTCTGTTGCTCTGACAAACTGCAAGATGCTGTACGACGTCAGTGGGGTCTGTGTTGTATCGTCCTTCTCATCTCTGATGTTTCCATCTACATGGAATTATTGTTTTAAAACAAGTGTTCTTTTAATATACAATGCCCGATTATATGGCCGGTTACTATTCTCAGACTACTTGTGAAAAGTTTGATGCGTTGCTCAAATATCTTCTAATTGTAATTACTCAACAAAAGTTTGGATTGTCTTACATTAGACGAGTTTGAATCAGCCTTGATCTTTTCAGCTCTCTCTCTCTCTCTACTTCACAGAAAGATTCCTCCTCACAAACTATTCTGTGAATTTCCACTTGACATGGGATTCAAAAGAGGCTGACCATACTTCCCATTCTAATCTCGAGTCAAATTCTTATGAGTATACGTTCGGATGACGCCCTTACTACACACATACATCATACATAATTGGTCATTACAACCCTTTAGTCAGGATAACTATCTAGCTTCTCATATCACTTATGTTGTGTGTGTTAATTTTATACATGAGTGACGGGACCTACAGTTTAAAGTCGACTCCGAAAGAACGAATTTTGAGAAACTTTTCATGGCAATTTTATTTAATTTCAGAGTTTTTACCAGAAATCTGCTGAGAGGAAGTCGACTATCAGATAATATTTTCTCTGCCCTGTCTTCTGTGCGTCCTATCCTGAATATTTCTTTTTGGGATTTACGATGCTCCAGATGAATCTCGCGTTAAACTTGTCTTTCATTATCGGAACAATAGTCTCCGTTACTTTGGTTCTTACTACCGCATGAATGTGCAAAAGAGCTTTCAACCCTGTAAGAGAACATGTTCTCATTGCCACTGTTACACCAATGCAAGCCGATCTCTGTGTCACTTGAACTGTTTCCCAGAATGCATATACAAAACATTATATTGTATTTATTGATTGATTATGTATGTCATATTGTTTTTGTACAATTATTTGTGTTAAGATTTTAACTCCTATGCATCGAATAGCAAACATCGATGTTGGTCAATAAAGAAAACAATCGAATTGTTTCGATAAATTACAACGAGTCTTTTTAAAACATCGATCGATCGTCTACCACTAGCTCAGAGTGATGTAAAATGTCTTTCGTCCAATTCGTGTAGTTTACCTTGCAACCGCGATAATTCATTGGACAATGACAAATTCAAAGATAGGCTTATGATGTAATGAACTTAAAAAAAAATAGCGGTGATGCTCGTATGAACATACATAACATAATATACAGTGAGAACTCTTTACAGAGATTGGTAACCTAATGAGTGGAGTGCTGTGCAGTTAGTAGTTGTAAGTAGTACGGTTGTGAGTTTGATTCCCACCAATATGTTACATTACACCGTGCATTTAGTCTACTTCACTTCCTCATATTTATAATATAACAATGTACAGTGGAACTTCGACAATCCGGACACATATAGTTTTAGGCACGTTCGGATTATTGAGTTGTCCGGACTATAGTAGTGAAAATTATGTGTTCCTGCAGCATTTGAGCATGGCATAAATGTCAAACGATCTTTGGAAATTTTTCTCCCTGGGGCTGATTTTTCCTTTGTATGCACCCATGTGTTACCAGGCAACACTCCAGACAGCAGCAGATTCGTTTGCATTATAAACTTGCTCTTTATTCAAATTCATCTCAGCAACAATGTCGGCAAACTTTTTTTAAAAGGCTCTACGGCGCTTTCATCGCTGGAAACTTTTTCACCACAAATTTTTAGATAACGAATACCATGCCGTAACTTAAATTTATCTAACCAGCCTGAGTTTGCTGAAAAATCTTCTTTTCCCGTCATCTTTGCATAAAAGAAATTGGCCTTTCCTTTTAAAATTTCTGATGAAATCGGGATATGATTGTTTTTTTGCTGCAAAAAACATTTGTAAAGCACTTCCTCTAGCTCTGGATTTTCTGCTTTTTCATAACTTTTCTATTTCCTAAAAAAATATATGTATTATGAAAATGGTTTATTACATTATTTTGGTTCAAATGTTACCGGGTCCATTATATGTAGGTATTCGTAATAAATTGTTTTATCTTCTCTTTATTTTTTTTAATGTCGCAAATCGTTGATTTAGGAACATGGAATTTTTCGGCAACCTGCCTATTAGTTCTTCCTTCATCAAGACTTTGTAAAATATCAAACTTTTCCTTTAAAGTTAGTGTTTTATGTTTGCGTTTATTATTTAAAGACATGACACTTGGTATGAAATTAGATAAACAGGCTTGCGAAAGAATGTACCGAAACTGAAGTAATGATAGTGCAAAATGTAGATAAAAGTATGAATAACAAAACATGCTAGTTAAAATCGGGAAACCCCCGGAATTTAATTTTTTATCTTGCATAAAAAATATTTTTCCGGATTGTAGAGGTAAAAATTTTAAGTTATCCGAAATGTAGAAGCGTCCGAATTATTGGAGTGACCGGACTGTCGAAGTTGTACTGTACTCTAATAACTAAACAAAATATCATCAACCATATGTAGGGTACAGAGCTGCTTAGCAAATGCTCGAGTTGTATTTAAAATTAAATTTAAACAGAAACAAGAATAACAAAACTTGAATATTGCTGATATTCTATGGGTGACATTTTTAAGAAGAGGATGAAAACGAAAAAAAAAACAACAAAAACATTATTAAATCGATTAAAAAACCCGAAATAATAAGAACAAGAATTTGTGATGTTAAACATGGTTAAATGGAAATGTTTTCTTCTTATTTTTGTCTAATAATGTTTTTTTTCGGTGGACAAAAATTTTCAAAATTCAGTAACACTTTAATGCGTCGACTCATTTTGTGGTGTGGCATCATAGTGTGGCATCAATAGTATAAGGGGAATTCTCTTTGATACAAAACAAACAAAAAGTATTACGTTTCTTCTTAAACTTTCTCGATCAAATTAATATTGTCTAATCTTGAAATATTGTTAACAAATAAATGTAAAGAAAGTACAAAATTAAAGTCAATACAATTTGTGGAGTTTCAAACTATGTATTAGAAGAAGTTACAAAATGGTGATGATAATGACGAAATATTAGACAAATTCCTAAATATAGAATATAATCGGAAATTAAAGTAATAATTGAACGTTTTGAACGAGGTTAGCTTTAACTTTAACTGTTAACACGGTACTAACCTTATAAAATGCTTCAACATAACGTACACTTTGAGGAGGAAAGTTGTCCATCTAAACCCTACGGCGACAGCACCGGCAGATGTAATGTTTTTCAATTTACTCAGCTTAAATTAAAATCCGTTCAGCTGTAGGACCAAGTCACTTCTTTGATAATGAAAATCTTCTAAAAAGACCCTAAGAGAACAAAAAAATGACAAACACAAATTTCCTGCCAAATCTCCTACAAAAGTTTAGCAACATTGACTTGACGAGAAAAATGTCCATGAGCACATGGAATTGTTAATTGCAGTGATAGAGATAAATAATTTTTATATCGTTTTTTTTTCTCTTTTATTAGGCATCTATTCCCCGAGGATTCCATTCAAAACTTTTGAAAACGATATCAACAATATTTTGTTTTTAATTAAATGTCCTATTCATGACAATTTTCTGAGGAATAATTTAGTTTTACGAAGGTTAATAGTTTTCTTATGATTATTTCAGTAACCTTAGTTCTTAACTGACTTCACACTTGAGTTAACTACAAGAATCTTATGTTTATTTGGTAGACGAGAATGCATTATTCGCCATATTTGTTCGGTTTGTCTTGATACACTTCAGTTTTCTCCCTGACACGTTTGAGCATTTTCTTAACCCTCTAGTGCTCAAATTTTTTTTTTCTGGATTTAAAAATTATTTCTGGGTTTGATTTATCTTAAAAGTAAAAGATTTTAAAAAAAAATTATTTTTTGATCACTTCGAGTTTTATAGAGACAAAATCTTAAGGTATAAACACATTGACGACAGACAACAGTTCGGCAGTTCGACAGAAAATTCTGTCAACTGTTTTGTATGCCAACTGCTTAAATTTTTTGAAAGCAGAGCAGAAAAAAGCGATTGTCAATAATTTTCAAATTTGAATGTAAATATATTTTTCAGTGTTGACAATATCAGGTTTTTTGTACGGAAAAAAAAACTCACTTATGAAAAAACCGCACACACAAAACATTTATCAAATGATTTCAGGTACAAAATTGAATCTATAATTCTATTTTATTTATTATGAATACATGGATTCCTTTTTATTTCTTAATTTTAGAATTGTTCTTTCTCTTCATAATAAATATTTTTAGCTGTTTTTTTAATTATGATTTTATGTTGTATTGGCATCACTAATTTGCTTTTAGCTGCTCACAAAATAGAAAATAGTTTAATTTGGGCAGCACCTGCTTAGGTAGTTGTCTTGGCTTTTTATGTTCTGCCTTCAATATAATCGTTTTCATATAAACGTGTGTATTCTAAACTTGGCAGCTTTCTGTTATCTGTCGTCTGTCGTCTATGTGTTTATACCTTCAGGCTGCCTCTAGTTGGCTTTGGGAAAAGAATCCAAAAAATTTTATAGCAAATTTTTTTTCTTCATATAAGTAGAGTGAAATATTTTATTTAAAAAAAGAACAGATTATAATTAAAGAGATGTATAAAAAATAAAGAAAAATTTTACATTTAATTTCTTTATAAGGTAATACAAGGCATATCCAATAGGTAGCAGCGTCTCTACAACAAATACAACAATGCAAAAACAACAGGCATTTTGTTTTTGTTAAAGAGTACGCGGAATGTCAAAAAAAGTAACCCCCAAACCTCCATAGGAAATTAATAAAAGCAATTAAAAAAACTAAATAAATTTTATATATTGAAATTTCTTTTGATTTTTATGTCATGCTTAATTACGCAATAGTGGGGCACCTATAAATTAAAAAAAAAAATTATTCCATGCAATCAATAACATTTCCACTTTATCTAAAGAACATGTTTTTATATGGCCATCGATAAAAATGGCAGATGCAAACGTTATTTGTTATTGGTCATAGTTTTGGCACCTAGTTGGAGAGACCGAAATCTTTTTTTGGGTAATTCATTAGCCTCGTCTAAATAAATATAGTAAATCTAGGTTGTAGTTCAAAAGACATATGTATTTAGTGTCAAAGGCTTAAATATTATTAATCATCTTGCAAAAATTTTAATAAAATTGGCTTTGAAATAGTAATCCTGAAGAATTTCTAGAGTGCGTATCGTTAAGGATACATCCGGTACATATGAGGGTTTATAAATGCGAAAATGATTATCGAAACAAAACAACAAAATTTTGACATTCAAAAACTCGTCAGCTGTTGAGACGCTGCTACCTATTGGATATACCTTGAGGTAATACAAAAATTTTTGAAAAAATAAACAATACTTATGGGAAAAGAACAGTTTGTTCAAGTTATTTATGGTGAAAATCGTAGAAGTAGTTCTTGTGTAGTTTACATATGTATATTACGCTTACGACATACAATTTGAGTTTCGGAATTGCAACCAGCAAATGTACAATTTTTTTTTTCAGCGCGTGATAAAAACTACGGAAATTGTCCGAATCCATTGTAACCGACGTTTGCAGGTGGTAGAAGAGATCCTTTTTTGATATTAAAGTGGGAGCCCTGGAGCTTTTGTCAATAAAGCACTCTGCATGCAAAATACGGTTGAAATCTCTACTTTGGCAGCTGGTATCTCGTATCATTAGCATTAGGCTTGTTGATTCTGTTGAACAAAGTGTAGGCGTTTATCATGGCTATGTCAAGAAAATGTAAGAACAGTCAAATTGTACACTTGTTGCTCTTCACTGGAATTTTATATCGACCAATAAGACCATCCATGAGATCGACACCACCCATATGACTATTTTATTCTTGGATTATATTTGGGTTATATTTGGGATATATATGCGAAACAGACCCAATAAACTTCCTTGTTTTACATTTAATACTATCTGCAGGCTGAATGATATTCTGCTCTGCAGGCACATTACGTTTGCGTTTCTGTGACCGAGGAGTAATTTAATCAATTGAAGTAGGGACTTCCGTTTGGAATAGCGCACATCTCTGATACCAGCATTGATTCTGACATATTCACCGCTCTATTTATCGCCTCGTCAAATCCAACGTTGGTATGGCTCTTGGTCTCACAAGCATCATCATCCAAATCGTCTTCCACATCTTTTTCTACGAAATTCATCAAATACAAAATTTTATCAATTTTTTCATAAGAAAGCGATGACAACTTTTGCATTTGTCGACGTTTCATGTCTATTAACCATAATTTTTTATCTTCTGAAATGTTCCACTTCCAAATTCACCTAATACATGTACATATTTTTGTTTTTTTGTTGAATTGTCCTAAGACCGCCTCCAGACGGGCTACTTTGCAAGATCAATAAAAAGCTTTCGAAAATTTTTTTCCCTTTTTTGCTTTGTGCTTTCTTAACACTATTAGCAACACACTAATAATTTTTTTTTTAGATTTTATTTCAATCTAAATTTTATAAATATACATATTTACATAATAAGAATAATTTTTTAATCTTTTCTTTTTTTTAATTTTTAATTTTACAATAAAAGCTCATCCCTGTGCTCTAAAATATGTTCTTTCAATGACTTTTTAAATATAGAAATTCTGTTTTCATTTTTAAGATTTTGTGGCTATCGGCTATCCATAAACATTACACTTTGCTTAGTTGTTTCCAATCTACACCGGCTTATTCTTAGATTTCCATTATTTCTTGTATTGTATACATTTTGATTTGTTGTAAATGAAATGGTATGATGCCCAATGTTATTCTAATATTTGAATACATATTGTTACGTTTTTACCTTTTTAAAAACGTATAAAATATGAGTTCGTTGATTGCAAACAAAGTAAAAACAAATATGTGTTTAGTTTCAATTAAACTCTTTATTGTATACAACGTATACAACAATAACTACAACAATAATTGCTTGTTCGATATTCTCCTCTGCTCACACCCGTTGCGTAAGCAACAACACTTGTTCGTTAGATCTGTATAGCTGAGATCTTCAAACCACGACTATTCTCTTCACACGGAACGCGTCTTCACACAAGACTGACTGAATTACTACTACTCGTTGTCTGTTTGTCTTGTCTTTTTATATGCGCACGAAATCAGTCCGATGAAGGTTCTTGAAGTGGAACGTTCGGTGTTTCGCCTTCTCGAGAATTTTATCGTGACTACATTGTTGTTTGTGTATTGTGTACACATTGCTTTTTGTTGCGCTCGCTTACTTGTCTATACCTTTTTCTCTCATGCAATAAAATAGTTTGACAATGTTAAATTTGGATATAATATTGATAAATTGTAGACTGCCTTTAAAGCTTTATTCTGCATGCGCTGTAACTATTTTAATTCATTAGTTTTTTTACATCTATAGATGACGGGTAAATAATTGAAATGACTGTGATTAAAGCATTATAAATGGTTAATTTGGTATCTGTATCAAATTTATTCTTAAATTTGTATAATACACCAACAGCTCGAGCAGCTTTCATTCTGAGTGATTGTATGTGTTTCTCCCCAGCAAGGTTGCTCTGAATGTTTATTCCCAAGTACTTAATAGACTTAATTTCTGTTACCTCTTTTCCATCAACAATTATCGAAAAATTTACATTATTATAAGTTGGCTTAAAACGTATGAGCTGAGTTTTATAAGTTTATTAATTCTGGCAAACTCGCATATTAGTGCTGCATCCCGTTCCATATGAGCTTTGACAACACTTTGACAACAGTTTCATGCTTGTATGGGTAAAATAAGCAGACATCATCTGCATACATAAATATTTTTCCACTACGATCAAGATTATGCAAATCATTAATGAAAATAGAAAATAATAACGGCCCAAGTACACTACCTTGTGGCACTCCATTTAAAATTCTCCGTGAGCTACTTTTATTAGCGCCAATATCAACGAATTGCCGACGATTTGTTAGGTAGATCCTTAACAATAGACGATCTCTTTCTTGAAAACCATAAAATTTCAGTTTTTCAAGCAAAATATTGTTACGTTTTTACCTTTTAAAACGTTAAAAATATGAATTCGTAGATTGCAAATAAAATAAAAATAAATCTGTGTTTGTTTTTTAATTAATTCTTTATTCTCTGCACAACTTTCGTGCCACTGTTCGAATTTATTCTACGCATACAATGATAATTTCCACAATATGTGCTCGTTCGTGATATTTCTCTGCTTATAACTTTTTTTATAAGCAACAACAACACTTGTTAGTTATTCTTCTTTGCTCACAACCTTTTTTGTAAGCACCACACTAACAACTGTTTTCTTCACGCAACTTGTCTGCACACAAGTCTGACTGGATTATAACTCGATCTCGTATCTTCACACCACTGGTTGAATTCTCACTCAATTCAACGCGACGTCGTCACACGACTAACTTAACTCGATCTCCGAGAATCACGTGTCTTCATACACGACTGACTGAATTCTAACTGAATCATCGTTACTCGCTTTATCTTGCCTTTTATATCACTGGATCAACAGTGTGATGGATGCCCTTGAAGGATGATGACGACCTTCGGGAACAATCCAAAAATGTAAACAACTTATTTCCATTTTTGTTGTTCGTGTATCTTATTTACTTTCGTCCAGGCAGAGTTGTTGTTGTTTTGTTTGTTTGTCTTTCTGCTATATTTCTTTTATACGCGGTCGTTGTTGCTATATTTGTTTATTCATCGAACTTGTAAACAAGCACTGTTGTTTTTGTTGCTATATGCTTACTCATTCGTTGATCACGTGAACAACTGCATTGTTTTGTTTTTGGAGCTTTTGTTTTTATGCGTGATCAACTCCATTGTGTTGTTTTTGGAGCTTTTGCTTATTATTTTAACAACACCATTTCCATTTTCGTAACAATATCATGATCTATGAGATCAAATGCTTTACTAAAATCCTAAAAAATCCCAGCAACTCCACTATGTCCTTCATTCTAATTCTTAATCAATTTCCTGTCCATGTGATGCACAAGCGTATGAAACCAACTTGCTGAGCATCACATGTGATGCACAGGACAGCGAAAGGGTTAAAGATGTAGTTAACAACAAACAACCATATTGAAAATCACTAAGTACATAAATTGTTATATAACATTTGATTGTATAAAATTCTTTCTAAGATGTTGTTAGTTACTGATAATACAGCAACAGGTTTATTTATCAACCATAGAAGCGTTATTTTCCTTAGGAAGTTAAGTTACTTTATGAAATATTTGGATATGTTCCAGTACTAATCATATTATTAAAAATTTGTACAAGAAAGGGAGTTACTTCATCAGCACAAACTAACAATAATTTCGTCGGGATATTATCATGGCCACAGCTTTTATATAATTTTAATTTTAAAATGATATTTTTTACCTCATCTTGCATAGTATGTTCAAAACTAAATCTAGAACTGGTTTGATTTAGAGTTCGCAAAGAATTAAAATGATCAGTTTGTGTGTAATTAATTTGTGAATTTAAGGGCAATTATTACAACTTGCCGTTAACTAAAGGAGGATTTTAAAGGGCAGATAAATTGTTGTTATTATAAGTGGACAATATGGTAAAAGTGAGTGTTAATCTAAAGGGAACTTTTAAAGTTAAGTTTATGTTTGAACTTGCCATATTATATATTATTTTCAATATGGCAACATCAAATATAAACAAAATGAGCATATACAACAAAAAAACGAAGCCCGTCGTTGCCACTGCGTTTAAAAAAAATTGTTTAATTGAGCAGTGTTATCGGCATTGCTCCGGCACTGCCATATTTTTGAAAACAGTTAAATTTATTTTATCTGTAAGTTGTAATCATGAAAATAAGTTAAAGGTAACTTTACAGTTCCCTTTAGCTAAAGATACCTCTAACTGAACCCAAGTTTAACGGCAAGTCGTAATAATGGCCCTAAATTTGATATTGAATCAATAAAATAAAATAGAGATTTTAAAAACGAGATGTATGTGATATTATGTGAAAAAATTTTCTAGTGGCACTATCGATAAAGAATTAATGAATTGTTTATTTTTTATTTGTTTTGCTTATGCTTTACTGTTTCTGCCTTTATTGTAATTAATACGCCAGCAGCTTACCTGATACTGCAATTGTTAAATTCTTATATTTGCTGCGTTGCTTCTATTGTGTTTATACGTCATTTGCGTAGCATTTTTAGAACAATAAAAAATAGAAGGAAGGTATTTATATAAAATGTCTTCTTTAGGAATACATTTCATATACAAAAAAAATATCTTAAAACGGCCTTTCTAACAATAAAAATGTCAACGTTTTTGTTATGATACAATTTTTGTTGTTGTTGTGCTATTACCAGGAATATATGTAAGTATCTTTAGATATGTGAATGTATGAATGCAGATTCTAGATGCTTGTAAATGTTACGATTTATTTTCTTGTGATTCAGTTGTGTTGGCCTCTGTTGTATTCGCTTGACAATTTATGTTTCATGTTAAAGGAAATGGAGAAATCTTGTTGCAACACAAATTGCATCATCGCCGAAATGGAGCGCAACCTAAAGAATTAAAACATACAATAAAATGTATTTTAACGTGGACATTTCTATTTTATACAATAAAAATGTTGTCATTTTGCATGTACCATACAAATGTTTGCTGCAACATTATTTATTTTGTTTATTAAAAAGTAGTTCAGTTTCTAAGAAATTCTTGTGAATTAAGTGAATAAAGAATGCCACACTCACACTCACAAAACAAATGAAATTCTATTTAAATTTGTAATTTTTTTAAATGGGGGGGAGGGGGTGGTAATTCGTTAGTTGTTTGGATTTTTCAGTCTTTCATTCAAGTCATATTCATTCTTGGGCTTTCTAAGCAGACAAGGAAAAAGGAAACATAATTAATTTGTAACGGTTTTTTTCAAGTGCAACCAACACTAAGGCACAATAAATTTGCAGGACAAATTTTAGGTACAGTTTGTTTATTATTATAAAGCAACTTATTATTTAGAGGACGATATTTCACTTATCTCAGTAAAGTTTGTAAGGCTTAGTAGTGGTTTATATGTAATTACAAAATAATATTCAATATTTAAAAATTGTTTGCATTTTTATTTGGATAGAATTTTATATTATTACAGAAATATCCGCACTTGTTAGCTCTAAAATTACTTGTAAAAATTATGTGTTTTTGGCGTTATCGCTTATGGTTTAAAAACTTTTAAACATTTGAATTTTCTGTTCTTTATTTACTTTTCCAGTTAGAGAGTTCGGGCTAAGTTCAGAGGTATCATAGGATTCTCTTCTAACTCCAACGCTCCTTTTCTATTCTTCTAAATGATTTTTTCTTTTGACACCCAATTTGATGTTGTTTTTTGCAGATAACAGTAATGTTTGTCATTCATATCTCTTTAACCGTAGACGAAGTTCTTTTGATATTTAACCGAATGGCTACCAATTTAGAGGCAAACTCCGAATGGATCTAATATTGTTTACTGACTCATAAGTGCGCCATTAATTACATATCATCTGCAGCTACTAATGTGCAATACAGTGTAATACTATGTTCAGACATGCACTTATATTGAGTAAGTCGCAATAAACGGCATTATTGATCTTAATATTTCATATAAAATGTTAATTAATTATTGCTCAATAAATTCATAAATTGTTATAATATTGATTAAAACTTGAAATACAGCACTGTCATAAGTACGTTCAGTGAGCATATTACAATTTTCCGAACACTTTCTATTGATATTTGACAACTCAAATATCAACAATGATAAATAAAACAAAAAACAACGAACAAAACAAAAACATTGTTGTTGAAACAACAGCCTGTTTTATTTACCAGCTGTCAAATGAATATTGAATAAGCAGCTGAACTGCGTATATTGTTATGTCTAAACACTTAATATATTGTAATCAATAAACCGAATATTAACTCAATAAAAGTGCATGTGTGAACATAGTATAAATATTGGGAAGTAAGAAGTTATTGATGCTCTGACCATGAAAATTCTATGCGATGTTTGCTGGATTCAGCTTACTTTACAAGCACCGAATAAAGCTTTCAAATTTTTGTTTAATATAGTGCAAGAAATACTTTACTACATCCAAACTCTTGCAATAGCATTCTGGAATATAGGAAAACGATTAAAAATTAATTTCGGCTTTGCACCGTACGCTTTGTATGGGCAAATTGTCATCAACGATTCATCGGAAATGAGAAAACGAATCTTCTGGTTTTAAGACCCATACCACATGGTTGGATAACGTAAAGCATTTGAGATCATTAAAGACCAAGAGAAAAAAGTGGGCGAAAACATCTTATTGACTACTCTGGAACGATGACACTGTCAGAAGAATGGTAAGGATACTCCGATTTTAATGAGGTGTGCCTACTCACGAGACACACCAAAGACATTATAACAATATAATATTTTTTACGTTTTTGCCCAGACTTTGTAAGCTGGCCATTACAATATTTTTGGTAAGACACTATTTCTTGTCTCAGAGAAATGAACTGGAAGAATCTAAATAGTTTGTACGAACTTCCAGAGGATAGAGACTTCCTAAGGCAAGTATGATTGGTATTCCTTAATGGTGAACGCACAGTAGGTCTACTTGCTGGCTTAGGTGAATGTCAATAAGAATGAGAACTTAAATCCTATAATTGCTCTCCTCCTCTTTAATACGGTGATAAGGTGGGTAAGTACACCACTTACATGTGTATATCCAATAGAAAATGTAATCAAACTCTTATAAATATATATGGACCGGTTCCTCAAAGATATTTGAAAGTCAAAAGTGGTTTTGTAAATATAAAACAAACTTTAGGAATACAAATTGGATGGGACTATGAAGTAATGGAAAACATTAGTTCTTTTTATTTCTTATACAACTTTATAACTCCCTTGAAAAAAAAAGGAAAAAAATTATTTTTTTTTTGTAAGAAATTCACCAACACACACGCACACAAACTGTCAGACAGATAAGAAAACTGTGAGTGGAACAAATAAACAGAAACTATATTACAAAAGCCTTGCCAAAATGAATATTCTTGCTTTATTGTGTCACGGTTTCTTGTGACCAGAGAGTTTGTTGCGCTTTCAAAACGCAGCGATAATTAACCTCTTCAGGGACGATTTTTTTATGGTGACAAAAAAAATGATTAAATTTTGTTTTCTTTTTAAATTAATTAACTTTATTTTAATAGGAATTCAAAAAGCAAAAAAAAATTAAAATTCACAAAAAGGGATAATGTCTACATTTGTGGCCACTGAGCGTTAATGGTAATATATGTATGTGTGAAATGCTTTCATACATTCCGGGCATATCAGGCATATATATTCTTAACATTTCTCACAAATGTAGAGAGTTCGTCTTACACAATCTTTGTCGTGACATCTGGGGGATTTTTCAGTTCCTTCTTTTTAGGACAATGACTTATACCATCCAGTCTGATTCCAGAGTTAACTTTAGTGCAGCTGTTAGATTTTTTAGGTAGTGATGGTAAAACTTATTATATTAAATAAATCTGATATTATTTTTTTCAAATATTAACGATTTCTTGGTATAACCAATAAAACAGATTGCCAAAGAATTATTTCACATTTTTTTTTTAAGTATCCAACTATGCATCGGAAATAATATCATCAGTGCAGACAAACGGTAAAATGTTTACTTCTCTTGTTAGAGGATTTGGTAGTCAATAAGTTATTATCAAGTTTTTGTTGTTTTTATTATTATTACAATTATAATTATAAAAAATTAAACGTCCACATATGTGGCCAAGGGCGTGAAGAGGTTAAAATTATATTTTGACCCAGGAAAATTTATTACATTTTTGGTTGGTGTATCTTTATTTTGTTAGCCAGAAATGAAATACAGTTGTTTTGGGTTTAAGAAAGGAATCTTTTATATGCAATGTATTCTCTAAACAAACAATTTCTTAACGGAGAACTATTACGGTTCTTTGGGCCATTATTACAACTTGCCGTTAGACTTGGGTTTAGTTAAAGGTACCTTTAGCTAAAGGGAACTGTAAAGTTATTTTCATTATTACAACTTACAGATAAAATAAATATAACTTTTTCAAAAATATGGCAGTGCCGGAGCAATGTCGATAACACTGTTCAATTAAACAAGTTTTTTTTTTTAAACGCAGTGGCAACGACGGGCTTCGTTTTTTTGTTGTATATGCTCATTTTGTTTATATTTAAAGTTGCCATATTGAAAATTATATATTATATGGCAAGTTCAAACATAAATTCAACTTTAAAAGTTACCTATAGGAGGATCCTCCCTTTAGCTTAACGCTACCATATTGTCCACTTATAATAATGAAAAAACAAGTTATCTGTCTATTAAAATCCTCCCTTTAGTTAACGGCAAGTTGTAATAATAGCCCTTCATTAGTCTTTTATTTGCTCGTACTATTTTAATATTAAAAAAAAAACATTTTGATTTGAATAAGATCTGTATTTAAAACTTATTGAAAGCCATGGCGAATATCTCCTGCATAAAACATTTTATAGGCGTTATACAGTGAGCGTCAAATGAAAGTAAACACATCATTTGTAAAACTTGGGTACTTTATTCTACAACTAAATTTTTTAGGACCACCTAGATCCTGAGGTCCTCACTACACCTACAACATAGATAACAGGACTATCAAAAATAAATCAGAGTAAGAATACAAATTGCGAAAAGATACATATGAACGCGTGGCAATAGTTTTGGAGGAATATTTATTATGGCGGCGAATGTAAATAAATTGTTGGCCTTTGGATTTGGGTACATCATATTAAAAGTACACAAAAAACACAGTCATGGAATCTGGAGACAATGCCCTCCTCTGTGTTCCTGGACGAACACAAGGGTGAAACTGTCGAGGAAGCAAAAAACGATGACAACCTTCCAGCAATCTCGACGCAGAGCCATATCCGATCCAGTGCCAGTTCTTTTTCTTCCACTGGATCAATGGCATCTGACTTGGAGATGCTGTAAAGAGAGTCAGAGCTCCTGAATGAGGTTGATCAGGAGAAAGTTGACCTAGACGTAACGATGGTGAAGAGAACGGTGGATAAAACTGACCAGTCTGAGTAATCTAGATAAACTTCCACCACTCTCAGGCAGCATCGGCTGCACTACTTCTCCGGCTGGCAAACAGTGGAGAAGGACTCGCCATAAAACACGAATCAATAAGGTTTGTAGATTAGGGCACAACAATATGAGGCTGCTTCATGCCAAATATGTAGGTAGACCCAGATACTGTGTATTTGCTTCCTTATTTTAGTAACGAAGATCGAAGTGCAATAAGGATGGAGATCGATGATAGGCAAATTATGTCATGTTATGTCGTACACGATCTTGCCACTGGGGACTCAAGCCAAAGGTGTATGAGTTGCCCTCCTGCTAGGATGCGATACCAAATCTTTTCATCCAGTGTGTCAGGACTCAAGGATGGGAGTGGATAATCCGGGAGGTGGACTGACTAAACTGGGTGATAGACGGATTTGTACCGTTTTAGTTTCCGGGACTGGACGAAATATATATTGCATCACAGAATACAGTCCTGAACTTCTCAGGAAGATTTTCCTTGCCAGTATTTGGCTAAAACACCTCACAGTGGACTCCGTGCAAATCTTCATTTATAGATTCAAACTGAAAGAAACCGTGGTTCCAGAACTGTGGTATCACTGTGGAACACTTTGTACCATAGCCCATGGATTTTTGTTGTAGAATTTGATCATGTGTGACAGTTTGTATTGTCCTCATCTTTTTAGGGTGAGGGATGTCGGTTTGTTCGATTTAGAAAGGTCACAAGAACTCTGTTAAAATATTAAACACTCATTTAAAGTTGTCATACATTTGTGTTTATGTTGAATGTGAGCAAATGATGCATCTTGTGAAAACGTTACTCATACCAAACTGATTGTTCATATACATACAAATACCGCTGATTCATTAAGTAGACTATAATCAGCTTATACGGTGTATCTGAACACCTCTTTATTGCGTAAATCGCAATAAACGCCATTATTGAGCTCAATATTTCAAATAAACTTTCAATTAATTATTGCCCAATAAATACGCAAATTGTTATAATATTAAGTAAAACTTAAAATGCAGCACTGTCATAAGTGTGTCTAGTGAGCATATTACAATTAACCGAATACTTTGTGCTGATATTTGACAACTCAAATGTCAACAACGACAAACAAACACTAATAAACTAACAAACAAAATAAAAACAATACTGTTGTTTACCAGCTGTGGAATGAATATTGAGTAAGCTGAATTGCGTATATTATAATGTCTGAATACTTAAAATATTGTACTCAATTAACCGAATATTGACTCAATAAAAGTGCATATATGAACATAGTATTAGATTCAATTCGTCAAAATATTATGTCGAAAATACGTGTGCATTAATAACGAATAAAAATCTTTTTACAAAATTGAATTCAATAAGTTATGGGCCTTGAAAAGGAAATTTCTAGTTAAACTCTTAAAATTATTAAGCACAGGTGCCTAATTATGTAATACGCTGTTCTAAACTATAAATTAAAAATTCGAATTTATATCAAATATCATTATCTACAATTATTTGATATTATCCAATGCTAGAAAGAGAAACCATATTTGTAAAGAGCACCATTTTTATAAATGACAGCCACCAAAGCTGATAACAGCTAAGAACGAATGTTATAAAAGAATTTATATATCTTGATTTAGTTTATTATTTACAACTCGGCTACTTTTATCAATTAGGTTGTACTATACATACAGTATTGCTCAATATTATAGAGCGCTTCTATAAAACTTTATAAAAAACATTTATGGGCATTATTACAACTTGCCGTTAACTAAAGGATTTTAAAGGGCAGATAAATTGATTTTCAATACTATAAGTGGACAATATGGTAGAAGTGAGCGTTAAGCTAAAGGGAGGATCATCCTACCGGTAACTTTTAAAGTTAAGTTTATGTTTGAATTTGCCATATTATATATTATTTTCAATATGGCAACTTCAAATATAACCAAAATGAGCATATACAACAAAAAACGAAGCCCGTCGTTGCCACTGCGTTTAAAAAAACGATAATTGAGCAGTGTTATCCACATTGGTCCGGCACTTCCATATTTTTGGAAAAAGTTAAATTTATTTTATCTGTAAGCTGTAATAACGAAAATAAGTTAAAGGTAACTTTACAGTTCCCTTTAGCTAAAGGTACCTTTAATTAAAAAACCCAAGTTGTAATAATGGCCCTTACTATCACAAATACAACATTTAAACAATCAACGAGCGTATATTATAGCACACGACTTTATTAAATATTCATCAAAATTCATTAAGCGAATAACTTATTTAAAATTTAAGACCAGTACGATGAAATATTTCCAGGTTTATTTTTATGTTTACCAAATGAGTAGTGTGAGAAGCTAGGACTGAAGGGTGCGGGCTTCTTGGGGACGATTGCTGTAGACTGTCTAATGGTGAAGGTATAGCACTGGCCATTTTATAGTTACCTAGCAGCAAATCGTTTCCGTGCCGTTCGCATCTTGAGATGTCCACAAACACTACTCCCTCTCTTCCACCTTCCTATAATCCATTTTCCTAAAAACTGCACAGTGCACTGCATGAGTAGGGGCCATCCCCTGAGTATTGGTTTCACAAAAAGAAAAAAAAAAGTCGTTTTATAGCATTTTTTTTTATCCATCTTTTGTTGATATCTCGTATTTTTGAATGTCATACGTTTTCGATTGGATTTATGGTGGCCAATCTAGCTCTATACCAGTCCATCGAAAATTTCACGTTATGGCACGATGTATTATCTGCTGACAGTAGATTTGAGACGTTCCCTTATCCAAAAATTCTATCATAATATGCAGGTAATTAATCGGGATTCGATATAGCACCCATCATTTAAATGTCCTTCATGAATTGAAAACAAGCCTGTACCATGTGCTATAAAACATTAAAATATGCTATAGCTTTGTTCTCTTGACTGAAAACAGAATGGTTGATCCTTTTCCTGAATGTACGTCGAACAAATAATCGGGATTAATTGCAGAAAACAATTCAATTCCACAGTCTTTTTGTGCAGTTACCATAATTCTTGCATCCATCAAATCGTTTTCTTGTCTAGAGATGGCGCATTGACTTTACAAGAAGCTATCTGGTGGCTACCAAAGGATCGATTGCTTTTACTAATTTGTACCAAATATCGATGTTGTGTGGGAGTTTTTCGTTTGGGACGCCCTGCTTGCCTGCAGAAACTTTTTTAAAAAAACACATTTTCGTGAAACACTTACTGTTTTAGATATTTCGGTTTAATTCCTTATAGCAACTTTTTGCTTCATAGTAACATTTTTACGACCCATTGCCTTCACTTGTACTTAAAAGCTATGAAAGTTTAAAAAAATCTTGACCGGTATGAAAAACTACACACTTAAGTTGTAGTTTATTATTTCTATTAAATTTTTATGAGAGTAAAGTTTTAATTTTTTTTTTGAAATGCTTAAAAGGTGAGCGCTATAATTTTGACTCACTACATATTAATATTTTAAATAGTTTTCTGTTTGTTTTTGTTGTTGTTAAACTAAAACTAAGTAAACAATCAGAAAAAATATTAAAGTGTTATCAAAAATTTAAAAAAAAATCTTTTACAAATATTTACTTTAAATGGGAGCTATAAATTTTATCAGTACTGTATGTCCTTGTTACTTTTATTGTCGACTAATGGAAAGAAAAATAAAAAAATTATGTTATAAATACTATGTACTTTCGTAAAAGTTGACAAAAAAATATTGTAAACATGTGTAAAATTTTTTTTATTACCAAAAAAATTAGGAAAAGAACATATTATTGAGAGAATTTTGATTTTATTTCAGCACAAACAAAATACAAAAGTAAAAACAACACTATCATCACTTGACCTTTTAATGGTTTGTCAGATTTCCTTTTGTAAAGTTTAAAATTGAGTGCATTAGGGTTTTAGTTGAAATAAAACTATCGAATACGAATATTTCGCTGTTCGAAAAATACGAATTCGCCAATTTTAGATTAATTATATAGCGATAATGCAACGAAGGAAAAAAGTTTAAAAAGCTAAAAAACTAAGTGAAAAACCCTTCAGTCAGGATTACGGCTTAGTTTCTCACGCCACTCATGTTGTGTCTGCTAATTTTAACAGTGAATAGCGGGATAGAGTTTCAATTCGACTCCGAACGACAGATTTTTGAAAAACTTTTCATAGCAATTTTATTTATATTTACTCTCTGAGTTTTTACTAGAAGGCTGCTGAGAGGAAGTCGCTGAAAAAATATTTTTCCATTTTTTTATTTTTGTTCGAAATGTCTGAGCTGGGGTTTACTAGGGTTTATTTGTAAATAGATATACATAGATGATATAGATTTTTATCATTGGACTATATCTATCTCGGAAGAAATCACATATGTGATATTAAATCATACTTTTTATTTCATTTAATGCTTTCCGCATGTTGAAATCGCCGTGGTCTAGTAGGTAGTGTGTTGGCTTATATTAGACGTGAGGTCTCGGTTCAAATCCCAGGTCAGGCATATCCAACTAAACGAAATATGACAAAACATTTCTTCGGCGACTTCCTCTCATCAGGTTTCCGGCAAAAACTCTGAGAGTAAATAAAATTGCCATGAAGGGCTTCTGAAAAAATCTGTCGTTCGGAGTCGACTTTAAACTGTAGGTCCCACCACTCCTGTATAAAATAACGCACACAACATCAGTGGTGTGAGAAACTAGGTCGTAATCCTGACTAAAGTGTTGTAATGACCAATTATGTTATGTATGCTTTCCGCATGTTAAGTATTCACACAATATGGCTAGAAATTTATAACGATCTCTGCAGTATTAGTAATAATTATTAAACTTTTGTTACAGCTACTGAAATAAATTTTGTCTAATGTCCTTTTTCTGTCTTCGAAATTAGTTAACTCAAGCTTTTTGATTTTGTCTAACACCAAACGTGTTTCTGTTTTCCAAGGTACCTAACACACAGCTGTTTGAGTTTGTTTCGATCACAAAACGAAAAAGGTGAGGAAAAATTTTGTTTTTTTTGTTCTTTTAAGTCATAAAATAATTTAAATTTTTAGTTTATAATTTTAATTTAATTGTCCTGAGTGCCCTGGTAGTCTAGTAGGTAGTGTGCTAGACTATTAGCGTGAGGGTCGTGGGTTCCATTCCCACCGAGCACATGGTCGAAGTTACTCAGCTCGTATATAATTTGTAATTATTTGTATAATAATTAATAAATAAATAAATAATAAATAATTGTCGAAATTGGTCATATATCGTTAGTCTGATTCGCAAAGGTGTTAAGTCCCTTTTTTCAAATTTTACAGGAGACACAAACAACATTGTAGCTTTTTCAGTTTTTAAAATTTCTAAACTGTTTAAACGCAATTATTTTCACAAAATAATAATAATATTAATAACTAATAATGTTAATTATTATTATTATTAATTAATTAATAATATTAATATTTTTCGTAGTTTTGTGGACTTAGCGTTTTTGCAAACCACAAAATTACAACAACTTTGAACTATATAATGACATGTTTTTTTGTTGTAAAATATGTATTATGTATAATGTTACAGTTTTGCATTAAAATCTCAATTTTGGAAATAGTGGAATTAACACCGTTGCGAATGAGACTAACGATATATTAGAAAGATTTAAACAGGTTTGAGTCTTGAATATTTCAAATAATTTTTGTTCTAACATTAATTTCCTTCTGAGTTAAACAACAAAAATTAAAAAAACGTTTTATATGATAAATCCAATGAGGTAGAGCTCTAACTCCAAAGTTAGCTAACTTAACTTCTAAGGATAGAAAATTGACACTTAATTAGAATAAGGGCAAGCCAAAAGTCAAATTAGTTACCATTACTTAAAAACAAATTTTTTTTCGCTGTCAATTGTAAATATTTCATATATGTATGTACGTATACAGCAGTCGCCGTAGTCTAGTAGGTAGTGTGTTGGCTTGTTAGACATAAAGCCAGGGTTCGAGCCCCAGGCCAGACATCAAAACAAAATACAAAAAGTATTTCTTCGGCGATTTCCTCTCAGCAGATTTCTGGCAAAAACTCTGAGAGTAAATAAAATTGCCATGAAAAGTTTCTCAAAAAAATCTGTCGTTCGGAGTCGACTTTAAACTGTAGGTCCCGCCACTTATGTATAAAATTAACACACACAACATAAGTGGTGTGAGAAACTAGGTCAGTAATCCTGACTGAAGGGTTGTAATGACCAATTATGTATGTATGTACGTATACAAAATTAACGTATTCGCGTAATATTAATTTGTCCAATTCACAACCGTTCTGTATTTTGTAAAATTTATTGAAATACGCTATACACATATTCGGTTGTGAACAACCAGTTGTATTTTT
Organism: Sarcophaga caerulescens; assembly: GCA_927399465.1. Classification (NCBI taxonomy): domain Eukaryota; kingdom Metazoa; phylum Arthropoda; class Insecta; order Diptera; family Sarcophagidae; genus Sarcophaga; species Sarcophaga caerulescens. The sequence goes on from OV656868.1 coordinate 57,371,938, forward strand.
CACTGTCACATTGTATTTCTCATTGTCAAACGTCAAAAAATTAAAAAGAAGAAGACCAAAATATTTTGTATGTTTTTAATTTTTAAATAAAATGAAAAGTGAGAAAAATAAAATAATTTCAGCTATATGCAAAAAGTATCATTTCCAAATGTTAATGGTTAACTCAAGTAAGCTATATTCCTGTTCTTTATCTTCAGTTTTAAACTTAATATAGAATTTCCAGGTGACGAAGAAGAAGAGGATGAAATTCAAGAAGATTTCACAATGAACATGATTCATCTTCTAACGCATCGTAGAAGCGTCCATTTAGGATTACCTAAATCGTCAGACTGGAGGCATAACGTTTTAAATAAATTCGATGACAATAGGTTTAATCAAATGGTACGATTAAATCCAGAAGAATTTGCCCACGTCCTTGACCTTATCCAAAATGATGAAGTTTTTCAAACAATTTGCCACAAATCCCAACTTCCAGTTGAGCTACAATTAAAAATTGTTCTGTATCGACTAGGCTCCTCTGGCGATGGAGCTTCCGTACGCAAGGTAGCTTCACTTTTTGGAATTGGTGATGGCGGAACAATTCAAAATGTTACAAGACGCGTATTCAAAGCCATTTTAAAACTCAAAAACAATGTTTTATATTGGCCAGGTGAATTAGAAAGATTGTTTATATTTTTATTCGAATATAAATTTATTTCGTTTTATTACTATTTGGACATTAAACCTCGATTAATGGCAACCCTGATATGTTTATGTAACACATGTAAGCACCAGAGATCAGCAATGAATCGTATTTTCGCTACTCCTAGGTACTTATGAAATTTTGAGTATGAGTGAGTCAAGAGTATTAAAATTCAACTACTCTGATTCATTCGTACTCGCTACAACATTGATTTATATTATACATTTTATAAGTATAGGTTGCAATGAGTATGAGTACAACGTTGACATCAAACTCACAACATTCGATTCATTGTTTGATTCATACGCCTACTCATTCAGATTCATAAGTTTAGAAAAATAGTTATAACACTTACGAATGATTCGAGTCACTCGAATCATTCATCAAAATTTACAGTAGTAGATATTGTTGCATTTACAAAAGAAGAGAAAAGAGAAAGACAGCAAGCAAAGCACACACACAACCTTCTAGCGAGTATTGTGGTGTTCGTACTCGAATCATACTTATTTTGTGCTTCGTGTATATGTTGAATCATAGAGAGTCGAAATCAACAACATCGTGCGTATTGTTAAGTATGAGTACGATGAGTATTTCTAACTTTGAATATGAGTAGTATGAGTATGATATTAAAATAAGTATGAATGCGTATAAGTAGCTGAAATTATAAGTCTGACTCGAATCTACTCATCGTTTTGAATACTCGTTGCTGATCTCTGGTAAGCACACATTGTGTGTGTACTTACGCGCTTCAGTGCATTTGTTCTATAAATTTATTATTTTCCTTATTGATTTTTAGTAGTATTTCAGTTTTATTTATTTACAAAAGGAGCTAAAAATATACAGACAGACACACTCATATGTATTTGTGTACATAATGTATCTATCTTTACAGGACGTGAACAATTTATTGGTGACTAATTTAATGGTCACTGAAAAAATTCACTTTTAGTTGCTATTTTAATTAATTCACAGGAAATTACTAGCAAGATTTAATAATTGTTTATGCCCGTTTATACAATTTTTTTGAGGTTTTCTAGCGACTAGAATTTCTAGATTTCCATGAAATATTCAAATAACCACATTGCTATTAATAAAAAATTATCATTTCATAAAAATCTGAGGAAAAATAATAGAAAAATCTTTGATAACTTTATGTGAGTAATTATAAGTAGTGTTACGTTTTTACCTTTTAAAATTGCAAATAAAATAAACAAAAATTTATGTTTAGTTTTAATTAAAATTCTTTATTATACGCACAATTTTGTGTGCCACTGTTCACAACTTTATATAAACAACAACAATTGCATTTTTTGTTATTAATCTGTTTATAATCTGTTTATAATCTTAGATCTTAAAAACACAATTACACTGCTTAAACATACCGCGTCTTCACAACGTCAGCTTTGCCTTGGCGTTTATATGGCAGAGTAAACAGTCTGATAAATGTTCTTGAAGGCGAATGTTCATGACTTCGTCTTCTCGAAATCTCTATAAATGTAACATTGTTGTTTACATTTATTATTGTGGTGTTGTTTGTGTATTTTGTTTACATTTATTCTTGTAGAGTTGTTTGTGTATTTTTGTTTACCAATTTTTGTTGTTATATTAAGCAGTACGATAATTCGGAAACAGGTTTGTTTACTGCATTGTTTTGTTTTTGTAGTTTTTGTTTATAATTTTAATGTTAAGCGATGTAAAAGCAAAACACCAGTATCTAGATTTTTCAATTTCCTAACAGTATCAACAAAAAAAAAACATGAAGCGATTATTAGAGGATTATCCTTATGAAGAAGCGCTTCGGTCCGTCTGCTTTGAATTTTAATATTACCTCAAAGGCGTTTTGACATGCTCTGGTCCAATTCATTTTATACAAAGAAAAGCTAAAAATGTTTTTACTAGACTACTGGTTTTTTCTCTAAAAGCTGTTACACTAACCTATACGTACTACTACGTATTCCGTACACAAAGCGTTAAGAGACTTTCATAAGAAATAGATTTTCATAAGTCATAAGGAAAAAGCACTGTCACTAATTGAATTTTTATATTGTTTTTCTTAATTTTTAATTTCTTGCATAATTCAAAATTTGATTGAATTAAACTCTACTCATGTTGATATAAAAATGTAACAAGCCTTACTAACATGAGCCTCTAATACGGTGTTCAGATATGCACCTTTATTGCGTAAATCGCAATAAACGCCGTTATTGAGCTCAATATTTCATATTAAAAAAAAGTTTCAATTAATAATTGCGCAAAAAATACGCAAATTGTTATAACGTTGAGTAAAACTTAAAATGCAGCACTGTTATAAGTGTGTTTAGTGAACGTATTACAATTAACCGAACACTTTCTGTTGATATTTGACAACACAAATGTCAACAACGACAAACAAACACTAACAGACTAACAAACGACACTAATTTTCACGACCAAAATGAAAACAATGTTGTTGTTATTATTATGCCTGAACACTTAAAATATTGTACACAGTAAACCGAATATTGGCTCAATAAAAGTGCATATCTGCAAGTATTACATACGTATATATTTGCAAATAACTGGCCAATTCACACAACTTTGTATCGTGTATGTTGTATTGAATACACTTCGTTGTTTGTGAACGCTCAATGCTATGCTGTATTGTGTGTTTCGTATTCCAAATGTCAGAAAGCGATAAGAAGAAGAATACTTCTAATAATTTTTGGCATTCAAACAATTTGATAGCACGAAACCAACACAACTTTTTAAAAACATATGAAAAAATGTGTATGAGTGTATCGGATTTTTACATGAAAATTATCAACAACAATCATACACTGTTGTATATTCGTCCAACAATACACTCAATACAAAGATACAACGACTTGTGTGAATTGACCAATTGTTTTTTTTTTTTTTTAATTAAGTCATACCTTAATGAGATAAAAAATAATTAACTTAATTTTTCTTAAAATACAAAATTATACAATTACTTACATATAAAGTTTATTATTATTGATTAGGTTTCAAAAGGCAAGTTTAGTACGTGATATCATACATACATACATAATTGGTCATTACAACCCTTCAGTCAGGATTATTGACCTAGTTTCTCACACCACTTATGTTGTGTGTGTTAATTTTATACATAAGTGGCAGGACCTACAGTTTAAAGTCGACTACGAACGACAGATTTTTTGAGAAACTTTTCATGGCAATTTTATTTACTCTCAGAGTTTTTGCCAGAAATCTGCTGAGAGGAAATCGCCGAAGAAATACTTTTTTCGTATTTTGTTTTGATGTCTGGCCTGGGGCTCGAACCCTGGCTTTACGTCTAATAAGCCAACACACTACCTACTAGACTACGGCGACTTCATGATATCTTTTAAGCTTATTCACCTCATAACGTTGTAAAATTTTAATATTGGCGTTGCTGTAGTCACCGTAGTCTAGAGGTAGTGTGTTGGCTTATTAGACGTAACGCCACGGTTCAAATCCCAGGTCAGACATCAAAAGGAAAATATAAAAACAAATCGTTCTTCGGTGACTTCCTCTCAGCAGATTTCTGGCAAAAACTCTGAGAGTAAATAAAATTGCCATGAAAAGTTTCTCAAAAATCTGTCGTTCGGGGTCGATTTTAAACTGTAGGTCCCGCCACTCATGTATAAAATTAACACACACAACATAATTGGTGTGAGAAACTAGATACATAATCCTGCCTGAAGGGCTATAATGACCAGCTATGTATGTATGTTGCTGACAGTTTCCCACAACTCTATTCGATACGTTCTTTGAAATAATTTTAATTATAAAAACTAAATGCATACATTTGTGGTAACGATGGCTAATATTTCCTTGTTGGTTAACGTAAAATTTATGATTTTGTAAATAAGTTTATGATAAAATAATGAATTTAAACATACATACATATGAATATACTATAAGGGTAGGGAGCTTTAACCAGACACCTAAATAAAACAGTATGCGGACAATTAACAAAAAACAAAGAGGCGAATGGGCCACAAACCCACAACTATTTTAATTTTGGCAGCATGTCTTCAGGCATTCAAAGCAATAATCTATAAAGGGATGTCATCCAAGCCGATTGTTTGATTGTTTGACGTACTATATTCATAACAGCTCTAAATTGAAAAATGTGGCTCATGAAACTCTTAGCAGGTATGAAGCAGCGTACCACTTACATCCTGATGGTAAATGGAAGATCGTGAAATTATACGAAATAAATTAATTTGTTACCACATACCCTCAGAAAATAAAATTAAAGCAAATTAACCGTTTCACAACGGGCCGCTATGCGTGCTCAAGCGAGCTTTTGGTATAAAGCTACCACACTAACCTAACCTAACCATTTCATACATTGTAGTACGAGTACTGTATTCGCTTTTTCTAAGTTTCAATATATTCAAAGTCTGGGGATTTAAAATGAATTGTTCAAATTAATGTAAATATCACCTTAATGAAAAAGGGTATATTTCTTCTGCAAAATCCTGTAATGTCAATTCATTCTTAAATTCGTACTTTTTCCAATTCCAATTCTATTCATGAAGACCTAGTGTTTATGTCTGACGATCAGTAATTCCCATTCCTGATGATATAAACAGGATTGTTTAAATGATGGCAAATTGGCAACAGAGGGCGCTGCAGTGTAGACTAAAGCTTTTCTCTATTTTTTGACATTAAATTTTTGTTTTGTTTTTATTAATTTTTATCTTTCGCTTTGTAACATCCAAAGGGATGCATCTAATTTGTTTGAAAGATGTTTAATATTTGTGCAATAATTTTAATTGTGATAGTTTAATGTTAAATATAATAATATAAAAAATATAATCTAATAAAACTATTGTGAAAAGTAAAATTTGTATAAAATAAGAAGTTAAAATAAATAAAAAACAAACATTTAAAAACAACTGTGAATTTATGTAAATTGACAAACAAATTTATTTAATATAAAGCCTAGAAGGAAACGATAAAATCTACCGGACAAGAAATTGCTAAAAGAACAACAGCTACAAATAATTTACAAAAGAAAGGAAAGTGTTTTCTTTTGTGCGATTTATTTGTGAAAACCTCTAATTTGGTTCCCTTTTTTTAGTGTCTGCTTTTTTTGTGTGTTCTTCATCCCCCCGCCCCATACAGTCCATGAATTAACTCCTAGGATTTGTTTTTTTTTTACCTCGGTAGTAATTTCTACCACTCACCTATCCAGTGCAATGATTATATGTTACATACATATACAGTCAACCCTCCTATAACGGGGTGAGTGCGTACCGCGTTGTATGAAAACCGCTCTGTAAGAAACTCGGATTTAACCATAAAAACCAGGCTAATTCGTTGCGTGTTCTATGGAAACCGTCAACCGCGTTGTATGGAAACCGCGCTATAAGAAACTCGGAACTAGTACAAATCACATCATTCGTACCGCGTTATATGGAAACCAAGAAATACAAAAGACAAGTTAAATTATAAATTATTTTTATTGAATTAAAGAGTTTATATAAAGATTGATAAAAAAATGAAACAAAAACTAAACTAAAAGACTGTTTTCCAACAAAAATAAGAAAGACTTTTGTAAAATTATGTACTTTTTCATCCTCACTGTCAGATATGAGTCGCCTAACTCGCCTTCTTTTAATGGGCAAAATGTCTTCTTCACTTGGTTCATCTTCACATTGGATTTCGATTGTAGCTTTGTTTCTAACTCCACTAAAACCTCTCTATAGTTAGCTAAGCCATTTCATCACTCGCTTTTAAACTTTGCGCTGCGCAAAAAAAAAACTATGAAATAGAAATTTTTTCCATCGTATAAGTTTCCACTGCCGGGATTAAACAATTATAAAACCAATCCTTGAATAAATCTTGAGTCATCCAAGCTTTCTTACTACATCGCAAGAAAAAAAAGCAAATGGGTCTTATTAATGTTTTTCATTACACGGGGAGTTAAAGAACGATTTATTATCATTGGTTTAATCATCAGGCTCTCTGATAGATTGCTACACACATGAAGGGTGATACGTTCTTTTGAAAGTTAAAACCCCTGAGCACGCCTTTTATTTTTCAGAATGAAAATGGTAGTTTTTTCCAATATAATGCCGTCACATCAGCGTTAAAAATCTGATCAGGTGAATAACCTCCTTCATTGATAATTCTAGCGGAAGGAACTTATGGGATGTTGTTGAAGGGAAACCGCGCTGTAAGAGTATCGCGTTATAGGAGGGCTGTCGCAATTTCAGCTCCGCGTTATATGGAAACCGCGTTCTGAGAGTATATTTGTTGTATTTTTATATATCCGTGGTTATAGGGAATAGGACAGAAAACTTAGAGGCGATAGAATGATTATTTCATATTCAAGATATGTTCTTTCAAAAAGCGTAGTAAATATTTTGATTAATGGATTTCCCTTCCTTTTCGAATATTGGTACTTTTGCATTCAGTACTTGACTTTGAAGTTTCAACTGTGTTTGTCATAAAATTATTTGTTCCAAAGAGTTTTAAAACCGTTTAGAGTTATAATAGTTACATTTCCCTGGTATAGTCCGTCAGTTGTTTGTATCCCAAAGTACGGTTTTCAATGTTTACATACCACAACAAGGTATTATGACGAAGCAACTCAACGTATTTTCACTACGATAATAAGATAATTTAAAAAATGAGGTGAATTTTCACATTTCGCGGGAAATAACCTTTTTATTTATTTTGTGTTGGTATACATGTCTCGAACACATGTTCACAGTATTAGCTCTATAGCATGTTTAGTTTGTTCATGTGAGGCATAAATTTGACAAGTGTTTGGTGATTTTCTGCTATCGAAAAATTAAGTCAAAAAAGTTGTATCAATTTTTGTGTATAAAATGGAATTAAATTTTAAAAAACACTTACAATGTTGATATTAGCATATGATGAGAGAACTTTGACTCGAAAAAATGTTTACAAGTGGTACAAGCTTTTCACAGAGGGTCGAGAATGACGACTCCCCCCTCCCCTGGACGCCCAGGACAGCATTAACGGATGAAAAATAATTATGGGGAATCGTCGAATCACAATTAGAGGAGTTGCTGAAGATGTCAGCATATCACTTCGGTCACACCATGCAATTTTTTAGAAATTTTGGGCACAAAGCGTCTGGCAACCAAGATCGTTCCAAAATTGCTAAATTTTGTTCAAAAAAACTTTCCATGAGCATCGCTGAAATCGCGGAATTTTTGAATGACGTCATTCTTTACTCAAAATTTGATGCAACTTCTTTAAAGTCGCCGTTGTCTATTAAGTATGTTGTCTTATTAGATGTAAGGTCGCGGTTCAACAACCAACCCAGAGACTCCTCTATAAAAACAAAAAATGAGAAAATATTTCTGCGATGACTTTCTCTCAGCAGTGACATGAAAAGTTTCTCAAAAATCTGTTTTTCGGAGTCTGTCTTAGGACTTCTTTCAGTAAATTTCTTTTTGCCATTTTATTAGAGTATTATTTTGAAATATTTTAAGAAGCGAAATCGCCAAATCTAAGTTAAGAACAACTTATAAAATATCATTCGATTTCAACGAATTTCGAAAGCTTATCGATTGAGAGCAGACATACTACTAGATCGGTAATAAAGCTTTGGTGGCTGAGAGCAGATATACGACTGGAATGGTAAAAAAGCTTTGGAGGCTGAGAGCAGACATACGTGCGCAAAGGTTTAAAAGAAAAGATTTGAAAAAATAAATATTTTTCAATAAAAATCGGCACCGCTTCATAATTATAAAGTCAGTGTAGTTATTTTCATTATAAGGAAATAAAAATAAATATTTTAATTAGGCTTTATTATTAATTTGCTTACTATTAATGAAAATTAAATTAAATATTCAAGTTTCCGTACTACTGATGCACTTCTTAAATCATCAATTTTCTCCCATTCTTCTAAAAGTTCAGTTTTTAATGAAGGCAGGTCATAAAATTAGCAAATCTGGACAAGATTTACTACATATCTTTTATTAAATTCATTCAGGTCTGGGGGATGTATGGCTCAATCCATATATCCATCCATCGAAACAGTCATTTCGGAATGATGTGAATCAGAGATCAGCAACGAGTATTCAAAACGATGAGTAGATTCGAGTCATACTTATATATACTTATTTTGATATCATACTCATACTACTCATATTCAAAGTTAGAAATACTCATCGTACTCATACTTAACAATACGCACGATGTTGTTGATTTCGACTCTCCATGATTCAACATATACACGAAGCACAAAATAAGTATGATTCAAGTACGAACACCACAATACTCGCTAGAAGGTTGTGTGTGTGCTTTGCTTGCTGTCTTTGTGTTTTCTTTTCTCTTATTTTGTAAATGCAACAATAACTACTACTGTAAATTTTGATAAATGATTCGAGTGACTCGAATGCAATGTACTCATACTCATTGCAACCTATACTTATAAATCAATGTTGTAGCGAGTACGAATGAATCAGAGTAGTTGAATTTTAATACTCTTGACTCACTCATACTCAAAATTTCATAAGTACCTATGAGTAGCGAAAATACGATTTATTGCTGATCTCTGATGTGAATATAATGTATTTTTGTGTTGTTATGTGATGAAAAAAAGCACGAAACTAATTGTCACATTTATAAATTAGTCGGTGCTTTTCATTTGACATGAAACACTTGGTAGATTACTCCTCTTTACCATATAAATCTACTCATATACCTCTCCCTTCCATATGAAACCCAAGAGCACAATTTATTATAGGGATATTAATGACAATAAAGTAGCCCCGACCAAAATTTCTGTGGGAAATCAAAAATTTCTTATGAAGAAATTGAAAATGTGTTGTGAAAATGAGGGGTGACTCTTTTATAGTATGGGGTGCATTCAGTGCACTCGGACTGCTGAAAAATCAGACAATTTCATGTCCAACGAAAAGCAAAATGCTCTAATTCTAAAAATAAGTTTAGTGTCGCTTTTATTACAACATTTTCAAAAAATATATACAACACTGCATGGTACTTTTGAAATACAGTAAGCGTCAAATGATAGTAAACTCCTCAGATCATTTAAAAAACGTGTACATAGATTATATTCATAAAAATATGTTATAGTGAAATATATTATATTGTTACGAAAATGGAAACGATGTACCATCGTTTAACATTAAAACGATAAACAAAAGCTACACAGACAAATGCGGCGAGCTTGTTACAAGTAAACCAACAACAGCAGTGTGAGAGAGAAGGGGATAGACATGTAAGCGAACGCAACAACAAACAATGTGAACACAATACATAAACAACAATGAAGTAGCGATAGAGTTCTCGAGAAAGCGAAACCTCGAACGTTCGACTTCAAGAACCTTCATCAGACTGATTATGTGGCAAGACAAAGCAGGCAACGAGTAGTAAGAATTCAGTCAGTCTTGTGTGGAGTCGCGTTGCGTGCGAAGAAAACAGTCGTGGTTTGACGATCGCCGTTGTAAAGATCTGCGTTGTTAGTGCCTACGCAATAAGAGTGGAAAGTAGAATAGTGAACAAGCAATTATTGTTGCATATGACAAGTTATAAACGGAGGCACACAAAAGTAGTGCGAACAATAAAGAGTTTAATTGAGCTAAACACATATTTGTTTTTATTTTGTTTGCAATCAACGAACTCATATTTAAACGTTTTTAAAAAGGTAAAAACTTAACAATATTATTAATGATAATATTAAAATCGAGTGAAATTGTTTTTAATACATTACTATAATTACACTATGATGTCGCCATAATGTGATGGCTTATTGGACGTGAGCCCACGGTTGAAGCCCCATGTCAGACATCACCAACAAATGTAATACGAAAAACTATTTCTTCGGCAGATTTCTGAAAAAAATCTGATAGTACCTAAAACTGACATGGAAAGTTTCTTAAAAATCTGTTGTTCCAATAAGAAAAGCATTTATGAGTTTTATTCAACCAAATCTATAACTAATGTGATGTTTTTGTAACACAGGCTATTTCACTTGTTTTTGTAACACAGGCTATTTCACTTGGCTGTTTATATGGGAAACACAAACAAAATTGAGTGTTTTTGTTTGTGTTTTCCATGCAAACAGGCAGGTAAGTGAATTATGTTTGATTCATACGCCTACTTATTCAGATTCATAAATTTAGAAAAATACTTATAATACTCATAAATGATTCGAGTGATTCGAATCATTCATCTAAATTTACAGTCTTAGTTGCTGTTGCATTTACAAAAAAAGAAGAAAGAAAAGACAAAGACAGCAAGCAAAGCGAACACACAACCTTTAAGTGAGTATTGTAGTGTTCGTACGCGAATCATACTTATTTTGTGATTCTTGTTAACATTGAGTAAAGTAGAGTAGAAATCACCAACATCATGCGTATATTTAAGTATGAGTACTTCAAACTTTGAATATGAGTAGTAAAGGGCTATCCATTTCGTGGTTTCAAAAGTATGGGACTGGAATTCGACATCTGCCAAACTAAGTTGTGAAACCAATTTTTTTCTCTTCAGTTGAAAGTATTACATTGACGAAAATGGATCGTTTAACTATCACACAACGCATAAAAATTATTAAAACCTACTACAAAAATCGTGCTTTAAGAGGAGATTATGGTTTACATAATCGTCCAACTACACAAGCAATTGGCAAAATTGTGAAGAAATTTGAAGAGACTGGAGTGGTTACAAATATTGAAAGGCCTATGCATCATCGTTTCGCTCGTTCCGCTGAAAATATCGCTATTGTAAGTGAAAGTGTTGCCGAAGACCCGAATGTGTCGATTCCTGGTCGTTCTCAGGAATTAGGACTGTCTTACGGCACATTATGGCGTATTTTGCATTTAGATCTGCAACTACATCCATATAAAGTTCAGCTTACACAACAACTGAAGCCTGCTGACCATTCACAACGTCGTAGATACGTGGAATTGGTGCTTGAACAACAGGCGGTGGACGGCAATTTTTCGAACAAAATTTTCTTCAGCGATGAAGCACATTTCACACTCGGTGGGTATGTTAATAAACAAAATTGTCGTATTTTGGGTTCTGAGAATCGTCAAGTATTTGAAGAGAGGCCATTACATCCAGAAAAAGTCACTGTTTGGTGCGCTTTTTGGTCCGAAGGTGTGATTGGACCTTACTTCTTCGAAAACGACGATGGATCGACTGTTACCGTCAATTCGGAGCGTTATGGTCATATGATAACCGACTTTTTTTTTCCTGCTATTGAAGAATACGACTTGGAGAATATGTGGTTTCAACAAGACAGTGCCACATGCCACACAACTCGAGCGAATATGGCTTTATTGCAAGAGACATTTCCTGGCCGCGTAATTTCTCGTCGTGGCGATATCAATTAGATTAGACAATTATCAATTAGACTTTTTTGTGGGGCTACGCGAAAGACCGTGTTTATGCAGATAAACCTTCAATTCTTGAGCACTTAAAAACCAACATTCGTCAAGTTATGGCTGAGATACCGCCCAATATGTGTCAAAAAGTGGTCGAAAATTACCTCAAAAGAATCAATGCTTGTAACACTTCCCGTGAAGTATGATTATGATATTAAAATAAGTATGAATCCGTATAAGTATCAGAAATTATGAGTATGACTGGAATCTACTCATCGTTTTGAATACTCAATGCCGATCTCTGGTATGGATGTTCTGGTAGTCTGGTGGGTAGGTGTGCTAGACTATTGGCGTGAGGGTCGTGGTCGTGCGATTCCCACTAGAGGCTCTGGTCTGTTAAACTACACCGAGTTTTGTATATAATTCGTAATTGTATTGTAATTAATAAATAAAAAAATAAATATAGTATTTCCTAAAAGTATATGAAAATACAAATGAATCTTCAAAAGAAACCCAATCCTAATATTTTTAACAGATAAATAAAGAAAATAGAAGCGACCTTATAAGTGTGGAATACACTAAACAAGAAATTAATTATTTTTCTAATTTTGTACCAGTAATCGTTTTGTTTTTAGTATATTTAACAGAATATTTTTCAAATAAAAATTTTATTACCTGTAACATGGTAAACTTTGTTACTATTTATTTGGACATTTTCTGTGTCCTGTGTTTACTTTTTTACTTGTTTACTGTTGACATTTTATTTATTGTCCAAGTAAATATAAATATATTTTCTTATTGAACGACCAGTTCATATTAGAAAAGTTTTGCTTTCGAAAAGATGTAATTAAAATTCTAAATTATATTGCATTTGTACAAATCGTTAAATTAAAAAGATTTCCTCTGCAACTATGATACGAGTATATCTTTTTCTAGAGTAAATAAATTTTCTTTTAGAAAATAGTAGGTTTTTCTCCCTTTTATTATGTACTTATTATTGTAACTGGTTTGCAATTTTCTTTCAACACATTTTATTGCAAAGTACATTTTAAAATCAAAAAATACCTGAATAAACCTGGAAAAAGCTTTGTAGTACAGCTAATGAAATTTTAGTTTTTTAGGAGCCATTATTACAACTTGCCGTTAACTAAAGGTAGGATTTTAACGGGCAGATAAATTGTTTTTCATTATTATAAGTGAACAATATGGTAGAAGTGAGCGTTAAGCTAAAGGGAGGATCATCCTGTTACGAAAATAGAAACGGTGTACCATCGTTTAACATTAAAACGGTAAACAAAAGCTACACCAACAACTATAACGAGCTTGTTACTTGTAAACCAATAACATCAGTATGAGAAAAGCAGATAGACAGCTAAGCGAACGCAACAACAAGCAATGTGAACAAAATACACAAACAACAATGAAGACGCGATAGGGTTCTCAGTCCTGTTTGAGTAGGACTACAAAAACGCAAGACAAAGCAGACAACGAGTAGTAGTAATTCAGTCAGTCTTGTGTGAAGACGGGTTGCGTGTGAAGAGAACAGTCGTGGTTTGAAGATCTCCACTATACAGGTCTACCGAACAAGTGTTGTTGATTACCCAAAGGGTGTGAGCAGAGAAGAATATCGAACAAGGAATTATTGTTGAAATTTTTGTTGTATAGGACAAGTTATAAACAGTGGCACACATAAGTAGTGCGTACAATAAACAGTTTAATTGAAAATAAACAAAAATTGGTTTTTATTTTGTTTGCAATCAGCGAACTCATATTTGAAACGGTTTTAAAAAATATTATTTTCAATATGGCAACTTCAAATATAAACAAACTGAGCCACTGCGGTGAAAAACAAACTTTTTTAATTGATCAGTGTTATCGACATTGCTTTGACACTTACCTTTAGTCAAAGGTAACTGTAAAGTTATCTTTAACTTATTTTCGTTATTAAAACTTACAGATAAAATAAAGTTAACTTTTTAAACAGTATGACAGTGCCGGGGCAATGTTGATAAAACTGTTCAATTAAAGAAGTGCTTTAAAAACGCAGTAGCAACGACGGGCTTCGTTTTTTTGTTGTAAATGCTCATTTTGTTTATATTTGAAGTTGCCATATTGAAAATAATATATAATATGGCAAGTTCAAACCTAAACTTAACTTTAAAAGTTACCGGTAGGATGATCCTCCCTTTAGCTTAACGTTCACTTTACCATATTGTTCACTTATAATAATGAAAAACAATTTATCTGCTCTTTAAAATCCTCCCTTTAGTTAACGGCATGTTGTAATAATGGCCCTTATAATTGTAATATTTTATTGTGTAATAACACTTATGCGCGTCTATGCAAAACATGAGTACTTTTGTCCTATTGGGAGTTTCGCTGACAAGCTCGCTCTGCCCCACCAGGATTACAGCAGAAGGAAACGGAATAGGTGAAACATCTTTTATGCGAGCGCGTTGCACTTTTGGGTGACAGAATGTTTGAAGGCCTGGGCATTGTGGCACACGTGTCACTAAGAGATCGAACCGGTTTCATCCGGAGTTCGGAGCTTTTTAAACCTACCATAGACAGAGGGCTTACCTCAGAATGGGTAACACCAGGAGCCATACGGCTACCGAGTAAACTTGTCTGTGAATGGTAAGTTACCCGGCTAACTTAACCTAACCCAACCTTGTCCAATATATTGGACATCATCTGTCAACCAGGTGAGACGACTTATATATACATAACTTCACTTCAGGTCCAAAATCAACATCTGGAAACTAACTTATAGTAAAGTTTTCAGAATTTTGTAACAAAATATTTGCATTTAATGTCAGAAAGTGTTAACATTACCTTTTACACTTTATCTCCAAGTAGAGATTGGCTATGCGTAGCTATGCTAATAAAGCCGAGAATTAAACATTATGTATTGTACGATTTAAGTGGGATTTACCTACAGGCAACGAAAATTTGCGCTGAAAACTTTCACCAATATCCTAGATTTTCGATTGCAGGACCATACCCTTTGTCTTATTACATCTAGAAGACGTGTTCTATTTAACAGAATATTTATAATGAGTTTTGACTTCATTTCGTGTCGACATCCACCTTTAGCTGTTATCGATTTCGATTGGATTCAAGTTGAGGCTACACTGGATTAATCTTTGAAGTAACTGTTGTTACTATTTACCATATCCAAAATAATGCCGATAACAATTCTGAACAAATGAAGGATCATCAATTTGGCTGCAGGAGACAACATACCACCATACAACAGGCTTGTACAAACAGTTAGAAATGCATTCTAAGCTTTCAATAAGGTTTTGTACGAAGTTCTAATGCTGTAAACACAATAAAAGCTGCTGTTGCTGCAACAGCAATCTTTCAAAAATATATAAAAATGCTTATATTAATGATAGCGCGACAACAAACAATGAAACTGAAGCTTTCAATTTACGCTAATTTCTGTTTTCATTAGCAGTAATAAGAGAATTTGTTATTAATGAAGTACACTTTGAAAATTCACAGGAGCGAATTGCAATCGGTGTGATGCAGGATACCATTTTAGGGTCCGTTCTATTTTTACCGTATTCTTCGGACTTGCCAATGAGTAGGCACATTTACATTTTTAGGTTTTTTGATGACACTGCTTTCCTCAGCGTACATAACAGTTCCCCACGAAGCATCTTAGCACATGCAAGAGGGTAAAAGAGAATGAAGAAAAATGTGTTCAGGTAATATTTACACTGTGGTGGAAAACATGCTCTCCAGTACGAAAACAGTAATCCCTCTATTTACGTTTTCGAATTTGTTGTTTCTTCCAACTTCGATTTATGGCGACAATCTTTAAGTGCCGTTGGAACAATAAAAATTATATAAAAGGTCCTGTAACACACATATTTTTTCATATGATTAGCTTGGAATGTTAACCCTAAAGGAATTAGAAAACAAGTTCCGGTATTGCCTTCCATGACCCTAATATGAACGAAGAAAATTCTTTTTATTCAAACATCGGTCGAGTAATAAACACGTTTACCGAGTTTCTGAATTTACTAACTGTAGACGCAAGCTTTAACTCATCCAGAAGTTATACAGAAAGTATAACATAACATGCATACATGCATATCGAGAATAATATTTGTAATAATAATTTGCTGCTGTTTAGTGTAAAGCCACTATAAATTTGTAGAAAAAAAAGCAAGTTATGATTCTAGGTTAGCATAGAAAATATTAAAAATCCTATGTTTGGGAATGCATGGATAGCAGTCTAGATTATCGCGGAAATTTGTTCTATTTTCAGTGTACGTAATTAATAAATTATTAATAATTTACATGAATTGAATTTAAACCCGTTTAACAGATATCACATTGACATGGGTTTCTTTCTATCCATTTTGTTTATATGTACTCTCTTTTGCTATTATATTAATTTTTCTATAAAGAAAAAAGAATACGTAAGTACATACATACATATGTACATATTTATGTATGTACACATAAACATTTAGTCCTTTAATGTGCTTCTCTAATTTCCAGCTTCCTTTGGGCACGCGCATTTCATATTCTCAGATCTGATTTTTATTTCCTAAGACAAACACCCTTACAAGAGTATAATATTTTAGATTGAATATGTGGCAGGAACAATAAAATAAAATGAAAACATAAATAAAAACCAAAAAATTGTTTTAAATTCCAGCATCCACATTCGAGTTTCGAAAGTGAAACTCCCGCTGTGTTTGTTGAATGAATATTTATTTCTGGAGGTATGATGGAGCTGCAACACAACACATTTTATTACAATAAACACATGTTTGTTTATTCTTTTTGTTTCTTTCTCTTCTTCTTGTTTAATATTCTTGTTGTTATGTCGAAGAAGAAAGAGAGTGGATTGTCAGAATTGTGTTTAGCATACAAATGAAGAGACGTTTTATACTCTTTCTCTCTGTGTTTTAATACTTCTCTTGCAATAATTCTGGTTTGACGCATATGCGTCACTTGAACTACTCTCATCTAATTGAATAAACCCTCACTATGTTATGCTTATTCTCCTTGAAATTGTTTGCCGCTCTCTTCGTTGAACTCTCTTGGAGTCACAGCCTCCACTTTTTGTACACGGTTTGACCAAATGCGTGCTGTTATGGAGTGTGTGCTATGTGTTGTCATTTAATGGTGAGTGTCTTAGCAGGAGAGTTAAACTCTGCATTGTGTCTGTGTTTAGCTGTTGCGCTGCAGTTTTGAGTATGTCGATGCGGAAACTGCCGTTAGTTCGGTTTTAGCTCTGAATCGGTTTTGACGGCATTTAAGCGGAATCTTATGACTGTGTTTTAATTTGTATGAATGTGCTACCAAAAAAACAACAAAACAAGTGGAATAAAATTACACCAACAACAAATGATTATGGTTCAACTGTCACCTATTTTCAGTGGCATATATTGTATATTAAATTACCTTCTACTCGGCTTAACCGAAAAAAGAGCCACAAGTTGAAGAAAAATTCCAGTTAAAATATCAAAATCAAAAAGAGTAGAATATTATAAAATAATTATTACCAACCTAGTGCTTTTCCGTGAGTGTTCAAAAAAAACCAAATTAAATAAAATATTGAAAATTATAATGGTGTTTAACGTTTCATGGCGATATTCAGAGCTTTTTAAAATCAAAATGTTGCGTACGAAATGTCTGCATTGTTGACATGTATTCCTCGCCGTAATGTGAAATAGTATTTGTAATACGTAGTTTGAATGATAAAGATATTGAAAGCAAAAAAAATAAAAAATAAATTTCAATAATTGTGCATTTAATCGCGAATTAAAAAAATAATAATACGAGTGCTAAACAGTTGAAATTTATTTGTATCATGTTTACAGCTCTTAATTCACAACACAGATAGCTTCAGCTGATGTAGGCATTAAATCAATCATCACAATTAAATGAACACAGTTAAACGCATACATTTACAGCCTCAGAAGAGAGAAAGAAAAGAAAAATTCTACTCGGGCCAACATTCTGCCACTACAACATATCCTCCCACCCATATGTTAAGGCTCTAAATAAAACAACATTGCCATCACAATACACTGTACATCCATTCCATTACATATTGCGTGAGTGTACAAGTAGGTTTACATTCGTCATTTCAAAACTTGTGCGTATGTGAGTGATAATGCGTCTGCGAAAATATATGGGCAGGGAGTATACGTGTGTGCGTGTATGTGTTAAAAGAAAAAAAATCTGGCATACCTCCGCATGAGTCAATGAAACTTTTCGTGGATGTGAATTTGTGATGTTTATTGTATAAGTATTGGTATCAGATGATATTAACATAATGTGTTCGTTGCCAAGGTTATAATAACAAAATAAGAAATAAAAAAAAAAGTGTAATAACAAGAGTATTATAAAACATAGAAGAGTGATTGGACAACAAAAATGAATAAAATAAATTAAAATTCACTGGGAAAAGGCGTTTTTAAAGGCCTTTAAAATGAATTCGTTAACCATTTGAAGACTTCACAGCTGTATTGGATGATTAGTCAAAAGACCTTCCTTTCTTCTGTCATCTTAAACTATTACAACTACAACAACAATTTTAATACTATTATACTTAGCTCTACAATAACAACAACAATCTAAAATTTTAAACACTGGTCTTTAAAAGTATTTCCTTTCTGGCTACAGACTCCAAATATAATGATTTTTAAAAATATGATACAAAAATCATCATTCAATAAATAAACAATAAGAAATTCTTAATAAAATCAAAAGAATATCATAATTCAACAGCAATTAAATATTAAATGTAAATTACATGAGTTTTCGCTTTGGAAAATCAGCGCTAAAGTTAATGAGAAAAGAAATGCGATATATTTGTACATGTCGGCAACAGTAGAAATGTTTTCATCACACAATGTCATCTTGTGTTCGTTCTAGTGGAAAACACAATACTTAAATGCTATAAATCATTGTTAAATACAAAAAAATTGTATTTGTAATATAAAAAAAAGTTTTCAACTGCCAAAAAATTATAATACAACCAAATTATATACCAAAAAACCTATATCTTTGTATATATGTTTAAGTATGTATATGCGTATATATGTATGTACATACATATCTAAATAAATAAAATTCAAAAAAAACAACAAACACACATTATAACAGCAACAATAAAAATGCAAATTATTTCTCTACAATCATTTAACTGTGTTTCTCATGTAGCTGAAGGCTTTATCAAAATGAATTTACAAGATTTCCTTCTGGTAACGCCTTTCAAATCGCAAAAAACAGAACTCATAACCAATGCTGCAAGCAATATATGTCAACATTGTAGTAGCCGTCTTTATCAACATCAACATCAATGCAATCATCATTATCATAAACATCAGCACCATTCCCAGACCGGCCATTGGATTAAAAATCTTCATTTCATATTATTCGGTAAGTGCAACAATCAACACTTGTGGTAAAACATTCCTCAATAATCTTTTCAGTTTTCCTTTCAAAATATTAACGAAATAAGTTTCTCTCCACTCTATTGATATTATTTTATGTTTTATTTCATTTGCATTCGCTGCAATGCATAAAGCATTGTTATTTTATTTCTGCTTGCATTAAAATAATTATTTTGGCATATTTTATGTTGTTTTTTTAATCATTCATTATTTGGGGAACACAAACCAAGAGAAAAAAGCTGTGTTGATTAAAATCAAGAGATGTATTGGTCTACTAAATATGTTGGGCAAAATATCACTTACACATACATATACATTTAAGTTATTATGCAACGGCGTTGCCTTGTAAAAATATTCAGAAATCAACAAAGTTTTCTTTTTTTAATTGTTTCATAGTCAGTATTTTAATTTTTTCACAACAAGAGATCTTATTTAATGGCTTCCTTTCGATCACACTTTATATTCTTTACCATAAAATACATTCCAATGGTCAATAACCGGGATGCTCGTTACAGTAATTAGGAGGTAGTTAGTTACTATAGTCGTTATTTTTCTTGTATATTATTGGTAGTGTAATTTAATGTAGTCGCCGTAGTCTAGTAGGTAGTGTGTTGGCTTATTAGACGTAAAGCCCGGGTTCGTAACCCAGGTCAGGCATCAAAACGAAATATGAAAAAAAAATATTTCTTCGGCGATTTCCTCTCAGTAGATTTCTGGCAAAATCTATGAGAGTAAATAAAACTTGTCATGAAGAGCCTCTCAAAAATTTGTCGTTCGGAGTCTACTTTGAACTGTAGGTCCCGCCACTCATGTATAAAATTAACACACATAACATGAGTGGTGTGAGAAGCTAGGTCGTAATCCTGACTGAAGGGTTGTAATGAGTAATTATGTATGTATAATTAATAAATATTTTATTATGAAAAAATTTTTTTTTAAGAACGAGTCATTCAAGGTATTGTCCACCGAAAGCTACCACTTTTTTTCCACCTTTTTGGCAATTTATGAATTCCATCCTAATAAGCCGTTCAGCTTTTGTGGCCAAGTTTGAATTGAACTTTGTTCTGAAGTGAGAACATCGAAAAAAAATTATAGGCAGAAGGGGTAAGGCGAAGGGGCTGTATGCATAGCAGCCAGATAAATCAAATCGTCAAATATTTGAGAAAAAATCGTCAAAATCGTCAAAGACGTTAATTGAAATCGTAAAAAAATCGTCAGAAAAAATAAATAAATAAATTGAAAGTTTTTAAAAACAAAAACATATAAAGTCAATGTTAAGCAGCAATAATATTGTATCATCTATACCCATGTGTGGTGTAAATATTAGGAAGTCAGAAGATCTTGACGTTATGGGCATGAAAATTCAGTGTTATGTTCACTAGAACCAACACATTTTTTAGTGCCTCGTTTCTTAAGACGGTGCAATAAATACTTCACTTCATCTGATCTACTTACCATTTACACCATTTATAATCTACCGAGAATGGAATACAACTCTAATTTATGGGTTGGCCCTTAACATCTATTTTGACGCTTCTCAATGCAATGTGGCTTGTGTTTCAGTGTTTTATCGCTACTACAATGGATATTGCGACGTAACACTCGTCTTTCTCGACCAGCACATCCGTATGTGGTCGATTGGCCAGTGTATCGCACACTGCATTACAGACAAAGTTCGTTTGTTAGACGGACTATTCGTATATGGAACTCCCTTCCTGCAGAGATCTTTCCTATTACTTATGGTATTAAAATGGTATAAAAATGTTATAAAAATATTCAAACCTAGTGTCCATAAACACTGCTCCCTCTTTCCATCTTCCTATAATATATTTTCCTAGTTCCAAACACAATGCCATCCCCTGAGTGTTGGTCGTATGAAAAAAAATAATGGGACTTGTTCTTGTTCTTCCGATGGTAATATTAGAAGCTATAATCGAATTTTTAAAATTGTATGCAACGGTAAAGGATAATTTATGCTCAACTACGATGTTATTTAGGAGTTGTAATTTTTTGGCTTTTAAGGCATTAAAAAGGCATAAAATACAGAAAAATCATCACAGGTATTCGAAAATAACTTAAAAATATAATACTTCACTCCTCGTTATTACTAATCTAAATTTCCAATAGTAACAATTGCGAAGCAAATAAAAAGCTTAAGGAGGCTTTTAATGTACTAAAGTAAAAAAAAATATGTAAATTTTTCATTGCTAAAAAATCGTCAAAATAAGGGCAGTTCGACCTCCGGGTACTGTACTTGTCACAGTTGACAAGTACACGTCCTCTAACCTAAGGGCATAAATCGTCATGTCGTCAAAATGATATTTTTGGAGCTTAAAATCGTAAAAATGACGATAAATCGTCAAATCTGGCAGCTATGATACAGCTATAGGTTGAGGTGAGGTGAGATAAAACTTGTTATCCACTGTTTTCTGAATAGTTGTAGACCGGAGCCGTAATATATAGCGGAGAGTTATCATTAATAGATTATTATCGCCTCGTGTCTACTTACATTTTCACGGAGTTTTTGGACTTTATTATATTTATTGTACAAGTGTCTCGTGATAGTCTGGCTAGGTGTTAGCAGCTCATAAAGCTTTTGATCCCATTATAGCATAGAGCATTAGCTTAGCACAATGCATATTTTGCTCGATTGTAGATTTTGCTCGTTCTCTGAGAGAAAAAACTAAACAGACTCCAATTAAAGAAATAAATTTGTATACAACTGAAATCTAAGACAAGGTTTTACTAAATAATCAAATGAAATGATTTGCTTAAAACAATTTAGTTATGAAAACTAAACAGTTATTAATGGAATTATGAAATTATGTTTTGTTATATTTTTAACACGTTGAAGGACACTTACGTCTATAGCCGATAAAGCGAAATTCACTATGTGGTAATCGCCGTCTAAAATGAAACACTTGTTTTTATACACTACGACTTTAGCGATACAGATATGCATTTACCGGTGTACAGGTAAAATCTTAGTAGCATGTTTGGAAACAATTTTTAATGTTGAATTTCGTTTGCCACCTATTACACGAATTGAATTTGTAGAAAGTTGAGACAATTTATCCTTCTGAATTTTTTTTGCTGAAAGAGCAAAACTATACTTCTAATATTTTAAAAATTACAAAAAACCTTTGGTTTTAATTATCAAACTTCACTTGATCCTACTGTCTGTCCTTCAATGTGCTAAAATATAGAATAAATTGATAAACAAAGAAACAATTAATTTTATTTAAGAAAATACTCTTTTACTTTTATCTACTTCGTTCACTCATTTTATAATTGTTCATTGCACTTTACTACAAAACACAAACTTGTTTTGTGTTAATGATATATGTATGTACATACATACGTACATACATATGTATGTACTATATTTTCTATGTGAAGTGCAACACAATCATTTACTGTATCAATCATTCGTTTAATTCGTTTCATTTATTCGCATATTTTGCAACAAATTGTACGCGATGATATGTATGTACTCGTATGTGTTCAACAAACTGTTTTATTTATGTCTGTGTTTGTTTGTAAATAAATTCTATTTTCACACAAATAGGCACACACACTCAGTGACTCACATTTTCCAACTTGAAAATAAAATTCAGTCATGTGCTGCTTTCGCGTTCACATACATATGTATGTATGCAATGAACGGCCAACGTAATTTAAATACACCTGCTTCGATTCGAAAAACTGTTGGGAGTTGTAAAAACTGCACACTGCACACAGCACATTTGTAATTTTACAGGTCAGTGTATGTCGGCAAACAACTCGAATCAACAAACATAGTAAATCAAATCAAGTACATACATTTCGCTAAATTAATTATTTCGAACAAAAAAAAAAAAAAAATGAAATGAAAAAGTAATAAAAAAAACAAGAATAACAAAACGAAAATGTTGAAATGAAATCTAAAAAGATTTGGTGAAATCGTGGGAATGAGTATTCAACAATGATGCATTTACGGTCTGAAAGAAATGAAAAAAAAAATCTTTTAAAAAAAAAAAATTATTAAATGAAATGATTATGCCATATACCATAGTTCTTGGAATGTAAATGCATTAATAAGTTAATAGAAATGCAAATTTACATATATGTATGCGAATAAATCAGAATACATAATCATATAGTCAGTCTGTAAAAAAATGATTTCTAATGCTCTTTGCGTTCGATTAATTTAATTGGAGGACGCAAAAATTTGATTAAAATGACAATGAAGATCACATTTGATGAAATTTTTTTTTAGTAAAACGTTACATTGTTATTTATTTATTTTTATTTATTTATTTATTTAATGCCAATAGATAAATTTTATCCTTACTGACTATATGCAATATATACAATAACAGTTTTATAACAATTCAACACGAACTTTAATTAACAATATAAGAATATGGTTAGGGTTTTTTTAAAACATCTTTACCCTTCGAGCATTCATTAAAGGTTTTACAGGCTCCGTCTAAAGGAATCATTATTTTCATAGTCTGATCTGTAGTATTTTAGTGATAGCAGTTCAAAATTACGTGTAGGTCGCACAGTAACATTGAAATTCAATCAACTGAGCAGGAAATCTGATTCAACATCTCCTCGTATTAATCCCAGGATAAAAAGAGTACTCATCATGGAACGACGACTTTAAGGAGTTGGCAGTTTAATCAGAGCTAGTCTACCCGGATATGGCGGGATAATTCATAGGAGTTCCAACCAAGACCTCGTAAACAGAAAATTAAAAACTGTTTTTGCACTGACTCAATGCTATTTATATGAACTGCATAACAAGGGTCCCATCTGATAGTAGAACCATAATCGAGGATAGGACGGACGAGAGATATGTATAAATAACAATTTTGTTAAATAAGGATCAACAAATTCCTTAGACCAGCATTTCATATATCCAAATATGCCATAAGCTTTATTCACGATCATGAATATGTTATCCCGATAGAATACCAAGGTCTAAAATAGTTTTAACTTTATCCAAAACAACATTCTCAATGCAATTTATTTTTGTTTGTTTTTTTTTCGCGGGAAGGAGGGAAAATGCTTTATGCATTCATGAAGGTCGTCACCATACATGGTATGTCGGACTCTCCCACTGGGTATACCGACTAAAAACCCGCCTTGTCTCCTCACCGGGATATCATTCCACCTCGGAACCACGGTTGTATTAGTTCGAGGTGTTCCCCTTTTTGGCACCTGTGCCAGTTCCATCATTGTCAGCCTGCGTCCAGGCTACGCTCTTCCCTTATTCTACTGCGTCTAGGTCATATTTTTTCCTTCGCAGGACAAATTGTGCACAAATTGTTTTACTGCGTTCCAGTTTTCTCTGCTGTTTATCATTTTCAGCACGACGTTTGTGGCACTAATAATGCCGATTTCAGCCTCGAGACCCTGACGTCTTTCGGCCCAGCGACTGCAGCCGAAGAAAGTGTGTTCGGCATCGTCTAACATCTTCCTCCACCTCCTCGTAGATGCAGAATTGCGAGCGACATTTCCCCATGCGATGCAGGTACTCTCTGAAATATCCATGACCGGTTAGCATCTGAGTTATATAGTAGTCTACTTCGTCGTTTTTTCTGTTTTTCCACACTTGCAATTCTGGAATCAGTTTATATGTCCACCTACCATGCCGTTCATTTTCCCAGCGATATTGCCATTTTAAAAAGACTTCGTGCTGTATCGTTTCTATGCTCTGCGACTGAGTCGTGCTCTGTCTAGCGCTGAAAATTATCTGGCGCTCAATTGCTTGAAGGTCTATACGAACCATTCCAGCTATTATTAAGGCAGCTTGTGTTGATACCGTGCAATAAGAGGGTGTGAGCCGTAAAGCTGCTATTCTCTGCGCAGATAGTAGTTTTTTAGCTCTGGTTCGAGTCTTCAAAGTAGAAGACCAGATTTCAGAGCCATAAAGGAGTATACTATTTCCAGCCTCCATGAGTAACTTCCTCCTACCTGGGAGTGGTCCTCCAATGTTTGCCATCAGTCTACTCAGCTGTGTTGTTATTCTAGTTGCTTTCGCTGTTGCATACTCTATCTGCTCTGAGTAGGTCAGTTTCGAGTCCAGTCTAATTCCAAGGTATTTAATCGATCTCTTCGTAGGGATAACCAAGTCGCCTATATTTATTTCGATCTCGGTCGGAATATGTCGTCTTGTTAGTAACAGCAGCATTCAAAGCAATGATTTTTGAATGAATGCATATTTTATTAAAAATGTCTGAATTATTTAAGAAATCCTCTACCTATTAATGCAACGACTATAATGCCGGTATATTCAAAAGTATCGACAAAACAATTAGATATCAAAACATATTTGATTTGATTAGAGTACACTAAGCGCCACTAAGATTTTAATGCTGGAATCGGTTAATAGAACCGGAAGTATTTAGTAAATTTGCATCGTTCAGAAAAATTTTAAATCCATTCATTGGATTTCTAAATTCTGTTCCTTTCCTGGTGTGAGATGTTACCTGTATAACAAAAAAGTTTCTTTAATAACTTTTCTAAAATTGGAAAAACACTTTTATAGTACTGGCCGAAGAATTTTATTATTTATTGATAATTTTGCAGCACAACAAAAATACGTACTAAACAAATAATTTGGATCACTAAAGTACAATTTCAAAATTTTTCTTCCTAGTATAGTCGAAAGAAGTAGTAAAGCGCATAGAAAAAGAGGGTTGCATCAGTCATCTAACAAATGCTTGAGATATAGTTATTAGTAAGTAAATATCCTCTTGCTTCAAATCAAGTGCTTGATTTTGTCCGTATTCTTAATGGAAATAAAAAGTAATATTAGTGAAATGAAATTAATAAAAGGAAAAAATGTTATTGAAAAGTATGATTAAAACCGGTGAAAATAAATCATAACTCTATTCTCGTGATTATATTGAAAAAAGGTAATGAAGTTCACATAACTGTCTTTCCTGAAGACGATGATATTGTTGATCATTGCTACCCTGTATCAGACGGTTTAGTCTTACACGAAAAGGAGAGTGATAGTGTAGATTCGAAGAAAGAAACTATCAACATTTATACTCAAACGAGTAAGTGTTACTTTCGTAAAGTAAATTACTTTGTTTTTTGGAGTCGCCGTAGTTTGTTGGCTTATTAGACTGAAGCCCCGAGTTAAAACCCCAGGTCAGACATCAAAACCAAAATATGAAAATATTTCTTAGGCGACTTCCTCTCAGCAGATTTCTGGCAAAAATTTGAGAGTAAATAAAATTGCCATGAAAATCTTCTCAAAAATCTGTGTTGTTCGGAATCGACTTTAAACTGTAGGTCGCGCCACTCATGTATAAAATTAAAATATTTCTTTTAATATATTTCTTTTTATTTGAATTTATTTTACATGGGTTGTAACATGGATACAATTTTTCAGGTAAAGTAAAAAAACGAAGGTATATAGGCACAGTTAACTTGAAAAGTTATGGTTTTTGGTGGTATGATTTAGCGATGAAATAAGTAATTAACCCATAGCCCGCTAATGAAAGACCTTGAGTAAGTCCTAGACTTAATAGGGTCAAAATTAATTTGATTGTAGGAATTTGTCATAAAGTTTGGAGGTTTAACTCGTTAAATTTAAAGACTATGAAATTGGTCGTAAAATGCTAATGCATATCACGTCTGAAAAATTTTTCCCTGGACTATACAGGGGTGGCAGCGCACCGCTGTCTTAAAATTTGTAATACAATTTTAAAATTTGAAACAATCGTCATAATTTCGATAACAGAATATCGGTCTGAATATATGTATTTTCAATTAAAATCAATATAAACCGAGTAACACACCGAGTGGCACACAAAGAGTTTATAAATCTTTATTTTTGGGGGCGTAATTCAATATGTCAGCAATTATTTTTTTTTGTTTGTTTTTTGTTGGTTTCAGTTGATAATTCAATTCCAATTGGCAATAACAAAAAACAACGAAAATGAAAAAAATCTATTACGAGAGCAGAAATTGATAAAGCATTGTTTTATATCCGCTGTTTGTAAATAATAATGTTTTTAAAATTGATTTCGTTCTTCTTCTTTTTCATCTCAAACCATCTTATCCAGCTACACCAGCAATTATCGTCATCCGCAACATCAATATTATCAGTTTTTTATCATTGTTGTTGTTGTTAGACTTGTTACAAATTGGATCTGTTTCTCTATGTAACAAGTCATTTGATTCAACAGGGAAAAGAACAGGTTTCTGTCATTTTTGTTGCTGCTGCTGTTGTTGTTGTTGCTGTATTTTACGAGTTACGTGATATAATAAACATTGTGGCTCTTAAGAAAAGCAGAAAAAAAAAATAATAGAAAGAAAAACTTGCCACAAATTGTGGTAGTGCCAGTTCTCGCATAATAAATGAAAATGAAATTTGAGGGTAATAGATTCGTTTTATGTTGAAGTGGCTGCCAATAAACTCTCCTGTGTATATTACTTTCTCTTCCTGGCCCCTTCTCCCCCTTTTTCTGTATAATGCCAGTTTAATGTTGCACAATATTGTCCAATATATGTATGTACTTAATTAACGGAAGTATATGTACAAAAATATTCATCAATCTAGCATAGGTCACTATAACTGGCTATTTAACTGAAACATGTACAATGTATTCACAACTACGCATTCCAATACGAGACCATAACATACATATTGTTAATTGTGCTACAAACTCGTTTAGATCAATAACAACTATACTACGAATATATTTTACAAGCTAACCAACTGGGTGCACATTACATACAACATGTCATTAATTCTGTTTCTTGACTTCCCAATAAAAATTACAAGTATTTCGCTAAAATATGTTTTCTCATATAAAATTTTATTTCGTAGTTTACGACTTAATCGCTAATAAAGTAACAACGAATTTAACTAAACGTAGGCTCGCACCTCACACCTACTCAATTAGGCATACATACATACATACATATGTTTATAATTTGTGATTAGTTTGAGACATTGAGGCGGGTGCCACCGTTTTCACCGCTTTGTCAAACTAATATTGAATTCTTTTATTACCCATTTTGTACGCATCCCAGACAATTGGAAGTAAAAATAAACACTTTAAAAAATTACATGACACATTTGCTTACAAAATCTATATTCCGATTTTGTTTTATCCTTCGAGTAAGGATAATATAATAAAGATACGGGTGTTGGTTGATCGTTTACTGAAGTAGACTGGAATTTATTCACCACATTGCGAATAGTGCTATCGGTAAGATTATTATGGCGATCGTAAGATGGATAAATCGCGCAGTATGTTATACGGTGTTCAGATATACACCTTTATAGTGTAAATCGCAATAAACGCAATTATTGAGCTCAATATTTCAAATAAAGTTTAAATTAATTATTGCGCAATAAATACGCAAATTGTTATAATATTGAGTAAAACTTAAAATGCAACACTGCCATAAGTGTGTTTAGTGAGCATATTACAATTTACCGAACACTTTCTGTTGATATTTGACAACTTAAACGTCAACAACGACAAACAAACACTAATAAACTAACAAAAAACACTAATTTTCGCGACCAAAATGAAAACAATGTTCAAATAAATATTGAGTAAGCTGAATTGCGTATATTATTATGCCTGAACACTTAAAATATTGTACTCAATTAACCGAATATTGACTCAATAAAAGTGTATATCTGAACATAGTATTGCACGAACTGAACAACAATTTTGATATAGCAATTTATTTGCATGTATTAATTAGGGAAAGATTGGGTTAAGTTAGCAAGTAGCTTGTCGTTTATAGGCAAGGTCAATCGGTGGCGAATATGGTCCATTGTGTTACCTAGTGTAAGGTCATAATACTATGTCATAATACGTTTGTTGGGGGATTGAACCATCCTGAAACCGGATTTGTAGGGCTTCTAATACCTCTCAAATCACTCGATACTGCCATCTTGTTTGTTTTCCTTAACGTCTTATTGGTGGACTTTAAATAGTTCGTGTTCTCCCACATAGTACTGATTTCTTTTTCGATGCTACCCATATGTCCAGCATTTTACTATGTTCCTCTAATTTCTATGTAACTCGATTGATTATCATGTTTTTAAACATTTATGATTAATTCTAACATTAGGTAAGATTCGAAACTTCAAATTACAATCTTCTAAGTGCATTAATTTTAAAATAAAGTTACTTTTTCGTTGTATGCATATGAATATAATTTTATTTTAAAGCGACTACACATTTTTACTTGTTTTTAAAAACAGCTCAAATCTGGTTTTGTCCATTTTTTTTTTTTTTTGGTTAGTGTTCGTAATTCATTACGTTATGTTCACTTGAATATATTTTTTTGAATTTATTTGCCATAATTAAACTTAACAAACTTATTCAACTTCTTCTAAACTAAACTAAGTAATTTGAGATTTTTTAACTTTTTTTATTATCCTTATTTTTGTAATTCTACTTGAACTCCAAATGCATTTATAGATACACACATCAAATTTCTTGAACGTTTTTAAGCAACAAAAATAAGAGAATAAAATTAATGCTTTTCATTTCGAATAGTTATGTCGTGAAATATCATAACCAAAAATTTTAATGCCTTAACAAGCAGAGTAATACGGTGTTTAGATATGCTCCTTTATTGCGTAAATCGCAATAAACGCTCAATATTTCATATAGAGTTTCAATTAATTATTGCATACAGCATACAGCACTGTCATAAGTGTGTTTAGTGAGCATATTCCAATTAAACGAACACTTTCTGTTGATATTTGACAACTCAAATGTTTTTCGAAAGTTTTTCGCATTTTTGAGCTTCTGTACAACATAAGCAATTATTTTTTGGAAATTTTTTCTCTTTAGACTTGATTGTTGTTTTTTTTTTAGCATCAATACTCAACGTTAAATATTTTCTAAAGAACTCTGTTATTTTATTATTCGACAGTAATCCAAGTTCCTTAAAAGTATTAACTGAAAGATAACTGTTACACTAATTTCATAACATGTGTTCTTATCACTATTGTACACAATTATAAATATTAGTATTGAATAATTATAATTTAATATATTGTGATCGATAATTAATATATTTGGGCAATTCACACAAGCCCTAGTATCGTTGTATTGAGTGTATTGTTAGACGAATATATGTACATATTTCATATACGAAAATTTCGAATCAATTTTAATCAGTTAATCGAAAAACGATAATAATTTTAAAGAGAATCTAAGCAAATTTCATTCAAATTCAGTATAATTCTCAATTACACTACTGTTGACAGTTTTATATTTCTTTAGTTTTTACACTTGTATGTGAGTATGTGTGTGGTCGCAGCATTATATGCCAATAGTGAAAATTATGTTGCGGTTGAATGGGTTAATATGTGAGTGCATAAAAGTGGTTTCGTTTTAAATATGTTGCGGTTACCACTACTATGAAATGAAACGAAACGTTATATTAAATTGAAATAGGGTGCATCTGTGACCAGTTTGACACATTTTTTTTTCGAGTTTTGTTTTGTATCGCACTCAAACGCTCTCTCATGCCCACTATTAACTCATAGTGCATAATATACATATTTGTGCATTAGTGTAGTGTAAATAAATGTATGCGAGCATTTGTGTGGTTGGCTTCTTTTTGTAGGTTTATTTTGTGGTTTCACATTAAATTGTTGGACATCCATGATGTGTTATGTGTCATTTAAAAGGGTTTCTTTTCAAATCATTAGAAAATATGGTTTAATTTCATTTTAATAATTTATTAATTGACGCTTTTTTTGCAATGTATGTTTAGGAAAATTTTATTATTTATCAAATGTATGAATTATATGCATAATGCAATATTACATTTAACATTTAAATTAAATTTAAAAAGAATTTTACGAAATTAAAATTTCATTTACAAACAGATATGCACTAGTGTCAAAAACTAAAGCAAGTGATTTAATATTTTGACATTTCCATACATATCTGCTATAAATACAAACCTGAGAATTTCTACAGCCTTTGAGGTTCTATTAATTTATTTAAAACCGAATTATTGAATAAAATTTTTAAAATTTAGGTGCAAAAGGCAAAAGATACACATTTATTTAATTTTTTAATTTTCTCACATATTAATAACAATTAATCCTATACATATTGTTACGAAAATGGTGTTCTTAAAAATGATAAACAAAAGCTCCAAAAACAAAAATAATGGACTTGTTTACATGATCAGCGAATAAACAAAAATATAGCAACAACATCAGTATAAAAAAAGAAGTAAACAGTCAACAACAAAGTGCAGTATAAAAAAAGCAGATAAACAGTAAACAGGCAACAACAACACTGCAAGCAACT
Source organism: Sarcophaga caerulescens (assembly GCA_927399465.1). Lineage (NCBI taxonomy): Eukaryota > Metazoa > Arthropoda > Insecta > Diptera > Sarcophagidae > Sarcophaga > Sarcophaga caerulescens. Next base: position 57,403,706 of record OV656868.1, read on the forward strand.
TGTTTACATTTCATGTATGGATGTTTATACTGAATCACTTTACTTTTCTTCTCGACAATTGCTGTATTTAATCTTAACCATCCGGATGGTTACTTTATAAGAATAAACAATTTAAAATATGTTCTCATTTGCTTAATAATAATCTATTAAAACTTAGTGTGAAATGTTTAACATCTTCCCGAATTTACGTGAAAGACGAAGGTCGCTCGTTTGAACAGTCCTCGCTTTCTATACAAAGAAATTGGGATATCCAAACAGGTGAAATACTTACGCGTTATACTGGATAGGAAACTGAACGGGAGACAGTCTCAGGCCTATGGGGAGCATAATTTCGCCTATGTGCAGGAGAGCAATACGTTATAAATTTCGCAAAATTTGAATAATTCAAAGGGTTCAACGAATGTGTTGGTTAGGGATAAGTGGTGCGATGTGAACATCACCCACAAGGGCAATGGAAACAATACTCTTCATCCAACCGATAGAGAAACGGGTTCGATATTAGCCGGCTCTTACAGCGTATCGTCTTCAGGCTTTGAGGGATGGATTAACAAGAGCCAACAATCGTATCACCAGAATATAGTTGGGATACTAGAGGAACCAGATACCAAATATTGCCTCTAGCTACCGCGCCATAATACGGTTTTTTAAGCGGAGGTACGAGCGATCAGGAAATGTATGATCTGGGCTAGTAATCATTCGGTAAGCTTAACGAATAGGGGTTTAAATATCACTAAAGGTGGTCAAATGACTATTAAAGCAATAATAATCCATGAATACGGGATCATTGACTGTCCTGGTTTCATACTCCAGGCCATTAACAATTATTGCAGGTATGGAGCGGTATGCATTATATGGGTTCCTATTCATCATGCAGTGATTTGAAATAAGGATGAGAATATACTGGCTAACAGCGCCAGAGTATTATAACCATAAGGTTGGATAATACAATGCTTTTCATTGTAGTAAAGATCAACACCTGAAACGTATTAGCGTGAAAAGTGGAAAAGTATGAATGCAGAGCATGCGATGAAGATATCGAAACGAAGGAGCACTTCTTGTATAGTGAGCTCGTCTCAGAGGAGTGGGTTGATAGAATTTAAGAAAGAATTTACAAAATACAGACTTCCTACAAAAAGTATGGTGGTACTCATAATGGTAAGCGCGCAACAAGCCTACATGATGGCTTAAGTGTATGCAAATAGGCATTGTTGGTCTCCTCTCCTTCAACTTACCTAACTTTAGTTTTTATGGGACCGATAAATTGTATAGAGACGAGGTTATTAGTTGTAATAAATTTTACTTGCTTCAAGCTGTTTTATTTTATGAGCATAAAATACCGACTTATTTTCTTATTTGCAGGTTAATAAATGTGGGCAACATCTTCAGCTGATAACTTTAACTAACTAGCCGTTAATTACAAAATGGCGTTACAATTTCACATTCGAAATGATTTAAATTTTCCTGTATATGAAAGTGTGGACGGACGATTCAAAAACTAAACAAAAATTTATAGATTTTCGTCTTCTGAAATACTTCAAATCTTGAAATTTTATTCAACTCGTGATTTATTTTTTTATATTCTCCAGTTAGTATTTGAAATATTTTGCAACAACTCATTGCAGAATCTTCGTAGGAAACTGTTTAAACTTTTCCTTTATTCGGGTGTTCATCGGAATTTCACTTAACTTTCATTTCTTTTCTGTTTGTTCTCTTTTTTTCATACGTTTTTTTTTGTTTTTTTTTTTTTTGTGTCAGTTAGACACGAAACGATGTCATAAATTTTTAATCTATACGCAATATGTCTGTCACTCAAACAGTTTTTGATGGTATACTCAGTGCCTTTCTTTGTGTGTTTGTGTCAGCGAGTCAGTTCGCAAAATTATCTGATGGGTTGTCGTATATTTTGGAGCAATAGTATGTGGAAACTTGCACAATAATTTTCACAGCATTTTTCTTGTGTGTCTAACATGAAATTCATATGTGAATGTATAGATAGACCTCGTATGTGCCAGAAATAATGTTGAAATTTGCGTATTTTTCTTGAATGTATGAGAGTAGTAATCGGGAAATACGCCTTAAAATATTTTCTTCGAAAGTTTTCTTCTAAATTGAGTATCGATTAAAATTAAAACATTAAAATATTGCCGTATTATTTCAATGGTGTTCTAAAATAATTTTTTTTGCTTAAAGGATGTTATTAATTTGAGACATTAACGAGACTTATGTATACTGGGCAGCATAATATACAGTAGCGAGAAAAAATAAAGCAACTCTATGTCATATGAAATTCAATCTAGACTCGAAACTTATAACGTTATCCAATTCCACTCCAGTTTGGTTTTTTATTCGTTGATTTTTAAATTTTATTAAAAAGCATCAGTAAGCGTTATTTGCTTCTCTTTCTACCTAATTTTTTTTAGAAAAGTTAACAAGTTTAGCGAGAAAAAAATGCAACGCAATGTGTTAAAGATAAAAGTAGGTTAACTAGAGTAATTAAAATAAAAGTTTAATGAAAAATTCTGAAATTGTGAATTTTAAAATAGAAACAGCTGTCAGCAGATAGCAAATTTGCCATTATAAGGGCTTTGAAAGAAGGCAAATCAATGAATTAAGTTGCTCATCAATTTAATATGAACAAATCAACGGTTTTTCAAATGGTAAAAATAGTAAAAGTTGACCCTCGGAAAACGGCAGTAGATGTTACTAATTATGCAAACGAGCAATTGGGGTCCACAAAGCCAGAGACCGATTAAGAGAGGCAAATTTATTAGCTAGAAGACCAGCCAAAAAGCCGCTTATAAGTAAGGTTAATAAAAAAAAATGGCTTGACTTTACTAGACGGTATCTGCTTTGGTCAAAAGAGCAGTGGGCCAAAGTTCTGTGGAGCGACGAATCAAAGTTTAACTTATTTGGCTCTGATGGGTTTAATTACATTCGTCGGCCCCCAAAACAAAGATATTCACAACAATTCTGTAAATAAACAACATTCTGTAAATAAGACAAGACACGGTGTTGAACATAATATGGCATCGAGTTGCATTTTTTTTTCGCAAAAAGTTTGTGATAAAAATTAAAGTTTTTATATTTACTTTATTAATTTATTTCTATTTCATAATGAAACATTAAAATTAATAATGTATTCAACAAAATAAAAGAAAAATAAGAAAAACTTTCTGATGGCAATATACTTTTTAGACGTTAAGGTGTAGGTACCATCAAGCCGAACAAAGAATACATTTGATATTCAAAGGCTCAATGTATGGAAATGTTATACATCATATCCCTTAAGATCAGGCCCTCCCTTTAACCTATTGAATGCACAAATTTTTTGTGTGTTGTCTGTTGCTATTTTCCACCACTTACTAATAAGTAAGTTTTTCTATTAAGTTTTCTTTGAGATTTAGCAGCTACGCAACTGCTTTTTTCAAATGATACCCTAAATACTCTCTTGGAATCATATCGGTAGTTGGTGGATGAATAATATGCCTGTGAGGTCTTTGAGAACCTAATCATATCTTCACATTAGTAGCAGTATGCTTAGTATATTGACCTGCTGGAAGTAGTATTCACTTCGAATTCCTAATTTTTCACACTTGAATTAGACGCCATGTGCCGACATACATCATGGTATTATACTACCACCACTTCATTTATTTATTTAATACTACACACAACAAAACCAAATGCCTTATAATTAGAGTGTAGGATTACCGTATTGTTAACAAATTTAAAGAAACTTGCAATTACAATTATACAACAATTATAAAAAATACAAAGTAAAACGTGAACGATTAATAACATGCTAATGGTTATGAGAAATAAAATAACAAAGCTTTATTAAATTGTATTGGATTTCTTATATATTCAATATTCCGTGATAACAAGTTTCACAGGTGAATAGTGTTTACATAAACATATGCTCATATGCAAAAGTTTATTTGCGTTTTGTGAACGAGTGAAGATAAGTCTTCTCTCTCTCTTTATGTGTACAATGGGTCAATTTCGACCTCCGGGTACTGTACTTATCTTAACTGACAAGTACACGTCCTCTAATCTAAGTCTTCTTTCTATACAAGTAAGATGGAGTGTGATTGTAAATGATCTTATGCAGAAATTGTAAAGCCCACAGCCTTAACAGCTTCTTAAATGAAATTCTATAAATTTTCTTGCCAAAAGACGAAATCCATTCAAATATTTTTAAGCCAAATACATATCTAATGATGGCTTTAAAAGCTTCATTTAATTTTCCAAAGCTCGAAGCATTACAACTTCCGAAAATTTCACATCCAAGTAGTATTAGTAGAAGATAAGATTTAGCAAGTCGACGTAGTCTAGTAGGTAGTGTGTTGGCTTATTAGACATAAAGCCAGGGTTCGAGCCCCAGGCCAGACATCAAAACAAAAATACAAAAAGTATTTCTTCGGAGATTTCCTCTCAGCAGATTTCTGGCAAGAACTCTGAGAGTAAATAAATTGCCATTAAAAGTTTCTCAAAAAATCTGTCGTTCGGAGTCGACTTTAAACTGTAGGTCCCGCCACTTATGTATAAAATTAACACACACAACATAAGTGGTGTGAGAAACTAGGTCAATAATACTGACTGAAGGGTTGTAATGACCAATTATGTATGTATGTAAGATTTAGCAATCAGCAGTCTTATGTTAAATGCGGTAAAGTATTGTGATTTCCAAAGAGTTCGTAACATAGTGCAAAATTCTTTCAGCTATGACAACATAAAACGAAAAAAATGAAGAGTTCGATTCTAATAATGGTTAACACAGAATATAATCTACTGGGCATCAGATTTATTATTGGTGCAGCGACATTTACTTGCACAAATTGAAAAAACCAAAAAGATTAAAGAGAATGTCTGACTAAGGTAACGACAATTAATTTAAACGCCTAATAAGTAGTTTTATAAATTTTTTAGTGAAATGAAATGGAATCATTACAAAAAAAAAAAAAATTTGCTCCTTAAGAGTGAACAAAAACGGCCTATTTTCTTCATCGCAATTTTTGAGGTACTATTGAAACTTAGAAAAACTCTTCAAAGGTCAAAACACACGATATTGGTGCGAGATCACATCACCTCCACGTAAGATGTGATCATTCCCCAAAAACACTCGTGTAGAAAATCTAATGTGACATGAACTGAAACACGGAGCGCTGTCCTTTTGAATCCACATGTCGTTGGTGGTCAGGCCATCAAACTTAGGTCAAAAATCATCAAGGTATAGTGCTTGCCGTTGACAGTGATGTACTGGCTAACATAGTTCTCAAAGGAATATTGACCGATGACACTGCTAGCTTAAAATCCACAACAAACAATTATGCATAGGATGCTCTTCAATCTCATGTGGATTGGTATCGTCCCAAATTCGAAAGAAAAATAAACGCTAATCAATACGCTATTGACAATATTTGTTACAGGAAGTTAACAAGTGCTTTAATTTTCGTTCTGAAAATAAATAGAGAAACATTTTGTTACAGAATGCTTAGGGGTTGGATATATTTATGTTGGAGCACTCTGTTGATTTTAAAATTGTTACCAAAGTTATTATTATGTTAGTTACATTGTTCATATCATAGGATATGTCAGATGGAGATATTAAGAAAAAAAAGAGAACATTTTTTTACCGTCAGGTATAATTGCATTTGGGTATTAATACGCCCCAGTTTCATTTTATCATTTAAATTTTTATTTTCATACATATGTATGTATTCCATTTCTTTTTCAGTTCGTTTAAGATTTTTGTTGTTTTGTTGCTTTAATTTTGTTTTATTGTGGGGCGTGTAGGTTGTCAATTTATTGCTGCTGCTAAAGTTTACGCTACAGATGGTGCTTTCAACTACTTACTTGATGCTGTAGTAAGTTGTTTTTGTAGTTAATCATTTGTCTTTATGTATTTTGTTTTAAACATGTCGCTTAGCAGTTGTACTGTGGTATACAACAAGTTGTACTGTGGTTTAACACCTCCTACATATAGCAATCTGGTCTTGTTTCTGATTTTATTCATTTTCTTTTGTTTTTATTTATCGAACACCATTGGCGATGTGGCTGTTATTGCCATTACTGGTGTCTGACACTGTTTTCAGTGTTTTCATGTGATTAAGTTATTTGTTGTTGTTATAGTTTTAGTTTTCTATACAATAATTTTTTTTCCTATACTTTGATTTAAACAAGACTTGAAACAAGTGTATACTCTAGCAGCGTGTGGGATGCATGTATTGAACACAATACCCAATTCAAAGCACTTTTTACGCAATTTGTCTGTGATTATAGAAAGGCAACGACAAACAAGATTAGTTTTAAATTGATTGTAAAACAAATTATAATGAAGATTTTTTTATATTTATTTAATGGTGTTAAGTAAACTGAACTGTTATAAATCTGTTAGTCTGGTTTGTGTTTCCTATTTTTTTTATTTCAAGTTTCTTTTTATTTAAAATTCTTTTGCATCACAAACTGCAGTGATTTTGAACCTTTTTGAAATGAATCATAACATTCATTTATAGGGTGGATAAATTATGTTAATGTTTTGGCAAATAATATTTTAAACATCGTACTCTTTTAACATTTGACTTCTAAATTTGAAATATACAGTCAAAGAAAAAATTCTACATACACCGCTGATTTTTATCAAATTGAAAAAAGATGTAATAGAGTTGTTTAAGGCATTTACAATCAAAAATGTTTGAAGAATAATATGACAATATGAAAAAAATATAACATAACATAACGGTGTGTGTAGACATTTTTCTTTGACTGTAACTGACCCCATATTATGTTACGTTATAAATAATAAAAACAATAATTTTTGTAAATGAAACAATTTTGAGAGAGCCTACTTTCAATTAATATAAATGAATATTGGACCTATTTTTAAAAATTTTTATTTTATTTTCCTTTTTTAAATTTAAAATAATATGGCACAAATATTTCCCTTGACAACAATGCGGAAGGGGGCGTCGCAATAAATTATTCTAACAATTATTATATAATTACACTAAGCAACAAAATACAAAAAATTAAATACATCCGAGTAACTACCTAGTCTAAGTTGTTCAGTTAGTTAAGTGGAACTCAAAAATAGTTTTTTTTATATTTCTTGAGCCCTCCAAACTTGTTTTATTGGACAAAAACTGTTTTTTGGAGTTAACAAAAAAAAAAAATATATTGATTACACAAACCGATGTCCAAAATTTAATCCTTTTTAGAAAGGAGAGGGATGGGCCTTTAAATGTACATATAAATATTATTTGACTTAATATGCTATGAGGTTTGAAGAGGTAAACTTGACAAATGCAAATTTTTTTCATATTTTTTCAAGTTTGTCCGTTCATAGCAAACTTTAATTAAAAAATATGAAATAAGTGATAACATTCTTGGGAAGGGATTGACACTTCGTTTGATCAAATAGGACAAAATTAGCACAGTTATTATTTAAAGAGTTTAAAAGTCGAGTTACATCTTTCATATATGTATGTATATATTTTTAAAATGAAATTTTAGTTCAAAAATTTTCAGAATTTTTAATGCATCTTGATTGTTTATCGGAAAATGTGTCAATATCAGGTTTGAGCGACCACCAGAAGTTGGCCAAATTTTGCGCAAAGAGAAATAATAATATATACACAAAACAGAAATATTAGCCGACTTCTGGCTGTAGTGCGAACGTGAAATTGACACATTTTGCGATAAACAATCAAGATCCATCAAAACTTTTGAAAATTTTTGAACTGAAAGTTCATTTGATAAGATGAAATATATAAAAAATGTAACACGACTGTTATACTATTTAAATTATAATTACGGTAATTTTTGTCAGATTTGATCAAACGAAGTGTTAAACTCTTCACAAGATAATTCACTTTCAGAAAGTCAAGACTTATTTTATATTTTTTAATTAGATTTTGCAACTAACAACAGCTAAACTTGAAAAAATAAGAAAAAAATAATATTTTCCAAGTTTACCCCATCAAAACACATAACATAAAAGTTTGAACAAAACGTTTATGTATACCATTTTAAAAGCTAATCTCTCCCTTTTCTAAAAAACTTTGAATTTTTAAAATAGGTTCAAACGTATTTGGGTAATCAATAATTTTGTGTGAAAATATCAAAAAAAAAAAACGTTTTTGTCAAATAACACAAGTTTGGAGGGTTCGAGAAAAATAAAAAAAAGTATTTTTGAGTTCTACTCAACCTAGTGAATAACTTAGACTAAGTAGTTACTCGAGTGTATTTTCACTGTCGCACCGTGTTATTACCTATGTATATAATTATTTTTTTTTAATTCTTCGTCCATAAAAAATCGAATTAAAATTATTTTTAAAAAATTTCATTAGAATTCTTTACAAAATTAAAAATGTTTATGTGAAATATGAAACTTTGTTTTTTAAATTTCTCTTTTGTAAACATTTTTAATAAATACACATATTTGAAACAAGAAGTTATTGGCTAAAATTAAAATGATATTAAATTTCATTAGCAAATAGAAATACAATACACTCAAAGAACTGTATAATTGTTTATCTAGTGTTAGCAAATATAAGTACAAGAACAAAACTATAGTATGATATTAATAATTCTGATATTTGGCACATTTGCTAATTATACTGTTGTTTACAATTACAATTCAACATGTTTGTTGTAATATGTAACTTTATCTAAAACATAAGTAAAACATGACTAAATAGCCATTGGCATGATATTCAAATTTACTTTGTTTCATAAATTTTTTATTTTTTGGACTTAGTGTGATTACAGCCTCAATAAGGTGCGGTAAATTTAGACAGTTTTTGGGTGAATACCATTCCACGTTGGTCGCAGAAATGTACACAATTCTTTCAAATTTCTAAGAGTACAGTCAGCAACTCTTTTGAGAACCCCCGGGGTGTTCGATGGGGTTAAGATGGTCGATCAAGAACTTTAAGGGCCATTATTACAGCTTGCCGTTACTAAAGGCAGGATTTTAACGGGCAGATAAATTGTTTTTCAGTATTATAAGTGGACAATATGATAGAAGTGTGCGTTAAGCTAAAGGGAGGATCATCCTGCAGGTAAAATTTAAAGTTAAGTTTATGTTTGAACTTGTCATATTATATATTATTTTCAATATGGCAACTTCAAATATAAACAAAATGAGCATATAAAACAAAAAAACGAAGCCCGCCGTTGCCACTGCATTAAAAAAAAACTTGTTTAATTAAGGAGTGTTATCGACATTGCTCCGGCACTGCCATATTTTTGAAAAAGTTAATTTTATTTTATCTGTAAGTTGTAATAACGAAAATAAGTTAAACGTAACTTTACAGTTCACTTTAGCTAAAGGTACCTTTAACTAAACCCAAGTTTAACGGCAAGATGTAATAATAGATCCAAAGCAGTTGTTAGCCATTTTTTGTGAGTTTATCAGTATTATGTTCAAACCGGGTAAGTTTGTGTTTACAACGTTTAAATAGGATTGAGCAGACATTGTGACAACTATTCTGTGGGCTATTACAACTTCCTTAGACATCATGAAATCAACCCAAATCATCACAGATCTACCGCTAAACTTTAAAGTTGATCTGACATCTTTTGCTTTCAATTTTTTTTTTTTTAATTTTCTCCAACCTCATTTCGGCACTATTAATTTTTCCCTTCTTCCACCCTTCTTATTTTGTGAAAATTCCGAACATATTTGCTGATACTGTTCGCTGAGCTATAGCTTTTTCACTCTGACACGTCCTCCCTCGCCCGCTCGTCGTAGTGTATTTCTTACTAATTCAAGAGCAACGTAAATATTTTCACTTTCAACAAGCTACATCTGAATTTGAACTGTATGTGAATTTCAGCTCAACGTGACCTTTCATATAAAAAAACGAATGGCTTCGTAGCTGACAACAGAATGTCGCGAAAATTTGATAATTTCTAATTACTGTGTGAACTTTTACTTCGTAATTAAAGAGTCAGATTTTAGATATTGAAATATAAACATAAAAGTAGAATAAAAACCATTCCTAAAATATTTAGAAATTTTTCATTATAGTAACTAAAGAAATGTAATTGAAATGTAAATGAAGTTTTTGATCATCTGTGTATAAAATATATTATATCACGTTTTTCATAACCCTAGCTTAGCATTTGCCCAATAACATATGAAGATGAAAAGTGTGTATTATTGCTAAATAGCTTTATAACCTTTTATTTTTTGTTATTTATTAATAACAATACAATTACAAATTATATTTAATTATTACGAGCAGAGTAACTTTCATCTTATGCTCGGTGTAAAGTCTCCGGTGGGAATCGAACCCACGACTCTCACGCTAATAGTCTAGCACACTATCCATTAGACTACCAGGGCACCCTACTTCATAAATTTTGGCATGTATTAATAATAAACTTGGAAACGTTATGCTAATTTACAATACTTTAACAAACTTATTCTGTGATTTAATAGTAATTAAATTTTTTACCACACTATTATTGAATACTTATGAATACAAATAAAATAACACACACACACACCATTCCACGGCAATAACAAGATTAATAATAAAGACCAGAATTGAAGTAGATAGGAGAAGATGAAATAACGTTATGTTTATATATATGTAAGTGTGTGTGTTTGTAAAAATAACTTCTCACTCACGCGTGCTCTATACGATTTCCATATGTACATACATGTATGTATAAATATGTAAATACATGTGTCCTTAAAAAGATATCCTTGCAATAAGACTATTGATACCAGCATTTATTTTAGTTCCATTATATGAGTTTAGTGTGTTGGTTTACATGCTATATACATATATACACACATAGAAATATACATATATGTATTATCGATTTTATTTACATCTTGGGTTTGCGTAAATATCTTTATATACGAGGTCATATGTACTAATCTAATAAGATGTGTGACTTGGAAAATAGTCAAGAATTAAATTATCGATTTCACATGAGTATTGCATTTTACGAAATCTGCTTAAATCTACATTTTCTTTAATATATAATTTAAATTTCTACGTTTCAAATTTCTAATAACACTATGCGACAAAATAAAAAAATTAAATACATCCAGCTAATGACATAGTGTAGGTTGTGAGTTTTGTTGAGTAGAACTCAAAAATATTTTTTTTTTTATATTTCTCGAACCCTCAAAACTTGTTTTATTTGACAAAAACTGTTTTTTGGACTTTACACACAACTTTATTGATTACATAAACATTTCTGAACCGATGTCCAAAATTTAAACTTCCTTAAAAAGGGGAGGGATGGGCCTTAAGAACGATATACATACATATATTATGCGACTTAATATTCTATGAGGTTTGATGAGGTTAACTTTTCAAATGCGAATTTTTTTCATATTTTCTCCAGTTTGTCCGTTCATAGTAGCAAACTTTAATTAAAAAATATAAAATAAGTGATAACATTCTGAAAGTGCATTATCCTGTGAAGAGATTGACACTTAGTTTGATCAAGTCGGACAAAAATTACCGTAGTTATTATTTAAAGAGTCTAACAGTTGAGGTATCTTTTTCATATATAAATTTTTTCAAATTAACTTTTAGTTTAAAAAATTTCAGAATTTTTGATAGATCTTGATTTTTTATCGGAAAATGTGTCAATTTAACATTTGAACCACCACCATAAGTTGGCCAATCTTTGCGTAAAGCGAAATAATAATATTTGCCAAAAACACAAATATTAGCCGACTTCTGTTAGTCGTTTAAACGTGAAATTGGCACATTTTGCGGTAAACAATCAAGATCCATCAATAATTTTGAAAATTTTTGAACTAAAAGTTTATTTGATAAGGTGATATATATAAAAATATATAAAAAAAATATACTATTTAAATAATAACTACGGTAATTTTTGACCGATTTCATCAAACTAAGTGTCAATCTCTTCACAAGATAATGTACTTTCAGAATATCATCACTTATTTGATATTTTTTAATTAAATTTTGCAATTAAGAATAGCTAAACTTGAAAAAATGAGAAAAAAATTATATTTTCCAAGTTTACCCGTTTATGTACACCGTTTTAAAGGCTCATCTGTCCCCTTTTCAAAAAATATTGGATTTTGGAAATAGGTTAAAAAATGTTTGGGTAATCAATAACTTTGTGTGAAAAGATCTAAAATATAGTTTTTGACAAATAAAACAAGATTGGAGGGTTCGATAAATATAAAAATAAAATATTTTTGAGTTCTCAACAAAACTCACAACCTACTCACTATGCCATTAGCTGGGTATATTTTGACTGTCATACCGTGTAATTTTTCTAAAATATTTTAATTATTAAATATATCTGTATCCGGAAGATTACAAATTTATTTTTGAATTTTCTCCGAAAAAATAAATCAACCCAACACTGACTTTTAACACTCATTTGGAGGCAGGAAATTTATATTAAATAAGCGATGAGTAAACTATGCAAATCTTGAAAGTGATTTAAAGATTATTTGTACCTGTGTACGAATTACATGCAAATATTTGCGTTGAAAACCTTTATCAAAATTTTGTAATTACTCACCTTCTGAACCGTCTGTAGTAGCCTGAAATTATGCCCACCCTTATGTTAATGTAGCTCTCACAACAAGTATGAGGATGAAAACACCACAGGATATTAATGTTTTTTTTATCATGTTGGAAATAGATAGCTGCTCAGCATGCAAGTTTGTTCCACTTATTTTGTTGGTTTCTGAAAAAGAAGGAAATTGGAATATGAAAATACAATTAGACATTCGGTGTGTACATAACGGCGTAGAACCTCTGCTGGTGTTTGCAAAAGATGTGACATTGAAGTAGATTATTGTATTTACAGTACGATCAAATTCACTATTTATGTAAATCGCAGTCGCCGTAATCTAGTAGGTAGTGTGTTGGCTTATTAGACGTAAAGCCCGGGTTCGTATGCTAGGCCAGGCATCAAAACGAAATATGAAAGTAAAATATTTCTTCGGCGACTCCCTCTCAGCAGATTTCTGGCAAAAACTCTGAGAGTAAATAAAATTGCTATGAAGAGCTTCTCAAAAATCTGTCGTTCGGACTCGACTTTAAGCTGTAGGTCCCGCCACTCATGTATAAAAGTAACTCACACAACATAAGTGGTGTGAGAAGCTAGGTCGAAATCCTGACTGAAGGGTTGTAATGACCAATTATGTATGTATGTAATGAACATACTTAAATACATATGTACATAATTAGTCATTACTATCCTTCAGTTAGGATTATGACTTAGCTTCTCACGCCACCTATGTTGTTTGTGTTAATTTTTATACATGTTTGGCGAGACGTAGAGTTTACAGTCGATTTTGAACAACAGATTTTTGAGAAACTTTTTTATGGCAATTTTACTTGCTCTCAGAGTTTTTGATAGAAATCTGCTGAGGGCAATCGCCGAAGAAATATTTTTTACACGGGGTTTGAACCGTGGTCTCACGTTTAATAAGTCAATGCACTACCTGCACCACCTCTAATATGTCTAATAATTTATTTAAATCTAATAATAATTTTATTAAACTGATAACTATTTCCATTAAATTAACTTCAGATAACGCACAATTATTTGAAAAGTTTTTTTTATTAACGCATTATATTTTATTTATATTTCACGATAAGTGTTGAAAATAAATTGAACTAATCAACATTCTTTTTATTTGTAACTAATTTCATAATTAGGTCAGGCAAAGCGTGCCGAACTTGTGGGAATTTTAAAATCAATAATTATGCTGACCCTGCTAAACGTCGCTTAGACCGCAGAATCAGGAGTATTGTTAATTTAAGTGCACTATGTACTTACATACAATACATATACATTATGTATATATATATATCTGTATATATACAATTTTTCTTTTTATATGAAAATACAAATTTAAATCAAAAAAGAGGCATAAAAGCAATAACTTCCAATTGATTAAATTTTTTCCAAAAAAAGAGAAAAAGGTGTATAAAAGAGGGAATGGAGAATGATACGAAAACACACTGCCTTACGTCTTCATACATATATTATGAAGAATATAAAAAATTCATAAATTTAAATTTAAGGCACTAGGCCAAGAAAATGCACATATTCATGCAAACTCTTACACAAACACTCTTGTCAATAACTCTCCTAAAAGTGCTTTGAAAAGTTTATAAGATGCCATTATTTTCTAGGCAAGTACGAATAAGAAACAAAAAAAAATTGAGAAGAATAAGAAGTAGTGAAAGAATAATATGTAAAATCACACACATCGATATACGAAACTTACGTGCACACATATGAATACTTACATACGACTCCTTCAAATATCGAGAACAAAAAAAAAAAAAAATTTTGAAATGGAAAGTAGAGAAGTAAAAAAATTTTAGGTAATAAAGTTGTTAAGTAGAGCTATTGCGAAAAATGAGAAACTTAAAATAAATGTGGTGATTGAAACAAAATTAAAAAAAAAAAAAAAAAAAAAAAGAATAAATTAAATTCTTTCTTCAAACTTTATGAAAACTTTACAGTTTTAAATGCCATCACTTTTCACCTATTAAATATTAAATACAAGGTAAAATCTCTAAGCGATTGTTCAATCCTACTCTACTGCCCATAGTATACACCAAAGATTGCAATGGAAAAATTTGAAACGCTTAAGGGCATCTCTTATTCTCATAACTCGACTATTCATACTAAATCTACTAAATCTTTTGCATTTGCATCTGTCAAACAATTGCACGTACTTTTTTACTAACGTAAATTTGTATATAAATCAAAAAATCGATTTGAAGTGTAAGAAGGTCATATATATTGAGCAGGCAACTACAAATAATAACTTAAAAAACCCTTCACCAACCTCACACTACATCATGTCCGCCTACATGTTTAATTTGCTCCAGAAAAACATTTCGTATTTTGTCCTATTATTCATAGTATTCTTCTTATTCAATTCGAATGGAATTATTTTAATTATTATTTGTCGGAAAATAAAATCGTTTTGAATTGCAATATTGTCTAGTTCATATGCTTTCGAGCAATATAATGCGATTCTGCGTAGCTGCAATATAATTTTGAGCCCAGTTTGAGCTGCTCTATTTTGAACGTTATGTGTACTTATTGTTAAGTTTAGATAATCTACTAAGGAACTGAAATAAATAAATCCTTCTTAAATCCTCGTACAATCCGTGCATTATGTATAGTTGGCGTACATTTCGATCCGCATTTTCGAAGAATTTCTTATACAATTTCTAGTTAACTTTCTATTTATTTCGTGGCTCTTCATACATCTTGGCAAAAAATACTTAGCAGGGGCCTAAATATTCTTACAATATTAAGCACACTCTTGACGAATTGCTATATAAGTTATGAAAAATAAACTGCAAATCACTCTACGTTAAAATTATTTGAGTTTTCACCGTGTAGTGATCACCGGAGTGAGAACCGTATGGTAGCCCTATTTATGTGTGATAAGAGATGAGGTGATATTTTTAAAATGCCCAGCCAAAATTAGAGACCAAAGGAAAGTTCTTAAATCAAGAATTCAACAGAATATGTTTCCTAAGCTTAAAAACTATGGCACGGGGGAAAAAATTTTGCAAAAGTTCATGAGTGTAATTATTACAAAAGACTTTGGACTTTATATATACATACATACATAATTGATCATTACAATTCCTCAGTCAGGATTACGACCTCGCTTCATACGCAATACATGAATGGCGGTCGACTCCGAACGACTGATTTTTGAGAAACTTTTCATGGCAATTTTATTTTACTCTCAGCGTTTTTGCCAGTAATATGGTGAGAGGAAGTCGCCGAAGACATACTTTGGTTCTCGCTACTTTCAAAAGCCGTACCGGTCACTTGTTGACTACAGCTGTGAATAAAATAGTTTTGCATCCTAATGCAAACGTCTTTCAGTTAAGTACGGCGGTAACTTGTAATTACTAGTAAAGCGTTTTTCAATCTAGGGTAAAACCACTCTACCATTCTATGCTCCAAAATCAAGACTTTTAAACGACAGTTTATAAAACTAAAATGACCCTAACAGAAGCAACTTAGCAGAATTTATAGCCTGATCTGAATGCGCGGGACAAAAAATTGTGAATTTTTTTAAATTTTTATGAGTTTTTTGCCCGAAAATCTGTACTTTTTTTTGTGAAGAAATAATGACCGATACTAAGCAGCATTATCTAAATACTTACCCTCATCCACCACTTCATCATCTTCACTGAATTTTAAAATAAATATTCATTAAAATATCTTTCATTATAAAATGTGGGAATGTATTCGAGTTCATTCTGAATATTCGAATGAGTTTATTAAAAAGAAAAAAAAAAAAAAATAACGACGAACAAATATTGCTTTGTTGTTTATGGTGTTGTTTGATTTCAATGTATCTGTTACCTTAAGAAGATAAGTTTCAATGACTTTTTATTGACGTGGTCGGTCGTTTTAGTTTATTGCTAATGACCAGTGGAGCATTACAAATAAATTGAATTCTAATGCAAATTAAGGTGACAAAAAAGCAACAACAACAATCTTAAATTTTGTGTGTATGCGTGTGTTTACATATAAAAATGCCATAATACTACTGAAGTCTCCTGATAATGTGGGAAATGGTCTGCACAACATAGATGTCTACAAATGCGCCGGCTGGTGGGCTAATTGAATTGGATTGATGTGGACAATGAACAAACAGTTAGAGAGTTAGGACATGTTCATTTAGAAAGGTCTTTTATGGCATAAGCCACAAAATGAAGACGTTTACAAAATGGGTACCAACTAAAAGCTCTTATTACACAACAACAACATAAATATGGTATACGTATGTACATATATAAATATATGCACACATATACATATAACTGAGTAAATGTATTTACGTTTTTGAGATTTATACAGAAGTACCGAAGAAGGAAGTACTACGTGAGAACTATCAAATTGCCTTAGAAAATAAATTTAACTGCTGGAATTAGCAAATAATTGATGTATTTATCGGAAAATTTATTCAAAATTTGGGCAAGAACTTGATTAATGAAACTGAAATAAAGATCACAAGTTTGATAATGAAGATAAAGGGAAGATTCTTTTTGACAGCAGTGTAATCCTTGAAAATAACAAGACGGAATATTTAGGATGTACAAGATGAAGTATCGAATAGTTGAAATTTATGAAACGACATATTTTAGTTCAATTACCAGTGGCATAAGCTCTGTTGAAAAATACATTCATACATCATAAGTCATTACAACCCTTCAGTCAGGATTACGACATAGCTTCTCACCTCACTTATGTTGTCTGTGTTAATTTTATATAAGAATAGCTCGACCTACAGTTTAAAGTCGATTCCGAATGACAGATTTCTGAGAAGCTTTTTCTTGACAATTTTTTATTTAACCTCAGAGTTTTTGCTTGAAATTTCGTTTTGTTGTAGATGTCTGACCTGGGGTTTGAACCGAGGCCTCATGTCTAATAAGCCAACGCACTACCTACTTGACTACGTCGACTACTAGCACTCTTATCTTAATTATTATTTCACGAGCGTACATTTTTTGAAAATGAGATTCAGATGTACTCGTTCCTAAGTTCTTGTCCTTACTTAAGCTAAACTGTTTAGCGCTATTGGTCTACAATTTACAGGAGCGCAAAGGTAGTGGCTATGAAATATTGATGTTGGCATTACACGTATATTTGAGTATAATGAACAGCAAACATATATGGGCGTATATACCATAAATATTTTTGCTATTATATACTAATGGGTGGGCCATCTATCAATTTAAATTTGAACCATCGGTTATTTCGAATCTGGCAATACTTATGTCATTCTATTCTGTCACAAAATTCAGTATATTATCTCCACTTAACGTAATGAATCAATTTATGATTGAGCAACGTTGGGCCAATGTGAAACTGTACGATGATGTTGACTTTGCCAAAAAAAAACAGCTTTTAGAATGAAGCCCACTTTTCATCTTGGTGGGTATGTTAATAAGCAAAATTGCCGCATTTGGGGATCTGAAAACCCATACGTAGTCTTACAAAAGCCTATTCACCCACTACGAGTGACTGTTTGATGCGGTTTGTTGAGCGGAGGCATCATTGACCCATACTTCTTTGAAAATGAGGACGGCGCAACCATCAGTGGAGACATCTATCGCACCATGATAACCGACTCTTTTGAACGATGTTTGGTTTCAACAGAACGGTGCAACTTGTCACACATCATGCCACTGTCAATTTATTGCGCTAAACGTTTGATGGCCATTTAATTAACCGAAATGGTGATGTCAATTGGCCGAACGAAAATTGGTCCGATCGAAAGAGGTTTTGTGATGCCACTCGCTGCAGCTATATGAATGAAATAATATTCCATTTCTAATCGGAACAATTCGACGCCTCCATTCTATAACGTTCTAAGTGTACTTAGAACGTTTTTAATGTTCTTGCATTTTTAAATTCTACGTTCTCTAACTTAAATAGTGTCAAAATTTGGTCAAGATCCGCCGATCCGTTCCGAAGTTATAGGGAAAAATCTACTTAGAATACACATATAGTCTTATGTAGCGTGAAAACTTTGAGAGCTCATAACTCAAAACACACTTTTTCGACTTAGAATGTTAATATGGTCCACCCTATATTATTTGTAATTATTTAATTACGTATTATTTTCATTTTTCAGTGAAAATAAATATTCTTAAGCCATGTTCGGTTTCCTAATCAGTTTATGGAAACAAATTTTCCTTATTTTTCTAAATTTTATTGAATGTTGAATGAAACACAAAATGCCAAAATATGCAAATAACGTACACAAGCGTACATACTTATGTATATGGACAGATAAATTCTATTTATGTACGCTTGTACACTTGCAATAAATGCAGTGGTATAAATCAATATGTATGTACATATGTTTGTCAATAAAATATTTGTATTAGTCGGTTGTATGTTTGAGCACTAACATGTTTCCTGCATTTTTCTGTCACTATAAATATGACCAAAAATCACAGTGGGAGATGTCAACAACATATTTAAACACAAATAAATAAAATAGCCTCCTCACAGTATTCAAGCGCCCTCCGCATATAATCATTACACAAGAAATATACAATTTTAGAGTTAGCGACTACAAATTTGTTGTGCACACATGCATATATATTTAGATGTATAACGGGGCAGACAGACGAAAAACATCACGAACAATGTATGGAAATACATACAAAGAAACGGGGATAGACATTGTACATATAAACATATGCACTTTAACACTTGCTTAAAAGCGAAAATGCAGCTCTGAACAGCATAAATGCATGTGAGCAATATGCATTGAATTGAATTTAAATTTAAATGGAAGGAGACTGGAAGGGCAATATACAAATACAGTAAAAATAAATAAAATTGTCGATGTAATATGAATGTAATATTGTTTATCGATGCGATGTTTTTCGGTATTAAATGGTTTACGTCCTACAAAACTGTGTGTGTGTGCATGAAATTAATATTGTTTTAGTTGTTGGTACTAAAATGACCTCCTTCAATTAAGTTTGTTTATTGCATTTATTTTTAAGTTCCTCGTTTATATTTTGGCCCCATGCTCTTCAATCAAAATTTCAATCTTCAAACATTCTGTATAAAATTTAAAAAAATTTTGAATGTTTTATTTGGTTTTTAAAAAACATCTCCCACAATCATGAAACCAGTATATCAGTGTACAGTGGTGAAGGAAATAATAGGGACACAAAATATTTGTTTTCATTCAAAGACATTCTAATTAAAAGAAGAAATTTTTATAAATAACAATCCTTCTTTCTTTAAGGATATAAAATATTTGAAATTTTGAGTTCCCTGGTAGTCTAGGGGGTAGTGTGCTAGATTATTAATGTGAGGGTCGCGGGTTCGATTCCCACCAGACCCTCTATCTGTTATACTACACCGAGCATAAAATGTATGTTACTAAGCTTGTGATAATTAGATAGAATTTGTAATTGTATTGTAAAAAATAAATAAATACATAAAAATAAATAAAATCTCAAAGTCGCCGTAGTCTAGTAGGTAGTGTGTTATCTTATTAGACTCGAGGCCACGGTTCAAACAGACATCGCCAACAAAACGAAATACACTAAAGACCCGACTTGTGTCGATCCGATTAGCATCGTTTCGATTTGCGTTGCTTTTTAAAAATTAACAAAACCCAGCTTGCGTTGTTGCAATTTCAACTTGCATCGATTAAATTTAGCTATAGAAGCCGAATTTGAAGAAATGAAATAGAATTACATTAATACACTTTATTGTCTAACGATGAGGAGCTTGATAATGAAAATTTATTATCCATTAATATTCAGCATGCCTTAGAAGATGATGATAAGTGATAATACATTAGAGGAAAAAAAAAAATGAATATATAATATTGATAAACGGATGCCATTGGATGCCATTTAATCGGCATTGGGAAAGTGCTGATGGCAAGTCCTTATCCAACCTAAAAGTGGTGCCTTCCTCCAAAATGCAGGAAGTGTTTAAGGAAGTGATAATGGAGCTAACGGAGGACATCTTGGAGCGACAAAGACTTTGGAAAGGCTAAAACGACGTTTTTACTGGGTTGGATGTCATCAAGCAGTGGCGAATTAGATAGCAAACTGTACCCAGTGTATTGCAGATAAAGGTCCCGTAATAAGAGGTCGATGTCAGCTGCAACAATACAACTCGGGCGCACCTTTGCAGATGATAGCGATGGTCAGCGATAGAATGAAAGCCAGGTATGATAGAGCAGCAAACACAGAGGGCTTTCATGAGGGACAAATGGTACTACTCTACAACCCAACGCGGAAGACGGGATCATTCCCCAACGTACAAAGTAGCTGGGATGGACCGTATAAAATAATTAGACGGTTAAACGATGTCGTGTACAGGATACAGAAAGCTGGCAGCCCCCGGACAAAAATGAAGGTCGTGCACAAAGAGCGACTGGTAAAATATGTGAGAAGAGATAATGAGCCTATTCGGGACGAACAGGCTTAAGTGGGCGTCAGTGTTACGCAAATCGAAACGACCTAATATCGTTTCACATAAAAACAAAAGCTACAACAACAAGAGACAATGCGTACACAATACACACGACACAAATATACACTAACCCATAAATCGAACTTCTTATAAGTAAACCAGCTACCACAAGTATGAGAGAAAAAGGGAAAGACAAGTATGCAAACGCAACAACAAGCAATGCAGTCGCCATAGAGTTTTCGAGAATGCGAAACCGCGAACGTTCTTCTTCAAGAACGTTCGATGTACTGTTCGTGTTGGACTATAAAAGGGCAAGACAAAGCAAGCAACCAATTAGTAGTAATTCAGTCAGTCTTGTGTGAAGAGCGTTGCGTGTGAAGTAAACAGTTGCGGTTTGATGCTTACAAAAAGGTTGTAAGCAGAGAAATATAACGAACAATCACATATTGTTATAGTTATTGTAGTGTGTGTGAATAAAAGCGAATAAGCAATTATTGTTGTATCGGTTAAGTGTGAATAGTGGCGCAAAAGTAGTGTGATAAATAAAGAGAGTTTTATTGAAATAAAACACATATTTGTTTTTACTTGGTTTGCAATTAACGAACTCATATTTAAACGTTTTTAAAAAGGTAAAAACGTAACAATATAATAATATTTCCAAAGCTATGCAATTAATTTCCCATGCATTGAATATATTTTTTGAAAGCGATCCTGCCAAAAATCGTAGCTCGGGCATAGCAGCATCTGTTGACCAAGACATTAGTTGTTACAAAGAAAAATATCAGCAAACAAAATCTCTATTAATTCAACAAACCTTAGACAGTTTTGTTAACAAAACTGTAAGACCACCTAATCAAATGGAGTGTTGTTGATTTGGATTTATTATTTGAAGATAGCACCACGATTTCTTCTTTAAGCTAATTTTTTTTAATAAATAAATTTTATTGATTTTTGTTAAGTTTTTTTTTGTTAATTTATTGTTTTGTTATTTCTTTATAATAATTAAAAAATATTTACTGAACTAAATAAAATAATGAAATATGTTTTCATACTTCTTTTTTATACGAAATATTAAGTTTTTTGCTTCATTTTGAATTCTTGGTCCCAATAAATTGAATTTCAATTCATTTGTATAGAAAAAGTTGATTCGATTTGCGTCATTACGATTTGCGTCGCAATTCTCCGGTCCCCATTAAAGACGCACGTCGGGTTCTAGTGTATGAAAAATATCAGTGTTGCCAATTTAGCGCCTTTCGCACTATATTTAGCGCGTTTTAACCACCAGAAGGTCGCATTTTTTCTCTTTAGCGCTTTTTTAAGAAAACGCGCTATGTTGGCGCTTTTCTATTTGAATTTTTTAAGTTCCACATTAATAACATTCTTCACACTTTTTTTACAACCCTGGACAAATTTGTGTATTTTTTGTTTTTAGAGCGATTTTCTTAAGTCAGTTAAGCTAATTTTACTAAAAATACGAAAAAAATTTTTTTAAAAAAAATTATATTTAAAAAATTGATAACAATAATGGTAAAATTTAAACTTTATTAGCCTTATTTAACTTAGTTTTTTTAAGGCTGAGCGTTATATACAAAAATACAGGAAGGCTTGGGAGTCTGATGCCTTATTCAAGAAATGGATTAGGACATTAGAAAAAAAAATAACCAAAGCCTTATGCATTTATTGTAAATGCCAAATTTGTGCAAAACGAGCGGATCTTATTCGACACATAAAAACAGTGAAACACCAGAAGGCTCTAAAACCTTTCAATGCTTTGGAATTGGGACAAGCTCATATAACGTTTACCACAAATTTAACCGAGAATCGAAAAAGCCAAGCACTTTATGTAGCTGTTCAAAGCTCAATTTAGTCAGTTGACCACTTGGGTAATTTATGCAATACAGTTTTTATAGACAGCAAGGCAGTAAATTTTATTTTACACCGTACTAAGTTCACAAAAATAATCACTAATGTCTTAGCACATCATTTTATTGACAATTTGTTAAAGGATCTGTGAAGATTCTTGCTTTTGCCTAATTCTAGATGAAGGTACATATGTATGCTTTTAAACGTGGGTAATGAAATATTGTTTTAAAATCTTTTTAAATATGCTTATTTAGGAACCGATATTTCGGTTGAAACTCTCTTAGGAATTTGAGTAGGAGGACTGCGCATTTCGACCATAAAAAATTGGCAACACTGAAAAATATATCTTCGGAGACTTCCTCTCAGAAGATTTCTGACAAAAACTATAAAATAACTATAAAATTAACGCACACAACATTAGTGGTGTGAGAAGCTAGGTCGTAATCCTGATTGAAGGGTTGTATTGACCAATTATGTATGTACATATATATGTATGTAATAAAAATTCTGAAAATATTGTCTGCAAGTGGTAATGGTCCTTATAACTATTACCATTAAAGAAGTTTATTATTCCAATAATTATCAAGGCTTTCTTTATCTTTATAACCGCTAGGCATTGTTGGTTTATTGAATTAACAATATTAAACCAAACTCCCGGAAATATAGAATGCCAAGTTTCCTCAAGTTTGTTACACATTTGCTATTTATTTTCAGGGTGAAAAAATTTATTTATTCTTTACAGGTCCAGTAATTGTGAATGTAACTCCATTACTGGTTCTCGATTTTCTCCGGCGACTTCCTCTCAGCAGATTTCTGGCAAAATCTCTGCGAATAAATAAAATTGCCATGAAAAGTTTCTCAAAAAATCGGTCGTTCGGAGTCGACTTTAAACTGTAGGTTCCACCACTCATGTATAAAATTAACGCACACAACATAAGTGGTGTGAGAAACTAGGTCGTAATCCTGACTAAAGTGTTGTAATGGCCAATTATGTATGTATGTATGATTTTAAAACATAGATTGGAGTATAATTTTTTCCTCCGTCCAAACAATTTAACAAACGCTGGATGAATAGGAACATATCCACATCATCAATGACCCCGTACTGTGTTGAATTATTTTTCTGGCTTAGTTTGGGTTAAACGATTTCTTTAGGCGAGCACTGTACATACGATAATCAACGTATCGTTAGACCATAGCACATGGTTATAGTTATTGCGATAAAAGTGATGGCTTTGTAAACTCAAATGGTTTAATTGTTATTAATTTTCTGTTCAAACTTGAGACGTTAGAAGATACTTCTGATGCATTGCAAATAGTATACTAATTATGTCAAAAAAAATTATTTTTTTCCATTACCCCTCTTGGAAGCATATGTCTTTTATTTTTTCGTATTCTCATCTGAGGTTGCACTACCCTAGATATTGGAGTATCAAACGTCTCCAGGTGCTCCTTGACCGGCCACGACTTGTTGAACCTTGAGGATTCCACTTAAATGCCATTCTTGTTATACTATCAGGCTTCTTTTTGATTTCCTATGTTTTATTTGTGTTATAATGGGTTTCTCATTTGTAAGGTTCCAGAAATCCATGTAGCTGATTTTATTAGGCCAGTATAATTTACATATGATTCTGAAGCATTTGTTAATGAATATCTTTAGTTTGTGTGATGGTGTGCATTGTATTTTCTGATCTTTGTTCATCTGAATTTTTGTGTGCTTCTCCATATTGACTGAAGTCGTCCAAATGCCACTTTATTGAGCTTGTTATTAACGTCTGTTCCTGCGACCATACTGTCACCATATTGCCTATATAGTAGAAGCTATCTACGTATTCGACTGATTGGCCTTGTGGCATGAAGTTGAAGAATTTATCTCAAGTCAAATATTGCGCGCTAGTCTTTCTACGTCTTCTAGTTTTGTTTGTATGTTGGAAACTTTGTGCGAGAGCAGACAAATATCATCCACATAAGAACACATTTCGCTCATGATATCATCCAACACGATGGTGAATAGATGATGTGATAGGAGGCATTATTGTTTTACTTCAGCATTTGTGTAAAATGATTGACTTATATTGCCATTGTGAAGAACGGAAAGTTCTGCATCCTAGTACATACTTACATACATACATAATTGGTCTTTACAATCCTTTAGTCAGGATTACGACCTAGTTTCTCACACCACTTATGCTGCGTGCGTTAATTTTTATACATGAGTGGCGGGACCTACAGTTTTTCACGGCAATTTTATTTACTCTCAGAGTTTTTGCCAGAAATCTGCTGAGAGGAAGTCGCCGAAGATATATTTTTTTCATATTTCGTTTAGTTGGAGATGCCTGACCTGGGCTTTGAACCGAGGCCTCACGTCTAATAAGCCAACACACTACCTACTTACTAGACCACGGCGATTTCTGCATCCTAGTACGTAGCTCTGATTATTCGCTCAGGGTAGTCATCTTGGACCGCTTCTGTTTTCATTGTTTTTTAACGACTTACCTGATATGATTCACTATTCCAACATATTAATGTACGCTGATGACGGGAAAATTTTCCTAAGTTATCGCCAAATTTCCGATCAGAAACCTCTTTAAAATGACCTAAATTCGTTTCATTTATGGTGTAATTTAAATTTAATGCAGCTTAATCTCAAAAAATGTAAATACATGAGATTTGTAAGAAAGATTCCGATTCCTTCAAACTATGCGTTTGATGGATACGAGCTTGAGCTTGTAGATAACTTCCTGGATCTAGAAGTTCTACTTGATCCCAAACTAAATTTTATTCCGCACATAGCTATGACAGTAAATAAAGCTAGAAGCGTACTTGGTTTTATAAAACGGTGGGCAAAAGAATTTAACGATTCTTATGTTACTAAATCGCTCTACACATCTCTTGTAAGGCCTATACTCGAGTATGGATCAATAATATGGGATCCTCTATATAAAAAATATTCCGACGTCATCGAATCTGTACAAAAGCATTTTCTGTTGTTTTGTCTCCGAGGACTGAATTTTAATCCCACAAGTTTACCTTCATATTCTGCCAGACTAGCATTAATCAAACTTCCGACACTTAAAAGCCGCAGAACTATGTTAAATATTTCGTTCATATTCAATGTAATTACTGGTGATATTGGCTCCAGTTTTTTTAATCCATAATATCTCATTTAATGTTCCTCAACGTCCGTCACGTCATTTTTCCCCGTTATCAATACAATTTTTTAGATCCAACTACGCTAGTGCTGATCCAATAAGGAGAATGTGTTACGAATTTAATAAATTGTATATGCTAATTGATTTTTCATTATCAAATAATGTTATAAAACACAATGTAATTAAGTATTTAAATTCATAGTTTTTTAGTATGTATTATAATATTGTAACATTATTTAATTGCCTGCAAGGAATATTTCCATAGGCAAACAAAAAAATAAAATAAAATAAAATAAAATAAATAAAATTATCTCCTGGGGTACTTCTTTTTTATTCGTATTAGTTTGTCTGATGGTATCGAAGGGTTTATTGAAATCTACGTACAGGGAAGAACGCCGTTCAAGAGATTGTTCGATTATAATGCGTAGAGTGTTGGCTTGGTCTACCTGGTGTTTGACCGGAAACCTGCTTTTTCGTTTCTCAGAGTTTCCTCTATCTTGCTATAAAGCCTTCCCTGTGTGATGATTGCCAGTATTTTGTACATGGTGTTAAGCTCAGTAATTCCTCTCCAGTTGTTCCAATCTCTCAAATTGCCCCTTTTCGGTAACTTTACGAAATTTGCTTTTCTTCCAGGTCATGAACACCTGAAATGACAAGAAAAGTAGTAATTTTTTAACTAAGAGCGATGTGTCCCTACGTCACATCGCACTTTGTCGTCTATACAATTGACTACAGTATTGAACATTATTTTTAAAATTACTGCAATAGCAAGACCTAATTTGAACTCGAAATGGTTTTCTTCAGGGAATGGTTAACTCTCGGGTAAAGAAATCGGAAAGGTGGAATAAGGTTCTACTACGGTGTGTTATAATTTTCATTATTTTCTCTTATATTTACTCACACTTATTTTGTTTATTTCATGGACATGTTTACTTGGCCCCTTCATTGGTGACATGTTAAAGGACATTACAGAACTTTAACATAATTTAGCAAACACTTACACACAAACAGGTTTCTATTAGGTATACACACGTGTATTTATTTACGTGTATAATACATGCAACCTAATACTTATTGAGTCTTCACATAGTGAATAGGAACGACAACAATTTTGGGGGTTAAGATTGACATAAAGACACTCAGTCAGTTCGTATTCAAAACTTGAATATTGTTTTAGTTGTTGCTGGTATACTTACATATTACTTTTTTACATCTCATTATTATTATCGTTGTTATGTACGTATACTAAAAATGGTTCTGCTAATTTTTGCAACACACACGCACTTAGTAAGTAATACATAAGAATAAATAATGAATTTTTCATACAAACAAAAGAAGCAACAATAGCATCGGCAGTAGAAAAAAATAAAAGAAACAAAAATAAGGAGTTGAAGTAATACAAGTCTTCCTTGAGATTGGCCATTGTAGTCTACATATGTACATCAAAAACTGACATTACGACAATATCATGAGTATTCATTAATTTCTTAGTTTCTTCTTTTGTCTTTATCATGTTTATTCTTATTGTTGCTTTTCTTCTGTTGTTATTATTATTATTATTATTGTTATACTTAACAATGCCGATGTGAATACATGTAAACAAAGTTTCATTTATTTCTTTCAATGGACTTGCCAATCCATTTTTTCTTTTTGTTTTTTGTAACTAATTTCTTACGTGCAAGACTACTTAAAGCATAAGCGTTTGCCGTAACTGCAAGAAATTAGAAAACGCTTCAAGGCATACACAATTTAGAAATTGTATGTCTTTGCCTTAATTACACAGGTCAAAAATATTTTGATCTCAGAAACGCGACTATAATTTTCTAAAAGGTGTTGGAGGTCTCTTCACTCTAGGTTTTCGAGCTATCCTAACCTAAAAGTGCAAAAAAAAGTTATTATTCCAGAGGATATTACGTCCTAAATTAATGTTTTTTTCTGAAGTCTTATTAACGCATCTAAAAGCACTAAATTTACTAATAACTAAAAAGATTTTGATTTTTGATTCGGGTTCCAATAGCTATCCAGCCCAATAGGTCAGAAACCCGCACCTTTTTAAAGTTTGTCAAGTTTTTCACGATTTGTATAGAGCATTTCATTTGCTCGTATAAAAAAGTTAGCTACGGCGGCTATATCTCCGATCCCAAGGTTCACCAGACCATAACGAAAACTGTTTTGGAAATCTTGATCTAATAGCTATCCAGTAGGTCAGAATAAAATTTATCGATTTTTGCCCAATTTATGGATGGTATATATACCAAAAATAACTTATTACATAATTTATTCCTTGCTAATGAAGAAAATGAAGTGCATTGCAACAACGACAACTGTCAAAATAAAAGTCTATCGAAGCACACAGGAAATCTGGAAAGGCATTTAAAGCTATGTCATACGATCTCTAAAATGTCAACGCGATCTCTAAAAATACTGAATGAGAACATAAACTCTCGCGTACACTCAAAATGTTAGTGTACTCAAAAAAAAGATCACTAAAACCCAATTTTTTCGTTGTGTACTGATCTTTTTAGCGTACTTTGTACACAAACACTAAGAAATAGTGTTTCTGAACTCTGTTCAGTACATTATGTTAGAGTTTGCGTTCATGTTCATAAACATTAAAATAGAAACGAAGAGTTTTGCTCTCGTTGTAGGGAATGTGTTTGTGTTCTTTACCCACGACATTCAGTACAGTATATAAACGTTGCGTACCTTAGAGTATTTTTTCGAACACTGACATAAATTGATTATCCTAAATTAGCAGAGTTAATTCTAAATTGTATTTTATCAAATACTATGTGTAACAAAAGCTTTCGTCGTTAAAATTAGTTGATAGTCAGTGATTCAGGCTGTAGTTGGAATATATCACAAAACTTTTTAAATTTTAATTTTCTGTCTGGCCAGTTTCATATTCGCGTAATACCATACAATACTGTTGTAGTGTGATATCGATAACTAGACTTGACACAAGTTTATACGATGTGACGGTGTTGAATTAAATTCCATGAAATTAATATGTTCATCTTTTCAAACTGCGAATTTTAAGAGATAATAATTTTTAATTCAACTTATTTGGGAGTTCGATTAGCATTATAGATAAAATCTACAGATTGACTTACAGCAAGGTTTTCTGCACAACCCAAAAAATGCTTTTTTATCCTTAGATAGCACAGTTGATAAAGAAATTGGCATTTGAGAAAGCTGAGAAGAAAAAACTAATATTGGTGAAAGGCATTAGATAATTTACGAAAATAAGTTAAAAAAGAAATTAATAAAGAACATATGTATATAAATAACTGGTCAGGATTACGACCTAGTTTCTCACACCACTTATGTTGTGTGTGTTAATTTCATATACGAGGTGTGATCAAAAAATAACCGTTATTTTCAAATTTCGCGAGTTACGTATATTCGATTTTCGCATTTTTTTCTGTTATGTTGGTACACATGTCTGTTATATATGTTGACAATATCAGCCATTTTGGATTGTCAGTTTGTTTTTGACAGATAAAAAGGTTAGGTGCTCTTCGATTTTTTTACTTTTCGAAAAAATGAATCAAAGAAACTGTATTAAGTTTTGTGTAAAAAATGAAATTAAATGTGCAAGGACATTTGAAATGTTGACTGTGGCGTTTGGCGAGTCTATTATGAGCAGAATACATGTTCAATTGTGGTATAACCGGTTTAAGGGAGGCCGAGAAGATGTCAATGACGATGCTCGTCCTAGTCGCCCGAGCACGTCAACAACCGATGAAAACATTGAAGCAGTGAAGAAAATGATTTTGGATAATCGTCGAATCACTATTAGAAAGGTTGCTGATGATGTTGGCATATCGTTCGGCTCATGCTAAGCAATTTTTACGGAAGTTTTGGGCATAAAACGTGCGGGAGCGATTGTTCCAAAATTGCTAAATTTTGAACAAAAACAACGTCGCATGGACATCGCTCAAGAGATGTTGACGACGTTTAACGACGATCCAGATTTGCTCAAAAAGGTCATAACTGGTGACGAATCATGGATGTATGGCTATGACATTGAAACCAAGTCCCAATCATCCCAATGAGGAGATAAAAGAAAAATCAAAACAGAAGCTGTTGGCGATACCAAAAAGCGCTTTACAGAAGTGTTTCGAGGATTGGAAAAAACGCTGGCATAAGTGTATTATATCTGAGGGGGGTTACTTTGAAGGGGACAAGATAGTTATTGATAAATAAATAAATACTTTTTGAAGAAATTGAAAATAACGGTTATTTTTTGATCACACCTCGTATGAGTAGTTTGACCTACAGTTTAAAGTCGACTCCGAACGACAGATTTTTGATAATCTTTTATTTCATTTTTTTTTCATATTTCGTTTTGTTTCTGGTGTCTGACCTGGGGTTTGAACCGAGGCCTCATGCCTAATAAGCCAACGCACTACCTACTAGAGTACGACAACACTATTATTAACGATTAATAAAGAAATTGTGGGAATAAGAGATAGTAATCAACAATCAGCAAGATTTCCCACCACTACACCAAATACTCGGAGGGGGTCTTTCTAGGCAACGATAGATGGCAACCCCATTATCCAAGGACTTGCTACAGCACACCAATCACATTCTTAGCTTGAACAAAATTGATTAAAAAATGGAAACAAGAAATGCTTTGTGGAAGCCATTTGTTTCCAGGGGTACTGGAAAAAAATAAGAAATTAAAGCCTAATAACATACGTATTATTACACAAAAATAGAGATGTATAAAAAAATATTTACCAGAAGCAGAGTTAATAATCCAAACATAATTCCCGTTGGTTTTCATATTAATCTACTGACCTAGTCCTTAAATATTTTCTTTCGACCGGTTACAATAAGAACATTTAAAATGTTTTGTGCCATACGTTGTCATTGTAAGCTCCAATGAATCTGTTTTTGAATATTTTTTGTGTTGTGCGGTGTAACTGTTGTATAAAAAAAAAAAAAAATACAAAAATAAGTAAATTTTTTGTCATGTCCATTTAACATAAACTGTATGCAATGCTGCCTTCTTTTTGAAACTTCCAAATTCTGCAAAGGCGTCCTTAAAATTTTCAACTTGTTTTGTTTAAATAAAATAAAA
This sequence comes from Sarcophaga caerulescens, assembly GCA_927399465.1. Lineage (NCBI taxonomy): Eukaryota > Metazoa > Arthropoda > Insecta > Diptera > Sarcophagidae > Sarcophaga > Sarcophaga caerulescens. Next base: position 57,434,789 of record OV656868.1, read on the forward strand.
TATATGTACGTTTAAAAATACTGTAAAATACTTTAAGAATTATATGCTTTCAGCTGTAGCTTCTATGTAGTCCGCGCATTGAATGAAATTTAAAACGAAAAATATAAAGGAAGGTATTTCGACAATATTCCATCAAGAGTCATAAAACCAACTGATGTAAAATCGTGTTAATGAAATTCCTTAAAGAGTATTTAAAATGAATCTTTATTATGTCCACAGCGGATCATTTATTTTTTATGGCTGTTTTATAAAATTTTCTTTTTTTGCTGTTTATTTAATTTTTTTTATAAATTTTATGACCAGTTTTCTGAAAATTGGCGTAGCAGTCAACGTGTTAAATGGCTAATATGTATTATTTGAATATAAAAGAATACTTAATAATTAGTCGCTACTTTCAATATTAAAACATTAGCCAAAGTTTGTTTGCAAAAAACAAAAACTAAGATTATAAGAGGATTTGCAAATGTTATTGTTTTTGAAAAAGTGTTCCGCTTTTTGTAATAAAAGCTGTTGTAAATGTTTGTATACAATGTAATTACAGTTTTTCTCTAATGACCTCTAACCACGCATACAGATGACAGCAAAAGTCTTAGTACGGCAATATATTTTAGAAATTTCATAAATTATAACCAAAAGTTTGTATAAAAATTTATAGTTTTTATATTAATTTCATTAATTTATTTCTGTTTTATTATAAAGCATATAAATTTTTTTTATGTTTTTCACAAAACAAAAGAAAAATAAGGAAAACATTCTGGTGACATTACATTTTGGCAGCGCGAAAGTGTAGGTTTGTTGCCATTCAGTAATAATCAAGTTTTTTTTGCTGAGTTTTGTTAGTAATTTGTAGCCGTTTATCCAAATGATCCCAAAAGTGCTCAATTGGGTTCAAATCGGGGCTTTGTGGAGGAGTATTAAGCCTTTGGGGTGTATTTTTAGCAAGCCACATCTTCACAACACCAGCTGTATGTTCAGGATCATTGTCCTGTTGGAAGTAGTAATCGCTGTAAATTCCTAATTTTTCAGCATTTTCTTTAGGTTGTTCTTAAGAATATATAAATAAACTGTTTTGTCCATTTTGCCTTCAATAATTTGCAAATTGCCCACACCAGCTGCTGCCATACATATCCAAACCATTATACTACCACCGCCATGTTTTATTGTTTTACGCGTATTCTTTGATTCAATTGTTTATTTGTTTTTCTCCATACTATAGAATCTATAGTATAATCTATCTATAGTATAGATCGACCGTCCGAACCAAAAATGTTATGTTTCTACTTGTCTGAAAAAATCACCTTATCCCATAAGACATGGGCTTCCTGCCCATAGCTGCCAGATTTGACGATTTATCGTTATTTTGACGATTTTGACGATTTTGAGCTCCAAAAATATCATTTTGACGACATGACGATTTATGCCTTTATTTTGACGATTTTTAGCAATTAAAAATTTTCTTTACTTTAATACATTAAAAGCCTCCTTAAGCTTTGTATTTGCTTTGCAGTTGTTACTGTTGGAAATTTATGCCAGTAATAACAAGGAATAAAGTATTATATTTTTAAGTTATTTTCGAATATCTGTGATGATTTTTCAGTATTTTATGCCTTTTTAATCCAAGCCAAAAATTTTCAACTTCTAAATAACATCGTAGTTGAGCATAAATTACCATATGCCGTTGCAGACAATTTTAAAAATTCGATTATAGCTTCTAATATTACCATCGGAAGAACAAAGGCAAGTGCCATAATTTTTTCCATACGACCAACACTCAGGGGATGGTATTGTGTTTGGAACTAGGAAAATATATAATAAGAATATTGAATTTGAATATATTTATAACATTTGTATACCATTTTAATATCATAAGTAACAGGAAAGATCTCTGCAGGAAGGGAGTTCCATATACGAATAGTTCGTCTAACAAACGAACTTTGTCTGTAATGCAGTGTGCGATACACTGACCAATCGACCATATACAGATGTGCTGGTCGAGAAAGACGAATGTTACGTCGCAATATCCATTGTAGTAGCGATAGAACAGTGAAACACAAGCCACATTGCAACGATGCTCCTATGAATCAATGGAGTTGGATACACTATCGTGATTAACAAGCTACTACGGCCTCTCCTGTAAACGGTCGAGAAGCCTCAAAATAGATGTTAAGGGCCAACCCATAAATGAGAGTTATATTCCATTCTCGGTTGGTTATAAATTGTGTAAATGGTAAGTAGATCAGATGAAGTGAAGTATTTATTGCACCGTCTTAAGAAACCAGGCACTGAAAAATGTGTTAGTTCTAGCGAACATCACACTGAATTTTCATGCCCAAAACGTCAAGATTTTCTGAATCCCTAATATTTACACCACACATGGGTATAGATGATGCAATATTATTGCTGCTTAACATTGACTTTATATGTTTTTGTTTTTAAAAATTTTTCAATTTATTTATTTATTTTTTCTGATGATTTTTTTACGATTTCAATGAACGTCTTTGACGATTTTTTCTCAAATATTTGACGATTTGATGCTTCATTTATCTGGTAGCTATGTTCTTGCCTGCTATGCGAGCATAGTAACCGGCTCACGGTATTTGAAGAAACGCTTTTACGTAGAGATTTTTTTAAATCTGCAGAAATCTTTGGAACACTTTTGAATTGATTATTTCTAAGCATAGATATAATTTTTCTTTCTTCTTTGTCAGTTAACTTTTTGGGGCGCCCAGATCTTGGCATATTTTAAATTCTATTTTCTTTTTTGAAACGATTTATAACATTTTGAATGGATGATTTATTTCTGTTCACTATTTTCGCAATTTCGGAGCATGATTTATATAATTTATAGTTATGAATTACAATATTTCTTTCTTCTTTTTTTGGAAAATTCTTTTCCAGCCATTATAAAAATGTAAATTTTTTCACTGAAATTAATTTTTTTTGTACTGTTCCAAATAATAAATACTTTTAGACACGTTTTTAATTTACCGTTATGAATGTAACGTTTTTTAACAAAAATTATTTAGTTGGCAATGCGTTTTCGTTAAATATTGCAAGGCGTACATATACTTTTGCGGTGCCAAAATGTAGTGTTACCAGAATGTTTTCATTATTTTTCTTTTGTTTTGTGAAAAAAGTTTTTTTGTTTTATAATAAAATAGAAATATATTAATAAAATAAATATATAAACTATAAATTTGTATACAAACTTTTAGCTAAAATAAAAAAAGTTGCTAAAGTATATTGCCATACTAAGACTTTTGCTGTCCACTGTATAAGTCTCTATCTACAATAGAGATGAGCGATATTTTCAAAACTGTGATTTAATCACGGTGATTGATAATTCACTGGTAACTACAGTGATTGAAATTGCCAAATAACAGGTACTAATAATGTCGTTCTTTCAAAATTGTTACATACTCAAATTTATTTCATTTTGTTTACTAAAATATTTAGAGGGAGAAAAAAAATGAATTATAAGTTTTGCAAAGCAAATGTGTTAGAAGCAACAGATATACAGACTGAAAACTGGCGGATAAAGTTGAAAAATTAAATGTAAACAAACATTGATTTTGTGTTAAAAAAGGGAAAATTTGGGAAATTTTTAAATTTCTTCAATGAAAACTTAAAAGATTCTTAAATATTTAATTATTAATCGAAATGTATGTGGTCTTTGGTCGCAATGAATATAATTTCTTGTGCAAAAGGTAAGTAAGAAACTAAATATATCAAGATCAAATAAGACATATTGCTTATAAAATTTTTTTCTTGCAGAACTTTGTGAATATTACTCGTATTTATTAATTTCTTGAATGAAAACATTAAAATTCGGCAATTTTTTTTATTATTATTCGAACTCTTAGCAATTTCTCTTCACAATGAAATAAGTTCCGTGTGTAAAAGATAGAGATGAGCGATCCAGTGATTTTTGAAGAACGTTGTTCTCAGTGAACGTGATTTATTAATCACTGTTCTTTAAAACAGTGATTGTGATCACAGTATTCCAATAATACAATAATAACAATAACGTATTTTATTAAGTCGTAAGAAAGAGACAACTAGATACATACTACGAAAAGACTACTAAACAAAATCAGTGTTGCCGTTTTTGGTTATTTCTAACCAAAATTGGTTATTTTTTTGTTCAATGTGTAGATGTGTAGATTTCTCCGGGTTTGGTTATTTATTTTTCTTATAAATAGAGCTTTTGTTTTGTTTGTAGAAATGTATTAGTTAGTAAGACTATAATTTTATTTTGTTACTTTTTGTTTCTTTTCTTACTCTGTTGTATTAATTATAATTTATATTTGAAAAAAATAAAATAAAAAAACTGCGAATTTAGTTTTGGTTATATTTTTTCTTATTTGGTGATTTTTTTCACAAATGTTGGTTACAATATTTTTATTCGTGGCAACACTGGTGAAGGGAAACGAAAGTTTGACGTTTACTAAAATTTTGTGAAAGGGACAGCAAATATTACCAACAAGTATTTCTGTCCCTGTCTGATTCTTTCTATTTTGTTTATTTATGTTTGTTAATTTTTAGGGTGGGTTTTTATTTTCTATTTTGTTAGAATCTGATGATATTTTTGTAGAATAATAGAATAGTTTTGAAAGGAAATGAACTGTTGTATTGGGGAAACATAATACGGAACTAATGTATTTGGTGACACATTTCATCGATTGTCACTAACTTAGTATTTAACCAATTGAGAGGTATATTCACAAACTCCTGAAACAAAAAGTTATGAGTATATATTTCGTTATATTTTTCTTTTTACTTATCTTTTACATACGGAACTTATTTCATTGTGAAGAGAAATTGCTAAGAGTTCGATTAATAATTAAAAAATTGCCGAATTTTAATGTTTTTATTCAAGAAATTAATAAATACGAGTAATATTCACAAAGTTCTGCAAGAAAAAAATTTTATAAGCAATATGTCTTATTTGATCTTGATATATTTAGTTTCTTACTTACCTTTTGCACAAGAAATTATATTCATTGCGACCAAAGACCACATACATTTCGATTAATAATTAAATATTTAAGAATCTTTTAACTTTTCATTGAAGAAATTAAAAAATATCCCAAATTTTCCCTTTTTTAACACAAAATCAATGTTTGTTTACATTTAATTTTTCAACTTTATCCGCCAGTTTTCAGTCTGTATATCTGTTGCTTCTAACACATTTGCTTTGCAAAACTTATAATTCATTTTTTTTCTCCCTCTAAATATTTTAGTAAACAAAACAAAATGAAATAAATTTGAGTATGTAACAATTTTGAAAGAACGACATTATTAGCACCTGTTATTTGGCAATTTCAATCACTGTAGTTACCATTGAATTATCAATCACCGTGATTAAATCACAGTTTTGAAAATATCGCTCATCTCTAGTAAAAGATAAGTAAAAAGAAAAATATAACGAAATATATACTCATAACTTTTTGTTTCAGGAGTTTGTGAATATACCTCTCAATTGGTTAAATAAGTTAGTGACAATCGATGAAATGTGTCACCAAATACATTAGCTCCGTATTATGTTTCCCCAATACAACAGTTCATTTCCTTTCAAAACTATTCTATTATTCTACAAAAATATCACCAGATTCTAACAAAATAGAAAATAAAAACCACAGAATATACACAGAAGGGAAAGCAATGACGTTTGACAAACTCTCATAACATAATTTTACGAAAATAGTTAGAGGGAGAAAAAAAATGAATTATAAGTTTTGCAAAGCAATGTGTTAGAAGCAACAGATATACAGACTGAAAACTGGCGGATAAAGTTGAAAAATTAAATGTAAACAAACATTGATTTTGTGTTAAAAAAGGGAAAATTTGGGATATTTTTTAATTTCTTCAATGAAAAGTTAAAAGATTCTCAAATATTTAATTATTAATCGAAATGTATGTGGTCTTTGGTCGCAATGAATATAATTTCTTGTGCAAAAGGTAAGTAAGAAGCTAAATATATCAAGATCAAATAAGACATATTGCTCATAAAATTTTTTTCTTGCAGAAATTTGTGTATATTATCAGTATTTATTAATTTCTTGAATGAAAAAGTTTAAATTGGGTAATTTTTTTATTATTAATCGAACTCTTAGCAATTTCTCTTCACAATGAAATAAGTTACGTGTTTAAAAGATAAGTAAAAAGAAAAATATAACAAAATATATACTCATAACTTTTTGTTTCAGGAATTTGTGAATATACCCCCAAATTGGTTAAATACTAAGTTAGTGACAATCGATGAAAGGTGTCACCAAATACATTAGTTCCGTATTACGTTTCCCCAATAAAACAGTTCTTTCCAATTTGAACACCACACACTTTTTCTTTATAACGCGCCAATAATAAAAACCCACCCCGAAAAATAACAAAACATAAACAAAACAGAGTTATTTTTAGACAGAGACAGAAAACTTGTTGGTAATATTTGCTGTCTCTTTCAGATAATTTTCGTAAACGTCAAATTTTCGTTTCCCTTCTGTGTATATTCTGTGATAAAAACCCACCCTAAAATTTAACAAACATAAATAAACAAAAAAGAAAGAATCAGACAGGGACAGAAATACTTGTTGGTAATATTTGCTGTCCCTTTCACAAAATTTTAGTAAACGTCAAACTTTCGTTTCCCTTCACCAGTGTTGCCACGAAAAAAAAATATTGTAACCAACATTTGTGAAAAAATCACCAAATAAGAAAAAATATAACCAAAACTAAATTCGCAGTTTTTTTATTTTATTTTTTTCAAATATAAATTATAATTAATACAACAGAGTAAGAAAAGAAACAAAAAATAACAAAATAAAATTTTAGTCTTACTAATTAATACATTTCTACAAACAAAACAAAAGCTCTATTTATAAGAAAAATAAATAACCAAACCCGGAGAAATCTACACATTGAACAAAAAAATAACCATTTTGGTTAGAAATAACCAAAAACGGCAACACTGATTTTGTTTAGTAGTCTTTTCGTAGTATGTATCTAGTTGTCTCTTTCTTACGACTTAATAAAATACGTTATTGTCATTATTGTATTATTGGAATACTGTGATCACAATCACTGTTTTAAAGAACAGTGACTAATAAATCACGTTCACTGAGAACAACGTTCTTCAAAAATCACTGGATCGCTCATCTCTAATCTACAATGATTATACTGACATTGGTTTAACGCATATCTTTTACAATCAAGGGTTCGTTTCTAATGCACGAGATAAATAAAATTTTTCTGCAATTTTATGTTGTATTAAATATATGTTTACAAGACACGCAATCAATTGGCCAACTAAATATTCCCGTACATCAATTAAATAATATGGGCTTGACCGGATAATTTAAGACAAAACCCACACTAATTTTAGTTGTTTTTTTTCTCTACTTTAAGAACTATTTTCTCAAACGTATTTAAATATCCTATAGTTTTAAGAATACCTTTTTTCTCTTAGGTGGAATTACTACTCAATGTGTATTTATCGTAGTTTAAAGACTTAACATGAACTCCTCCTCAGTGGAGAAATAATGCGTTCTCAGAATGTTGCAACAGGAAATTACTGCGTATAATTCATTAGAAAAAGTACAAAATAGGGCAACCTGTCTGTGGGACATGTTATTAATTTTTCTTTATAAATTTTTTTATATTTAAACTTTCTCAAGATTCAGAAACAATTAAAAACTTTTTTATAATTTTTGCAAATTTATGCAAAAGGGGAACGGGCTGCGAATCTCACTCATAAGTAAAAAAGTTATATGCAGAGTTTCAAGTTCTATGAAGAAGAGAAAGAAAAAGGTGTGACATTTACACAAACAGCAAAAATTAAAAACAAAAAAATTAATTAATATCACTCCTTTTCAGCGTTAATATCTGACGAACAGCACCTGTTTCTAATTGCACCCTTATTATAAGGCAACAAACAGCATGTTTAACTATTGTAGTTTAGTTTAGTTTTTCTTAACAGTGAAATTAAAAAATATTCTTCTTCATAAGTTTATTGGAAGAGCAGGTGAAATTGCATTCTGTACTATTTGTATGACTTTTAATTTTGACATTCACTTTTCCAATTATATACATACGTACTTATATGTTCCTTTTACTCCTCGAGGGAGCATAGAGCCGCTTGGTTATTTAATACAATGTTTAGACATGCACTTTTATTGCGTAAATCGCAATAAACGCCATTATTGAGCTCAGTATTTCATATAAAGTTTCATTTAATTATTGCGCAATAAGTACGCAAATTGTTATAATATTGAGTAAAACTTAAAATACAGCACTGTCATAAGTACGTTCAGTGAGCATATTACAATTTTCCGAATACTTTCAATTGATATTTGACAATGCAAATGTCCACAACTACAAACAAAAAAAAAAAAAAAACAACATAACAAAAAAACGAAATAAAAACAATGTTGTTAAAACAACCAGCTGTTTTGTTTACCACTGTCAAATAAATATTGCGTATATTATGTGTCTGAACACTTAAAATAAACGAATAAAAAGTGGCTGTCTGAACATAGTATAAGACGTGCAGCTTATTGGGCTATAGCGTTTGATCCTGGTGTTGGAGTTCCCAACATCGCCACCACGCTTGCAAAGTGCCGGGATTTAGCCGTGCAAGTTTTAAGGTTATACCGCACTTGGTCGGTCGTTAGCGTGACAGGGGACGCCAAGCCTTTAAAGGACAGTGGGTGAGGTTGACTTTTGGAAAGGATTGGCTATGTGAAAAAGTACGTGTCTTTTGTACGCTTCAATTTCCCATTAGTTCCCCCTCTTTTCCAATTACATGCTTAAAAATGTATATTTGTGTACCATAGACGAGATCATAACACTAATCCGATCCAACTATCAATTTGTTCCAGAACACTAATACATAAATATTTACACTTTTGTAAACGTTGAATTAGTAAATATCACGAATGATATTCTAGCTTATACTACGTTCAGACATGCACTTATATTGAGTCAATATTCGGTTTATTGATTACAATATGCGTTGGCTTATTAGACGTGCGGCCTCAATTCAATCCTTAGGTCAGACATCTCAAACAAAACGAAATATGAAAAAATATTTCTTCGACTACAGCCTCTCAGCAGATTTCTGGCAAAATCTCTGACAGCAAATAAAATTGGCATGAAAGGTTTCTCAAAAATCTGCCGTTAGGAATCGACTTTAAACTGTAGATCTCGCCACACATGTATAAAAATGAACTCACACAGAATAAGTGGTATGAGAAGCTAGGTCGTAATCCTGATTGAAGGGCTGTAATGACCAATTATGTAGATGTGTGTTTGAGATCAAATCAAGTCCGAAACATGAAAAACAAGTCCAAAATATTGTCCAGTTTAAATGTTTTTTTTTTGTTTCTTTTTTCTTTTCTTTTCAATCAATACCAAAGAAATTTATTTTTATTTGTTTTATTTGTTATGCATCGTTCACTTAAAACCAAAGTATTCCTGACAATACGAATTTCTAATCCAGCTTCTTGGAGCCTGTTTCCCATAATGAGACTTGATTCTGTTCCATTTAAATTTTTTTCTCGGTGTAACGAAAAGCTAGCACTATCGAGTCTTGCTGACTGAATTTTTGTTTCTAAAAGTTACTCAGCTAAACATTAACGAAATTTTTTCCAACAAGAACGCGTTACTTAACACTCACCTCACTTAAGAATCGATTTATTGTAACAACAATTTGGTGACATCTTTTTCCAAAAGAGATCCTGTTCACTGGTCCCTTCGTTCTGGCGATTTAACGCCTCTAAATTATTATTTACAGAGCTGTATTAAGCTGTTAGTTTATGCCGACAAACCAACAACTCTTAAAGCATTGAAAGCCAACATTCAAGCCACCATTGACGCCATATGGCTAGAAAAAGCCATTAAATCGTTTACAGGATTATAATAAAATAATTCCATTCCAACAAAATTTCTGTCTTTAATTATCATCCTAAGTTCTTAAGGTCTTTAAAAAGCACTCTCTTATATGTATATTGCGTTTAAAAGGAGTAACATAACACGTACGAACTTGTCGTACCGTGCAGTGCAACTGTCTTAAAAAAGAGACATTTTCTTGGTCATATTCTTATTAACGTCTTTTGCTTGCCTGCATGTAGCGGTCAGTGACTTTAATGAAATTACTGAAGCGTGCTGAGAGTTTGTCCAAGTTTTCACACGCTGCATTACCAACGAAAATACTCAACGTCAACAACAATGACTCTATGGGTGCGACTTTTTTTCGAATATTAAAAGTCTTTGCGTGGCTCTGTTTGCGAGAGCTGTGTTTTATTGTGTGGTGATTCTTTGTTTTCACAGTGAGTCAAGCCAAGTCAGTCATTGAGTTACTGCGGTTATCATATTCCTCTTTTCGAACTCATAACATGTGAATATGCATGCTTGCTTGGTTTTCTACCAATGATACCAAATTAGAGAAGAACTTTCATTTTCTGTCTTATGGGAACTTAGTCTATTGTTTAGTTGCGTCACTGTTTTGGTGTAGTTCAGTTTGTTTGTGTGATCTTTAACTTGGCTGGCATAAATTTATGTCACAATAAAAGAAACAAAATAATAAAATTGAGTCGACTGCTATTCGTAATGTAAATGTAATGAGTACTCACAGTATTTTCATGGTCTTTCACTAATTTTATATGCCTTCCTTATTTGCAGGGTATACCATACAAATTAATAATCATAAAAGCGTTTATCCTGTGGTTAGTTCAACGTTCTATGTTCAAAAATACCCGTGGTATAGAACTACAACGAATCCAAACCTTCATATCCAAAACTGTGTCATACCAAGCAATGCGATGATGGCAGTCGTGTGTAACATTTTAGTTCTTTGTAGGAATTTTTTGCTTCAGTATATGGGGTATTTGGGGTAAAGTGGCATGTACTACAAGAACCAGGTGTAAAATTATTGCAACGGTGTGTCGGCATTATTCATATACCTGTTTGCCAGCTTGTTGACTCACAATTACGCTTTACAAAGCAAGGTATTGCGGCAACAAACAATCAATTAAAGTTTAGTCCCAACAACCACAACAAGAAAGAACAAATGAAAAAAGGCAAATAACAAAGGCACCCATTAAGTAAAAAAGAAGAAGCAAAAGACAATGTTAAAGGATTCGAAACAGGCTGTGCATAGGATACAAAATAAATTAATAAATGCCATTATGTTGCTATTAACAATAAACAGCTGGTGGGTAGTGGTGTCTGGTTATGTTGGTAGCGATGTTAACGTTGCACTTGGCACGTACCATGCCATAGAGGAATGCTTTGTTCGCATAATATTAATGCCACATTCATTAACATTGGATACAGCTTCACCTAAGCCATCATTGGCCATGAACGGATGATTTGATAACAAAGCAAATCCTTGAGACATTTTATAGTGTATGCGGTAATTGTTGCGCTGATATTCCTTTCGCTCATGCTAGTACTACTCTACAGGACTCTGTTGAACATTTTATTGTTCACATTGCTGTCTAGAGCCGAGTACAATCAAACATTATCGCGATTGTAGCAACATGTAATTGAACTTTAAAGAATAACTTGCACAGCAGCAAAGTGGTAAAGGAATATGAATCTTTGATTTTAAAATAAAGGTATGAGTAGTCATTATTTAGAAGTTGTAGGTGTTGTCCCTTCACGCTGTAATTCTTTCTACGGCACAATTTTTCAGTGAAGAAATGCGTTGTAATAAATGTTTACATTTTGGAATACGGTATTGATGATACAAATTGAATTTTGTTATCAATTGATACAGAAAAGTAAATAAATGACTCGATTTGCTAGAAATCAATTCAGCAGATATAAACACCATTTAATAGATTGCAATTATATTAACTTCTAACAAATATAAGAAGAGAGATTTGCAAAAATTGCTTATCTTATGTGAAATAAATTCGATAACGTATCTATCGGTTGGGCCATTTAAAAGTTTAAATTTAAAAATGTAATTAAACAAAAACGATTTTCGATCCAATCAATAAAATATTCTAGCTCGAGGTCAATTTTTTTTTTTATTTTTTTTTTATTTTTTTTTATTTTTTTTTATTTATCAATTTTCTTTATTATATATCAATATTTCGATATCCGTCGGATATCATCTTCAGGATTCAAAAAAGAGAGTAGCAATATCTAAAATATAAACATTATCACTGCTCGCTATCACATCTAATATTGTGATCCGATGGATATCGAAATATTGATATATAATAAAGAAAATTGATAAATAAAATAAAAAAAAAAAAATTGACCTCGAGCTAGAATATTTTATTGATTGGATCATAAAGGGAACAGGTCAAAATAATATATATAATTTGAATTTATAAAAACGATTTTCGAAAATTTATTCTTTGTTGTGAAGTACAATTGCTGCGGTTAGAATTGAAATATTATTTAATTCATATGGCTGCAACGGCTTGCCTCACAGTACCTCATTCGAGCACTTTTTCGAGTGTATGGAGACGTATCATGGCAACGGCATCACGTATGTTGGCCTTCAAATGCTCAATTGTTTCTGGTTTGTCGGCATAATACTTTTCTTTAATGGCGCCCCACAGAAAATAATCTAAACCAAACACCGTTCACATCACTACCATGAAGAGTGGGTACAAAAAAATTGGTTATCATGATGCGACAGGTGCCTCCATTGACCATAATGGGAGCGCCATTCTCATTTTCTAAGAAACATGGACCAATGATGTCTCCGCTCCACAAGCCACATCTAACACTCACTCGTAATGGGTGCATTGGCTTATGTAAGACCACGTATGGGTTTTCAGAGCCCCAAATACGGTAATTTTGTATATTAACATACCCCACCAGGATGAAAATGAGCTTCATCCAAAGAGATGATTTTTTTTTTGACATAATTGCAGTTTATCATTGGCCCTCTTAGCGGTCTTGAATCAATTGAACTTTGCACGGCGTCATGCCGAGAGAATGAGAACGATGACTAGTTGATGTTGATGTCACACACACTCTCTGCCAGAACTTCGATATTTTCGGGTGTACGCACTGTTCGAGCACTCTCACGTCTTGTCGCATCAACCAGTTCAGGAACTTTAGTGTACTGGGCACTCTAGGTCCTTTTCTGCCACCAAATTTTTTACGACATTTACGTGCAAGTTCCGATCAATTGTCTTTGTTTTAGAAATAAATTTCCAATAAATCCCAATGTTGCTCAAGCATAAATCGATTCATTACGTTCAGTGGCGATAATATAGTGAATTTTGGGACGGAATAGAATGACATAAGTATTGCCAGATTTGAAGGGTTTCTTTCCTCGGAGCCATTTTCAAGAGATTTTCGATAGGATTTAAGTCGACTGTGCCGGTCAGCTCAAAACCTCGACGTCATTATTCTGAAACCAATCTTTTGCTCTCTTCGATGTGTGTTTCGGGTCACTATCTTGTTGAAATACCCATCGAAGCGGCATTTCCCATTCGGCATAAAGCATAATGACGTCGTTTAGTATATTGGTATAATAAATGGCCATCCGTTATTCATTCTATTCAAAAAAGAGGCCATGTGACATGGTGGGAAAAACATGCCCATACCAATATCCTTCCTCCACCATGTTTAATGGTTCGGGAGTTTTCTTACAATCTAACTACTTCAGTCAGAGTTAAAGAAATTAACATTAGTGTTATCTGACCATAAAATATTTCTCTACTTATGCATATGTTAATTTGAATGCTGTTTTACAAATTCTAATATTTTGTTCAGGTGTTGTTTAGACAGTTCGATTGTTCTTTTCTGATACTTTTGGCTTTTAAATTATTTCTCAGTAAAACCCTTGGAGTTGAAATATGAAACTTATATTCGTTTTTAATGGCAGCAGAGGTTGCAAACGGGACTTTTTTTCACATGATGCACAATTTTTCCTTCCATGAGGGGTGTGAATTTTGGTTTTTTCCTCTAGTTTCTTCCTGAAAATTATAATTTATTGCGTTTTGGACCATTTTATATGAACACCCGATAATTGCAGCAATTTTTCTATAGCTTTTGCCTTCATTATGAAGTTTTTTATTAATCCCCTTACTTCAGGACAGCAGTGCCATTTCCAATTCTAAAGTTTAATTGTTTACTTGATTTTTTTTTTAATATTATTAAAAATCAATCAGACTTACCCTTTAATATAATTACTATCAAACGGGTTGTAAATTAAAAAATTAAAAAGATCAGTAAACAAAGTGCAGTTACTTTTTTTTGCATATACTTCTTTGTATAAGAGATTTATATATAGTAAACTTTTCGAGGTGAATCTATTTTTTTGAACAGCACTGTATTATAACAAAAATTTGAGTAAAACAATTGATTACACACAGTCATTTAGTCTTAGTAAATGATATTATATACATATTTATACTGCAAATGTAATCTGTTCATGTTATTTATATGCAATTAAAACGTCTTGCTGAGGCTCTCTAAATATTTGATTTATTTTTTTTTAGTTTCAATATGACTACGTTTCTTTTTACAATTGCAAGTTAAACACGAGCTTAAGCAGCATATGTGCTATACATACTTACTGCTGCTGTAAAGCAGAGCCTACAGCTTCTAATACTATTCTTTATTTCTTTTAAACATGTTTGTAATTGCTTTAGGTAGCAGATGCGTTCGACATACAGTGTATCACTAAAGTGAGTATGCAGCGATATATATATTTGAAATGATTGGAAAAATTGCTTAAGATTTGAAATAAAAACACAAACATTATATTTTTTCATTTATTTTATATATAAACTTAAGAAAAATAATAAGGAACAAAAATGTTTCTAATTCATTACTAGTTAATAACAATATAATTAACAAAATGGTTAGAATTCAGGTCACATAAGTAAGTATGCAGTTCACAAAAATTGGCACTATTATTCGATTTTTGAAGTCAGGCTGATATTTAATATTTTGTTGGATAGCCCTTTGCCTTTTTGACTGACTTCAACCTTGATGGCGGAGTTTTTAGTTGTTTTGGCATATTATACAAAAGGTATTCTCTAACGATATGGGCTGTATGTTTAGGGTCGTCGTCCTGTTGGAATGCAAATGATACTGTTAGTCCCAATTTAGCTGCACTTCGATGCAAGTTGTTTTTTAAAATGTTCAAATACACCGTCTTATACATTGTTCCTTCGATAATCACAAGATTTCCAACACCTGATGCTGCCATACACCCCCATACCATAACCGATCCACCACCATGGTTTATTGCGGCAGCCATATTTTTTGAATCGAGCTCAGTGTTCACTTTTCTCCACACTTTTTGACACCCATCTGAGCCAAAAATATTATATTTACTCTCATTGTAAGTGTAAAAAAATATATTCTTCTGCATATTTTTGGAAAAAAAAATTGGGATATTTAATTATTTTCATGCTGCATACTCACTTTAGTGATACACTGTACATACATAATACAGCCATCCGTTAACATATTTTAGCGTCATATTGCATTTGATCATGGCAGCCATCTATTCGTTTCGTACGTGTTTTAGATTTTTCTTTTCTCTTTTCAATGCTATTTTGCTCAGTTTTCATCAATAATTGTAAGCCAATTCTAATGGGGCACAACATATCGTTTACATTTAAGTATTCACCATTTATTTTCTATTATTACAATACATCCATCTTCTGTGCACATATGTATGTATGTACACACACATCTGTTTTTTATGAGCACCTGTCTGTTAATGCCAGAACGAGAGTGTGTGATTTTCTGTACATAGGGAATGGATGAAAAACAGCCTCAAATGAAATCAAACATACATGGATTAATATTTCTTTTTTTTTTTTGTTGCAAAGTGTTTTGTATTCAATCACTATGGCCATTGGATTATTTGCTGTAATTTCGGGTCACTGTGTCTTACCTATAATACAAGAATATACAATGATTTAATGCTATAATTCACCAAGTTTTTATATAAACTCTGTTACCATAAACCTTGTTTGTTTTTGTTCTTTCTTCTCCTTTTATTTCGTTTTTCTTCCTATAAAATTGCTGCACCAACTGTCGCCTATAATAATAACAAAAAAAAAAAAAAAAAACGAAAAAAAGATTTAATCTTTATAACAAATGGATAAAAATAGGAAGTTGAGTATTCAGTATTTATTTTCAATTTCCAATATTTCAACGTAAACGGGTTAAGAAATGATTATTCGCAGACTTTTCGCATTAAAAACTATAAAAGAATACTTCAACTAAGTTAATTAAAGAATTAATTGGATTGACAGTTAGTATCCAGGGATTTAAATGATGGATACTAAGCAGTGAAATTACTGTGTTTTAAATGCTTACGGCGATATTTTTCAGTAGTTGAAGAATGTAAAATATTAAAAAAAAATATGTATATTTGCTTCTTAATGTAACAACCTTGTACAGTCAAAGGAAGAAGTCTACATACAACGGCTAATTTTAATTTTTTTCAACATTTTATATTTTTTCATATTCGTTTGGATTTTCAAACATTCTTGATTGTATTTGCCTTAAACAATGCTAATAACATCTTTCTGAATTTGATAAAAATCAACAGAAAAAAGTCTAGACTTTTTTCTTTGACTGTACATCAGTTAAGTTTAAATGAAATGATATTTGAAACTATGAGAACCAATATAAAAAATAATTTATTCGACATTGACTTTATTATTGACAGAAATTTAATCAGATGATCAAAATGTCTAAAATTAAAAAAATTCGCAGGCTATGTATTACAGCTTAACTTTTTGTTAAGTGGTAGCATGGCTTCTTATAAACAGCCTACATAAGGGCAATGTAAAGCTCAATTTTCACGTGGCGTTATAGATGCCCTAATTTTACTTTGAATGCCACTGTAAACGTTATACCATTTACATTTTTGAATTAAAAACACAATGTATACCGAATTTATTTTATGATCTTACGGAATAAATTAAAGTTTTATGACTCCATGTACATATAAACCATCCTTATTGAGTGTCCTAATCAGTAATACGTGAGAAAGCACATTAATTTACGAGAAGCATTATCGAATCTGCCGGTGTAAAATTATTAATTTGCCATTTTCACGTTTGAGCGTTTTTCACAAAACACTAAGCGGCATTTGCCCTGAAAAGCTGGCCAAAACGGTAAAAATGAATTTAAAGAAATTTAAGAAACTGAGTGTGCACTTCGATAGACAACAAAATTCTGCATTATATACTGAATTTTCACGACTTTAAGTTGAGATTTGTAGATTTGAGACGATGTCAAAGTCAGGAAAGTGAAGAAAATTAAATGCGTTTTTTGTTTTTTTTTTTGAAATTTTAATTGGTTTATATGATATTTTTTGTGGCTAAACGAATAGACCTTTTATATTGCTTTTTTTATTTGAAAGGTATAAGCAACTGCTACTTTTAGTTTTTTTTATATATATATCTCATATATAAATGTTAAAATTATTCGTTCAAAATTTAAAAATAAAAAAAATTTCGCATTTTTTTGCGCAATTGTTTTTGGCGATTTTTTGAAAATATATGGGCCACTCATGTGCCCCGTTATTCAAACATATATAATGGGTGATTTTTTAAGAGCCATAGGAAAATTTTTCAAAAAAAAAACACATAAAATTCAGAAAAATGCATGAAATCTTTATTTGAATCGATAGTACGGTCCATATAATTTAATGTTTGAAGATTATTTCATGCAAATGTTGACCGCGACTGCGCGTTAAATGGTCCATCCGCTTAGTCTGTATAGGCATGAGCTTTAACATAGCCCCACAAAAAATAGTCTAAAGGCGTTAAATCGCACGATCTAGGCGGCCAATTGACCGGTCCCGAACGTGAAATAAAATGTTCACCGAACTCGCCTCTCAATAAGTCCATTGTTAAGCGTGCTGTGTGGCATGTGCCATCGTCTTGTTGAAACCCCATGTCATGCAAGTCAAGCTCTTGCATTTTGGGCAAAAAAAAGTTGGATATCATCTCACGGTAGAGCTCACCATTCACAGTTACGTTACGATTGGCAGCATCTTTGAAGAAGTATGGTCCAATGATGCCACCAGCCCATAAACCGCACCAAACTGTGACTTTTTCTGGATGCATTGGTAGCTTTTGCAACGCTTCTGGATGATCTTCACTCCAAAATCGGCAATTCTGCTTATTTACGTATCCATTGAGCCAAAAATGAGCTTTGTCGCTGAACACAATTTTTCGATAAAGAAGTGGATCTTCGGCCAACTTTCCAAGAGCATGCATTTTGATAATAAAATTCAATGATTTGCAAGCGTTGTTCGTTTGAAAGACGATTCATGGTTAAATTATAGACCAAACTGAAGATGTTTGACAGTGAAACAAAGCACGAAACGTGCGTGAGCTGTTTAAACCAGTGTTGCCAAAAATTTAATAGCTAAAAAATCACCCGTTATTTGTGGGTGATTACAACATTTTTTATCATAACTGTTCCATAACTTCGAGATATAAGATGGAAAATGTTTATACAAGATTACAGTTATTCCAAATTGTGAAGGAATCGAATGCCAGAACCAATGACGAGAAATTGCAGCTTTTAGTCAGAAAATTGTGCGATATTTCAAAATGTTAAGGAGATGACGATATATTAGCAGTAAAGCTATGTTTAACTAATTTCAACAATTATTTTAGAAGATACTGGAGTTTAGCACAACGAAGAGGACCGATTTTTAACAACATATGCTAAATGGATTGTTCGCACTACACTTAAAGTGTTTGGACGTGCAGTCGGCAAATTAAAAAAAAAAAAATATTTAGTAATATTATTTTTAAAGCGACTAAAATAAAAAAAATAAAAAAGAAACAACTACAGCTTAACAAAGTTCCAAAAAAATAATAATAATAAAAATAAACTGCATATAAACAGACAACAAAGAAATAAGCAAAAAAATAAATAAAAGAATAAAGGCCGTTAACCTAATTAATGAGTGCGGCAAGCGCAAGTGCTAATGAACGCAGACTGAGCTTAAATGAAAGAAATGCTTACGTGGTCATTACTGCAAAAGAATGTGAAACAGTAAATATGAACAAAAAAAATTGATGACTGGCGTTACTTGACAGCGAAGCCGGCAAATCGAGTACGCTACGCTAGCGACCCAACGAGCGAAAGAAAAGAAAGTGTTGAGCCAAAAACGGATCTACCCCTTACCCCTTTTTTGGGTATTCAAAATAAAAAAGATACAGATACAATAAGTGTGAATAATAAAATAAATAAAACAGTAGTGCCAGCAAACATAGCAACAGAAGAAATGCCTATTGATAAAATGAAAACTCAGATGGTCATCGACCGATATATTACGGTCTTGAAGCGGGGAAGAAGTCCCAATTCATCAAAGGTTGCACCAGT
The DNA here is from genome assembly GCA_927399465.1 of Sarcophaga caerulescens. Lineage (NCBI taxonomy): Eukaryota > Metazoa > Arthropoda > Insecta > Diptera > Sarcophagidae > Sarcophaga > Sarcophaga caerulescens. The sequence continues at coordinate 57,454,136 of OV656868.1, forward strand.
GTCGAAAATAAATAAAAATGACAAGGATAACGCACCAAAGTCGCAGAATCGCTTCGCAGCATTAGATGATGGTTCCCAAGAGGAGATTAAAACCAACAAATCGCCAAAACCCCCTCCAGTCTACTTGAGGGAACAAACCTCCACTGCATTAATTAAACTAATTACGACAATAATTGGTGAAAACTCTTTTCATGTGGCCACAGTTAAACGTGGAATCATATTTGAAACTAAGATCCAGGTAAATACTGAAGATAATTTCCGGAAATTAGTTTCTTCGGCTCATACGCCTACAATCATAACACTATGGAATAATCACGTGTCCCCGTCTGGCTACTTAATGGAAAAAGAGACTACAGTGAATTGGCTAAAATATAAGAAATACATAAGCTCTCACTGTTCAGAAAATATTCCTCTAAGAACTGTCGACGATTTGAACCAAGCAGTATATGATTTTGAAAAAACTCTTACGTTAGCCACCCAAAGCGCTATTAAGGTCCCAAAACGAATTAGGTACAACAGAATTTATTCCGCTGATATCGAAAACCTTGTGTTAGAAAAACGAAGACTCCGTAGAGAGTGGCAAATACAGAGATCACCTCAACTTAAAAGAAAACTAAATGAGTGCACAAAACGTCTTCAAAAGATACTTGAATCACAAAGGCTTCTATCCTTTAAAAATTATTTGGAAAATCTGGACGCGACTCCCCAAACAAATTATTCATTATGGTGTGCAACCAGGAATCTAAAAAGGCCAATTATTAATAAACCACCTTTACGTGCCTCAAATGGTAACTGGGCAAGAAGTGATGCTGAAAAAAGTAGGCTATTTGTGAATCACCTGAAAACTGTTTTCACCCTTAACAAGTCTACCGAAATAATCAATTTACCAACTGTTGTTGCGACGACTCCCAGACACATTAGGTTTAAGTTTCATGATATTGTAAATGCCATTAAAAACCTTAACCCAAAGAAAGCCCCAGGTATTGACAAAATAAGCAACAAAATGCTGTTGAATTTTCCTAGCATAGCTGTAAAAATCATTTTATTCATTATGAATGCTGTTATTCGACTCAGATATTACCCTACACAATGGAAAATTTCACTCATAACCATGATACCGAAGCCAGGTAAGGATCATACCAAGGTTGATGCATATAGGCCGATAAGTCTCTTGCCTAATCTATCCAAATTATTCGAGAAGGTACTGATATGTAAGCTAGCACTTTTGAATGAATACGGTTGTATCCCAAATCACCAATTTGGGTTTAGGAGAAAACATAGTACCATTCAGCAAACCCATAGACTAGTTAATGTAATAAGAAATGCATTCGAAGAAAAAAAGTATTGTTCTTTTGATAAAGTGTGGCATGATGGTCTTATACTCAAATTGAAGCAAATATTTCCTGAAAATATATATGAAATATTGAAGAGTTACTTAAGTGATAGGAAATTTGTAATTAAACAAGGTAATTATTTAAGTTCCCCTCAAAAAATTAACTCCGGTGTTCCTCAGGGTAGCATACTAGGTCCTGTTTTATACCTGCTATTTACAGCTGATATGCCAATAAGTGAAAACATACATACTTCCACATTTGCTGACGACACTGCATTTTTAAGCGTACATATGAACCCACAGATTGCATCGCAGTCCTTACAGGAACAAGTATCCCTGCTGGAGGAATGGTTGAAGAAATGGAGAATAAAAGTTAACGAACAAAAATGCACCCACGTAACCTTTACATTGCGAAGAGAGACCTGCCCTGCTATGTGCATTAATAATCAGACAATACCACAAAGCACTAATGTAAAGTACTTGGGTATACACCTTGATCGTCGTTTAACGTGGAAATTGCATATTGAGTCAAAACTGGCGCAAATAACTATGAAAACTGCCCAATTAAATTGGTTAATTGGTCTAAATTCATCACTTAAGTTAGATTGTAAACTCCTAATATACAAATCAATATTAAAACCCATTTGGTGTTATGGAGTACAGCTATGGGGTACTGCCTCAGCTTCAAACGTAGAGAAAATTCAGAGGCGCCAAAATAAAATTTTACGAATGATCACTGCCGCCCCTTGGTATATCAAAAACTCGAATATTCACAAAGATCTATATGTCCCGCTGGTAAAAATAGAAATTGTAAGACACGCTGAAAAATACTTAGATAACCCAGATGACCACACAAATCCATTAGTCCGTGGTATTTTACGTCACACTGGCCATATTCGATTAAAAAGGAAGGATACTCTTGTACTCGGCCGAAGATGAGAGAGATGAATGAGGCCCAATGCTACTTTACTTTATTTTATTTTTATTTTATTTTATACTTTGAATACTTTATTTTATTTGGCAATGGCTAAATAAATATATACATTTTTAGTTTTAAGATTTGAAGAATTATTGTTAGTTCATTTTTAATGAAGATTCAATAAATAATAAATGAGAAAAAAAATAAAAAAAAAATATGCTAAATGGCTAGTGGCTGGAGTGGCTATTTGGACAGTGGCAAATACCAGTATTTGGCAGTTCGTCTTCAGGACGACCATAAAAAGAATTTAGTGAAGTAAGTGAAAGAACAAAACTAAAAAAACGGAAATAATTCGTCAGCAATCAACAACAGACGAGATCACATTTGCTGCATCCATGAGTCAAAGGGCAGCGGGAAATAATGATGCGGATAAATTAATAATCTCCACGAATCTCCACGGAAAGCAAGAATTTGCAAGCGATCATTAACAACTTCTAAAATTTTTAAGCCAATTATAATTGCTAAACATATTTTCTTAAGGGGCCTTATTTTGGACCTAGGGGCAATTATGGACCTACCATAACAAAATTTGGTAATATGATTTAGATTTACATAATACACATTCATACCGAATTTCATCACGATACCGATGTTTTTAAGCCATTTATAAGTGTAGAAGTGAATTTCAAATAGGGACATTATATGGGGACTATGGTCAAATGTGATCCGATTTTCACTAAACTTTCCACCATGATTTCTTAGTACACAGAACTGATCCATGCTAAATTTTAGATTGATTGTTGCATAATTACCATAATGTAAATACTAAGAGCAATTTCGAGGGGAATTTGTATGGGGGCTAGGCGAAATCACGGACCGATTTGAAACAAAATCAGTTGGGTTAATCCTTGTTTATATTTTGTCGCATAGTGTTATTCTTAACCACATACGAAAAAACTTATACATTTATACACTAACATTTTGTTTTAACCCTTAAATGCGCAACAACGCCAATTTTCACGAAAAAAATATATAATATGTAAAATTTAAAAAAAATAACAACTGCGTACCACGTTTTTTTTATTAAATTGTTTGTGGTGATTTTTTTTTTTAAAATAGTGGTTGTATCTTAAAAGATACAATGCGCACTCTCCTATATTTTAATTTTCAAAGAAAAAAAATACCAGTATTTTAATTTTTAAAGGCTTTTTTATTTTAAAAAATAAATTATAATTTTAAAAACACAGTTAATTCAATTTTAATAAATAAACATATAAAATTAATGTCACTAAGACAATTAGTAAAATAGAGTAATAAAGTAATTAAAAGTTATGGTATTCATAAAAACAATTTTTTTCAGCGGTCACACACAAATTTACCTTACATTTCAAACAAAACATTTTGGTTTGACCTGAGCATTTGGGCAGCTTACATCTTGCTTTTTTTTCCATTGTAATCCAGTGACTGATTCCATCTAGCCGGGTATCCTTCGGTGGCGCTGGGGATGCGTTCGGCTTTTGTCTTTTTTCTTCTATTTGCTTTTCCAAGGTTGGGCGTCCTCTTACTGGAATAGTTTTACTGTTATATGAAAACATTGCATCAGCCACTTCCAATTTGAAATCGACTAAACGTATTTTAGATTCTGGTTTATCTTTGTTTATTCTTCTATAAAGGATCCAGGCATTTACAAATGTCATGTCAAGAAGGTGGTAAAATACTCTCGTTGTCCACTTACGGCTTTTCATTGCTATTTTATGCCGGCCTATTGAGCTATCCATCAAATCTACTCCGCCCATGTGACAGTTATAATCTTTAATGATTTGTGGACATTGAATACTTTTGATAGTTTTTTCCTTTTTATCAAAGCGTTTTATTGTTAAAGGTTCACTCTCTGTATTATATACATATATCTACTGGGGGCTTAGTACCGACATAGTTTGAAATAAGATTGACAATTCGATTGTCTTTCCATGATAATGTGGTCACATCTATACCGTGTATGTTGGTAACAAATTCCTGACTTGTTCCTCTTTCGAATTCAGCTCAAATGTGTAGGCGAATCCCATTGTATCACATAGTACAAAAAATTTCAAGTCCCACTTTTTTGGCTTGTTTGTTAAATATTGTTTCATATAACTTGCGATTTTTGTGGAGCACATTTGCTCATCTACACTCAATCTGTTTAGTTTCGGTACGGTAGAAAAAGTTCTATTTAGGGCATCGATAATTGGCCGAATTAGGTAAAGCCTGTCGCGATGAGGATCATTTCGATCAGGCATTTTGCTTTTGTCGTTAAAATGCAGAAACTCCCGAATTTTTTCAAAGCGTTTCAGAGGCATTTGGCTTTGTATTATTTGAACACTTCTGTGGTTGTTTGCAGACCAATAGTCTCTGGTGTTTGGAAGTTTGTAGTATGTCATGTAAAAAAGAGTTCCTATAAATTTGCGGAGATCGGACACAGTGAAACTAAAAGATTGATGAACACCAGCATATCTTAAAGTTTCTGTTAGAGGCACGCCAGCCTAGGGTAACTTCTAGTGACTTCCAAGGGGATTTTGAATAAAACACAAAAGCTACATAAATCCAAATTTATTTCGCAATTGTATTTCTATTAAAATTCCTAAATAAATAACAACAATTAGAAATTAAATAATTATAAAAGTAAATACTACATACTTTTTGGTTTGAAAACCACTAGGAAAATTCAATTCTTTCTAAGTTTTAACTTTAATTAAATTTTATCTGGATACTGCCAACTTTATGTTCTGGAATTTTCTTGAAGAATAAAATGGCAGTTCAAATTGGCTCCTAAAATATGCTACTTTAGAACAACTTTTTTCTACTTTCGTTAAATATAAAAAATGACAATAAAATTCTATGATTTAAATTAAGTGTTGCCAGACCGATCATCTGAAGTTAGGGTTTTTGGTAGTGGCGTTAACATTCCCCCCGCAGTATGGCAAGAAGCCTCTTCGCCGCCAGACTCCTCTTGATGAGCAACTTCCAAAATAGCCAACTTAGCTGCAGGCCTTTCAAGCACACCATGTTGGGTAAGTACCTTTGCACTACGTACTTGACCGTCACTTGCCAATCTAACTTCTAAGACTTTACCACGTAGCCACACATTTCGAGGAACTGATGGGTCCACAATGACCACTAAGTCCCCCTGACATAAAGGTTTTGGTCGGTCATACCACTTTGACCTACAAGTTAAAGATGGCAAATATTGACTCAGCCACTTTTTCCAAAAAATATTTGCATATTGTTGTGAAGCGAGCCAACATTGTTTTAGTAATATGCCACTATCGTCGCAAGTCGACATAGGCTTTAGTCCTGAAGAAGAACCCACTAGGAAGTGGTTTGGAGTTAATGCCTCACCAGATTCGGCATCTACAGGAACATAGGCTAAGGGCCTTGAATTTATAACGTTCTCTACTTCTAACAGCATACTTTGCAAAAGCTCATCGCTTGGTGACCTTGAAGGCATTATTTGATACAATATTGTTTTTATTGAGCGTACTAGACGCTCCCAGGCCCCACCCATGTGGGGTGATGCAGGCGGATTAAATTTCCATTTTGTTGTGGTGGTAGTGAATGTTTTAACCAGCTCATCTTTATCGACATCAGCCAATGCTTTACGAAGTTCGCGTTCAGCACCGACAAAATTTGTGCCGTTATCGCTATAGAATTCATGGGGAATTCCGCGACGTGCCATAAAGTTACGAATGGCTAAAATACAGGAGCTAGTTGTTAATGAATACGCCACCTCAATATGGACTGCTCTGATAGTCAGGCAAGTGAATAGACATCCATAGCGTTTTTCCTTATGCCTATTTACAACGACCGTAATAGGCCCGAAAAAGTCGATCCCAGTATATGTGAATGGTGCAACATAAGAAGCTACACGAGCAAGAGGCAATTCAGCCATTTGAGGGTTGTGAGGTACTGCCTTCTTAATTTTGCACATTTGGCAGGAACGAACTACAGATTTGTATGTTGCACGAAGTCTCGAAATATTAAATTTTTGTCTAACTTCATTGATGACAGTCTCGTGATTCATATGATGATAATTGCAATGGTAGTGCATCAAAATAAGTTTTGTAATTTGACCTTTTCTAGGCAAAATTATTGGACGTTTTTGTTCAAATGGAATATCTGCTTTGTCGATTCTTCCATGCACACGCAAAATACCATCTTGCAAGTATGGGTTTTTGTTGTAAATATCACTGGATTTATGTATGAGCAGGTTAGAATTTAATAAGGAAATTTCGGAAGAATATTTTTCACGCTGAGCCTGTTTATATAAAATATTTTCAGCGCTTTGAAGTTCTTCTTGGGTTAACTGACCGTTTTGTTTTTTAATTAACTGACAATTATGCACGAATCGAAGAACGTAGGCCACAGCTCGAACCAGTCGATTCCACTTTGAAAATCTATGGACGTCAAAGATCGGCTCAAATTTCGTTATATTGAATGCATGGTGCACACGTTCTTTTTCCGTAGACTCCGATGTTGGAACTGCTTGCGGCCATTCATTTTCTGGGAGACGTAAAAATTCAGGTCCTTCAAACCATCTAGAGGAATTCGTCACTTTTGGAATTTTGGACCATTTGGTAGCTTCATCGGCTACATTTTGTTTACTTGAGATCCATCTCCAGTCCTTGATTGATGACAGCTCCAAAATCTCTGTAATTCGAAATGCAACAAATTGGTTGTACTTACGGTGATCGGAATTCAGCCAACTTAACACCGTTTTGGAGTCGGTCCAAAAATATTTTTGATTAATTTTTATATCATGATTATCTGACAAATATTTGGCAAAACGCGCCCCTATAAGGGCAGCCATTAATTCAAGACGTGGGACGGATGTTATTTTTATAGGGGCAACTCTAGTTTTAGCTCCAATAATTGAGCAAATAATATCATCACCTCTTCTCAATCGAAAATAGCAAACAGCTGCGTAACCGTCCTTACTTGCATCCACGAAAGTATGCAGATGAACTTCGATATTGTGGTAGTTTTCAAAATGTTTTAAATAACAACGAGGAATTTTTATGTTCTCTATTTCGGGTAAGATGTTAACCCACTTTGTCCATTTGGTTGTTAATTCAGGAGAAATCTTTTCATCCCATTCTATTTTTGATCGCCAAACATCTTGCATAAGTATTTTGACATACATAACAATATGCCCTATTAGACCAAGGGGGTCGTAGATTGACATCACTAATCGCAACATTTCTCTTTTTGTTGGTATTTTTTGACCAGAAAAAATGTTACTCTCTCTTAACCAAGGGGATATTTTAAACGTTATAGCGTCCTCTTGATGCTCCCAAAAAATACCTAAAACCTTTTCAATTTGCTTCTCATCTTTCAAGTTTAAGCATTTAGAATCAGAAACAGTTTTTGAAGAAATGGATTTTAATACTAACTTATCGTTAGAAATCCAATTTCTAATATTAAATCCCGCTTTACGATGAACATATGCAATATCAGTTACAATTTGTATAGCCTCTTTCGAATTATCAACGGATATAAGGAGGTCGTCAACATAATGGTTTTCCTTAATTGCTTTTGCAGCCAGCGGAAATTCGTTTTCGAATTTACTTGCGTTAAGATTTTTTATGTATTGGCTAATGCTAGGGGCACACGTAGCTCCAAAAATCATAACGTTCATCACAAACACATCGGGAGGCTTTTCGTCTACACAGTCACGCCAAAGAAAACGTTGGACATCACGATCTTCAGGCCGTATATGCACCTGGTGGAACATTTCCTCAATGTCACCGCAAACAGCCACAGATTTCTGCCTAAATTTGAAGAGTATCGAAGGCAAAGAGGCCAAGTAATCAGGCCCTTTCAATAAATAGGAATTCAAAGACATACCATTTGATGTGGCAGCCGCATCCCAAACAACCCTAGTTTTATTTGGTTTGTTTTTATTGAAGACTGCGAAAATTGGAAGGTACCAAATTTTCCCATCAATGCGCTCAATTTCCTGAGAATCTAGTTTTCGAATATAACCCTTTTCTAAATATTTAGAAATAGTTTGTCTAAAAACATTAAGAAGGTCTGAATTTTGACTCAATTTTTTCTCAAGACAAACTAGTCGTTTAAGCGCCATCTGATAACTATCAGGCATTTCCACTAAATCAAACTTCCACAAAAGGGGAACCTCGTAGTGCCCGCATGGCTTATATTTTGTATATTTCTCCAATAAATCTAACGCACGAGTTTCACTTTCAGCTACGAGTGGATTTTTAACACTTACCCCCACACTATCTAATGAGTAAAAGCTTCTAACTAACTCATCTAATTCATTTACTCCAGCAGAGCAATCACATACATGAAAATTGTAGTTAGTACTTGCCGTTTTATTTGCTGCAACAGCACCGTAAATAAACCATCCAAGTTTTGTACAAACAGCAACAGGTTCCTGTGGTGATCCCTCACGGATTTTGCTTGAGACTCCAAGATCGAAATGATTCAATCCTATCAATATTTGCGGCACAGCATCACTATAACTTTCTATAGGAAGATTTCGCAAGTGGCGATAGCGCTCCGATAATGTTTTATAATCCAGCGACTGAACAGGCAAATTTAATGATTTCACAGTGGAAACATCAATGGACATACGTTTTTTATTACCACCTGAAATATTTATTTTAAGTTTTTTGGAATTTTGTTCACTTCTTTCCATACCTCCAGTCCACCGCAAACATAAGGGGTTTGGTACTCCATCAATTTCTAATTCATTTGCTAACGACTCATCCATCAAACTTATAGATGACCCCTCGTCAATAAAAGCAAATGTATTGACTGTTTTATTATTGTTTCCAAATATTTTAATTGGAATTATTTTAAATAGAACATTTTTAATTTCTCCACTATGAGAATTATTTACTTCTTTATTTGTTAAATTATTGTTTTCACTTTTACTTTCAATTGACGTTTCTTTTGTTTTATTTACCGGTACAGAATATCGGTGTAATGACGGGTGGTGAAAATATTCGCACCCTTCCTTACCGCACTTCTTCTTCTTGTTGCAGTCTCCGCTATGTTTGAACAAGCAGAACTTACACAATTTGTATTTTCTTACTGCATCCCATTTCTCACCACGATCCATAGATAAATATGCTGGGCAGTTAGCGACTGCGCTGCAACTATTGTTGTTGTTACACACAATGCATTTGCGTTCACTATGGGAATGTATAAAAGCTCTCTTGTTTGCTGTTGCTGCATTTGATTTATTTATCGTATTTTCTTTGTTCCACTTGTTCGTATGTTGATCGATAATTATACTACTGGCTGTTATACCAACATTAAAAAACCACTTGTCAAATTCGAACAAATTTGGTTTTTTATTTTGGTTTATCAGCTGGATTTTTTGTGATGCCCACTGCATTTGATATGAGGGTGGAAGTTTTTGAATGATGTCAAACAGAAGTGATGAATTATTTAATTCATCAAGCATATTACTAGCAGTAATTGTGGATATCAAACTGCGAACTTCAATGGATAAAGAGGTAAGTGTTTTAAGGTTATTCTCTTCTACTTTTGGAAAAGAATTAATCCTATTTTTTATTGAATTTATTATCTTTTCAGGTTGGCCATACAATATACGGAGGACTTGGAGAACGCTGCTTACATTAGAGGGATGGATTAACATCTGTCGGACACTATGAAGTGCTTCTCCTTTTAAAGCCTTTTGAAGGCGAATGAGGTTTTCGGCATCGGTAAATGCACAGGCTGTGGTGGACCACTCATAGGTCGAAATAAATACCGGCCAATCTTCTGGATGGCCTGAAAATTCGGGCAGCTCTTTGGGGAGAGATTGGCGAGAACTAATGTGGTTCTGCAGCACTGTAGATGGTGATGTTAAATGTGTTGGGGGGCATAGGGCTGTCATTGTTTGTGCATGTTGAGGGAAATGCAATGTAGACGACGTTGGATGAGGTTCAATAAATTGTTGTGGAACCGAATTAAATAAATTTTGTGCGTTATTATTTGTATGGTGAGACGTAAATACGCTGCTGACGGGGTAAGTATACACTGGAGGTACTGTAGGCTGCGTTCGTTGTTGATGGCCACTATAGGTGGGAATGGCCGTAGTACAATTTGGTACTGCGGCCATGGTTGATGACGAATTAATTGCAGCCGAGGTAACTGTCGGTGGGACAAATCCAACTGAGTTTTGTGGCATCGTATTTAAGCCATTACAAATGAATGTTGATTGATTTGCATTTGGCAAGATATTACTTGGCATCGAAGATGAATTTTTGTTGTATGTTTGATTCGGCAAATTAGGTGTTTGCAAATCTGTAGGGTGATTAACATTAGAAACAGTAGATTGTTCGGTGTTATTTGGGGGTTCAGTTGAAGCCAACCAATCATGGCCGGATTGAGAAATATCATCTGAGATATCAGTGAGAGCCTCAGCTTCCTCAAGAAGTTTATATTTTTCATCTAAATACTGCTTGTTTAATTTGCGTTCTTCTTCCAGCTTCTGAAGTTTTAAATCTATTTTTCGAGATTGCGAAGCATGAGAACGATTCGAGCAACGACTTGAAGTACTTGGTGCAGGTGAAGTTGACCTTACGGTAGAACACTGAGGGCATTTGAAGGTTATGTCGTTATCTGTGACATTAACGCAATTTTTGTGAAAAATTTTGTGGCAATCGACGCAGGTGACTACATTTTTGTCAGGGGGTTTGTGGCAAAACGAACATTCTTGGTTAGACTGTTCATTTAGCGCTTGACTTTCGTAGTGTGGTAAAGACATTTTTACTTACTGCGAGATTGGCAAGTTATTAGGGCAGATGTGGTCCAGAAAAATGATGAGATCAAAAAGAATTTTAAAAAATGTTAGAGGCACGCCAGCCTAGGGTAACTTCTAGTGACTTCCAAGGGGATTTTGAATAAAACACAAAAGCTACATAAATCCAAATTTATTTCGCAATTGTATTTCTATTAAAATTCCTAAATAAATAACAACAATTAGAAATTAAATAATTATAAAAGTAAATACTACATACTTTTTGGTTTGAAAACCACTAGGAAAATTCAATTCTTTCTAAGTTTTAACTTTAATTAAATTTTATCTGGATACTGCCAACTTTATGTTCTGGAATTTTCTTGAAGAATAAAATGGCAGTTCAAATTGGCTCCTAAAATATGCTACTTTAGAACAACTTTTTTCTACTTTCGTTAAATATAAAAAATGACAATAAAATTCTATGATTTAAATTAAGTGTTGCCAGACCGATCATCTGAAGTTAGGGTTTTTGGTAGTGGCGTTAACAGTTTCCATTACAATGTCTTCTTCTAATGATTGCGGAAATAAATGACACCAAACTTTAAAAGGCGTTTGTAATGCCTTTATATCATCTGTAAGGTCACTATCGCCTCCAAACTGGACTTGGTTAGCATAAAATTGAAGATGTCTCTTTTTCCATCTCTTTCAAATTCCGATGACTTTGGATTTATAAAAATTTCACTAAACTCGGAAGAAAAAGAGCTCCAATTATTTGCGGGTACAAAGATAGTATTAGTCTTTGCATTAGAAGTAGAAGGTGTTAAATCCAACGGTTCAAATCCACCTAAATTTGTCTCTGCCGGAACTTCATGATTATTATCATCATTTATCATTTGTATGAAAGAATCATATATAGATCCTTCAATATCAAGTTCATCTTCACTATCATTTCTGTATTATTTTCATCCTGTATTACTATCATTCTAGAAGCTCCTAGGCGCTCTGGTCTCTTTTTACATGAGTTTGTAACCTGCATTTCATCGTCATCTGAGTCACTGATGTCCGTACTGTCATAAGTAATACCCTCACTATTGCAAAGTAATTCACAAACTTCCTCATCAGTCATATTAACTCCATCAACCTTTCTAAATCCTGACATTACTAAAAATTCTTTTAGTTAGTTCCAAATTATGAAATCAGTTAAAAAATGTCTGTCGTCTATTGCAAAACTCAAAATAAATAATCATATAAACATAGCAAGATGCCGAACATACAACCTGCTAGTTCAAAGTGCAAAATGTATATGAACTTGCACAATAACACAGTACATAATTCAAATAAAACGAATATGTAATTAGTAGATGAATGCGCAGTGTATCTTAAAAGATACAACCATTAAATAACGCTCTGTAGTCAAATTTTGAATCAAAAAGCTTTTGTAAACACTTTTTATGCCTAATGAAGTATTTTTACACTATCCTGAATTTTTTCAAATGTTTTATTTATCTCTGCTTAATATTATGCAACATCGAATAACCATTTTTTTGTATTTTTTAACAAAATTTAAATTTGAACTTTGAATGTCAATAAAACGCAAATGCTGAAGATTTTCTGGAAAGGGCTATTTTTTTCAAATTAGTTATGGTGTTCTAAGTACATCCATTCATTTTTTATTAAATTTGATCCAAAATTAGAACCGTAAGAATTTTTTTTGGTTGTATCTTAAAAGATACAGTGCGTATTTAAGGGTTAAATTCGCTAGCATTTATACACCAGCATTTTATGTTAAAGCTCCATTGAAAGAATTAAATAAAAAGTTTTTTTGTGATTAAAAAAGCACTCATCTTTTAGTTTATTTCATATTTTTTGATTTTTAATACTATGCCAGCTGGCATTGTTTTTTGTTTAAATATGAATTATCAGGCTCAACAAATTTAGCATAGCTCAAGGCGTATACGCTCATAAAATGATAAATTAAATTTATTTCGGTTAAAACTCTAATATTCAAATTCTCGTGTATTGCATTAAAAATTGAGCATGACTAAAGGGTATAAAACATAAATTTTCTGAATGAATGAATAAATTTTAATCAATAACTTAGGGTGAACAGATCTTTTTGAAAATAAATGGATTATTCATGGTACACAAAATAAGGTTTGATGAAATTAAAGAAACTGGATTATTTGCTAAAAACTGATTTGTCTTAACTACGAATACGAGTCCAATAGAAATATTGCATTGAGAAACGAAATTTCATATAAAATAATTGAATGCAATATATTAGATGATTAAATTTACATGTAAGGCCGTGTAAAGGGAATAAGGATTAATTCATTAGAAAAAATGGTTATGTTACTAAATCAAATGTCGCCAATCCAATAGCTAACCAGCTCAACAGGTCAGAAAACCGCACCTTTTTAAATGTTATAGAATTTTTCACGATTTATATAGAGCATTTTGTTTGCTCGTATAAAAAAGTTAGCTTCGTCGGCTACATCTCCGATCCCAATTCTGACACGACCATAACGAAAACTGTTTTGGAATTCAGACACCTTTTTAAATTATATCGAATTTTTCACGATTTATAGAGGGCATTTTGGTAAAATACTTGATTTTTCAACTTTATTATCTCCAATAAGCAAATTGTTGCTTTCATACATTTTTTCTTTGTAAAGTACAAAGGTTTAGCTTCGTCTTCCTTTCATTTTTTCTCTAATTTATCCCTATTTTTGCGATTTTTAATAGATTTTCTTATACTACAAAAAAAGAATGTAACTTTCGTAGCTAACTTCACACACATCCAAAAATATGATAAATTTTTACCTACAAAGACTGCTAAAGGCCAACAAATTGTCAAGGTCAAATATAGGAAATCGAGAACTTGAAGACATATATTGCGTATGGCATTTAAAGAGCTGACCACAAGTTAACAAAAGTTATTTTTGACACCATGTTATACGAGTTCTAAAATAGTCTGAAATTAGCTTCACAGTTGTTGTGCGGAGTATAAAGGATATTGCCATGTCTGCAATAAAATGTAAAGTATATACATATGTATATCTGTATCTATTTATTAATTCCAAAATCAATTATTTTCCTTTTTCATTTTCTTTACGTTAGAAAAAAAAATCAATTTGTGTAGAACCAGCATACAAAAAGATTTTCAACTTTATCCCCACAACTTCAATATCTGTACTACGTTTTCGGTGATTATGGTTTTGACATGAAAAGAAAAGAAATTTCCTTGAAACTTTGCAAGCAAATCAAAAGAGTTTCTTTGTTTATACGTTTTTCAATTCTTTACCATTCCTATACCGCTCTGTCACTAGTCATAGAGTCACATCAGCAATTATTGACCGACAAAATGGAAATTACATATATTTATGTACATACATATATAATAATTTACATCTATACATACATACTTACATAAACACACACATCGAAATATGACTACTACGTATACTATAGATTTATAAATAATATTTGGGGACGACAATGAATGTTGACAATAGAAACAAAAAAACAAAAATATCAACTGTATAGAAAGAAACTTTGTTTCTGATGAAAAAAAATTTAAAAAAAAAAACTACATGAATTAGCAGATTTTGAGACACCCCTAAACTATTGAATTCCGTATGTAGGTCAGTGCGGCCACAAAATACTTAAAATTCTTTACAAATATCTATGTATGTACACAAATTTATATCAAGTCCTTCCTTCCAACATCCAACTAAAAAAAATTTCTTTAAGTACATAAGAAAGGAATGAAAAGAAAAATATGTATGCTTTAAATTCTTGGTAAGAGTTTCTAAACATACAACACATTTAAAAAGTTTTTCTATGCGAATGTAAAAGAAAAAAAATCCTCATCAAGTGTTTACTTATGTTTGAAACTGATATGAACTGTTACAAGTTTTAAGACAAATAATCACACACACTTTGGTTTTTCTTATTTATTTGTCTTCGGTAAAACAAAAAGGCCAAAGAAGATACAGTTTAGGTTAGTCGACCTAAGAGGTCCTTTTGTGTATTGAATGTCGATATTGTCTTTGTAGCCGGTTAATATTTCGAAAACAATCAAAAAAAGCAAAGGAAGCCAAAAATTATAAGATGCTGAACCAGCATATAATTTCTATTCTTTTCATTTCACCAAATTTTATGTTTTTTTTCAAGCACACCTCTCTTCGGTAAAATTATATGTACAGTGGTCAGCAAAAGTCTTAGTACTCCAATATATTTTGACAATTTCATGAATTTTAAACAACAGTTTGTAAAAAAAAATTAAGGTTTTTATATTTATTTTATTAATTTATTTCTGTTTTATTATAAAACCAAATTTTTTTTAATGTTTTTCATAAAACAAGAGAAAAATAAGGAAAAGTTTCAGATGACTCCATAGGTACCCCCAAGTAGAACCCTGATTAAATTTAAAATTCAAAAGCCTAATACTTTATGAAAATGTTATCCCTTTTACTTAGTAGAATATCCCTTAAGGTCAAGCACTCCATTTACTCCATTTGAAATTGAATGTAGAAGTTTTGTTTATTGTTTTCTAGTGGCACCATGAGCAAGTTTTTCCGGTTGACTTTTGTTTGAGGTTTAGCGATTACGCAATCGTCCTTTAAAATGATCTCCTAAATACTCTCTTCAAGTCATATCGGGACTTTGTGCAAGAGTATTAGGCCTGTGGGGACTTTTTTTGTCAAAATATATTAGAGTACTAAGACTTTTGCTTGCCACTGTATATAAAGTTTATTTTTACGTACGCACTGTAAAAGTAGTTGTAAAAATACGTTCTCTTAAATTATCACATCAACAGAGACGCAAAAATGCTTAATTGTTGTACCCTTTTAAAGGCATCCCTCAAGAAGCTTTGATTTTCTTTTTTACATTAAATTACTTCACTTTACATCTTTGTTTACGTACAAAAATGTGTAGAAAAATAAGATAAATTATAAAATTTTCATTGTTTTAGATATTAAAAGCCATTTTCTATCCTTGGATTCACAGGAGTGTTAACTTACTTTGTAGTCAGAGGTCTGACTCATTGGGCTCGTCCCACATAAATTTGCTTATTTTGCTTGTTTAACCCAAAAATAATTTAGAGTAAGAACGTTTTTTTTTTAAATTTTCAAATGAGTCGTACATAAATTCAATAATTGTATTAAAAAAGGAGAATTCGGATTTAAATTATATGCAGAGTTAGAAGTGAAATATTTAATTTTGCTAATAAGTTTCGGAAATGATATTTTCTTATCAAATTATGATTGAAAAAATTTTGTTTGCTTTGAAATACAAGAAAGTTGGTACATAATATGTGACTTCACTGTACAACAGCTACGCTAAGTTAGCTAACTTCGAAGACAGAAAGTGGCCATTACAGGCCAAAAATAAGGGAAGAAAAATAGAAACATATAGTCAAGGAAAAAAGCGTACATACACCGCTGTTTGTAGACTTTTTTCCCACTGCTTTTTATAAAATCGAAAAAAATGTTACAGCGTTGTTTAATGCATTTAAAAATAAGAATGTTTGAAGCACAACCAAACAAAACGAATATAAAAATATATGACATAGAAGTTGTAGGGTGAAAAATAGAAATTAGCGGGACTGTACAAAGTGCATATTAAATAAAATAGAAAATAAATAAGTAAACATGGAAGACAAAGGATTTCAATGTATGATGTCTCAGTAAGCATTGACTATTATACTTTTGTAGCTATTTTTTGTATACATTGTAAAATGTTAAAAATGTGGACTAGGAACTAAGCCATGCTTAGGTAATTTCTTGGCAATTATGCTACATCTTATTAAATTTTTTTTGATTTAAGTTAAAAAATAAACAATAAAAAATAAAAAATATAATATTGTGCTAATGAGAGTAGCCTAAAACAATAACAATAACTGTTTGTTGTTTGCGTAAACGACAACACTTTTTCGCTAGATCTGTATAGCGGAGATCTTGAAACCACGACTGTTCTTTTCAAACTCAACGCGTCTTCACGCAAGACCGACTGAATTCTTACTACTACTGGTTGCCTGCTTTGTCTTGCCTTTTTATATGCCCACGTAAACAGTCTGACGGACATTCTTGAAGTAGAATGTTCGTGGTTTCGCCTTCTCGAGAGCTCTATTGCGACATCATTGTCGTTTGTGTATTTTTCTCACATTGCTTGTTGTTGCATTCTCGTTTACTTGTCTATCCCCTTTTCTTTCATACTGATGTTATTGGTTTACTTGTAACAAGTTGGTTGTATTTGTTTATGTAGCTAATGCTCATTTTAATGTTAAACGACGGTACACCGTTTCCATTTTCGTAACAATATTTTCATATTTGTAAACAAAAACATATTGTTTACTAATTCTATTTGTTTCTCTGTGTGTGTATGTAGATTTTTAAAATCTAAGAAAAACCGGCGATCTCATAAAACTTTATTCAAAATTTGACATTTGCATTGCATTATACTACGCACGTAATCATTTCAAGGTGCAGGTTATAAACGATAAAAACACTGAACACTGTTGAAAACAAACTCAAGTTGATGCTTGATATGAATATTTTGATAAAGACTCTTAAAATTTGTTTTGTTTTGTTCGTCCATAAACGTGATGTCATTAAAGTATGATGAGGTACAAAATTATGAGCTTTTGCAGCCCTGCTTTATCATTACTTTCTTCTTATCTTATTCTTTTTTCACTTTCATTATAGTTTACAAAACGAACACTAAGTTTTAACACTAAGTTTTATAAAAAATATAAAAAAAAAATCGGAAGTCAATTTTAGAATTTGCAGTGAGGTAAAATGTGAAGGCCGTATGTATTAGCATACATACTTACAAGCCAAATATAACAATGTGGTGCGCCTTAATTCTTGTCAGAAAGCGTGATATTTTATTTGCAATTTTGTTGTGGTTGTACGTGAAACCGAAACTTTTAGCACATACAGTGAAGGAAAAACTGAAAAGGACGCCAATGTGACACTTAGAGATTTGATGGGAGGGTATTAAAATGAGGTAACAGGTGATAATTAACTGCTTGCGGTCATGCAAGTGATGATCCTCGCTCCACTGAAGTCATCGTGTCAATTTATTTTTTGCCGTTTCTGATGATAAATGATGGTTGATGAGAAGGTTAGGCTGACATTCCAGTTTCATCAACATTCCATGACACCTTTTTTGGAATGACTTTTTTAAAGAGTGTTATATGATACAGCATACCACATTTGCCAGCTTTACCTATACCGTTTTACCTAAAATGATTTAAATGTGCACAGTCAACCACGCTTCTATTTTGCAACCGGAAATGCACGCGACCTGACATCATAGCAGAAAAACTACCTTCAAACAACAATACTACCACCGCCATGCTTAAATTCAAAGTTAAAAGTATTATAAAATATTATTGTTTCAAAAGACACGATAGAAACAAGAATAAATTTGAAGAAGTTTATGGAAGCTCCATGAAAGAGTGACGTAATATCTACTAATGTCTAAAACAAGTATTAAGTCTGGCATCAACGAAATAAGTCGCCTTAGTTCAGCAGGTATTATGTTGGCTTATTAGACATGAGGCCATAGTTCTAACCCCAGGTCATACAAACAAAAACGAAATAACTAAAATATTTCTTCGGTGATTGCCTCTCAGCAGATTTCTGGCAAAAACTCTGAGAGTAAATAAATTTGCCATGAAAAGTTTCTTAAAAACTCTGTCGTTCGGAATCGACTATACACTCTAGGTCCCGCGTCTCTTGTATAAAATGAATACACAATATAAGTGGTGTGAAAAGCTACGTCTTAATCCTGACTGAAGGGTATGTACATATGTATATATTATTCAATAAAATGTCTGGCGCTTCAGAATTTCATAACTGTCTTTCAACTTACTTCAGCATAAAGAGAGCATTTGCATGGTGACATTTATTGTTCGTTTCTTTTTCAACACCTTTTAAAACCCATTTTCTTTATGAATTAGTCCTGAACATAAGTTTATAAAAGAGGGTGTTTTATGCCAAAGTAAATGTAAAGGAATACATCTTCAATTTATCAAGGTCTTCATCTAGCAAGCTTCGGAATTTGTTAAATTCCTTCAAAATATTATTTAATATTCAAAGTTTTTTTTCTTTTAGGGTTTGTTTGCTTTAAGTGTGGGATGTTGAAATATAATTTTTATCTCATACTCATAAATTTTGTAACAACAACAAAAACAAAATTTATTATCATTTAGGCAAATATTTTTTCTAAAACTGAAAACAATTTTATACTCTCACACATCCATTTGTACGTACTTAAAGTTAAACTTTTCTAGCAAAAGTTATTGCCAACACTAACACACATGCAAAGTAAAAAGTAGAAAAGCAATTTGAACGGGAGTATGAGGACTTAACACAAAAAAAAACACAAAAAAAATATTCTGAAACAATAGAAAACAAACAGCGAGCATTAATGTTTCCAAAAATACAATGGGGGGGTAAAAAGAAGAAAAAATTCTAAACAGTTTTTGCTGTTGTCGGCGGTAAAGGAGAAGAAGAAAATCCATCGCAATAACGAAAAAAAAAGCCCATGAACTAAAACAAAAAAAAAAGCAACAAGAAAAAAACACACTTAATTTATGACATTAAACTTTGCTGCCAGTAAGTTTTTACAACAAAATGCTGTGTTAAATAGTCTATAGAGTCTGGCTTAAACAAACTTTTTTGTTTTGTTTGCCTCTTCTTATGCTGCTCTCGCTATTTATCAATGCGGGAGCAATTGTTTTTCTCTATTTTTGTTTTGCTTACTATCACAACTACTACAACAACAGCAACAGCGACAAGGATAGTAAATACCACAACAATGAAAAAACAATGCATAACACATATACACACACACACTCACTGTATAAACTTACGAAATTAGACTTGCACTTTACAAAAAAAAAAAACATTTTTACTAGTTTCCCTCCCAAATACACATGTGCATTTATTTACTTGCATCAGAATTTAATATTTTGTTTCGGATGTATGCATGTGTGTATGGACGTATGGCTTTTCAAGTCATACTATATACACACACATACAAGTACTATTGTATTTGAGTGCATTTTTTTTGTGAGTGCGTGCGTATATCTCAGAGGCAACATTTTAGTTCAAATTGTTTGGCTTTAAAAAGAACAAAAACAACAAAAAAATAAATAAAAAGAAAATAAAGAGGAAAAAGAAATATGTTCTTTTCGCAGCATTCACATAAACAAAAACTCACTCAGTACTTGTACGTTGTTTTGTTTCGGCGTTGGTTTTTCCATTTTTATTGTAGTCATTTGTTTGCTGGAATGCTATGGACCAACTCCAAGTTTAAATGAATCTCATGCTATGAATTGTGATGTTATTGTTTTTTTTTTGTTTTTGTTTTAATGTTCAGATCATAAGAAAACACACAATACAAATATACATATATATATAAAACAAAATATATATTTTTTATTATTATTTGTTGATTAAAATACCCGTTAATAAAAGTATAATTGGAATAAAAAAATTTTAAGAAAATTAAAATTACATGTACAGTGGATAGCAAAAGTCTTATTACACCAATATATTTTGACAAAAAAGTCCCCACAGGCTTAATACTCTTGCACAAAGTCCCGATATGACTTCAAGAGAGTATTTAGGAAATCATTTAAAAGAATGGTTACGCAATCGCTAAACCTCAAACAAAAGTCAACCGAAAAACTTGCTAATGGTGCCACCAGAAAACACTAAACAAAACTTGTACATTCAATTCAAAATGGGTTAAATGGAGTGCTTGACCTTAAGGGATATTCTACTAAATATAAGGAATGACACTAGGCCTTTGAATTTTAAATTTACTCAGGGTTCCCCTTGGGGGTACCTGTAGAGTCATTTGAAACTTTTCCTTATTTTTCTCTTGTTTTATGAAAAAAATTAAAAAATTGTTTGTTTTATAAAAAAAACAAATAAAACAAAAAAATATTTCTGAATTAATAAAATAAATATAAAAACATTAATTTTTTATGCAAACTGTTGGTTAAAATTGATGAAATTGTTAAAATATATTGGATTTCTAAGACTTTTGCTGTCCACTGTATATAATTTTACACAATTATATTAATTTCGAACCTATTTCGATTCAATTAATTAAATTATGAATTGGTAATTAGAAACTTGTTTATCTGAACGTTCGCTTTCAGAATTTGAACTTAATGATACGATTTTTTCAATTGTACATTATTGCTGACTATCATTCCTGTTTTCTCCCATCAGACTTCTCATTTGAATGGTTAACCATTGTGAAATGCTGACATTACTTTCTATATTTTAAGTCAATGTTCTGTAGTCTTAGCTAGCCCTTTATAAATCTAGCATTGTAAACAATTTTCAAATATGTATAATACTTCCAACTACAGTGAGAGTGAGTGTAAGTGTTCCCATGTTATTTTATAACACATCGATGTTTAGAAAATATCGATGTTTTGCTCATAAACATTGATGTTTTGACTGAAGATACAGCGGTGTTTGAAGGACGTTATTTTCTTTACTTTAACTGCTGTGGACGGCGTTAAAATTAAAGAAACCATCGACATCCTTTAAACGAACGATTTTTTGTATACATATACATAAACATACACAAAATTTAATAATTTATGATAAAAAAACTTAATTTTTATTTTAAATATTTTTTGTAGGACTTATCTTCACATACATAACACACATAATTGGTCATTACAACCCTTCAGTCAGAATTTTTTTTTTTTATTTTTTTTATTGAAATCCAATGAAATTTAAATTTTTTAAGTGTCTCAGCGCTACTAGGGCATTAGAGAGACAAGTTGGCAAAGTTAACAAATTGTATAAAAAATATTTAACAAAAACTATTTAATACATGCATAAGTATATAAAAAAAATTAAAAAAAAAAATCTTTTTAATTTAAAAGCATTTCAATACTTTGTAATTAAAAAAATTTTTTTTAATTCTTCTTAAAGGAAGAAATTGTGCTACAATCTTTTATATGTTGAGGCAAGTTATTATATTCCAGGCTAATAGCGTATTCAATTTTCTGCTTCGTGATTTCTAAACGACATCTCACAGCGCGAAGGTTATGGCTATTCCTAGTGTTGAAAACATTCTGGTTTCTTGAAAAGCATATGGTATGGTGACCAATTCCATGTAGAGCGTTATAAACATAAATTAAAGTTTTCATTTTATATAATCCATATATTGGTAAAATATTTTTCACAACGTCAGTATACAAAGATAATGTTGAGTATATGAGAGGGAGATTGTAAATAAGTTTGAGTGCTTTGAATGATTTGCAGTGATTTGAGGTCTGCATTTTTCCGAAATCCGTATATGTGGGTTAAATAGTTGAGGTGACTTTGTATAAGGGATTGAAAAATCATAAGTTTTGTTGTTGTATCTAACTTGTATCTTAATTTATACAATATTCCAAGTGCAGATGATATTTTGGATCTAATATGTTCGATATGAAGATGCCACTTTAAATTGCTTTGAATTTTTAATCCTAAGTAATTAATAGAATCCACTTCTACAATTTCGTTACCATCTATTCGAATGCTTATATTGCTATTGAAATTTCGACCTAGTTTCTCACAACACTTATGTTGTGTGCGTTAATTTTATACAGGAGTGGCGGGACCCACAGTTTAAAGTCGACTCAAAACGAAAGATTTTTGAGAAGCTCGTCATGGCAATTTTATTTAATCTCAGAGTTTTTGGCAGAAATCTGCTGAGAGGCAGTCGACGAAGAAATATCTTTTTTTCATATTTCGTTTTGATGCCTCACCTGGGATACAAACCCCGGCTTTACGCCTAATAAGCCAACACACTACCTACTAGATTACGGCGACTACTATCTTATCGTCACATGAATTCATAAAACCTCAAGTTACATTAAAAATATGTTATGAGAGGAAGAAAAAACTTTTTAATGAGCAATGCTTTCACATAAAAAATTAATCCACATTTTCTTATAAAGTCGCCATTTTTAATCGCAAGAGTATAAAATTTTACAGGAACATGAATGCGACACGTCGCGACGTAATCAATGGTCTTATCACCGATTTTTAACATGATTGTTTTTTTTTGTAATAAATATCAATGTTTTTGGAAGGATCTTGCATCCCTAATTACAGTAGATTCTGAAGATGTCTTGAATTGTAATAAGTTTGCTTTAATTTTATTCTTCTGCTCTTTAATGATTTGATTCGTATTATTTCACCACTTATTTACGAATTGCGTTTACCTTAATATGATTATTCAAATCATGTGGATTAGAAGTGCCGGCGAATTATCGTAAGCGGAGGACCTCAGATTTGCAACTACATTACAAATAATTTTCTGTTTTTGCTGTTACATAAGAGTTTTGGATTTCTTATCCTTATAAACTAAGCAAACAAAAAAATGCAAAGAAAATACTCGCAATTTCGGAAAAGTTGGTCTGGATATCTTGTCAATGATATACAGTAAGACCCCGTTTAACGCGGGGGATACGTTCCAATAAGTTTCAGCGCTAAACAAAACAGCGTTAGTAGTGTGATTGCGACTTCGAAAAATACAGTCGGAATCTTTATTCTGGACAGACTAACAAAAGAGCGTTGAAAAAGATAAATAGTATACACCGTCGCTATACAGTGCACCGCTTTTGGCCGTTTCATTTGCATACATATACAACACTTATCAATACAGTCTGCGATTTAGGCGAATCCCAATACTATCGCGTAATACTGAAACAGCGTTAAGCGCAGCAGCTTTAAGCGGGGTCTTACTGTAGCTTTACGTTTGCTCGTTTTACATTTACTGGGTCTTTAATTAAATACGATATTAAAATCTCAAGTCCAAAAAAAAAAAAAAATTCTTTAGCGCTATAAGCCTTGTCTTGTGCGGGAATTTGGTTGGCATTGTCCATTTTTCATAAGCGAAAGTGACCAGGGTTTTCACATATTGGTAGTTACTGGTTTCTAGAGAAGTACCGGGTTATCCATTTCGTGGTTTCAAAAGTAAACGTAAAAAAACACATATAAAATACTTTATTCATGATATTTCTTTTTTATTGTAAAGTTTGAACGTTGACATTATGTGTGAAACACTACATCATTTAAATGACCACACGAAGTGTTGCAAGCATTGATTCTTTTGAAGTAATTTTCGACCACTTTTTGAAACATATTGGGCGGTATCTCAGCCATAACTTGACGAATGTTGGTTTTTAAGTGCTCAAGAGTTGAAGGTTTATCTGCATAAACACGATCTTTCGCTTAGCCCCACAAAAAAGTCTAATGGTGTCAAATCGCATGATCTTGGTGGCCAGTTGATATCGCCAAGACGAGAAACTACGCTGCCAGGAAATGTCTCTTGCAATAAAGCCATATTTGCTCGAGTTGTGTGGCATGTGGCACCGTCTTGTTGAAACCACATATTCTCCAAGTCGTATTCTTCAATAGCAGGCAAAAAAAAGTCGGTTATCATATGACCATAACGCTCCGAATTGACGGTGACAGTCGTTCCATCGTCGTTTTCGAAGAAGTAAGGTCCAATTACACCTTCGGGCCAAAGAGCGCACCAAACAGTGATTTTTTCTGGATGTAATGGCCTCTCTTCAATTACTTGAGGATTCTCAGAACCCCCAATACCACAATTTTGTTTATTACGTTCAGCATTACCACCAAGAAGATATTTCCTTTGTCGTATCTACTGAATATAAACCAAAAATTTAATTTTAATCTCTGAATTAGTTTTACAATAAAGCCA
This sequence comes from Sarcophaga caerulescens, assembly GCA_927399465.1. Taxonomy (NCBI): domain Eukaryota; kingdom Metazoa; phylum Arthropoda; class Insecta; order Diptera; family Sarcophagidae; genus Sarcophaga; species Sarcophaga caerulescens. The sequence continues at coordinate 57,478,904 of OV656868.1, forward strand.
AATACTTACGTATGGGTCTGAATGTGTGACCAAAATAGTGTCAAATTCTTTTAGCTTTTCCTCCAAGTTAATTGGAATTGGAATTGGAATAATTCCATAAGTTTTGTGGCAACTGTGTTTTCTCCAACTATTCTATCTAATAAAACTTTGTGTTCAGCCAGAATGTCGAGCAATATGTTGTGTCGAGTTTCAGCAGCGTCTGTAAAAATAAAGGAGAATAAAGTTAGCTTTTTGGCGCATTTCATTTCTAAACAGAACCGATAATAAATTGTTTTGAACGTTATAATTTTTCATCAAACAAATCTTTAAATAAACCAAATTGTCTTGAAATTTCTTCACAGCCGGAACATTTAGAAGTAACTGGATAAGAAAAAATAAATAAGTAAAATATGTATTTTAAGAGTAAAAAATTGTAAAATTACCTTGTTGAGGAAAGTACTATAGTTTTCCTTTGGAGTGTTGTGAATGGTCGTTCGACATTTTTCTATAAGACAGCTATGTAGAATGGGTGTTATTATTAAATGATTATCAAAAGATAGGCAAATTTATCACTGATCCCACAAAATCTTCAACAGGCTCCGAAAAATCTGCAACAGGCGCCACAAAATGTTCACTATTAACACTTGTACTTAAAATTGTTTTGTTTCCACTATTTCTATTTTTATACAAAAATGATTGTTTTTTTACCTGTCGTTAGTAAAAGAAATTATTACTCATAATGTATAATGCTTAAATTATTCATAAAAACACTTTTATTTACATTTTATATTGATGATTTAAATAATTTTTCATAAAACTTTAAATTTTAGTTGCTGCCGCTTATATTTTTAACCAAAGATTATGACAAGATAAGAAACGAGACTTTTGACAGCTTTGACATTTGCCCGCCTACTTTGTTTTTTTTAAGTTTTCGAATTTTTTTTCTCAACAAAGGAAAATTTAAGAACGTAGACTCTTCGTTGAAAATGTCGCCAAAAAGTAACAAAATTATCGACAAAACTGGTGACTTGGAGACACTTGTCCCCAGGCTTCCTTCAGGGATGGTATTAAATTAAATTTATAAAATTTATAGTATTTTTTACTATTTCTCATATTTTCATAGGGAATGAATAGAATTTAACTAATGAGAATGATATTATTTTCATTTATTTATATCACATTATGACATATTCCAGTGCAAAGTCAAACAATTGCAAACTTTCGGAATTGGTTGCTCCTTCTTTGAAAAAGTTCTTCTTAAAAGACATTGTGCGTGAACTTTCTGCGTGTACAAATCATCAAAAAATAAGCCATGAAATATTCCGTACAGAAACAGATGTTTATACCACTAAAATAAAAATTTCGTTGGTAATTAAAGTTTCTCCTTTGCGACATTGTAAGTGTGAAATTAAAAAGTCTTGAAAAAATATTTTTCTTTCGTAAGTAGTTTAATTATGTAAATTCATACAAAAACCGTTATTGTAATTATTTAAATCAAGATGACTGAAGACGGCATTACAAACGGTGTAGAAGATAGTTAAAAATTAAATATTGTTACAATAACCGAAAAAGTAAAAAAAAAGAAATGTGAATATACATCGTTTTCTTATAATTCTGATATGTAGTTTTTGCAAATGTTGGCCAATAAATCCGTGACCTCTCGCATTTAGCACATACATATACATATACATAATTGGTCATTCCAATCCTTTAGTCAGGATTACGACCTAGCTTCTCACTCCACTTATGTCGTGTGTGTTACTTTATACATGAGTGGCAGGACCTACAGTCTAAGGTCGACTCCGAACAACAGATTTCTGTGAAACTTTTTCATGCCAATTTTATCTATACCCAGAGTTTTTGCCGGAAATCTGTTGAGAGGCAGTCGCCGAAGAAATATTTTTTTACATTTCGTTTTGTTGGAGATTTCTGCCCTGGAGTTTGAACCGTGGCCTCATTTCTAATAAGCCAATTAACTACATACGGCTAACTAACCTACTAACTAGACTACGGCGACTACAATATTCTGACTAAAAAGGCAAAAGGCGTCGGTCAAAGTTTTGACGTTTCTACTGAAAATTTCTAAATTTTGAATTGACTTATTTTAAAGCAACCAATGCGGTATGTATTCTTCTCAGTAACTTATTTATTTTTTTTTTTTTTTGGTAATAGTTTTAAAAATCTTTACGGAAAATGGTAAAAAAAATTATTCAAAGTCAATGGTGTTTTATTTCTATTATTCGACTTAATACGCTATGAGATTTGATGAGGTGAACTTGGAAATTTCGAATTTTTTTCATATTTTTTCAAGTTTGTCTATTCATAGTAGCAAACTTTAATAAAAAAATATAGGATAAGTGATAATATTCTTAAAGCCTGTTTCCTTGTGAAGAGATTGAGTCATCATCTGATCAGATCTGACAAAAATTACCATAGTTATTATTTAAAGAGTTTAACAGTCGAGTGATATTTTTTATATATATCATCTCATCAAATGAACTTTTAGTTCAAAAATTGTCAGAATTTTTGATGGATCTTGATTGTTTATCACAAAATGTGTCAATTTCACGTTTGAGCGACCTCCAGAAGTTGGCCAATGTTTGCGCAAAGGGAAATAATAATATTTGCAAAAAACACAAACACTTTTTTTCTGTCTGTATGTTATTCTGTGAATGCAATAAAGCAATAAAATATAATTGTTGTAGCAGTACAACAAAATCGAATTTAAGAGAAAGAATTCAAAACGAAAAAGGAAAAACTTTTTTAAGGAATCAAATTCCTTGATTGCTTTGCAATTGTAATATCAAATATAATTAACGCTTCTGAAGCTTCAAATTGAGTAGACAACAACAACGATGATAAGTAATCGAGATATAGAGGAGGGGGAAGACATAATAATCAAATAAAATGAGAAGGAAATGCGGGCTGCAAAATTAAGTCCATTGTTTTTCAGAACAAATATTTAAATACACACACACGCACACATACATTAACGATCATTTGAAGTAAAGAGTATTGAAATTATATTCAGTATGCTATGCTAAATTCAACGTTTGTTATGTAAAATGAGAAAGATAATATGACCTACTTGTGCTTGGCAGTCTAAGCAAATAGGAGTAGTATTCTGTTCCTTGTGTCGTTCACATACACAAAGATATTTATATTTCTGGCGTTCATTGGAATCAAATGTTGGAGTTGAACGAAACAGTTTAACATGGAATAAAGGGGACAGACAGTTATAGGCAGGCATATGACAATGCGATAATCAAATGTAATGCATAGTAGTGTTGCTATACAATAAACATTTGTATAAAAAATATTGTTCCATTCCCAATAACAAGAAAATAATTTTTTTTTTCGAAAACAATACTCTTCCGTTTGCTGTGCAAACCGATTTACCACTGTTTCAGACCTAGACTACAATTGTATGAGGGTAGTAAACGTCATAAACCAAATGGATATGGTGGAACTGACTGTTGAATTCAGACTTATCGATAGACATTATTATCAGAAAACAATCCTTTTTTTAATTCCTTGGCATTGGTAATTAAATTTCTGTAGTAGTTGTAAAAATACATTTGTATGTTATACGGAACCTATGGTCAGTTGAATGGTGGCTATTCATTTGTAAAATTAAATACGGACATACGTATATTTTTGGCTATTCAAGATCTGTTTACTTTTCATTAAAACGTTTGCTTTGATTCTGTTATCGCCTGTGAGTGAGCAGGACAATATTTTTTTATTGTTTATTATGATAAAGAAATTGAAGAAAAAGAAAAAAAATTATGTGGCAACAGACAGTTTGGCCAAAACGAAAAATATTCTTCATCTAAAATATTATTTCAACATTTTTTTCTCCACATTTTTTTGTTTGTTTTATTTTCCCTCATTTACGTTAGTTTCGTGCATTTTTTGTTTTCCTAGTCCTGTTAAATTTCTATTGTGTATTGTTTAACGTTTTACGAGCCACATTTTTGCTTTTCATCTGCCGCAATGTAGATGGAAGGCGGGATAGTGCAACTGTCACCAACAGAAAGACATATGGCCATCGTCCTGTGGAGCTCGTGGTTGTTATGAGAGGAACAAGAAAGACATAAAATGTTTGCTCAAATAAAAACTTAAATATTTATTTAATTTCTAGAAACATTCATAAAATCCAATGTGTTCATAGAATTTAATCTCGGTCCGAAAGGATTTGTTTTATTTTAAATTCTCGGTAGATAGCTTTAAAATGTAGTATGTATGTATCTCTGATAATATTAGTTGCATATGGCAATACTGTAGCTTGTGTGAAAGATAACATTGACTTAAAATCATTTCTTAATACTATGTTCAGATATGCACTTTTATTGAGTCAATATTCGGTTTATCAGCTGCTTATTCAATATTCATTTGACAGCTGGTAAACAAAACAGCTGGTAAACAAAACAGCTGGTTGTTTCAACAACATTGTTTTTGTTTTGTTCGCTGGTTTTTTGTTTTGTTTTGTTTTTTTTTGTTTATCGTTGTTGATATTTGACAACTCAAATATCAATAGAAAGTGTTCGGAGAATTGTAATATGCTCACTAAACACACTTATAACAGTGCTGTATTTCAAGTTTTAATCAATATTATAACAATTTATGAATTTATTGAGCAATAATTAATTGACATTTTATATGAAATATTGAGATCAATAATGCCGTTTATTGCGATTTACTCAATATAAGTGAATGTCTGAACAAAGTATAAGGAGACATTATTAAAGACTCGATTATGGACGGCAACCAATCTTCACTAGTGATGTCAATTAGCGGGTATAAATTTGTGGTAGCGGAGAGACATTTTTTATAAGTAAATTTTAAAGGGTTGTTTACCAGTTGTCATCTGTAATACTAAATTATACCAACGGCATTTCAACTGGAGTTCAATTGCCATTCATAATCGACCCATAAAATCACATTATTTTTTGAAAAGTTAGCGATTTTTGAAACGCGATAATTTTGACGTTAAAGATGCACCTCGCTAGTCGATCAAAAAATTCAATGGAATCATGAAAGAAATTGAGAAAGACCTGTAACCTGGACGGTGCCAGGGATCTAGCAAAAAATTATCAACTATTAGAAGAAAGTTGGATACACAAAAATCAAGGTTTTGGATTAACAGTCAAAATTCTGATGAACCGAATTGCCATATGCGACTCACTCTTACAAGAGAACGAACGATCATTTGCGATATTAATTGTATCACGTACGGTAATAATGTATAACAAATGTAATGAATGAAGCAATATGGAGCTTCGTAGATGATGCAGGACCAAAAGCTCCAAGGAATGTAGTGCTGTAAGTTTGGTCGAACTGAAGAGAAATTATTCATAACGACGTATTACAAGATGGTCAAACGATTGATTCTGATGGAAAGTTTAAAACTTATCACCAGAAAATTTGTATTTTCTCTAGGAATAAAAATAAATAAATTAATGCTAAACATATAAACCTATCGCCACCTATTTGAAATTACTCACGTCTAATTGCATTATATTTCTACCGAGCTTTGTCATGGTCATATTGCATGTACGTATGTTTGGTTGTATCCTGTTGTCGAATTTTTAAAATTGTTTGCAATGGCAAATGATAATTTATGATCAACTACGATGTTATTTAGGAGTTTTTTTGGCTTAAATACAGAAAAATCATCACAGGCTTTTATGTATTAAAGTAAAGAAAATTATGTAAATTGTTAATTGCTAAAAATCCACAAAATAAGGGCATAAATCGTCATGTCGTCAAAATGATATATATGGAGCTCAAAATCGTCAAAATGACGATAAATTGTCAAATCTGGCAGCTATGCTTCCAAGTCAAGGACGATAAAAGTTTATAACGTTCATTTTCATTTCTACAAATTTTCTAATGAGGTAAATTCTCTTCTGTATACAGTAAATATAAAAATTAATTAATTAATGCTAAACATACAAACGTATCGCCACCTATTTGATATTACTCACGTCTAATTGCATTATATTTCTACCGAGCTTTAGCATGGTCATAGAGCATGTGCGTATACTTGGTTCTATCCTGTTGTCGTGTATGTATTTGTTTTGTTTTATTTAAAACATAAATTTAAAGATGTATTAAATTATATAAAACATTTATATTAACTTAAAACTGACAGACAAATTAATACCACTTTCGGATGCGTACATATGTATGTATTTACGGAAAAAAGTTTAATGGAGCCAATTATTTATTACAGATTAATTTTATTTTGTCGAATTTGAATTGTGAAATTTTTTTATTTGTTTGTATTTCGATAGCGAAAATTAAGTGCATATACATATGTATGTGCATAAGAGTATATGAAACTTATTTAAAAAAAAGAGAAAATTCTGCTGACATAAAACATTATTTTTGGTTTTCAGAAAATAATAATAATTGATTTAAATTTATATGTATGTGAACATTTAAACTGCTTTCGAAAACATTTTGCATGAATGAATCATACACACACATATACATACATTTTTAATTATTTAAAAAAATTTAATTTAATTTATGTTTTTCCCCAATTTAATTTTATTTTCAGCGATAATTTGTTTATCGGCTGCACATCTGCCAGGATATTGTAGTGCGCAACAACAGAAATTTCGTGTGACACCACATGATTTGCAGGTGTTAGAGGGTGCCGAAGCAATGTTACGCTGTGAAGTTACAAATTTAGCGGGAGCTGTACAATGGACAAAAGATGGTTTTGCATTGGGGTTTTCAGCGGTGATACCCGGCTTTCCCCGTTATTCAGTATTGGGTGATCGTAAACAGGGGGCTTATAATCTAAGAATATCGAATGCCTCCATAACAGATGATGCTGAGTACCAATGTCAAGTTGGCCCAGCACGTTTAAATTCGGCCATTCGGGCAAATGCTAAACTAACCGTTATATGTAAGTACATTGACCACATGACCATAAATTGATATTTTTTAATATTTTAACTCAAATACAAAAACAAATTCAAATTCATTACCTTTTTTAAAAAAAAAAGTCATACTTTCTCTCCGCATCGTACTTGCAAATTGTTAATATTTTTTAATGTATGCGACAATGGTACTACTTTTGTTTAATTTTCCTTTGAAAGTCAACCAATATTGTGCAATTGGCTGAAACTGAAGACAATTAGAACGATCCATACTTTTTTAATACGTCAACCTCCTATCTTTTGTGGCAGGAAATCCGACCAAAACTTTCCTGAAGAGTTTATTTATTAATTTGAAAATTAACTTAAATCTAAATTTAGTAGCTAATTTGGTAGAGGGGCCTTCAGCTCAATTCTTAATGAGTTGTGACGTACACTATTGGGCAAAATAAATGCAACTCTACGCGAGTATTTCTTTTCTCCATTAATTTTATTATTTAAAATTAACTTTATTTAATTTAGTATTCAACATAAAAACAAAACGTTAATATCATTTTGTTAAATTTTTCTTTATAAAATCACAAAAACTTAGCATATTTAAAATATTTACAGGATTAAATAAATAAATTCTAAATTCAACATATTTTTATGTTAAAAATTTAGAAAATAATGTACATACTAACATTTTGTCGCCCCTTTTTTATATATAATGACTTCTCTAAGTCTACAGCGTACGCTTGAAGAGAGATTTTTAATAATAATTTCTATAATTAATCATGGTTTTGTTATTCTTTTGAAATTTTTTTTTTCAATCATTGTCCATGAGTGCTCGACACTGTGTTCTATGCCGGGTAATCTATTTTGTTTTTGTCTTAAATATTTTTGATCTACGGAAATAGCTGTCAGATAAATAAAGCACCAAGTAGCCGAATAATGAAAAAAATTTTAAATTGTAGAAATGGTTCATCGTAAAAACATCGTCAGTGAAAATATATAAACAATTTATGTATTATTTAATAAAACATTTTTCTCTTAAATTATTATATTTTATACATATATTACGTGAATTATTACGTAAAATGTTAATTCACTGTACATATTTCTAAAATCCAAAGTTTTGCTGAAAAGGAGAGAGATGAGCCTTTAAAATGCTATAAATAAACATAGTGTTCAAACTTACATGTTATGAGTTTTGATTGGACAAACTTGGCAAATATGATTTTTTTTTATATTTTTCAAGTTTGTCTATTCACAGTAACAAACTTTAATTAAAATATATAAAATAAGTGGTTAAAGTGCATTCTCTTGTGAAGAGTTTGACATTTCATTTGATAAAATCGAACAAAAATTACCGTAGTTATTATTTAAATCGTATAAACGTCATGTCATTGTTTAAGCTTGAGGATTTAATTCACTTTATTTTTTACTTTAATTTATTATTTCAATTTTATTAAAATTAAACTTATTTTTAAGAACTTATTTAATATTATTGTTGAACAAATTTAACTTTAATTTAAACTTATTATTGAATAAAAATTAGCAGCAAGGCAGTATGATTATAACTATAATGATCTAGCTATTGATACAATTAGCAGCAAGGCAGTGATGTTATAGCTTTAACGATCAGAATTGTAATGATTTAAGCAAAGTAAAATAATTCTGTAATTTTACAAAATTGTAACAAATAATTAAAAAAGGGTTTTTTACACTAACAAGGATGTGTACAAAAAACCGGTTAGCTTAGTAGCAGGTAGAAAATCGCGTGACAAAGCGTGTACATGTATATGTGTGTGTATGTGTATAACAGAAAGTAGGAAAGAAAGAATATAGATAATAGATAAATTATATCAAGTACAGTGGTACATTAAGAATATTATTAGAAATAATAACATAAAAATATTTTTACATGATAATATAAATTTAAATATAATAAATAACAATATAATAAAAATAAACTTTCAGTTCAAAAAATTTCAGAATTTTTGATGGATCATGATTGCTTATCGGAAAATGTATCAATTTCACGTCCAGTTTACATCACCTCCAGGTGGGTTGGCCACTCAGGTTAAAATATATTGGAAATCATCGACCTATAATGTTATAAACTGAACGATGACGTTGTAAGTGTCATCGAACACTGAATTCGAATGCATTGCAAACCCTTGGATCTAATTTGAATTGTTGTCGTCCAAACTCGTCAGTTTTGTTTCTATATGAAACAAATGGTCTTATCGCTGAATATGATTTTTCGATGAAAACAGACTGAATAAATGACCACTAGTTTGGTAGATGTAGGGCTTTAACAAGATGACCGCAATCAACCTTCAAGGTTCAAAATACCTGTTGGCATTTTGTGAACATCGTTGAAAATAAATAATAATAACACTGTGCTAGTTTGAAAAAGTGACAAGCGGGGCACCTGGCGGGTTAACCTAATTCGGGTACGCTGAATCCAGTGGTGCTAACCGCTTTTTTAGGTTAGCTCTTGTTTTCGAAATATACCGTTATTTTGAAAATGGAACAACATATATTCGCGTAACTCAAAAACTGTTTAGTTAATTATAATAAACATGGCGGGTTAAATTAATTCGGGTAATTCGGATAAAAAAAGTGTCAAATTCTAGCACAGTGTAATCAGTTTTGTGAATTAAAAATGTTTGTTTAAGTGTTTTTTTTTCAAATTCAATTAATTTTTATTTGTAAATTATGAAAACCAATGAAAAGAAAGGAGTTAGAAACCTTTAATGTTGACTGAGAATGGAATGGAAAAGGGAAAAAGAAAACAAGAAAACGGTTAAGTTTGACAGGCTCTAGGGTGCTGGTTAAAATTTTACCCTCAAGACATATTTATCCTTTTATTGCTTTAACATTTATTGTTTTTGTTTTGAGTTGGTCGGTTGTTTGTGAAATATTCGTTTTATAGGTTGTGTGTGCATTTATTTTTGTTTCTTCTTCAAAAAAAAAATTGCTTGTTTTTCTCAATCGTTGCTGCTGTTGCTTTCTTTTTGGGTCAATTTCCTTTGTTGTTTACGAAGGGAAATTTTTACCGTTTTTTTAAAAACAAAACAAAAAAGAGAATAAAATAAAACAATCAAATGAATATGTAAACAAACAAAACTGAAACAACCAACCGAATCGGTAAACGAGCGAATGAACAATAAAAACAAACAATCAAATAAAAAAAAACTTACAGAAGAGAGTATAAGGCAGCGACAATACATATAAAGCTACATTAACAACAGGAAATCAAAGATATACAAGAGCAGCAAACACTTTTCGGTTCTTTGGTTACGACAGGACTTGATGATATTTCGTCAAGGGAAACGAATGTGTTGTGTTTCTGTTGTTAAATTCATATTAAATTTCAATTGTGAAAATATGTCGGCGTGTTTAAGAGTTTCCTTCTTGAGTAGTCGCCATATTTTTAAGTTTTATTTTATTATTATTGTTGTTGTTTACCATAGCTTTGGTTACATACAAAAATTGTATTGAAAAGAAGCCGCTTGCCAGACTGTATAGGTAGTTGCTGTTGTAGTTTAAAAAAGGAATTTTGCTATTTTCTCAATAGTTTCTGTAGTGTAGTCAGTCAATTCTTTAAAAATATTTTTGGCAGAGAAGCTAATGTGTTGTAAGATGCGGAAGAAAGATTTTAGACTAGGCGATTTTGATTAACTTGACTGGACTATATATTGTGTATGGTCACATATCGTTTATTAATTTTAAAAATTTCATGTAAATTTAACGTATTTTCTGGATATTTCCGGTTCGAAGTAAATTAAATTCTTTTGATTTAAATGTACCTTAGTTTGAGTTGTTTATAAGCCTATCCTGATGGCAATATGTTGAGTTCATAAAACAGAAACTATAAATTGACAAATTGAAATATGAGTTCGTAGATTGCAAATAAAATAAAAATAAATTTCTGTTTAGTTTTAGATAAATTTTTTATTGTTCACACAATTCTGTGTGCCACTGTTCACAATTTGATGTAACAACAACAATTGCTTTATTTCTTATTCTGCTTTGCACTCGCTTGCATAAGCAATAACAATTGTTCGATCGATCTTTATAGCGGAGATCTGTAAACCACAATTATTCTCTTCCCACGCAATGCATCTTCACAGAAGACTGACTGAATTTTTACTGATTCGTTGCTAGCTTTGTCTGGCCTTTTATATCGCAGTGAAAATAGTCTGATGAATGCTCTTGAAGGAGAATGTCTTTGCATTCCTGAAATCTCTATAAATGTAAACATGTTGTTTATTGTTATTTGTGTGTTTTGTTTACGTTTGTCCTTGCAGTGTTGTTGCTTCTTGTTTACTTCTTTATCCCTTTTTTATTTATAGTGATGTTGTTGCTATATTTTTGTTTATTTGTTGATCATGTAAACAAGTCCATAGTTTTTGTTTTTATCGCTTTTGTTTATCATTTTAATGTTAAACGATGTAACACCATTTCCATTTTCGTAACATTATTACATATAAATATAATTTATTCGTTGATTAATGTGATTGATTGATCTCTACCATTTTCCTTTGGCTATTATGTAGTGTTTTCTTTACTTAAATAATCCTGGAAATCATTTCAGAAACAAATAGCAACAATTTTAATTATGTACTTAATATTTTAATTACTTTATCGAGGAACAAATACAACAAATATACATGTCGTTAAATGGGAACTGCATTCTTTCCGCGTGTCTTCCCATAACACAATGACCTGTAAGCATGGCCACTGTGATTGTGATGACGTTACGACCAAGTCCGAGTAATTGGTTGGTACACCTTCTATTCATCAAGGGCGAAGTGAGTATAGTGGTGGAGCAGGACCCAGGATAGGTTGGCGCCCCGAAAGAATTTCCGCGCAATGGCCAACTTGACCGAGGTAAGTGGCATACCTATGTCGATTGAAGAGGATTCCGGAAAGAGTGAACCAGCCCTGGTGAACTCGTCGGGCCAGCAGTTTTCCGGAATGCTACTGCGACCAGGGACCCAGTTCGGTAGATGGCTATTACTTCCGTAGAGAAAGTATTCACACGCTCTTTCATTTACTCGTGACTTGGTCAGCGACGAATGCACGTACGTAGTGGGCGTATTTTTATTGCTTCAAACGCAGAGAAAGAAATTAAAAATAATACGCCATAAACTCTTTTTTAAATTTAAAATTAAAATAATAAACTTTCCTTTTTTATAAATGATGCCATTTTTATAAGTCTCGAAGCTTTTTAAGCCGTTTTGTACATTCCCTGGGTTCTATTTCGTCTTGAGCTAATTTGTACTGCTGCCACTTCCTTCGAGTCTTCTTTTTCAAAAACTTATTTTTGGACTTTGTTAAACCTAGTCTGCCTGCTATCTGCTACATGTACCTGCTTCATATTTTTATTTAAATTTGATACAAAAGTATCGTTATAATCTGGTGTGCTCAACCTTACATTTTCGTTGCAGAGAATGCTGAGATATTTTTTAACTTTCAGTCAATTATCGTATTTACTCACTTAATATTTGGTTGCGTGATGAGATATCATAAGGTTTTGAAGTGCTAAGAGCAGTAGGTGGTCTTACGAGAACAAATCCAAGAAAGTTTGATTTGTTAAAGAGATTTCTTGGGTGTCTGGAACAAAATAGTGATTTTTGTCTTAGCGGATGGTACTTGTCTGTACTAATCAATAGTAAAGTAGATATAAAGTATGTAAATGGGTACACATGTTTGAGAAGGAAAGTTTTCATTTTAAAATTGTTACTGGGATTTTTTGGTGACATTCATTATAAAGAAATTAATTCTTTATGTCACTAAATGTAAAAATAGTTTCAAACGTCAACCATATATACATAATTGGTCATTACAACCCTTTAGTCAGGGTTACGACCTAGCTTTTCACACCACTAATATTGTGTGTGTGTTAATTTTATACATGACTGGCGGGACCTACAGTTTAAAGTCAATTCGGAACGACAGATTTTTGAGAAACTTTTCACGGAAATTTTATTTACTCTCAGAGTTTTTGTCAGAAACTGCTGAGAGGAAGTCGCCAAATAAATATTTTTTTATATTTTCGTTTTGATGTCTCACCTGGGGTTTGAACCGAGGCCTCACGTCTAATAATCCAACACACTACCTACTAGACTACGGCTACTTCATTAAATGTCAACCGCCCAATGTATATATTGATAGATTGATGAACATCAACTGATGACGTTAATTAAAAAAAAAAAAAAAAAAAAAATTGAAACTTTGTAAGTTTACCCGGTTAAAACTGATAATATATTAATTCAAACAATATATTGCTTCAAAAGTCTGCCGATCTATTTCATAAAAAATGAATAATCGGTACAAATATGTATGAGTTATTAATTAATTTGTACGTGAAGTGAAAAAAAAAAATTTTAAATCACATTTCAAAAAATATTAACCCTTATAGTGGTAGACGTTTATGTGGCGTATTTGAGGCGTTTTTAAAAAAAGGTATCGTGGTTGGCAAAAACGTCTCTAAATTCGAGACTGATTAAAAATCTATTACAACAACGGTATCGAGGTAGTCGTATTTGCCTGTCGAATATTTCAAAAACAGTCGTAAGCATTTTTAGTCACTACGACGAAGTAAATTCAATAAAATAAATCCAGTTTTTAAAAATAAAATGTTTTTTTTCATATTTTTCCTCTGGATTAGTATTCAATGAGGACAAAATTCATTATATATAGCTTCTATGCATTCATGAAAGGAATCGCTTACAGAAGACTGACAAAGGTTGACATTAAGTTATTCCCAGCTTCTTTTTCCTTCAGCTAGTATTCTTAAAGCAGCAGTTAGCTTGACCACTTTGGACACTTCGGTTTGCTTTCTTGGGATTTTCAATTTCGGAGAAATCGTCGTTAAAACATATTTGAAGGCCTCTTTGTTAAGCCTAAAATAACTAACAAATCTGGAATAAATTTGCTTATGAGATCTCTTTTACGAAAAATGTGTACCTATGTTTAAAGTCACTTCTTATTAGGCATGGAAAATATATCGCCTTGCTGCCTTAATTTTTTTTTAAATAGCATCTGAAGCACAAAATTATTCTTCATCTTCTTCTGAAGATGAATAAAATGCGAAGCTCAACATAATTAAAAAAATATCCAAACAAGAAATGAAATTATTTTTACTATTGTTTATTTATTTGTTTTTTGTTATTTTATTTTTGTTTTAATTTTTGTAAAAAACTGTTGTTCTTGACAGATTTTGTAACAAGCTGCTTCAAAATCAAATAAAATTAAGCAGTCTATTACATTACAGCTCTTTTACAAAATTGACGTAGTCGAAAAGTTTTCACGATACAATTGAGTTTTAAATTCGACTACAAATACGACAGTCGACTAAAAACGACTACGACAACCACGATAAGGGTGATTATAAAAAATTTAATTTCTGAGTTCTATTCAGCTTAATCTATAACACAAAATAAAAAAAAAATGTAATACATCCAGTTAATGACATAGTATATGTTTAATTAAATTCTATGAATTTATGTCCACTTATTAATTTTCAATTAATTTTAAATAAAAAGCTTTAATGAGTTGTTACGATTGTTCTTTAATTAAATTCAAGTTATAAAAATTACAAAACTATTTTATTTTTTGTCAGCACAGTTGAAATGATCTTTTATAATCAACGATTGAATAGCAAGTGAAGTTTGCGCACGCACATAACAATAATATAACCAATGTAAAGAATGTTTGGAATTTTATTCCGTTATAAAATTATGTATACTATAATGTGTTATGTTTGTATGTTTATTTTAACTCTCCAAAAAACATCAAAATCGATGATGCACGTAAAAGAATGAATTCGTTCAAAAAATATAATGTTGTTTTAACCGAACATACTGCCCCCATTGAAAGGCACTTTCAATCAGCTTCGATAATTGGGAGTGGAGCGATTTTGTGGATTGACCTTCGAAGAATCCCTTTTGAAGTTTGGAGATCCACAACTCTAACTTTGCCATCTCTTCCATATATTGTATTTACAACACGAGCAAGGAGCCATTTCTGTGGTGGTAAATTATCTTCATGAACAATAACTAATTGTCCTTCCCTGATGTTTGCGTACGGCTTGAACCACTTAGCCTTTTGTTGAAGATCAAGAACATAATCACGACGCCATTGAATCCAAAACTGTTGTTTTAAATATGTGACCATTTGCCAACGTTTCAAATAATTTATGTTTTTGTATGGAGTTAAGGTTTCGTCTGGTAAAGACAACAAAGATGAACCAATGAGCATATGGGCTGGGGTTAACGCTTCATTATCATTTGGATCATCAGACCTAGGTGTTAAAGGCCGAGAATTTAAAATTGCTTCAACTTCAATTAAAACGGTTTGAAATTCTTCATAAGTAATACCAGCTTTCGACATATTTTTAACTAGAAGATTTTTCGTGGATTTCACAGCCGATTCCCAAAGGCCACCAAAATGAGGAGATCTAGGAGGAATAAAGATAAATTTGAAACCAGTTACCTCGCTGTAGTGCATTAAAGAGTTCACATTTTCGCTGTTAAAGAACTGTTTTTTAAAGTCTTGAAGTTTGGTGCTAGCGCCAACGAAGTTTGTAGCGTTATCGCAATATAACCGCAAAGGTATTCCACGTCTTCCTATAAAACGTTTCAGACATAACAGAAAGGTGTTGGTGGACAAATCTGAGACTACTTCAATGTGAATAGCCTTTGAAGCGAAACAAACGAAAATTGCCACGTATGTTTTGTATGGTGGTTTCCCTTTGATACGATATGAGATGTAGAATGGTCCACAAAAATCTACGCCACTTACGATGAACGGCCGTTGAATGGTTAAACGATCAGCTGGTAAATCTCCCATGATTTGTTGCATGAGTCGGGGTTTGTACTTAAAACAGTGCACGCAATTACGCACTACTTTCCTGACGACTTCTCTACCGTTGACTACCCAGATTTGTTGACGAAGAATTCCAAGCAGTGCTTTTGGACTCGCATGCAAATGTTTAAGATGAAGGTATTTGACGTATATTATTGTAAAACGATGATCTTTTGGGAGGAGTGCAGGGAACTTTGTGTTGTATGGGAACGATGAATTTCCTAACCTGCCACCAACCATGAGAATAGGCAAAGTTGTTTTGTAGCTTTGAACCTCATGAATAAAAGGTGATAGTTTTTGAAAACTCGGCTTGAGATTTTGTCCTTTACGAAGAAGATTAATTTCATCATTAAACATAACCGATTGAACGTCGTGTATGACTTTATAGAATGCTAGTTGTAGTTCTTCCGAAGATATAAATTTATCTCGTTTTGATTTATGAAAAAGACGATGAATGTAGATAATAATATGCAAAATACGAATATACGACGATTGACTGTTTATGATTTTCGAAATTATAGATTCGACAATAATTGTTGCCTTGAACGACGCCTTTCTCATTTCTTCTGCTGGAAGAATAATATCCAAATTAGTATCTTGAGGCCAATATTCATCATTTTGTTTTAAAAATTCTGGTCCAGTGAACCACATTGTACTCATTATGTCATTGGCAAGGCAACCACGAGAAACAATGTCTGCGGGATTTTGTTTAGATGGGACGTATCTCCAAGGTATGTTATGAGACGAATTTTGAATTTCTGATACTCTATTGGCTACGAAAATTACGAGAGACGACGAGTGGTGTGTGAGCCAGTTCAAAACAATTTTTGAATCAGACCAAAAAAATATACGATAACTGTAAGACTTGAATTTATGTTTAATTTTATTCCACGTTCGACATAATAGAAGAGCGGCGCATAGCTCTAATCTAGGTAGCGATTGTTGTAACACAGGAGCGACTCTCGATTTCGCAATTAAAAGCTGTGAATGATAAAAGTCTGTATCAACTGTTCTAATATATATGCAGCATCCGTATGCTGATAGAGAAGCATCCGCGAAACCATGTATATCAAATTTTACGTTAGGATTAGTTTGTACAAATCTAGGCAATTCAATTTCATTTATGTAAGGCAAGCTTTTTTCGATTTGAATCCAACGGTTTTTTAAACGTTCATTTAAAGGCGTATCCCACTCTATTTGTTGTTTCCACAATTCCTAAATTAAGATTTTGCATAAAATCACAATTGGACTTAATAGTCCCAGAATATCAAAGATTCTGGCTACAATTGATAATACGGATCGTTTAGTAGGAACTTCAATAATCGGCAAATTGAACCTAAAGCAAAATAAGTCTTCGTTAACCTTCCAAAACATACCAAGAGCCTTAGTTATGTGTTCTTTATTTGTTTTTATGTCCCTATCTTCTGTGTTCTGAGCTAATTGTGGATAATTAGAACTCCATTTTGATAACTGAAGTCCGGCCTTTTCAAGGATTTGAATAATTTCAGACTTTTTTACTGAAATATCGAAAATATTATCTGCTCCCGTAAGCAAATCATCTACATATAAATCTTTCTTTAGAACTTGGGAACCAATACAAAAATTGTGCTCGTAAGCATCAGCGATAAAAAACAAACTCCTAATTGCAAGAAAAGGTGCAGACGATGTTCCATAAGTTACTGTATTAAGTTGATAAATGTTTATTGGATCATTAATATTATTTCTCCACAAGATTAGTTGAAAATTACGGTCTCTTTCATCTATAAGGAATTGCCGATACATTTTGCAAACATCTGCGGATAATGCCAATTTATTAAGTCGAAAAGCGAGAATAGTCAATATTAGGTCCTCTTGAATAGTTGGACCAACCATTAAAATGTCGTTCAAAGACACACCAGTTGAAGTTGGGGATGAGGCATCAAATACAACTCGTAATTTTGTTG
This sequence comes from Sarcophaga caerulescens, assembly GCA_927399465.1. Lineage (NCBI taxonomy): Eukaryota > Metazoa > Arthropoda > Insecta > Diptera > Sarcophagidae > Sarcophaga > Sarcophaga caerulescens. Next base: position 57,496,584 of record OV656868.1, read on the forward strand.
AGGAGCTTTGTGGCCGGAGAACTGAATGATGCGGTATTATATAATGTGGTTGATTTAATACATCATTACTCACCTTTGACATATGTCCTAGATTTATGTATTCATTCATGAAGTCTATGTACATCCTTTGCAATACCTCATCCTTCAAAAATCGTTTTTCTAGGTATAGGAAGCGACGACGAGCTACTTCAAATGAACTTCCAAGCTTATTCGGGGATGACTTGAATGGTAAACGTACCTTTACTCTTCCACTTCCATCAAAAGCAGTATTTTCGACATAATGCCTTTCGCACTGACGTTCTTCTTCAGTCAACACTGTTTGATTTTGTGAAAATTCTTCGATTTCCCAAAAGCGTTTCAGCATTGAATCTAACTCTTCACAATTTGTAACAACGTTGCACGACAAGACCCGATTAGGTTGTTGAGAATTTACTTTTCCGCCAACTATCCAGCCCAATTCTGTTTTCATTAGATATGGGAAACCGTTACCAAGTGAAATCTTACCGTCTTGCAAAAGGTCGAAGAATATCTCTGCACTGAGTAATAAATCAATATGATTAGGTTGATAAAACTGTGGATCTGCTAGGTGCAATCCATTAGGTATATTCCAATTAGTACTGTCAAAACGTTCTGAAGGCTGTAATGATGAAATGGATTTGGTTACACAAAATATGGAAGTAAATTCAAAGTTTGACAATCGAGATTTGATAGTAGCTGTTACTTTATATTTTAGTTGAGAGCGTATCTCAGAGACTCCTGATATATGTTGATTGGATCTGACTTGCTGTAATCGAAGACGATGAACGGCCTCTTGAGTTATTAAATTTACCTCCGAACAAGAGTCTAAAAGAGCTCGGACAGGCTGCAGGGTGCCAAAGCTGTCTTTGATGTATACGATAGCTGTTGGAAGTAAGATTCGATTGCAATTCTGAGTAAAAAACAAAGATTTTGTTGTCATATACATAGCAGCTGAATTGTTTGTTGGGTTGAGCGATGGTTGATTGCTTTGTTGAGAAACTGAAGATTGAGAGTGTCGCAATGACAATAAATTCTCATTGGATTTGGGTTGATGCAATGTCAAAGATTTTTGATTCTGGTTAATTAGATGTAAGGATGAAGACGAAGAAGGTTGAAACGACGAGGAGTTTGATGACAAATGTTGTTGATGAATAGAATGCGACGAGTGTTGAGGTTCAATTGATGGCTGGGTATTTGGATTATGCAATGATGTATGGTGGGAAACACGACATGTCCGGCTGTTCTGAGCTAATTGTGGATAATTAGAACTCCATTTTGATAACTGAAGTCCGGCCTTTTCAAGGATTTGAATAATTTCAGACTTTTTTACTGAAATATCGAAAATATTATCTGCTCCCGTAAGCAAATCATCTACATATAAATCTTTCTTTAGAACTTGGGAACCAATACAAAAATTGTGCTCGTAAGCATCAGCGATAAAAAACAAACTCCTAATTGCAAGAAAAGGTGCAGACGATGTTCCATAAGTTACTGTATTAAGTTGATAAATGTTTATTGGATCATTAATATTATTTCTCCACAAGATTAGTTGAAAATTACGGTCTCTTTCATCTATAAGGAATTGCCGATACATTTTGCAAACATCTGCGGATAATGCCAATTTATTAAGTCGAAAAGCGAGAATAGTCAATATTAGGTCCTCTTGAATAGTTGGACCAACCATTAAAATGTCGTTCAAAGACACACCAGTTGAAGTTGGGGATGAGGCATCAAATACAACTCGTAATTTTGTTGAGGAGCTTTGTGGCCGGAGAACTGAATGATGCGGTATTATATAATGTGGTTGATTTAATACATCATTACTCACCTTTGACATATGTCCTAGATTTATGTATTCATTCATGAAGTCTATGTACATCCTTTGCAATACCTCATCCTTCAAAAATCGTTTTTCTAGGTATAGGAAGCGACGACGAGCTACTTCAAATGAACTTCCAAGCTTATTCGGGGATGACTTGAATGGTAAACGTACCTTTACTCTTCCACTTCCATCAAAAGCAGTATTTTCGACATAATGCCTTTCGCACTGACGTTCTTCTTCAGTCAACACTGTTTGATTTTGTGAAAATTCTTCGATTTCCCAAAAGCGTTTCAGCATTGAATCTAACTCTTCACAATTTGTAACAACGTTGCACGACAAGACCCGATTAGGTTGTTGAGAATTTACTTTTCCGCCAACTATCCAGCCCAATTCTGTTTTCATTAGATATGGGAAACCGTTACCAAGTGAAATCTTACCGTCTTGCAAAAGGTCGAAGAATATCTCTGCACTGAGTAATAAATCAATATGATTAGGTTGATAAAACTGTGGATCTGCTAGGTGCAATCCATTAGGTATATTCCAATTAGTACTGTCAAAACGTTCTGAATGCTGTAATGATGAAATGGATTTGGTTACACAAAATATGGAAGTAAATTCAAAGTTTGACAATCGAGATTTGATAGTAGCTGTTACTTTATATTTTAGTTGAGAGCGTATCTCAGAGACTCCTGATATATGTTGATTGGATCTGACTTGCTGTAATCGAAGACGATGAACGGCCTCTTGAGTTATTAAATTTACCTCCGAACAAGAGTCTAAAAGAGCTCGGACAGGCTGCAGGGTGCCAAAGCTGTCTTTGATGTATACGATAGCTGTTGGAAGTAAGATTCGATTGCAATTCTGAGTAAAAAACAAAGATTTTGTTGTCATATACATAGCAGCTGAATTGTTTGTTGGGTTGAGCGATGGTTGATTGCTTTGTTGAGAAACTGAAGATTGAGAGTGTCGCAATGACAATAAATTCTCATTGGATTTGGGTTGATGCAATGTCAAAGATTTTTGATTCTGGTTAATTAGATGTAAGGACGAAGACGAAGAAGGTTGAAACGACGAGGAGTTTGATGACAAATGTTGTTGATGAATAGAATGCGACGAGTGTTGAGGTTCAATTGATGGCTGGGTATTTGGATTATGCAATGATGTATGGTGGGAAACACGACATGTCCGGCAACGCGATTTTGATTGACATTTTGCCACGATATGTCCTTTTCGAAGGCAATTGATGCATAAATTGCTAGATTTTACGAAGTCAAACCGACGAGAAACAGGTAGCGATAAATACGAAGGGCAAGTACTAATGAAATGCTCCTTATTTTGACAATATTCGCATAAGATGGTCGAGGTAATAAATGCAGTACCAGGTCGCTTAGATCTAGAGGTAGATTGTTGACTATGCCTATGAAATGGTTCACTTTCAGTTGAACGACTCTCAAGAAATTGACATCTGCGGTTCATAATTGAATAAAATTCGTCCCACGACGGTAATTTTGTTAAATTTTGTTTTTCATCATATACTGACCTTGATGCTGAATCCACTTTTGATAAAACAATATGTATAAGCATGGCATTCATAACATCCAAATGTGAACCCAGGGACAGCAAAGAACTTCGAAGGGCCGCCACATTGTCTATAATTGAACGTAAACTTGCAGCATTTGGTTTACTAATTGATGAGATTGCAAATAACGAATTGATGTTGTCGAGAAAGATTAGAGTTTTGTTATCGTATCGTTCCTTTAATCTGTCCAAAGCCTTTTGATAGTTTTCCTCTATTATTTGAAAGGCTTCTACAACGTTAAGAGCTGGTCCACTTAAACAATTTAAAAGATAGTTGAATTTGTCGATGGTTGGAATGCACGGTTCCTCATGTACTAACGTATTGAAGGTGCTTATGAAGCGAGGATAGTCTGAATATTTTCCATTGAAATTCGGTAACTTCAACTGAGGCAATCGATTTTGGTGTGAAAAAGACAAATTTGTTGTATTTAAAAGACTTATATCTGTATCACTAGAGCGGCGTTTTTTCGATAACAAATCTACCATCAATGCTTTCGCCTGTACGAAGATTTCTTCCAACTCAGAACGCGATTCATCCGCTGCATCAAGTCGTTCAATCTGAGTTTGTATATGGCTCAATTGGGTGAAATATGATTCGAGCATTTGAAGTCGACATTTGATTATAGTGTAGTCGCAAGATGTCCCTTCTTTTTCGACTTTGGATTTTAGTTTTGTAATGGTACGCTTCATGGTACTTCTTTGTACTTTTAGGGATGATAGATCCATAGTCGATGGCTTTGCTACAGCGCCTTGTGCTTCTTCTTCCATTAATTAAGCTAATGATGCTCAAAAGTACTTATTTCACTCAACTTATGCCCAACAATGTTCTGCCCAACACTGGCAAATAACTCTACACTGATGTATATGTATATGTGTGAGAGTGTACTGTCTTGCTAATGGTTATAAAAAACTCAAACAAAAACGATGAGTGAAGAGAATAAATAAATATTTCTCTTACTTACATGAGATTTAGAAAACAATAAAAATGTTGAGGTTTGGTATTCAATGATGACGTAGTTACTGCTTACGATGTTGATGAGTGTATTACTTACGAAGAAATTTCTCTTAGCGATGACGATGATTCTGTTCTTGATCGTCATCATGACGTTGTATGACGTTTATATGAAGACTGATGTGTGGTACTGCAGCGAAGACGATGGATGTATGAATGTTAGGGTAACGATGAAAAAAACGGCAACGATGGCAATGACGATGATCTGGTCAGCAATAAAAAAAATATGACGCTTGATTTGCATGAAAATCTAACCAGGCGAAGACGATGATAAATTCGATTTTCTTTTTAATTTTTTAAAACTAATTTGAATTTTTTTATAATTTGCAGCTTGGACTTTTTCAAGTCCTGTCACGGTCGCCAAAATTTTGTGTTTAATTAAATTCTATGAATTTATGTCCACTTATTAATTTTCAATTAATTTTAAATAAAAATCTTTAATGAGTTGTTACGATTGTTCTTTAATTAAATTCAAGTTATAAAAATTACAAAACTATTTTATTTTTTGTCAGCACAGTTGAAATGATCTTTTATAATCAACGATTGAATAGCAAGTGAAGTTTGCGCACGCACATAACAATAATATAACCAATGTAAAGAATGTTTGGAATTTTATTCCGTTATAAAATTATGTATACTATACTGTGTTATGTTTGTATGTTTATTTTAACTCTCCAAAAAACATCAAAATCGATGATGCACGTAAAAGAATGAATTCGTTCAAAAAATATAATGTTGTTTTAACCGAACAGTATAGGTTGTGAGTTTCGATTTTTAATTTTATTTCTTGAACACTCCAAACTTGTTTTATTTGACAAAAACTGTTTTTTTTTTGGACTTATTTATTGATTACTCAAACATTTCTGAACCAATGGCACAAATTTAAACAGGGGAGGGATGGGCCTTTAAAATGGTATACTTATTTATATTATTCGACTTAATATTCTATGAAGTTAGATGAGGTAAACTTGGTAAATGAGATTTTTTTCATACTTTTTAATTAAAGTTTGCTACTATGAATGGGCAAACTTGAAAAAATATGAAAAAAATCTCATTTACCAAGGCGTGCATTCCCTTGTGAAGAGATTGACACTTCGTTTGATAAAATCGAATAAAAATTAACGTAGTTATTATTTAACGAGTATAACATTCGTGTTATATTTTTCATATATATTTTTTTATTTTTTAAACAATTTTCAGAATATTTGGTGGATATTGATTGTTTATTGAAAAATGTGTCAATTTCGCATTTGAGCGACCACCAGAAGTAGGCCAATGTTTGCGCAAAGCGAAATAATTATATTTGCAAACAAAACAACTATTAGCCGACTACCAGAAGGCGCCCAAAAGTGAAATTAGCACATCTTGTACAATCAAGATCTATACAAAATTTTGCAAATTTTTGAACCGGAAGTTTATTTGATGAGATGACATACATATATAAAAAATATAACACGACTATTATACTATTTAAATAATAACTATGGTAATTTATTGACCGATTTTATCAAACAAAGTGTCAATCTCTTCACAAGATAATGCACTTTCAGAATGTTACCAGTTATTGTATATTTCTTAATTAAATTTTGCAATTAAGAATGGCTAAACTTGAAAAAATAAAAAAAAAAATAATTTTTTCCAAGTTTACGCGATCAAAACTCATACAATGTAAGTTTTAACCATATGTTTATGTACTCGTATGCTGTTTTAAAGGCTCATCTTTCCCCTTTTCAAAAACTTTGGATTTCAAAAATAGGTTTAAAGTTACTTGGATAATCAATAATTTTGTGTAAAAATATCAAAAATACCGTTTTTGTCAAGTAAAAGAGGTAGGTTCGAGAATTAAAAAAAAAAATATTTTTGAGTTCTACTCAACAAAACTATGTCATTAGTTGGGTGTATTTTGAATGTCGCACCGTGTAATCTACACGATGTCATTGGCCAGTTGAATTCTCAATGTTGCACAGTGCTATTCATAGAGCTAATAAACTGCAAAATGCAATTGCTTGTATTTTTCATTAAATTAGATTTGATTTAAACTACGTATCATATACATATGTATGTACATATACACACGCCTAAGCCACCAATTTTTTAGGGCCAAACATTTGCAATCTCCATAAAAGCCAGTGTTTACAAATACATATGTATTTACGTACATCATATAAACGGAAAAAAAATGAATAAATAAAAACAAATTGAAGGCAATATTTTTCAATATCCACCTCGTACTCTACTGTATAACAAGTATTTATGTAAATAACGTATTTAGATATGTACGTGTGTATGTCGTACAACAAGTGTCGTGTGAAACAACAACAAAAAAAAAAACGAAATATAAAATGGAAAAAATTAGAGGTGCGAATGAGAAAAGCACAACATTTATGACTTTAAATCTGTTGGCAATTCATTTCATTTTTTTATCTAATATCCCTTGTTCATGGCTAATACTTCATGCCAGAATATTGACTCACCTGTCAGGTAACACAAAACACAAAAACTGTATATTTGAACATATTTCTTGTACATTATATTTCTAAAGAACAAGAATAATTTATAAGGCAACCTGCTTAAAATTTTTTTTCCATTTTTTCTTCTTTTTCTATTTCATATTTTTAATATGTGCGTGTTTGTTCATCAACATGTGCATAATTTATTTAATGTTTTATTTTGTGTTTTTTTGTGCTATTTTTATTTTATGCTTATCATCCTATATATGTATCCTTTACGAATATACAAATACATACAAATTCGTATATATCCATTTAGAAATTGGCATTCATACATACACATACCTACATATGTATATACATATTTATATTTATGTACGTATATACATATGTATATTTATATGGTATGTACAATATTTTTCAGGAATAAAAAATCACAAACATTAGATTTAACTTGTAAACACAACAAGGCGATATCACGTTTCCAAAAGAACGTCTTTGAAAAGTAATCATACTTTAAATTAATTTAAAGATATCACTTATGTTTAATAAATTATTTTTTACATCTGTGACCACTTTAAAACTTCAACTCTTAAGAAATGAAATATTTTAAAGTATATGGGGGTGGTGCCTTGTAGTCTAGGGGGCAGTGTGTTAGACTTTTGCTGTGATGGTCCTGAGTTCGATACACACCAGAGGCTCTGGTCTGTTACGCTACACAGGGCATAAGGTCTATCATACTCAGCTCGTAATAATTAAAGGTAATTTGTAATTTTATTGTGATAAATAAATAAAAGTATTACTCGGGGTTAAGTAAAAACTTAAAGTACTGAAATTTTCTTTCGAATACATTGTTAAATATTTTGTACTCAAAGAACATCGATTAGAGAACTTTTATATGCAGTTTCCTGATTTTATGAAATAAGCAGTTAATATCCATTTGCGTTCAAAATATTTCTGTCAGGAGTGATTAACTTAACTAAAATTCAGAATACCTTATTAAGCTACAGTATCGAACAAAAATAAAGCGAAGATTTCTGTATCCCACCTCATATAATAACAATTCTTTGTATGTTAGTAAGAATTAAAACTTTTAGTTTCAAAAATAAGAAGAACATGCATTATTTTTGCTGTCGGATTTTATCTTTTCTGTCTTTAATGAGAACTAAAATTAATGCTGTAAACACATTTAAAGCACCAAGTGCTGCGCAGCCACCTATTTGAAATGGAATACATATGTATGTATGGAAGTGATTATTTTAAAGCATTTATATATAAGGCAATGGCTTATATATAAAGCGTAATAAGTGCCGAGGCCATGGGTTATATTCCCATCAGTGACCCTGGGTGTTTGTTGATTGGCTGATTATTGACATTAATTTTATATGATTAATCGCAAAAAAAAAGAAATCGAAAGTGAGATTTACAAAGCAATTATAGAGAAAAAAGTGACTGGTTATTGAAAACAAACTATGTTTCAAAAATAAAATTCATAGCAGACTACCTCTATTTCCTTTCTCCTATAACTATCTATCTGTTATTTCAACACAATGTACTGCATGAGTAGGAGTCATCTCCTGAGTATTATAATTCAGAAAGAGTCGATGCGGCTGCTGGGCACTTTCTATTTTAACTTGCGACAATTAACGGATTAGTGCATGAAGTAGAGGTTTTTAACAGTCGATGTACGCAATATATGTACATAAATATTAAAAATGCAAAAAGATATTTTAATAAAGATCTTATCAACTGGTTATTTTAAAACACTACCGCATGCTGCTTGGCCAAGGCAACAATTTCTTCGCAGCACTTCAGGTTTATAGCGTTGAATAATACTGTTTTTTTATTTTGAGTTTTCTATTGAATAAAATAAACTTATTATTAATTAGTTTTTTAAAAGAAACAATTATATGAAAACAGTTTAAAGAAAAATGGCTACTAAAAAAGAAAACACAATCGATAATTGAAAAAAAAGAAATGGGAACAGTTTGTGTCACCAAGATCTATAATTTTTCAATTGTTCAAAATTTTTTTTCAAAAATTTCCAACAAAACCATTCAAAGAAGAGCTGAAAAAGGCGAACATCGTTCAGAACAGTTAAAGAACTTAGTTTTCATAAAAAAATATAAGACGTGTATTTGCAAAAAAATACACTGAATAGATTACTACCAAATCATATATTTTTGATAAAGATACAGTGGATGACAGAATAGGTAATATAATGATGAATTTGAATTTTTCAATTTAGATATTTTTGAAAATTCCATGGTTCCATATGCAGGGGAAGAAATCTCCATTAAGAAGTAATATCAACAAGATTAATTGAAATTGTGAAAGACTGATTTTTTTAAAAAAACAGTAAAGCCTTGAAATAGCGGGTCAATCCTGCTCTCATTTCCATAGAAATGTAAGGGGGAAGTGTTTTTGGAAAAGTATTATACGACAACTTCAAAAATTGTGACAAATATTTCAGAAGTACAATACCTTGAGTGAAATTTATGCTAAATAATTACATTATTTAATTGAATCCTTGCCACGCAGCGGCTCAAAAGTTTTAGAAAATGTTTATCCTTACTTTTAGTACTTATTTTATTACTGAAATAAGTGCTATAAGTTTGTCTTATATACATATATATATATATGATATATATACATATGTATATATATATATACATATATATATATATATATGATATATATACATATGTATGCATAAATAATATATACTAAATATAAATAATGTATTATTTATAATATAATAAATAATATATTATATAAATAATATACTAATTGTATTTTAGTAATATATTAATATTGTTAATATTATTTTTTGTCACTAAAAGAATTCGTACTATTTCGTTGTGTTCCAGTTGTTTGAGCCCATCGTTGAACCAAGGGCTCTCATTTAAAAAAAATTTTTTTTAAAAATTAAAAAAATTATTTTTGGAAAGATTGAAGAAATAGCTATCTAATATCCTTTGGAATATTTTTACTAGGACCAATAGGTGAAAAGGTACACATTTTAAAAAAAACCCTGTATGACCAAAATGTCCAAATTTGACCCCCTCTAACTCCGGCAGTTCTTGACTGATAGAGCTGAAAATTTGTGTCTGGCCAACTATCCAATAGTACTAATCTTGGTGCAAATTTCATCCAAATCGGAAGACACCGATTTTAAAAATTGGGTCACTTGACACGAAATTGCCCATATATAATAAATAATATATATATAATATATATAATATATACTATATACAGTGGCTCCCAGCTTATTTCAACCAGCACCTTTAAAAAAAACTTAATAAGAGTTTTTAGAATATGTTTAAAAATTAAAAAAAAAAGTTTTATTCAGTCTGAAATTTATGGGCAATTTGTGATCAAAACGTCCGCCAACACCAGATTTCGAACAAGAATGACCTTATAGCAGCTCTGAAAAAGGAATGGGCAAAAATAACTCTCCAAACCACTAGGAAATGGAATCAATGCAAAAAAGGCTGAAAGCTGTAATTAAGCAAATAGGAGGTCATACTAAATTTCGAAATTAAAACTATTAGTTAATTAACCATTTTATTGTTTGTTTATAGTAAGTAGTTGAAATAAGCTGTGACTAATTGAGTTCCTATATTTTTGGTTTTTTAGTTTGTAAGTTTACATTTGAGACTGAGTAAAACTTTTTTTTCTTAATTTTTAAACATATTATATAAACTCTTATTCAAATTTTTTAATATCTTGTTTCGTTTCGAAATTATACGAGCTTAATTTTTTTTTAAAGGTGCTGGTTGAAATATGCTGGGAGCCACTGTATATACTATACATATACAATTATGTATATATACTGAATATGTTTGGCAGATGTCTTCGCTAAACCAAAAAAATTTCAAGGCTCGTTCACAATAATTACATAGACATTGTATCTTTACGCTCATTTTATGTGCTCATTCATCACCGGTACACCCGGATTTTTTGCCGTTTAATTTATTAAATTTTTTTTATTTTTTTATAAAACCGAAGACTTTTTCAATAATTTACAATGAAATTTAAAAAAGTATCCCTGAATCGAAGAAATAACAATATATTTAATAAATAAAAATAAAAAAGTTATTTAGTTATTACGTATTTCACGCGCATTCTGTAAATGCAAAGTTATTTACTTAGCAGAATACTAAGCGTTTTAATGTCTTTCAAGAAATTTTACATCTTGCTGCTCTTTACTTTACTCTTTACTAAGTCGATGCCTGGAACAAAAATGTTGCATATTGATAATGGTATTACATATTCCAACTGTATACCGTAACGTTTTTTTTTTTTTTTTTGTTTTTTTTCTCTCTTAAATTTTCATTTATTAATATTACAACTAGTTATTATAACTAACAAGTAATTTACTTCAAACAATTAAACATAAACTTTAATAATTAAATAAACATAAACTTTAACAATTAAATAAACATGAACTTTAACAATTAAATAAATATAAACTTTAATAATATATATTTATGATGATATCATATCATCAAGCCAAAAGAGAGCTTCTAATTAGGTCGGATGGCTTCCTTCTTTTAAGTCTGCGCTCCAAACTAATGGGATCAGCAAGAGATGATGCTTCTGTATTTACGTGGTCTCTGAGTCGGATGTTATGTTTTGTCGCAATGCTTTCAATCTCTTTTCTAACAGTATTTACTCCAAGGTCACGATGTAAATCACTTGTGCGTATATACCATGGTGCGTTTACGATGCATCTGAGTACTTTGTTCTGAAAACGTTGAATAATAGTTATATTTTTTTCGCTTGTGCAACCTCACAATTGTGCTCCATAAGTCCATATAGGTTTTAATATTTGATTATATATTAACAATTTATTTTCGACAGACAGTTTAGATTTCCTCCCTAATAGCCATTTTAGCTTCTTCCATTTAAGTTGTAGTTCAATAATTTTTATTTTAACATGCTCGTTCCAACGTAACTTCGCATCCAGTGTCATACCAAGATATTTTGCCGTATTTGCGTACGGTATTTGTATACCATCCATAAATATAGGGATACCTAGAGTTGATTTATTTGTAAAGTCAACATGTGTTGACTTAGAACTGTTCAATTTTATGCACCATTTTCTAGTCCATTCTAAGACCGAGGTAAGTGCGTTTTGTAGCTTGTGTTTCGCCTCAATTTCAGTTCTGGCAACTGACAAAATTGCCGTGTCATCGGCAAATGTAGCCATAGTCGTTCCAGCAACTTCAGGTATATCACTGGTGTATAAAACATACAAAAGTGGACCCAGAATGCTTCCTTGTGGTACACCTGCTTGTATTTCCCTCAATTGGGAATATTAATTTTCATATTTAACGCGAAACAACCTATTCTTCAGGTACGATTTAAATAAAGTACAGTACGCCCTTGGCAACTGTGTGCTTAGTTTAGTGAGTAAACCCGTATGACTGACTTTGTCGAATGCTTGTGAAACATTTTTTTCCTCTAAAGCTCTTTCTATTACATCAGTAATGCGATGAACCTGGTCAATTGTTGAATGCGCATTTCTAAAACCAAATTGATGTTTTGGAACTAAATTCCTTTGTTCAATTATTCGTTTGATGCGAACTTGTAATATTCTCTCATATAATTTCGATAAGATGGGTAGAAGCGAAATAGGTCTATATGATTTAACTATATATATATATATTTAACTATATATATTTAACTATATATATGTATACCGTAACGTCTGATCAATATTTATTACCAAAGTCTGATATGATACATACGTCTGGATTCAGACAAATCATTAAAGTGTAGCATATTTTTAAGCTGAGCCGAAATTTTCCATATTGATTTTGTTTTAATTATTGGAACGTATGACCAATATTAACTATTACAATATGATATTACTCATACGCCGGTCTTAGAAAAATTAGCATATTTTAAAGCTGAATAAACATATGATGAATTCGGTTTTATTTTTGTATTATGAATATTGAATTTTACTGTATAACCAATTTGTACCGGGATCATTAAAATGATTGTACCATGTATAAAATGTAGGCAAAAGCTATTCGTTTACACATCTAATCAAGATTACAAAATTAAAAAAAGTTATTAGTTGGACTACCAATGGACTCGCCTTGACGATTTGGAATATTTAGCGATGTTGAACCGATAAAGCATCTACTTGGTATTCAATTTCACGAGAGATGTAAGTTTTGACAATTTTAGAATCTCGTAGAATATGAAAATGAGCGGACTACAACATTACAATTAATCATTGGGAAAGTGTTTCTTTATTTTCTTCTTTTTGAGAAATTTAAGAATATTTTTTTTCTAAAATTTTTCTGACGTTATTAATATAATTTTTTTTTTTACATTTCGTAGATTCAATTTGAATAAACAAATATATTTACACATTTATAAAAAGCATTAACTGTTTTCCCTTCGGTTTTAACAAAAAGTTAATTCGTTGCATGATAAGTGACAAATTTTCATTTTTTTTTGAAATATTATAAATTTTATAATTTATGTTTCGATGACAAAAAATAATTTTTGTTCGATTCCGATAATTTAGCATGTATGTATAATAAAAATCAATAAAAATAAAGAAACTTTTTTAACACAAAAAGTTATATGATTATATGAAGTCGTGGTAGTCTAGTAGGTAGTGTGTTATCTTACTAGACGTGAGGCCACTGATCTGCCACTGAAAAAATATTACTTCAGCGATTTCCTCTCAGCAGATGTCTGGCAAAAACTCTGAAAGTAAATTAAGTTCCCATGAAAGAATTTCTCACAAATATGTCGTTCGGAGTCGATTTTAAACTGTAGGTCTCGCCACTCATGTATAAAAGAAATTAACGCTCACAACATAAACGGCGTGAAAAGCTACGTCATAACCCTGAATGTTATAATAATAAAATCACATTTGTACTTATTTTAATTTCAAATAATTTTTAGGCAATAAAACATCGGTAATATGTACGTATTAAGAATGTTATGTTATAACTAATGCTTGACATGTCTAAACATAATCTAGTTTCACATCTAACGAATGTATATCCACTGCAGACCTTTCGACACTATGGGCACCTTGCCCGTAAATCGATTTTTTACCGTTTTGGCAGTAGTCATGGATCAAGTAGTACCTCGTTTTATGAAATTTTCGAGTTTCTCTGAAGCTGTCTCTAAAATAATTGAAGACACAAAATGTACATCTATTTATATTGTTACGAAAAGAGAAACGGTGTAACATCGTTTAACATTAAAATGATAAACAAAAGCTACAAAAACAAAAACCATGAATATGAAAGAAAAGGGGATAGACAAGTAAGCGAGAACGCAACAGTAAGCAATGTGAACAAAATACATAAACAACAATGAAGTCGCGATAGAGTTCCGGAGAATGTGAAAACACGAACATTCTACTTCAAGAATGTTCGTCGGACTGCTTACGTCGGCATATAAAAAGGCAAGACAAAGCAGGCAACGAGCAGTAAGGATTCAGTAGTCTTGTGTGAAGTCGCGTTGCGTGTGAAGAAAACAGTCGTGGTTTGAAGATCGCCGTTGAAAAGATCTGCGTTGTAAGCAAAGAAGAATAGCGAACTAAACAAATTGTTGTTGTATCATCAAGTTGTAAACAGTGGCACAATAAATAGTGCGAACAATAAAGAATTTACCTAAAACTAAACACAAATTTGTTTTTATTTTGTTTGCAATCAACGAACTCATATTTTAAACGTTTTTAAAAAGGTAAAAACGTAACAATATGTTGCAAAAGAAGTCGACATATTCTAGTAGGTAGTGAGTTAGTTTATTAACTAAGTTTGTCTAACATTCTATGCATATATGGATGTGCATATTATTGGTCTCCCCATAGCAAAATAGGGAACGTTACTATAGATGGAATCATATTAAATCCGTCATATGTTGTATATCGAGATTTTCAAGTGATAGCAGAAATCTAATACTCATACATAAGAAAATGTGCTTTGTTTCATTCGATACTTCTCCGAAAATTGGTTACCTTTTAATGTTCGTTCTCTATTAACTTTCACTTCGCTTGTTTTGTTTATTTTTGCTCAGATTTTTATGTTATGTGGCGACAAATTCAATATGTGTTAGAGTATAAAGTATGTCGAATTCTATGTAATTCGATATTAACTATAGAAATAAGATTACCACGTAACAGTAATATGATCACTACAGACCTGTAAAATATAGAAAGAATTTAATTGTGAAATCAGTATTTAAAGTATTTATTTCAAACTTGAATTTATGTGCATGTACGCAAAATTTTGGCAAATGTATTGAACAAAGTTACCCGATCGATGGCGTGGAGATTCCGCCACCTATGAAGAGATTAAAGTCGGGATTATGATACTTACTAATAATTAAGCTGCAGATCTTGATAGGCCGCCTGGTAATTCTACAATGGACCAAATCTTCATACTACCTCTTATCCTGGAAAAACCACGAAAAACAAGTTCACACGCACCAACTTTTCGTCGACGATAAAGCAGCCTTAGCTAATCCCATAAGGAATTGTGCTTTTGCCGTAATGCCTGCGAAGCATATAAGGCTCTACAGAATGACGTTGAGAAACTCCTGAGAGACTCCAAGAGAGACTGCTGCCTTTAGTGCTATTGAACGGGAATCTATTAAGGTGGGTCCGGCAGTCCATGAGGGCAAACAAAGTTGTCGACAAGTAGGGAAATGCGGAGTTTCGATATAGTCAATGAATTTGACTATAGCAAAATTGATGTCAGTCTGGCCAACAGATGCTATTATGGTCTTAACAGGTAATTGAGTAGCAGAGATCTCCCTTTTACAACAAAAATAATACTCTATAACACGCTTACTCCGCCCCGTCCTATTTTATTGTGCAAAAGCTTAGACGCAATTAAGCACTGATGCAGCAATCTTGAGACTATTCGAGGGAAAAGTCCTATTCAGTTAATATTTAAATCAAAGATCATACTAAAATGGAGGCATAGATACCATCAAAACTATTGATATTTAAATCAATGCCTATTTTAAATGCCAACATCTATCTGGTTGTTTGCCAAAGGAAACACTAATTAGCTGATAGGACTACCCAAAGATAGGTGCACATCATAATTAGTACATTAAAAGAGAGGAAATGTCATAAAAATAAATGATATTATCGGCTAATTGTTTGTAATTAATAAAGGCAATGTTGTTATTGTTTTCCAGCCTACTGCTGCCGGCATGTCACGGTATAGTATGTTGGAATACATTTTATTCCTAATGTAGCTTTGACATGCCTTTAAACATTCATACACAGTTCCACCTGTGCTGACATTATTACGTTTCTCAGCAAACATGTGAACCACCACGAAGCATTTCTACACTTACGAGAACACGTTTTTCAATCAGACAAGTGATTGAATCTCTGTGGAATAAGACTAAATGAACAAAAATATGTTCACGTGTCTTTATGTTAAAAAGGGAAACATGTTCTGTTATTCGCAGAAATAACCAAGTAGCGCACGAACAGTAAAACATGAAACATTTTGCCCACACCATGGATGTCTAAACGGGTTGCGTAAAAATTTCGTATTGAACAAAATTAAATTGTAATGCCTAAAACAATTCGCTAGTTGGTAGAAAATCTTACTTGCAGTGGCCGTGGTAAACTTCTCTTGTACTATTCACTTCTAAAACCAATATGTGGTCATTCTGTTAAGCAATATTCCACTCAAATCCCAGGCTCTTATCAGGTTGTTATTGAAGATTTAATCAATCAATAGTGCAAAAAAAAAAAAAAAAATTGGAAAGGAACAAAAGAAAAAAACTATTAAACTATCTTTAAAATGATATCAAGGTTTCGTACAAATACATGTTCCCCAATACTTTCCGATGGATATAGTGTAGGGTACTTTTAAATTCTGTTTGTTGATCTACTTCGTTTCTATTTTTTAAATGTTTTTAATGAATTTGGTTTGTAACATTTATTATGTTTCTTTATGAAACATTTATATTTTACAAATTAAATGAAAATTTCGAATCTAAAGTTTTTCGGTATTTTTTTTGCAAAAGTTTTTATTTTTCTTACTTACTTGCTCTTACACATACATTTTTTGTATTCCTAGGCATGGCTCGTTCATTAGGCACACAAAGTACGTCGTGCAAATGTGAATGTCTGTTTGTTTTCCAAATACACACATGGCCATTAAAGTAGGTACTCTTTTCCAAACCGGAAAAATTGTGTTGTGGTCCTGAAGGTGTTAAAAAACTGCGTAAAATATTCTGAAGTGATGATAAAAAAAATTAGTATGTTTAAAAATTCTAATTCTAAATTATATTGACTAAGAGTTTAACACTTAATGGTTTGGGGTTTTTTTTTATTGGAACAAAAAATACGTCTTCTGATTAGGAAAATTATGATCAAGGAAGTTTAGAGACACAAAACCAGACTCAACAAAATATTAGCAGATATATGGTTATTGAAAATGCCGTAGACACAAGGCCATGGTTCAAACCCCAGCTCAGACATCAACAACAAAATAAAAAAAATATTTCTTCAAACCCCAGGTCAGACATCTCCAATAAACAAAAAAAATATTTCTTCGGCGACTTCATTTCAGCAGATTTCTGGCAAAAACTCTGAAAGTAAAATACAATTGCCATGAAAACTTTCTCAAAAATTAGTCGTTCGCAGTTGAATTTAAACTGTAGATTTTGCTACTCATGTTTATAAAAATAACACACATAACATTGGTGGTGTGAGATACTAAGTCATAATCCTGATTAAAGGGTTCTAATGACAAATTATGTATTTACGAGCAGCAGTCTTCTGGCAAAAATAATATTAACATGAAATGGCCTCCAAAAATCTGTCAACCGGAGTCGCCTTTAAATTGAGGGTCCTTACCATAGCTGCCAGATTTTACGCTTTATCTTCATTTTGACGATTTTGTACTCCAAAAATATCTTATTGACGACATGTTGATTTATGCCCTTATTTTGACGATTTTTAGAAATTAAAAATTATTTTCTTTACTTTAATACATTAAAAACTTCCTTAAGCTTTGTATTTGCTTTGCAGTTGTTACTGTTGGAAATTTATGCTAGTAATAACAAGTAGTAAGGTAATATATTTTTAAGTTATTTTCGAATACCTGTGATGATTTTTCTGTATTTTATGCCCTTCTTAATCCCTTAAAAGCTAAAAAATTTCAACTCCTAAATAACATCGTAGTAAATTATCATATGCCGTTGCAGACAATTTCAACAATTCGATTATAGATTATACTCTAATATTACCATCGGAAGAACAAAGGCAAGTGCTATTATTTTTCTTTTTTTCTTCATGTGACCAACACTCAGGGGATGGCATTGTGTTTGGAACTAGGAAAATATATTATTGGAAGAAGGAAAGAGGAAGCAGTGTTTATGGACACTAGGTTTGAATATTTTAATACCATAAGTAACAGGAAAGGAAAGATATCTGCAGGAAGATACGAATAGTCCGCCTAACAAACGAACTTTGTCTGTAATGCAGTGTGCGATACACTGGCCAATCGACCACATACGAATGTGCTGGTCGAGAAAGACGAGTGTTACGTAGAAATACATAATTTTCATAAACAAGTCCCCTTATTTCGCTCGAGCAATATCCGCTGTAGTAGTGATAGAACAGTGAAACACAAGCCACATTGCAACGATGATCCAATGAATCAATGGAGTTCGATACCCTACCGTCCTTAAGGGGCAATTCTCTTGTACGCGGTCGAGAAGTCTCAAAATAGACGCTGAGGCACCGGCCTATACATGACATACATGGGCATACTGCATTATAATTCTAATGCATTAAGCTTTTCAGTATTCAGTAAATGTTTACTGGTAATGAAATTTAGATTTCATTTTTGTAACTGTAATTTTTTTCAGTAATCAGTAAAAATCAATTTTTACTGAAATTTTACTGATACTGCAAAGTGCCCATCTATGATACATGAGAGTTGTATTCCATTCTCTCTCGGGTGTAAGTGGTGTAAATAATAAGAAGATCAGATGAAGTGAAGTATTTCTTGCACTCTCTTAAGAAGCTAAGGCACTGAAAAATGTGTCAGTTTTAGTGAACATCACACTGAATTTTCATTCCGATTTTGTGACGATTATTTTTACGATTTCCATGAACGTCTTTGACGATTTTTGCGATTTTTTTTTCTAATATTTGACGATTTTATGCTTTATTTATCTGGCAGCTATGGTCCTGTCTCACAAGGTTAAAATTAACACACGCAACATGGGTGGTGTGAGAAACTAGATCGTAATGCTAACTATTAACATAATTTTTCTGTTATTTCTGTTTGACTTTTTTAAAAATACTATATTTTTTAATCTTAGATTTTCCTTGTACTTCTTGTAACGTTCAAGTGGATTTGAGTTTGTGTTTGTAAATTTGAATTTATCTTTCATGTTGTAATTGTAATTGTTGTTTCAGTTCTGTTTTCCCCTTAATTCATTTCATTATATACATACATATTTTACTAATTCATTAACAATTTGCAATACTTGCATTTAAATTTTTTTTTTTTTTAATAACACAGGTATACCTATTTTAATGGTCATATGTGTACAATGTACATATGAACATATGAAGATATATTTATATATGTACTATGTACGTGTATTTTTATGAAAAAAATTTTATGATTTTAATATTTCCAAAAAGTTTTTGTTAAACATGTTTGTATTGTTTGCCTTTAGCTTGAAAGTTATGTTTGTTACGAACATATAACAGCAAACAGAAATAATAACGACATACAGAGCAACAACTACTACTCTAAGAAACAAAAAATAAAAATAAAACAAAACAACATGAAATAATTCCAACAAATTTTTAGAAACATTATAAATATAAAAAGCCTTATAAAATACGAAAAAAAAAAAAACAAAATAGAAAAAAAACAATTACAGGAAAAAAGTTGCTTCAGTTAGCAGTTTTCAGTAAAAACTTTATGTGTTTAAATGAAAAGACAGGAGCTCGTTATATAGGATGACCGAATGCTTTCTAATCGT